>CM057845.1:134602905-134614790 GCA_030068395.1 Apalone spinifera | reverse complement strand
ATTTGCATCCCTTTTCCGGAAAAGGGTGCCTGTGTAGACGTAGCCTGAGGGTGTATCTACACTATGGGATAAGGTCATATTAAGATCTGCAACTTTAGCTACGTTAATGTATAGCTGAAGTTGAAGTACCTTAACTCAGCTTTTGTCACTGTCCACACTGCAGGAAGTCGAAGGGAGAACACTCCCCTTAGACTTTCCTTATTCCTTATGGAACGAGGATGACCGGAATCGACCGGTGCGCCCCTCTCAGTTTGAATTAGCTTGTCTTCACTAGACCTGCTAATTCAAACCCTGGAAGATCGAAAGTGGCAGCTTCAATCTTCTCTGAAGTGTAGACATACCCTGAGAGATGCCCTTCTAAAAAGTGCTTGTATTCTCTTTTTACCTTCTAAAACTCCAGGTGGCGCTCTAACTCTAACAAACATGGTGGCCCTTTTAAAATGCCTTTGAAATGTTGCTTTCTGATTTGTATGGTTTGTAACACCCATTTGTTTGTGTGTTTTTCCTGTTGTGAGATTTCTTTTCAGAATGGGATGAACACGATGGGACAAAGAATAAAATATTAACTTACGAGGGGTTAGCAGAAATCACATTGACATAGTGTGGCTTATGGTTTAATATGACATACACAAGACATTTGCCCTATTTATTTATACCATGTTAGTCCTTGTGATAAGTGAGCACCTATACAATGCAGTCCTGGTGCTGTTTTAAATTTTCTTTAGTTGTGAGGTCCTGGGTAAAGTCAGGGATCATCTAATATGTCACTGGAGCAGTAGGATCTTAATAGAAATAAAAAAGTCCCATTAACTGGTGGAAGCCATCCCCCGCTCAGGAAGATGACTGTCCCCAAAATCATTTCACCTTGGTTTAAAAGAGGGCTGGGCAAGAGCCTGTCAGTGGGCCGGATCCGGCCTACTAAGCTCTTTCATCCAGCTAGTGTGGCAGCTCCCAGTCTCATCCCCAACCCGTTGCCTGGGAGCTAGGGAGGCATGAGCCCTTTCAACTGCTTCTATTTAAAGGGCTCTCATCTTCCCCATGGCTGCCAGGTAAGGCGTTAGCAGCTGCGGAGAGGATGTGAGCCCTTTTAATAGAAGCAGTTGAAAGGGCTTGTGCCTTCCCAGCTCCCAGGCAAGGCATTAGTGGCAGGGCCAGAAGCTGCAAGCCCTTTCAGCTAGGGATGTAAGCGATTAGTCGACTACTCAATAAGCAAATATTTATCGGGTATTCGAGTAGGAACTTGACTAGTCGCTTCCCCTCCACTTGCTGCCTCTATCAGAGAGAGGCAGCAAGGGGGGAGAGCAGGAGCCGGTGCTGGAGGGTGCGGGCTTAAGGCGCGAGGGGGTTGAAACAGTCCTGTTCGTGCCGGTCCCGACTGCTGCTCCGTTCCCTTTGAAATGTACAAGAGCCGCCTGTGGAACCACTGGGTCTCTCTCTTTGAAATGTACAGGAGCCACGGGTGGCTCTTATACATTTCAAAGGGAGAGGTGCAGTGGGAGAGCGAGTGTCCCCCCCCCTTATCGACTAATTGAGTAATCAATGGAAATTCCATCGCCTGCTCGATTAGCTGATTAAATTTTACATCCCTACTTTCAGCTGCTTCTGTTTAAAGGGCTTGTGCCTGCCGGGCAGCTCTCAGGCAACGTGTTAGCAGGGTTGGGCGCTGCAAGCTCTTTCAACTGCTTCTATTTAAAGGGCTTGCGTCTTCCAGGCGGCTGCTGAAGCACGAGCCCTTTAAATAGTAGGCGTTGAAAGGGCTTGCAGCTCCTGCCCCCCCTGCTAACGCGTTGTCTAGGAGCCTCAAGGGAGGCGTGAGCCCTTTCAATGCCTGTTATTTAAAGGCCTTGCGCCTTCTGCCCAAGACCCCGTCCCCTTCACCCGAGGCCCCGACGCTTCTGGGGCAGCCCATGATCACTTAAAAAATTATTGCTATGAAAATCTCTCTGTGTACAACCAAATACCAGGAGAGGAAATCAATTTCTGTAACCTATATTGCTATATGCCTAGCCATTCTGTGCTGGACAGCCAATCCTCCAGAGGGGAGTCATATTGCTCTAGGTACCTACTGTCAGTGTACAGTGAAATGCCTTGTCTGTATCCATTTAAATTCAAGATTTCAACACCTCAGAGCGGATTTTCTCAAGGTTGCCCCTAGCAAGAGCTGCAGTTCTGGGAGCCTGTAGGTCTCTTCAGTGACTTGTCTGTTGAAAAGGCTGATTTAAGTGGACAGCTTACCAGTATCTGCCCTTCACATGGGGCTTGCTGGCAAGCACTGTTTGGCTCTATTGCTGACTACCTCTGTGATCTTGGTCAAGTCTTGTGACAGAAGAACTACGCCTGTAAATGGGAATAAAAATGGTCATTGATCTCCCTCTCTGAGGTGTTGTGGGTCTTTAATTAATATTAGTAAATGTTTTGCCTGTGGTAAATGTAATATGATAAATCCCCACTAAGTATTACTAACATTATTGTCATTGCATTAGACTTTCTAGGAAACAATGTTTCTTTTAAAGGGACTCTGTCAGATTAGTACAGGCCCAAAATGAACGTTTAGTAATTGAAGATATAGTATTTTTGTGATATGAAACAAAAACAACAACCCATCTCCATGACAGCAAGATTATGTAAATTAAACTATCACCTGAGTGCTAGTAACCATGAGAGTCAGGCCAGGTCTATATTGTGGGGAGAAGGTCAGCTTAAGGTATGCAACTCCAGCTATGTAAATAACATAGCTGAAGTCAATGTACCTTAAGCCGACCTTGGCACTATCTCCACATGGGGTGGCCAATGGGAGAAATGCCCCCATCAACTTCCCTTACTCCTCACTTCAACGAGGAGTACTGGTGCCAATGGGGACACCCTCAGCATTCGATTTAGAGGGTCTTTACTAGACACACTAAATTGAACCCTGGAAGATCAATCACCAGAGCATCAATCCTCTGGTAAATGGAGACACGGCCTCAGTGGATACTGACTTCTGACTGCCTTCTGTCACATAACAAGGCCCTAATTCAGCAGACTACTTAAGCACAATCCTAACTTTAAGCATTTAAGTAGAAAATAGACATGCATTTCTGTTAGGGATGTGTGTAAGTACCTGGTTGAAGAGGCAGGCAGGGGTGGGGGAGCTTCACTTTGTAACCCTGGCCCAGATCATATAAAGGAGCAGGAAATAAAGATCCACCTCTCACCAGCACATCTATTCCACCCCACAGTGTTGGACATACAAACAGAAGACCGTTAAATATGAGGGTGAGTGAATGACACTGACTAGACCAGTGAGCGACTCCATTTTAATGGAGTCACCAGGGCTTGCGTTAGAGTTTCTGGGGACCCAGGCTTAAGCCTGAAGCCCACTGCCCAGGGCCAAAGCTGAAGCCTGAGGGTTCCAACCACTGGCAGTAGGACTCAACTAGAGCTGAAGCTGTCCGGCTTCAGCTTGCCCTCCTCAAGAGCAGTGGGGCTCAAGCTTTGCCTCCACCCTCTTCACCCCATGGCAGTGGAGCTCAAGTGGGTTCAGGCATCAGTCCTCTCTCCTGGGGTCATGTAGTAATTTTTGTTGTCTAAAGAGGATCGCAATGCCACCAAGATTGGGAACCCTGTGACTAGATGCCGTAGTGAAACTGATCACTGTTCAAGATGAGTGGGATTACTGACTGACTGCCAGTCAGCCCCCAGATGTCAGTGGGGTTACCTGTGTGTATAAAGCCTGCTTCTGTGAGTTTGCCAGGTTGGCTACCTAACACTCTCATCATGAAGCCATAAGGTTCTGCACACGGGAAGAAGTATCATTTCCTCCATTTGTTTTGTTGAAGCATTTTAGGTTTTAATATTTGTCTTAAACCAGTGAAGAGCTTTTTTAAAGAAGCTGCTACATCATATGGCCATTTTGTAAGGTGTGCAGTATGCTGAGCCAAGTGGCCTACTAGGCTAGGCTGAGAACTCTTTAATGAAGCTCACTATTTTTTGATTCCTAATCCTTTTAGGATCCTTTGACAGAGGGATGGGGTTAACTCTCAGAGAACAGAGGTTTAAAAAGCCAGCTCCTAAGGGTGCCTCTACATTGCACATGTAGGTCAAAATAAAAGATGCAATTTGAGCTACGCAAATTGCGTATTTTATTTCAATCTAATTTTGAAATAAACTGCTATTCTGAAATGTCCCTTAACTCTCGTGGAACGAGGGTTACAGGGATGTCAGAATAGTGAGCCTGTTATTTCAAAATCTATTTTGAAATAACACACTGTTTAAAAGACATGGAATAGACTGGTATCCTGAAATAGCGCTGCAGTCTAGACATTCCCTAAGGCTACATCTAGACTGCAGGCTTCTTTTGGAAGAAGTTTTTCCAGAAGGGATCTTCCGAAAAAACTTCTTCTCAAAGAGAGCGTCCACACTGCCAAAGCGCATTGAAAAAGCCATCTGCTTATTCGAAAGAGAGCATCCAGACTGAATGGACGCTATCTCGCATTTAAGCTGTGATTGCTATGGATGGAGTGGCCACTAGGGCACCTGTGCTTTTTCCTCTTACCACTTCTTTTGAAAGAACTCTCTTTTTCCCGTCCACACATGCCTTTTTCTGAAAGAGCTCTTTTGGAAAAAGGCTTCCTTTACCATTGAGGTTTACCAATGTCGGAAAAACCTCTCTGTTCTTTCAATTATTTTTTTGAAAGAATGTGATTGTAGTGTGGATGTAAGTGAAGTTTTTCCAAAAAAACTCTGTAGTGTAGACGTAGCTTAAAAGTGACCAGAGGAGTTAGAATTCGGGGGAGTTTAGCAAAGGAATTTAGAAAGGACTCTTGATAGCCAGAGACACCTCACAGACATATTTCTAAACTTAGCCTAGTTACCTCCTCCCGACCTCAAAATATTCCACAAAGAACACACACACACACACACGTGCGTGCAAAAAAAGAATGCAGGCAGAAGTCCAGCAGCAGAGTGGGGGCTATCCAGTTTATTGCACTCAATGCAGCATGCATGACTGTTTGCCTGGTGGGTTAGTGGAATATGTGTGTATTCAGTGCAAACAACTCTTGGCCCTCAGACACTGAGTACAGGGGCTTGAGCCCAGGGTGGGTGTACAAGAGGAGCTAAGGGAGATGGAGAGGTACATAAACAAAACTTTCAGCGATACAGTAGAGCTGGTTCAGCCAAGTCTCACTGCCTCTGTGCTGTTCAGGATGAAAGTCTCAAAGAAGGAGAATATCAAGGGACACATTCCCATAATTGAGACTCCCCTTCCAGATGATAGCATCGCATCCCCTTGCCCTGATCATATAGGGTACGTCTAGACTACTTGCCTCTGTCGCCAGAGGCATGTAGATTAGGCTACCTGACATAGGAAAATGAAGCGGCGCCTTAAATTTAAATTTAAATGGCTGCTGCGCTGTGCCGATCAGCTGTTTGTCGGCACAGCGCTGTAGTCTGGATGCACGGGGGTCGACATCAAAGGCATTTGTCGACCTCCCAGGTATGCCTCCTGAGATGAGGTTTACTTGGGAGGTCGACAAATGCCTTTGATGTCGACCCCCGCGCGTCCAGACTACCGCGCTGTGCCGACAAACATCTGATCGGCACAGCGCAGCAGCCATTTAAATTTAAATGAAGAGGCTATTATTTAAATCGCCGCTTCATTTTCCTATGTCGGGTAGCCTAATCTACATGCCTCTGGTGACAGAGGTATGTAGTCTAGACGTACCCATAGGGATTTCAATTATTAGAAAAAGACAGGTAATAGTAATGGGGGATTTGATTGTGAGAGACAGATATCCGGGTGTATGGTGACTAGGAGAATGGCATGGTGAATTGTCTGCAGGTTGATAACCTCTTGAGACCTCTAGATAGACATATGGGCAGTACTGGAGTGGGGAGCCAGTGCTAATGAGAAATGTTGGTAGCTAGGTAAAAAATTAAAGTCCAGGTCTTCCATGGTAGCATTCTCTGAAATGCTTCCAGTTCCATACGCAGGGTCAGTTAGACAGGCAGAACTGCAGAGTCTCAATGCATTGATGAGACAATCGTGTTCAGAAGAGGTATTTAAGTGCATTAGGAACTGGGGAACCTGCTGGTAAAGAAGGAGCCTGTACTAGAAGAATGGGCTCCACCTAAACCATAACAGAACCAGATTGCTGGGTCAATGCTAAGTACTAAGCTGGGTCATCTTCCATGCCAGTATTAAATGAGGCTATCAACATAATAGGTGCCATGACCCTGGGTATTTCAAGACCCTGGGTTCCACTTCAGGGCAGACTGCTCAATAACAAGTGCCAGTAGTGACTCTAGCACCTTAGAGACACCAGCTAACCACACTGTTTAATAACTCATTTGGCTTTGGCCATCCTAAATATAGATTTTGAACAATCCCCTTGGAAGCTCCAGTCCCTCAACTTCAGGTAAGTGGATGTCTGTGATATTAGGCTCTTTTCATTGTAATAGCAAGGAAAATCCAAATTCTTCTGTTCCCAAAGGACCAGACACATGCTATAGGTCAGTTCCTCCTTAGATCTCCCTGCTTTATGCTCTGATTAAGTGCTCATTCTGAACCAGTAATAACTTATTTAAGTGTTATTAATTAAATGAAAAGGAAGCCAAAATATTTGCACAGTTCAAAGAATACTAAAGACACACACAGACAAAATAAACGTAGATTACGATCTCATAAAATTTCTGTTCAAAATAAGTCTTACACAGTCAGCTTCAGAAGCTTCTCTCAGCTGTAGCAGATGGGGTCCTTTACCAGGCAGACAAAGCCCTTGTCTCTGGATCTAAGCTGTTTCCTTCCACTAGGCAGCTTTTATATGAAAACCCTATCATGTGACTGTTTTGACCCTGATGGTGTGTGTGTGGTGGAGGTGATGAGAATCATAGAATACTAGAACTGTCCAGTCCTCTGCCCTCAAAGCAGGACCAAGCACCATCTAGATCAGGGCTACTCAACACCCGTTTGTTTGCGGCCCGTGGTGCGGTTTGGGTTTACACATGGCTCAACACACAGCCCTCAGGTGGGATCCTTTGAACATGGCCTCCACTGGGAACACGCTCCACAACGGTGAGGCATCTTCCAGGTGCGGTGAGCATTGAAAGACACAAGCGGACGGGCTGGCTGGAACAGGGTGTCGGTGTTTCTAGCTCCCAGGGAAGAGGTGCCAGGCGTGCCGGGGCATTGTGAGAAGTGCTTTGTATTCATGCCAGTCAGTGTGAAAGAAACTATTTGCTTATATTTGCAATCATGCTTAAGTTGTGCCCTCGGCATGTGCTGTGAGTATCATTGTGGTCCCTGGGGCTTCCAAAGTTGAGTAGCCCTGGTCTAGATCATCTCTGATACATGTCTATCCAACCTGAAGTCCAGGAAGTAATTATTCAGTGAAGTCATCCTGTGTGACTCATCTCTGGGTGGGAGTTCCCCCTTCTCCATCATCCCCTTTATTGATTTCTATCTACTGTATTGGGAATTGAGGAGTTTCCTGTGGACAAGTTGCTTTTTAATGAGTATCAACTGACGATTAATGATTTTAGTTATCATGGAGTCTGTTCCAGCCATGTGAGAGTTATGTAACACACATGCACAGCTATCCCTCCGAATATAAGAAATGCAAAATACATAGGAATGACTGAGTAGGTCCATGCTGGTGGCAGAATGACACTGTATGTGAAAGCATAGCAAAATATAGTAAAATAAATGTAGTAAAAACCTTAAATGACTCAAACTGCACCATCGAATTGCTATGGAAAGAAATTCCATGCTTGAATAATACGAGCTCACCAATAGGAATATACTACTGACCAGGCCTGCCACCGGAGGTGGGGGATGAGGAGAGGCAAAGGGGCAACTGTCCTGGGGCCCAGTGATTTAAAAGGGCATAGCATTCCTGGCCACCACCACTGCTACTGCGGCAGGAACCCTGGGACCTTTAAAATTACCTCCGGAGCCAGGTGTAAGGGCTGGTGTGGGGGTGAGGCAGAGTCTGGGTGGTGCTGAGGGATGGCTGCCCCAGTCCTGCCCCTTCCACCTAATGGCCTTGTCCTTTGCAGGAACATGGATCAAGCTCCCCCTCTCTCCCGACACACAGATTGCCCAGGGGCCAGGCAATTCTGTTGACCATGCTGCTACTAACCATCTGACTGGAATGGTGATGGTGACTGTGAAATATCAGGGAGGTTAGAAAGGCTACAAAACCCAAAAACCCACAATATTAATGGGTGATTTAACCAATAACCATTTTCACTGGCTACAAGTCACCCCAGGATAGGATGCAGATATACAATTTTTGACACCGTTAAGGACTGCTTTGTGCAGCAGCTACTCCTGGAACCAAAAGAGAAAGGCAGTTCTTGATTTTGTCTTAAGTGAAGTACAGGATTTCAGTCAAGGGATGAATATAGCTAACTTGCTTTAGAATAGCAACTATCATGCAATTAAATTTAACATCCTTGTAGGGGGAAAACTACCAAAGAACCGTCCCACAGTGGCATTTAACTTCAAAAAGAGGAACTGCACCACAAGGAGGAAGTTAGTTAAATAGAAATTAAACAGAACGGTTACAAGAATGAAATGCAGCCAAGCTGCATGGAGGCTATTTAAAAAACACCCTAATAGAAATGTCAAACTTAGAGAATATCCCAAATTAAAAAAAAACCCGTAAGAGGATCAAAAAATGTCACTATGGCTAAGCAACAAAGTAAACGAGGCTGTTAGAGGTAAAAAATTGGAAGTCAAATCCTACTGAGAAAAGTAGAAAGGAATATAAACTCTAGCAAGTCAAGTGTAAAAGTATAATAAGGCGGGCCAAAAAAATAAAAAAATTAAAGAGCTGCTAGGAAAAGACACAAAAATTAACAGCCATTTTTTGAAGTTCATCTGAAGCAGGAAGTCTGTCAAACAATCAGTTGGTACCTTAGACAATCAGGGTGTCTCTACACAGCAGGGCTAACCTCCAGATAAGCTACGCAAATTGAGCTACATCAATTGCGTAGCTTATTTTGAAATTGAAATTGGGAGTGTCCACACAGCACTTATTTTGAAATAGAGCATTCTTCCCCCGACTTCTCTTACTCCTAGTACAATGAGGGTTACAGGAGTTGGAATAAGAAATCCTCCAACCTGACAGTATTTCGACATTATTTCAAAATAACTGCCTGCTGTGTAGATGCAGACTAAGTTATTTTGAAATCATGCTAGTGATTTCAAAATAATGTTGGTGTGTAGATATGCTCTCATTGTGCTAAAAGCGAAGTTAAAGAAAACAAGGCTGTCGTGGAGAAGCTAAACCATTTCTTTGTATAGGATAGGACTTTGTTGCAGAAGAAGATTCCCACGCCTAAACCATTCTTTTTAGGTGCCAGATCTGAGGAACTGTTCCAGATCAAGAGATGTCAATAGAGGAGGTTTTGGATCAAATAGATAAACTAAACTGTGATAAGTCACTAAAACCAGAGAGTAGTCATGCAAGAGGTCTGAAGGAACTCAGGTATGAAATTGCAGAATTACTAACTGTGTTATGTAATCTATCATTTACATCAGGCTCTGTATCAGATGACTGGAGAGTACCGAATGTAATTTTGATGCAATAAAATCATTAAGAATGGTCACACTGGATCAGGTCAATGGTCCATCTAGCCTCAGATCCGATCTTCCAATAGTGGTCAATGCCAGGTATTTCAGAAGGAGTGAACAGAAACAGGGAACTTATCGAGTGATCTGTCCCATGTCATTGAGTCCTGCTTCTGGCAGTGTAAGATCTTGGTACATCCAGATCATGGGGTGATGTTGATACTGTGTATGGCTAATTTCCCAGGCAGAAAAGAAATAATAATGCCGGGATAGTGAGGAGGAATGTGAGAGAGGGGAGATGGGGAAACATGGATGCCTTGGCAGTGAATTGTGTGGAGAATGTGGGATGTACAAAGCCCTGGGGAAGGGGGAATGGTGGACACAGAGCCCCTGACATGGGAGGAAAGAGGGTACACTGAGCCCCTGGCATACAGAATTTGGGGTTTGCAGGGAGTCTCTGAAACACGGGGGGGGGGAGGGGAGGAAGAAGGGTGGGACACAGGGAGTTTGTTGGATGGACTGGGGGAATGCAAGGAGCCCCTGGTGTAGGCAATGAACTCGGCTTCCAGGAGATACAAAGTATGAGCCTCTCTAATTTAAATAAAATATTTAAATTACTGCCTGGTGGCAGGTATCCAAATGGATCTTAAAGATCCACTGGCACTCTCCAGTGAGAGTGAGTGAGAGTGTGTGTGTTTGAAACAGAGAAAAGAGACTGGGTATTTTGATCTACATCTTCCGCAAAAAAACACAACTCAGGGTCTGATGTGCAAACCCTTGCTGACTGTATAATGGCTTGTTTTCTTGCCCACGCAGTGTCTGACTCATCACTGTTCTAAGGTACTGTCTGTTAAAACCCAGCACCCTTTTGTGCCATTGCTACTGGAATTTGAACCTGACATTGCAGAAAGCTGGTTTTCACTGTTTTCTTCTTTTTTCACTCTGGAAAGGGAAAAACAGTTAAGTATGTGAGTTGACTCATCACATACACTTGCTTTTGAAGCATAATTACATTGACTGTACTCTCCCCCCCCATCCAATTTGCACTATCCAATGCGAAGGCTGGATTGCTGTTGACAGCAGATGCATGCCAAATTCCACAGCCTAAATCATTGTTCAAAGGTGGGGAGAGAAACACCTCAGAATTTTACTTCTGTTCTTCTTAGCAGCTAGTTATTGGCACTTTTTCCCCTCCTGGACCAGCAGATGGTGTCAGATGGCTGTTTAATGACTCACATGGGGCTCGAAAAAAGAAAAGGGATGGTTCTGGTGATAGAGTTGAAAGATGTTAGAGGAAAGCTGCCAGTTTTCAAGGATGTGTGTGGAATTTGAAAGCTGAGACGTGCTGTTGCTTCAACTGTGTTGTGTGTGTGTGTGTGTGTATCCTACTAGCCTGCCTATTTTGGGTGGTTGCGTCTTAGCTTTGCTATTTATCATACCCAACTCAGGGCCTGGCTCTGTGGCATTTTATGTCTTTTTCCCAAGAGATTAAGAGCATACTCTTTTGGCTTGAGTATGTTACTCTTTAGGCACTGGATTCATATAACCTTAATTTAGATTTAAATGTGCTTTTTATTCGTCCAGTACCATTTCTCATTGCTATAGTTCTTGTTCTGATGTCTAACAGGAACGAATGGCATAGAAATTAAAAATCCCTGTTTGTTTTTTCTAGTTGTCTGACCCTGCAGCAGGAGGAGTGACACAGCAAGACAGCTGTTGCAGTGTGCTGCTGTGAGCCAGCCATGGCTTAGAATTCACATGCCACTCTCCCAAATGATAGCAGTGGGACAGGGTGAGTGATAGACTATGAACCTTTCACCCTCAGGTCAACAGTTTAGAAGTGGGTCCTCCTTGACTAAAAGGTAACTGTACTGTCAGCCTGTCACGTTATTGGATTTTAAGGGGACCAGACATATCACTGTGTCCACGGGGGATTGCCCCAAATGGGGTACAAAGAGGGCCATGTGAGGTGTCAAACAAAAGCTTATGTTCTACTGATTCTATGTATGCTACTCATGTACTTGTGTGATGTTTGTATGTGGAGTTATGAATATGGACTCTGCGATAGTGCTGTGACTGTTCTCTGCCTGAGATCGAGCAATGGGCCTGGACTGCCTGTCATGAGGAAGGATTGTTCAGTCAATGACTATGCTAATTAGCACTCCTGTATGGACAATGTCTCTCAGAGGAATGTGTCTGGAAACCTGCAAACCAGCTAGGGCGTAATGGCTGCTGGCATGTGAAACAGAGATAGGTCACTTGACCATGTGTCCAGCTCCAGCTTGGGAGACACCAGGAATGGATATAAAAGTGCCATGAGGTGGACTCC
>CM057845.1:134585802-134595891 GCA_030068395.1 Apalone spinifera | reverse complement strand
GAGGATCTAGTTAACTTAAAAGTGAAAAAGCCTGCCAGAGCTATTAGCAGAACAACTAAACCTGGGAAAGAGCCATTCAAGTGATAATTATAGCCATTTAACAGTGATAGTCTGTCAGTTTCTGAATTTACTGTGTTAGTCTACAGGACCTTAGTTTAAAATTTGCTTTAAAAAATTATTAGTGTATTGCTGAAGATTATAAAATCACATCTCTAAAAGATTGCCTCCTCCCCCTCCCCCAGCTGCCACTGGGCATAGGGGCACCAGTTTAATACTATTGCATAGGGCCCTATAAATCCCAAGGATGGCCCCAACTGGGGTGAACACCTAACCTTCTGTAAAGTCCATGGTGGGATCTTTCAGAACAGACAGGAATTCAGGCTTCCTGGTTTTATCTGAAACTACATGGCATTCCATGCAGCTACTGCAGAAAGATGAAGGACTGGGGAAAACCCGGTAGTTCCAGGGAGTGTCATATTGTTTAGCATTTAACCCTTTACATCAATAGTTTGCAAAGCACTTGGGAGATAGTTCCTAAGTATCACCATCCTCCATGTAGGTTGGATTTCACAGAGAGAGAAACTGAAGCGCAGCGCCGTGCTGAAGTTCTCATGATCTATCAGTGGCAGATGTAGAACCCAAATTCCTGACTCCCCATTGGCTTATGCACTGGACCACTAATCATTCAGCACTGATGCTGCCAAACCTAATCTAGATTCTAAAATCAGACACCAGATTTCATTCCCAGAAACAGTCTGAGGGGTTGTTGAACGATGCCTGTCTGTTAGACTGCCAACTTCACATGCCTCAGGGGGAAGCAGCCTGGATGAAAATGAATATAATTCCCAGAAGCAGTGGTTGTTTTTTCAAGAGCTCATGGCTTGGCACACTCAGAATACAAATTTTGTTTGCAAGGAGTTTCTGGGACTTTTTCACGGGTATATTCAAACTCAAGCTCAAGCCCAACTTCTCTTCCAGCTGTATACATAGGGCACGTCTACACTGTGGGCTAAAGTTGAGTTAAGCTACACACCTTCAGCTATGTTAATTTCGTAGCTGAAGTCCAAGTACCTTAACTTGGCTTTTGGCGCTGTCCACACAGCAGGAAGTTGAAGGAAGAACACTGTTCCTCTGACTTCCCATACTTCTTGTGAAACAAGGGTTACAGAAGTCAGAGTAAGAAGCCTGTTATTTCAAAAGTATTTTGAAATAACGGGCTTGCTGTGTAGACACTCTCTCTGTTATTTCAAAATAACATGAGCCATTTTGAAATAACATTGCTGTGTAGACATAGCCATATTGTGCTAACCCAGGGGATGATGGGACGGAGCCTGAGTGAAGCTGGGAGCCAGGGTGCAAGCCCTATTGCTTTGCAGTATAGTCAGAACCCCACTGGACTTGTGCTCTGGAAGTCCACCAAAAGTATTCCGCAATCATATGGCCTGGATTTCTTTGTCTCTTGGACAGCCAAGTTTTCCCACACTGCAATACACGTAGCAGGCTAGAGTGGCCACATTTTGGCTGGGCTTTAGGAAGTCTGGGGTGTAGGTGGTTGCATTTAGTCCTGCATAACACAGTATAGATGCTGGAACCCCAAGTTTGGACCCAGGGCTCAACAGTTCCTAACATGAGGTTACACATGAGGGCAGACTCTCAAGCCCTCGTTAACAAAGCCACGATCTGCTAGCTTGGGTTCTACTAAGGCTGTGCTCGCATTGCAGTGCAGACATGCCCTTGGCAGCATTGTCTCCACAGCTCGCAGTTTCACGGGACCTTCGTCGTGCAGACTAAATTGATCAGCGGGAAGAAAATAGCCGTTGCCTAGGCAACCAGCTGATGATTCATCCTGGGTAGCAAGCTGCAAAAGCTGCGAGACGGTGGTAATTTTCCAGACACTTAATCCAGCTCTTTCTTTTTCTCACTCTGACCAGGAGAAATCCTCCTCTCACTTTTTTTTTTTTTTTTAATTTGCAGGCCTATGCATGCTGCAGCCCTACGTGATGCAGAGAATAGTTCTCGACAGCTCTTACGCTGGATGGCGTCACAGGAACAGCTCGAAATAATGCTGATGAACCATTCGATAGAGTGAAATGGAGCCCCCAAAGAGAATAAAAATAGAATTTGAAATTGAAGGCTGCAAAAGCCAAACCCAGCCCCCAAACTCACCATGAGCATCACATTTCTTATAATAACCCTGAGCTGGCTTCTCTGTGTTGTGACTGTGTCTCCCTCACCTCATTCCTTTTAGCAATTATCAGTGCTGTGTGACCTCCAAAAGCACTCTGTACTGGGCACACGCAGGGAAACAATGCAGAGAGATCTATATTCAGCAAATGCTCTTCAACAAAGGAGTCTCCCTTTTTACCACTCAGACATAATATTTTGTTACTTGGTGTGAGGTTTAGTGCTGATTAAAGATATTTTTTGGGGGTTGGGAAGAATTTCCCCCCCAGATCATATTGGTAGAGACCTGGAGGGAGAGGGAGTTAGCCTTCCTCTGCAGCATGAGGCACAGGTCACTTGAAGGTTTAAACTAGTGTAAATGGTTGCTTCTCTGTGATTTGAAGTCTTTCAGCCATGTTTTGAGGACATGAGTAACTCAATCAGAGGCTAGGAGATCTACTTCAGGAGTGGGTGGGTGAGGTTCTGTGGCTTGCAACATGAAGGAGGTCAGACTAGATACGCATGACCGTAAAGTCAATGAGCATCAGATTAACCCAGAACCTGTATGACACCGGCAGTGAAATTGCCAGTTTTGCGACTTACTGTAAAGCAGGGGGGTCTCAACCTTGTTCTGAGGCCCACCCCAATGTGCTAGAAGAACGCCACAGCCCACTTGTGCCACAGCTATTTTTGTGCATATAAAAGCCAGGGCTGGCATTAGGGGCAGCAGGCAGGGCAATTGCCGGTGGCCTCATGCCTCAAGGACTACTCAAAAGCTACATAGCTCTAGGGTTTTGGCTTCAGCCCTGGGTGGCAGAATTCAGGACACTCTCTTTTTCAGGAGAACCTTAGAAAGAATGGAAACAGCATGCTGGCTGTGGTTTTTGTTTTGTTTGTTTGGGGTTTTTTTGTGGGAGGGGGTAAAAGGAAATAACAGACAGCCCAAAGCAGCAGAGAGAGGAGTGGATTTAAATGGGACAGCTGGACAGCATACCGTCAGAACAGGGTTTAAAGCCAGAAGAGTTTCTGCAGAGTGACATAAGACTAAACTGGAGTCTGTGGCAATGTTCCCTCTAATTTTTTCCATCCATGTGCAGAAAAAAATTATGTGCATCAAGGCATGTGTGGCTGTGCACCACCAGTAGAAACATATGCTGCCGGCTGTGCTCTGTGTGCTCTGTGAATCAGCTAGGCGTCAATTGAATCTTTCCTGGGTAGCCACCCAAGCGCTCAGCTTACAGGGAACATTGGTCTGTGGGTCCTCCCCTCTACACCTCAGGGACTGAGTATTCTGGTTGCCTAGCCAACCGTGGTTAGGGAATAAAAGATCTAACCCTCACCTCAGACTCTGTTCCCTGCCCCCTTCCATAGTCACAAACTGCAAATTAATGTTGATTAACTCACTGGGGAGGTGAATTTACCTCAGATTTCCAGAAAGCCAAGCTCTCTTGTGGTGCAACGATAGTGGGAGAGCAGTGTGAAAGCAGGATTGCTACCGACAAGCAGCGAGCCTTTCAGTTCAGTATGGGTGTGATTCCCCAGCCAGCTGGCGGGTTGGAAGCTGGCAGAACAGAAGCCTCATCCATCACTGTTGTGAGCAAAGGTGACGTTCCACCGAGCTGGCCAGACCTGCAGCACAGTGAGGAGCTGACAAAACATCTTTTGGGTGGTGAATGTGATCTGTAGCCGACCTTGGCATCACAGAGCTCCAGCCTCATTGGTCTCCTCAGGGAACATGGCAAAATAGGCTCAGAGAAACTATTATTCTCTTATCTAAAACTGACACAAATTAAATATGCCTTGGTTTTAATGAGAGCTGTGAGATAGGCCCAAAACAAACCCCCAGGGTCTAAGAGGCACTTGGAAGCCAAGCGTAGATCTAGAAAAGAATTTCAGAAATGTCCCTTTTCTTTATAATGGGCCAAACTACTGTCCCCAGCCCTGAATAGCCACAAAGTTTGGAAATCCAATGGTTGGAATTCGGTGGTCCAAGCTGTCTCTATGTTTCTGGAAAGCAGGGGTGGGGAATCTAAGGTCCCTGGCAGGCTGTGGCCCCTAGCTTGCCTGGATCTGGCCCCTGAGGCTCGGGGCTCCCCCCAGCATTGGGGAACCTCTGCTGGTACTCCAGTCCCCCACCATCCCTCTGTGGGGCTGGAGCACACAAAATTCACACCCCCCTAGGCTCTGGTGTGTGAGTGGAATGTGTGGAGTGTCTTTCTCCTTCTCAGTTGGGGGGCCACTGAGGGTTAGGGGTTTTTTTTTCTTGCTTTTCACTTGTGTGCAGCCCCTGACCCAAAAACGGTTCCGCACCCCTGCTCTAAAGGTTCAGTTTTCATTCCAGAGCTGTGTTCAGTTAGCACCAGGCACTGCCAATGATAACAAATTAGGGCGTTGATGGTTCCTACATTCAGTCAGACCATTCAGCCCTCACTGGTTGCCCCTGCTGCTTCCAAGCACCAGAACTGATTTAAGATCGAAGACAAAGCAACGCGAACCTCAAATGGGCATGTCTCCCCCAACGTAGGTATCTTAAACCGCAGCTGCATGCACTGCCTCCAATCATCAGAGGGGCATTCGCTCTACAGATCCTGGGCAGTTCTGGCACCACCCTGCCAAGGCTGCCAAAAAGAAACTGGTCAGTTCTAATTGGTGCTTGGCATGTGGATGCCTGTCCACTGAGAACTGGACTGATATTGTAGGCTCCTGAAGCAAAGGTGCCTGGGAGTGTGATTAATGATATGTAAGCATCTTATTATAAAATCACCCATTTCCCCTGGGTATTTCCTGACAGATGGATTATAATCTGCGCCACAGTTTGCCAAGGGAAACAGTGGAAGCCTCATTGCTCAGGACTGAAAACCATTTATTGCAACCTCTCCGGGCATGTTTACATGGGTAATAAAAATCCCACAGCACCCGGTCTTAGAGCCTGGGTCAGCTGAATCGAGGCCCCCCAGCCCGGGCTGCAGGAATAAGACCAACAGGGCGATCGGGCTCAGGCTAGAGCCCTGGGATCTGAGAGCCCCTCTCTCTCCTCATGGCATTTCAGCTGGAGCCTGAAGGGCTACCCTGCAATGTTATGGCCAGGCAGCCTGAGCTCTGGGAGTCCAAATCATCTGAGCCGGGCCAGCTGTGGGTGTCTTTTATTGCAGAGTATACATTTCCTTTGGGGTAGAGACTGTACCTACCTGTGTGTTTGTACCGTGCTTTGTACAATGGGGTTCCAGACCTGATTGGGGTCTATGGGTGCAGCTGTAACACCAATTAATAACAGTAATAGACTGAACAGACCACTAGAAGATGCTGTTGCCAGGGATCAATCCTGCAATGTGAGGGAGACAGATTAGTTTCTTCAGCCAGCCACAGTGAAATCAATAAGAGCTTCCCCATTGGCTTAAATCACATATGATCAAACCACATCCCAGCCATGAACTATTCAATCTCAAATGTCAGTGAATCTATATTTATTTTTCCATTTAATTTAGATGTATTTTTGAAAGGTCCTACGACTTGGGGGGCTGTCTCTTTCTGGGAGAGACATAACACTGAGGCCCTGTTCATTTGTGGTCAAGATTCCCTGGTATTCAGGGGCTCCAAGAGAAACAATGCTAGGGATCATTTTGGCTGCTCTTTTTTGAGCTCCTGCCAGTTTATCCAGATTTCTCTGGTCCCAAGCTGCATGCAGTGGCATGCAGTATGTTGGGGCAGTCACTCCAGAACTTTATGCTTCTCTGTGTGAGGACCCCTTTGTGTCTGCATGCCATAAGCGCACTGGCATTTTTGGCTGCCAAACTCATGTCTAATTTCCTCTCCGCAGTAAGTGCTTGAGGCCCCACCCTTCTGAGGCGCTGGTTCAGTTCTGACTCAGAGAGAAGAGTCCCACCCAGTGAATCCACAGCACAACTGCCTGATGCACAGTGGGATTTCGGCAGAGGTCTGCCATTGAAGGTCTGGCTAAGCCTGACCGTGCTTAATTTGCGGGGCGGTGACAAGCTATACCCGCAGAAAGATGAGAAATGTGGAGGGACACCCTGCAGAAGTAGTGGATTTAAGGTCTTCCCACCTATTTTGCTGCAATCCTTTTGAATCCAAGATTTCTTAGGGGGAAAATTTGACATTAGGACTTCTGGCTGTGCAGATGATTTTTAAATCATTACAGTGCCTACCTGCTTCTCCAATCAGGAGTCAGGGCCAGGGTTCCCTATAAGATGAGCACTTTGGCTGCGATCCAGGAGAGATTAGCGGAACATCCACAACCAGCAGCATGTGTTGCTGCAGGTGGTGCACATCCAAACATGCCTCGATGCACACAAACTTTATTCTGCACATGGATGGATTAGAGAGAACATTGGTCAGGTACCCACTGTTCTCTGCTCTGCGCAGTAAGTAAACCAAAGAAAGTTCCTACCTCCAAGAGATCACAGTATAGAAAGGTGACATGCTGCAAGAGGCAGACAAATGGGAAAAGGCTCACTGGGGGAGAAGATAATAGAAAGGTTGTAACCAGTTGCCCTGCAGGGTGTCCCTGTGGGTGCTGTAGTACATCAGCTCTCTCTGGCTTTCTGTTAGCATGCTCTGTGTACCACAAGCTCAAAGGCAGGTGCTGCTGACACTCCAAGGACTAGGCTACCGTGGCTTGCCATCAACACTCACACACTTTGAGGAAGTAGCACTCTGTCTAGGGAGGCCTGAAATTAGGTACCTTAGACCCAGTTGTTTAGTTATGATAACAATGAAGATCAACACCACAGTCCCTCACCTAGCCCTGAGGGGCAGTCTAGGAGAGGGGTGTAGTGGTAGCAGTTTCCTTATGTTCTTCTGCCTGCCTGCTGCAGCTCTGTGCCCTTCTGCCAGCAGTGGGGTACTGCCTGCTGCCCCCTACTCACACTCAGCCTCTCGTGAGCCTGGTCCCCGCTGACAGCAGGCTAGAACTGCCTTCCCCTGCACTGGAGAGTCTCCACCCTGCTGGTGGCAGGCAGTTTTCCAGCAATGAGCTAACTATCTCATTTATAGTCACAGGAGTAAATAGCATGTGGTGTCATGCAGACATCTTCAGCTCTCTTCCTGTGCTGAGAACAAATTGTCCCTGTGAGCGTGGTGAGCTTTTCCTCTGTTCAATTTCACAGGGCTGCCAAGTTGGGTGCTGACCACCAGGGCTCAGTAGTTGCCTGCTGAACAGAAGCATCCAGGAAGCTCAGCGAAGGTGTTTTTTTGAAAAAGCTGGGACAGCTGTTATTTTTGGCCATGGCACAGAGCACTCATGAAAAGCCCTCAGCTGCCCACCCATCCCTCTTTTCCACCCCCACAGTGATCCACGCGGCCTGTGGCTCTGAAGCCCTCAGGTGTAAGAACAGATGCATTTGGGAATGTCCATTAGGAACCCCTTTCGTCTCGGTTACATGTGCTGAAACTGGCATCCATGCCAATAACAGCCAGTCTGCACCAAAGCAAGGAGATCGTGTGAGAGAAAAACACTCAGCTGTTGCTCTGCTCTGTAGTCTTCCATTTTTAGATCTCTCAGGGTACATCTACACTACAGAGCAGATTGACGCTGCCGCTGTCGATCTTTCAGGTTTCGAATTAGTGGGTCTAGTGAAGACAGCTAATTCCAACTGAGGGTGTGTCAACACTATGGGATAAGGTTGAATTAAGATGCGCAACTTTAGCTATGTTAATTGCATAGTTGAAGTACCTTAACTCGACTTTTGGTGCTGTCCACACTGCAGGAAGTGAAAGGGAGAACACCCTCCTTTTGACTTTCCTTACTCCTTGTGGAACCAGGACGACCGGCATTGACTGGTGCACCCCTCTCAGTTTGAATTAGCTTGTCTTCACTAGACCTGCTAATTCGAACCCTGGAAGATCAACAGTGGCAGCTTCGATTTTCTCTGTAGTGTAGACGTACCCTGAGAGGAGCAGTCTGGTTGATGCCAGGAGTCCTGCTTTCACAAGGAGTAAGGGAAGTCAAAGGGAGAGTGTTCTCCCTTTGACTTCCTGCAGCCTGAACAGCGCCAAAAGTCGAGTTAAGGTACTTCGACTTCAGCTACACAATTATGTAGCTGAAGTTAGGGATCTTAATTTGACCTTATCCCACAGCACAGCATACCCTTAGTCCTGCACCTTTCACCAGCACTACATTTGCCTAATCAAAAAGAGCACAAATATGTATCAGCCAAATAAGAATCATACATGATCACTGAAAACAGGTCCAGAATCTTTTCTCCTAGGCCATGTAGGAAATTATTTCAAAATTAGTAAATTTGACGTAATAACTTCCACTTTAACAAATTTGAACTAGCATGTCCCCACTATGGGGAAGCCTCAAAATTAGTCTGAGGCAGGCTCCATTAATGTGGATTCAAACTTAGAGTCTCAAGAAGCACTGGGGAGTAATTAATTTGAATTACTCTGGGGAGTAGTTATTTTGAAATAGCAGCAGTGAAGCATCTACACTACCACTATTTCAAAATAATTAGTTTGAAATTAGTGTAATTCCTTGAGAAAAACAGGAGTACAGATTTCGAAATAAGTGGCCCGTTATTTCGAAATAACAGGCTTGGTAGTGTGGATGCTACGCTTATAAATTTGACCTGCGGGGGGAGGTGTTATTTTGAAATGAAGTCCTAATGTGAACCAGGGCTCAGAGACAATCCACATTCAGATCTGAATTTTGTCCCAGCTCCATAATTTGCTGAACTAGGATCTTGAATGTGAACCCCTCTCCTCCAGCAATGCTTTGGGGAATTTGGGAAAACAGATCTGAATTTTGCCACTCTTCTTTCTAATTGGGGGATGTTGGTCTCTAAAGCCCATCACTTATTAAGGGGATGCCCTGGAAATGCACGTTACAGTTTAAGGGCTTGTTTCTGCAGAATACCTAGCACCTTCAGTTTCCTGTGGGGTTTGTGAGAGTGGAGGCTGCCTAGCACCTTGCAAGGTGCTAAAGCAGCATGCAGACTCTTCAACTGTAGAATCCATTTCCAAGCATTCTCTTTTGGTTTGGTGGAAATCCTCCCCGAAGTAGCAGCCCCATTTGTCAACCAGCTGGCGTTGCAGCAGTTCAGAGATGCACCACATGTGAACTCACTGACAGAGGCTTGCTGTGGTCTGATGGCCCAGATTCGTCTAATCTAGATTTCTCCCTTTGCAGGTAATCACTTTGCAACTGAGCTACAGACACAGCCTCTGTGCTTGCTGGGAGTGCCTGAGATCATTACAGAGGCCCCTTTCCAATTAAATCACAACTGACTTTTTCATGTTGCTTTATTAATATTGCTCTCTAGCCATATCAAATGTTCTTGCAATTGCCAGCTACGGAATATTCATAACACATTCTTTGGATTGGCTTTGGAACGGAGGGTCTGTGTGTGTGTGTGTAAAAGTTTGTCTGACATTTTGCATTTAACTTGTTTTCATTTTAAATTGTATTATTTTTAAAAGGCCAAGCCATTCAGTCAGATTTGAGGAGTTGCCACACTGCGCAGTGTGGTTTCCAGACCATATTTTGCTTTGAATCATATATAACAGAGAAGCCATCCACATATTAAGTAAGACCTTAAAAAGGCCATACTTGCCAGCTGTTCCCACATGGTTATGACAGGTATTTCCTGCCTAGTGAGAGGATAAGCTGCCCTG
Organism: Apalone spinifera; assembly: GCA_030068395.1. Lineage (NCBI taxonomy): Eukaryota > Metazoa > Chordata > Testudines > Trionychidae > Apalone > Apalone spinifera. Next base: position 134,586,093 of record CM057845.1, on the reverse strand, counting down.
CACGGTAGCTGTGAAAATGCTGTTTTTTAGTTGTAACCACTGTGTACAGCAGGCTACTCTGCAGTAATGGGAAGCAATAGTTCGATATCTTGTTGTCATAGTGCCTGCAACAGCACTGACAGCATTTCTTGCCAGTGTTTCTTACATATGCAGGATGAGACTGTGGCTGATTCTGAAGAGGAAGAGGGGGAGAGGCCTCAGCCCTGGTCTACACTAGGGCTGTGTCTAGACTGGCAAGTTTTTCCGCAAAAGCAGCCTCTTTTGCGCAAAAACTTGCCAGCTGTCTACACT
>CM057845.1:134562843-134573100 GCA_030068395.1 Apalone spinifera | reverse complement strand
TAGGAGTCAAAACTGGGGGGTTTGAGGAGGGGCTCAGGGCAGGGGGCTGGGGGGTGTAGGGGTGAGTGCAGGGGGCAAGGATGACATTTTGGGGGGGTTGCAGCAAGGGAGCAATGCAGCAGGCTCTGCGCTTTTCCTCATTAGCTGAGAGTCAGCAGAAGCAGGAAAGGAGAAGAAAAGCAACACAGAGAGACCAGTATGTGTAGCTGCAGCATCCCCACCCCCCAAAATCGTGGCAGGGAGGGGGAGAATCTGGGACACTCCTGGATGGGGGAGGTGCCCCCAGCCAGTCTCTTTAACCTGCTTGGTTGCCTGCTGCTGAGCACTGAGCTGCAGGAAGCCCTGGGAGCCAGGCAGGGAGCGTGCCGCCCCCTCCCCTTGCAGCAAAGTGCCCCAGCCGGTCAGCTTCCTGCCAGAGCACCACACTAGGGTTTACTTTCACCTCTGGGGTAGAGACCAGCAGAGCAGAGAACAGACACACCTGAAGGGGGCTGGGATGTACCCAGGAATGTACCTTACCTGGCTTCCCCTACTCGCCCAAGCCCTGTCACCCCGGCTGCTCTGCTATTTTTAGCCATGTAGTGTCCTGCTGCCTGCCAGCTGCTGGAGCCTTCCCTGGCTGAGAAAAAGATTCTAGCAGTGGGGAAAGGGATCAGGAAAAGACTCCAGCAGCTGGGCTATGTCTACACTACCAGGCTATTTCAAAATAATAACTCCCGAAACACCTATCTCCAAATAGCGTGTCCACGCCACGGGGACTTATTTCCAAATAACTCCCTCGTGTAGACATGCCCCAGGGTGGGGAACAGCTCTGACAGCTCCTCCCTGCTGGAGCTTTCCCCTGCCTCAGGTAAGAAGCAGTTCCCCAGGGCAGGAGCCTTCCCAGCTGCAGGGAGCGGCTCTGGCAAAGGAGAGGGAGAGGCAGGAGAGGAGCATGGCCATGTGGGTACAGTTTGCTTTTCAGTGCTGCCTGTAACTTACACGTGCCCCACCCGCTGCAGAGAGAGGTGGGCAGTGTAGATGTAGCCGAAGAGCTACAATCCCTCCCTGCACTGAGAGCGTAATTGCTTGTGATGGCCTATGGCAGCAGCAAAGGAGAGGCTCCTGGCTCCACTGCACTGAATGGTACATTGTGGGATCAAGTCAGGGCTCTGCTGATGCTGCGCCCACGCTCCACTCGCCTGTCCCTGGGCAAAGTAGTGAGTGCAAAATGTCCCCACTTACTCTTGACCATCTGGGCCCTAGGTCAGTGTAGCCTGCCCTGTGCACAGCATGTCTAACTTCCCTTCAAACCCCTGCGTACCTAGGAAGTCCAAGGCACAATCTAGCCCTCAATGTTTGGCCCAGTCCTGTTCTAAATAAGTGAAAGCAATGGAGCATCTATCACTTCCCTTGGGAGACAGCTACACGCTTCACTTACTGTGGTGATGGGTGTGGGGGAGATGCATATAGCTGGACCAATCTCATGGTCAGGCATGTTCCTGTTACATTCAGCCTACAGTTTCCTTGGCTCACATGCATCCCATCACTCCAAGCTATGCCCTTTGTACCATTCTGAATAACTCCTCACCCTCCTTGTACCATGTTAGTTGTCATACGTGCCATGCTGATTTTTTCTTTCCTCATCAAGCAATCTCTGCAGCTCGGTTGTTTGCATTTCCCCAGCACGGCATTTTTTTGCACTTTACTGTGAATTGCCACATTCATATTTCCAACAGGAGGAAACCCATACACATTTTAGTGACTCGGTCAGCAGTTTTCACCAAGCGAACACATGACCTCTGCAGTTACTAATGCTGAAGAGCTGCTGTGTCCTCCATCTGCTGAGATCAGAGCCAGAGGGCTGAAATAAAGGAGACACAGCCTTCTGTATAACAGGAGTCATTTAAACTGTGTCTACACTAGGAAAGTATTGCAAAATTACTAAATTCGACTTAATAACTCCCACTTTAACAAATTCGAATTAGCATGTCCACAGTACAGGGAAGTCTCAAAATTAGTCTGAGGCAGGCTCCATTAATGTGGATGCTCTATCTTGGACTTAAAGCCCCAGGAAGCACTGGGGAGTAATTAGTCTGAATTACACTAGAGAATAATTATTTCAAAATGGTGGCACCAGAGCATCCACACTACCATTATTTTGAAATAACTATTTCAGAATTAGCATTACTCCTGGTGAAAAGTGGGAGTACAGATTTCAAATTCCATGGCCCATTATTTCAAAAAAATAAGCTTGGTAGTGCGGACACTGCTTATAAATTTGACCGGGGGGGGGGGAGTATTTCAAAATAAAGTCCCAGGGCTTACATGGTTACTCTCACCAGGGGAAAGAAAGAAAGAAAGAACATGTGAACAGAATAAGATCACGTGCTTTAAGAATTCAATAAGGAAATGGGTATGCCAGCTACTGGGTAATTTATGCCAGCTACTGGGTAAATTCCAATTTAGGCCATTACATTCTTCACCCCTAAAGTCAGCTTGCAGGATTTTTTACTACAAGCTAGTGGACTGTGCTGGGGTGCAAAGCTGGGAATTCCTGAATTCTAATCCCAGTCCTGCAACTAATTTTCTATGTGGCCTTGGTCAAGTCACTTGAACCTCCAATCGAGGATCAGGAAAAGCCCCATTCTGGTAGGTTCTATGCAGCACCTAGAACAATGGGGCATTGATCATTGACTGCTGTTCCTAGGTGCTACTGCAGTGCAGATCATAGTAATTAACCAAACTCCATCTGTTTCTCCTTCTGCAAAATGGGGCACAATAGTTGCTTGTCTATAGCCCAGGGTGGTTGGGAGGATTATTATGACTTAACTGGAGAAAGGAATGTCTTATGGCCAGGGCATTAGATCAGAACTCAGATGATGTGGGTTTAGTTCTTGACTGTGTTACAAACTTCCTCTGGGAAGGTGGGTAAATCAGTTCATCTCTCTGTTCCCCATCTCTAAAAAGTGCCTTGACTCTTTAGGATGTAAGCTCTGGTAGGCAGACACTGTGTCTGACTGAGCATATGGACAGTTCATAGCAAAAGGGTGGGGCTCTGATCTCAGCCAAGCTCTATAGGTGCTACAATAATACACAGTCAGAATTCATCCTGCTAATAATGGCATAGTACTCTGAAAATGGCACATGCTAGCTATTATACTTCGTGTTAACTTTGCTGCCTGTTCCAAATTGTTGTCTGGGGTTGCTATGCACTGTTAAGTAGCAACCGTGATCTGTCCCAGAGTTGGCTGCATTTACTGGAGAGTGAAATTAGCTTTTCATGTAGGCTGTAAGGAGTTTTGGGATCCTCAGGGATGAGAGGAGCTGCATAAATGTAAATTGTTACTAACAGAGGTGAATGCAAAGCTCACAGCAATGACTCCCACTGTGCATTCAGTGCTCTTGTAAGCATCACTGGGGAGGGAGGCAGCTTGTCTGCAGCTTTCTGCCTCCAATGTGTGCTTTCCCTGGCAAAACCTCCCTGCAGCATTCAGAGCATAACCCCTAGCAGACTGCAAGAGGACATCCCTGATTTCAGCTGTCAAGAAGCTTCACTAGCATCCAGACCGAGCAATGGAAATGGCAAATTAAGGATCCCGAGCACATCACCACTAAACAGAGCCATAGCCTAGAGGGCCTTGATAAATGTGAAATGGCTGATCTGATATGCGTGAATCACAAGACAGCTGGTTTCCACTGAGTAATAAATCCCTGCACAGAAAACTCTAACCTGATACATCTACACAGCACCCTTAGCTCAAAATAAGCTACTGGGATGTTGGAATAAACTACCCATTATTTCGAGGGTCACCGGGACGTCAGAATAAGCCACCCATTATTTCAAAATCTATTTCAAAATAACTGGCTGCTTCAATAGATGCAGAATAGCTATTTATAGATATTTCTGGTATCCTCAAAAGCATTTGAACTCATACCTGGTTGTAGGTTATGTGTACAGCTGTCTGACCAATGGTAACTCTTTTCAAACTGATTCCCTCCTCCCCTTTTTTCTTTTTAACACCACCTTTCTTTTTTCTTTCTTTGCTTCTCCCCTTTTCTAGGAGCATAATGTGGGATTAGGAGGGAAGGAAGAAAAGAGAAAACACTGGAAAACCCCCAAATCTATCATTTGACCTTGCTAAAATTGATGCAACCTTGACAGCTACACTAGGCGAAGTGGTTGAGTTCAGATGAGGCTTAGCTAGCCCATGTTTGCCAGGCCCACTTCAGAACTTGACTACCTTTCCTGAAGCAGCCAAAGCCTAAATTGTTAAAGAGTTCAGGTGGCCATGTGGGTTTTTAAAGAAGTATGAATCCAGGCTGGTGGTTATTCACATGAATAGCTCTCATTCCCCATATGTATCATCCCTTGGCTATCTGCAGAGCCCTGATTTCTTCCACGGTCTCTGGTGCGCTGCATTCTTTCCCTGTGTCCCATCCTACAACAGACTGCCCCCATGCTTCCCGTCTCGCCCCATTCCCCTTGCTGCCACTCCACATAGCCTCTATATCACTATTACGTTCAGCTCTGAACTAGTCTTGTGTCTCACTCTTGCTACAGGTTAAAATTGGGCTGGTAAATAGAAATGCCGGTCCTGCAGGGTCATGGCTGCAGGAAGAGAGGCATCTGAAGCCAGAGTGCAAAGGTCTAGGACAGAGCTGAAAAGAAAAAACAAATGCGGGGGAGAAATAAACAAGCAGGTACAATACAGAGCTCACTGGAGGAAGTGACACAATTGTCTGTCGTGTGTGAAAGCAAGGACATTGGTTCCGTACTTATTCAGGGGGAAGAGTACCACCCACTGATCACAAGCAATGCTGCCTGCCGCAGCCCAACCATACAAAGCATGACACTAGAAAAACCTTGCTAGCGTGTCCATTAGTGCAGGCAGCCAAGTCCAGTAGAGTGGGTGGCAACTAGAAAGCTGAGTTCTATTCCTAGCTTTGCGCCAAACATGTGGTGTGAGTGCGATAAGTCACCTCCTCGCTTTGCCTTTGTTTCCCTCTTAATCTTGTCCTTTTATCTACGTAGGTGGCAAACTCATAAGGGTGAGAACTTTTTTTACTCTGTGGTAGAATGCTGCCTTGTACAAGGGGCTCTGATCTCAGTGGAGGCTTCTAAGTGCTAGTGGAACATGACTAATCTTCAGCCAGCCCATTGCCCTGGGAGCTAATACAAGATTGTTCCCTACCTTTATTAGTGGTTAGTCCTGTTTAAATGTAAAATGTGCAAGAGATGGGACTGCCACCATGTGTGCCACACCTAAAGGCATGTCCTTGTCCAGAAATCTTCCCGGGTATGAAGAACATAAGAAAGGACATACTAGGTCAGACCCAATGGTCCATCTAGCCCAGTCTCCTGTCTTTGACAGGAGTGGCCAACCCCAGGGATTCGGTGGTGGGAGGGAGGTGTACGGTGTGACTCTGGCAGACCAGATGACAACTCCTAACAAGGCCCACAGGGCCCAACTGAACATTGAAGGCATAGCTGAAAAACAGTCTGGCTCACCCCTCTGTTAGTACAATTAACGTGCATTAAAATGTGTTTAGTGTTCAGACTTTATGAACAGCTTGTCAGATGCCGCATGTATTAATCTGACAACATCTGTGTCCTGCCGTATGAGGTTATATGAAGTGTTTGCTCTGAAACTGTAAACCCCCAGGGGGTGGAGTGAAGCTTGAGCAGGAGTGAAATACTAGTTTTCCACAAGAGGTGTCATTTTCTGCCCAGCAAAAGAAGGCCCCTGGATATCAGACTTGCCATTGTGGAACATCAGTGGACAGAAGACTGTCCCACCCACACACACACACGCAGAGGATACATGCAGCTGGACTCTTCCTATCAACTTGGAGTCTGCGGGAAGGGAATAAAAATTGCTGATGAGAAGGAACTGGGTCTGTGTAGGCATTATATTATACCGGCATGTCCAGCCTAAATGTTCCCTAACTTAATTCCCATCACACTCTCCCCAGCCTCCTGTACCACAGTCCAGCTACTCTCGGAGCTAGGGGTGTGAGTCCCAGCTCACGCTGACATGCTCATGCTACCTCTCACCAAGCTTGTGTGCTAAAAATAGTAGCGTGACCATGGTAACATGGGTGGTGGCCAGCCATAGAACAGGTTAGCCACCCCAGTATGTACCTATGGGGTCTGGGCAGGTGTTTAAGCAAAGTAGCTAGCCCAAGTCTCCACTCATCACTGTCCATGCTACCACAGCCATGCTTTTATTTTTAACATACTACCTCAATGAGGTCTTACAAGTATGTGTCTTGGATGAGAATCAGAGCCAGAGTTCCAAGTGTAGATGGTACAGCCAGGTCTACACTTACCCTGAGATTGATGCTCTAGACTGGAGACTGATCTTCTGGGGTTTGATTTAGCAGGTCTAGTAAGGATGGTGCCCCATTGATGCCAATACTCCACATGAGGAGTAAGGGAAGTCAATGCAGCAGAAATTCAGCTTAAGGTATGTCGACTCCAGCTACGCTATTCTCAGATCTGGAGTTGCGTATCTCAGGTTGACTTTCTCCGGAAGAGTAGACCTGGCCCTTCTTGCCTTAGCTATTCCTGTTCCTTCCTGTGCTAGTTCCATTTAGATACTTGCAGAATGTTGTCACGTCCCTGCTTAGCTGTCGTTTATCCAAGCGCACACAGTTATCTCTTGTAATCATGCCTCTTAAATCAAACCTTCCATCCTCCTGATTACTTTTCTTGCTGGCATCTGAACTCTTTCCAGCTTGTCAATAGCTTTCAGGTCATGTGGTGCACAGAACAGAATGCAATATTCATTCATTAGCATTCAAAGAGCAGCTTGGTCAGATGAATAGCTTGGTAATAACTTGCTCCTATTTCACCTTCTTAAAACGCCATCAGATTAAATCATATTAATACAGTTCTTCACACAGCATCACAGCAGCCTACATGGGGCGGAGAAAGGCACCCAAAGGCATCAGTAACTCGTGATATTGGAACTGTCTACAAGTACTGAAAAGAACGGGAGCACATCCAGCGTCTCACCAGCAGAATCCTGCCCAGGGACGGCTGGTATCGTCGTGTCATCATGCTTCATTCATACACCCATCTTCTGCAGCTGCATAGCTCCATATGGGGCGGGAGGGCAATCAGAAGAGCTAACCCCTTTTCAATATTCACCTCTACGCTGGGGTGCCATTTGTGCCTGTGGAGCTGAACAGCAAACATGCAAGAATTCCTTCCCTTCGTGGCACTTCAGCAGGGGAGCAGAACGGCTTTCCATCAAACAGAAACTAGCAGATAAACATTCTAGTGATGGACGCATCCCACATGGCAGGGACGAACTATGATGGGCCAGATAAACTACTCCAAATAGGGAAGAGCACGGGGAAGTCTGTCAGTATGTAGCCCCAGCCTCCTCAGCCCTGGAGTTCAGGGAGGGCAGGCGGTCAGGGACAGCAACACTCCACCCCTACTAGAGTAGGCATTTTGGGGATGGAGTGTGGGTGGGGCCAGGCTGGTGGTTTGGGAAGGCAAAGCCTTCTCCTGCCTAGCATACTTGCCCCTCCTGCCTGTTGCTCTTCTTCCCATGGATCTGCTCCACTTCCTGTCCCTTCCCAAGCCAGGGCCAGCTGCATAAGAACAGCACTATCATAGCAGATTACTTTTCTATGGTATGTCAGGAAGGCAGCCCACTAGGTTAGCTGAACCACTGGTTTGCTGTGGTATAGTGGCGTGACAGGATCACGGGTTAGGTGGACTGTGGCACGGACGCCATGAGACAGTGCCTGAGTTCCAAATGCTCTTCTCTCCCACTGGCATCACCGAATGGCTCTGCTCCAGGCAAGCAGAATTGCTCCTTTATTGGCACTGCATGGCATTCAGAGGGTTTTCCTGGCAGGTGCTGCATTAGCAAGCACAACTCCACATGCTGCATGACCAGGCTAAGCTGTGCAACCAGGGAGCCTGCAATTTTGAGAGCAGCACATTCCAGCTGAAGGGTGCTAATGACTGCAGTGCAAAATGTCTAGGCTGAGGTACCTTGTGCTAGTGCTGCAGCACTTTGAGCTCACCTACATCCTGTCTGCACTTTGATGCCTAGGAGCGATACTGCTTAGCAACTGTTTTTCCTGTTTGGGGTCTCCTTGTGCAGCCTGTTTCATTGTATTTGTTATATGGTGTCTCCCAACGCGTCTCTCCCAGAGATCACCTTTTTCTTAACTCCACCAAGAGCATCTCGCAACAGCTGTGTTTTTCTTTCTGCTGTTGTACAAAGCTAATACACCCACTAGCCTGCTGAAGGCCTTCAAAGCACTTTACAAATGTCAATCCCTCTCTCTCCCCAGGAAGCAGGTGAGATATTATCCACCTCTTTCCCCAACCCCCTCCCCTGGAGGATACAGTTCAGGGGACTAGCAAAGGAGCCTGGCATTGGCAGCAGGGATAAGGCCCACCCCTGCACTCACCAGCTATGGAAGAAAGCAGAGGGACCCAGTCCCAACCTGCTCCACTCCACCCCCATTGGACCCCAGCCACATTGCTCCACTTCCTGTCACTGGTGAATGTGGGGACGATTCCGCCTCTTCCCCCAAATCCCTTCTCCCAAGCCCATTCCTTCAAGCAACGTGTCTGGGGTCTGGGAGAATGGAGCTGGCTAGGTTTGGGTTGCTCCACTTCCTGTCACTGGTGAATGCAGGGGTGGGCCCAAACCCTGGTCCCTCCCTGCCCTGCCCCTGCCTCCCACAGCTCCTGCCCCCGCAGCCCTGAGCACAGTCCCCCACTATAGAGTGGGCCTTTCCCCTCCCCCCCCCAGTGGGGCACCAGAACTTCTAGGGACAGGCCTGCTAATGAGGCTGATTATTGGGTTAACAAAACCACAAAAAACACCATCACATATTCTATTACAAGAAGTTAAAACCACACTCAGTGTGATTAAGATAAACAAAAGAAATAGCAACATCCCCAACAAAACAAAGAAATAACCACACCTGCCATCCTGTGCAGTAAAGTACAGAGAAACCCCCTGCCCTTCTGAAAATTCATTTGCAGGCAGCCTCTCCCACCCCATTACGCAGCCCTCTATCTATTCATGCCCCTGAGAAGCTTTGGAAACTCCTGCTCGAGTCCTTAAATTAGTGAATGCGCCATCAGCAAGAGAGGGGGATAAACAGATAAGAGCTTTATTGCTGTGATAGAAAGGAAAATGCCTATAGAATAGCTAAACACTATACTGAAGCTGCTGCTCCAGTGGCTCTGTGAGCAGTGATGTGTCAGAGGGGTATGAATCATGGGATGCTTCTGGATAGTTTGCCTGTATAGTCCATATGATGAAAATAGCATCAAAAGTTATATGTATTTTTATAGTGTGAAAACTCTTCTTATTCCTACACATTCCCTCAGGCTAACTAGAAGCAGGGATAGTGCAGCCAAAGGCCATGGTCACACTGAGTAACCCTGCTGCAAGTTCTCTGCTGTTTCTGAAGAATATCTATATGCTGGCCATACGGCCCGCCATAGCCTCGAGGACTTCTGTGAAAGGCTTGGCCACGAATGAGTGACTCCCCCCAAGCGTTATACCGACATCCCCTGGAACCGCTCTAGAGCCAGAATGACTAAGAAGGCCTAACCAGATAGTCTCTACGGCAAAGGATGAATGGACACAAGACTGACATCAGAAATGGTAACACACATAAACCTGTAGAGGAATTTTTTAACCTGCCTGGGCACTCACTAATGGATTTAAAAGTAGCCATTCTTCTACAAAGGAATCTCACCCGCTGGTTACAGAGTGAGAGTGCAGAACTGACCTTCAGATAGCAATCTGACACTGTTTCCCTGGGCTTGAACACAGACAGTAAGTGGATGTCGCATTTTAAAGCCAGCCTTCCCTGCATTTAACACCTCATTGACATACAAAGCTAAGTATGGGACACTTCCAGCCCACTTAATTAGCCTCATTGGCACAGGTACTACATTTCACAGGTACTGTCCCCCTCCCCCCCACCTCAGCCCTTCTTTTTCTGTTTTAAATTCTGAGTTCCTATCATTTCCATTCTAGCTTCCAGCTCATCTGAAAAAGAAGTGGGTTGTGCCCATGAAAGCTCATGATATTACACGCACACACACACGCACGCACACATACACTGTCAGCTTGAAAGCTTGTCTCTCACACTAGCAGAAGTTGGTCCCATACAAGGTATTACATCACCCTCCGGCTATGTCTATACTGCCCTCTCTTGCGCAAAAAAATATGCAAATGAGGTGAAGTGTGGAATATCGCTGCACCTCATTTGCATAATTAA
>CM057845.1:134548799-134560179 GCA_030068395.1 Apalone spinifera | reverse complement strand
GGGGGGGGGGGGTGTTCGGTATTTTTTGTTAAACCATCTGGCAACCCTATTTGTACAATGAGGGTTACAGGAGTCAGAGTAAAAAGTATGCTTGATATTATGTTGACATTATGTCAAAATAACTGCCTGCTGTGTAGACGCAGACTAAGTTATTTCAGAATAATGTTGCTGTGTATATGTACCCTGAGTGTAATGGGGTGGAGCTTTGGGGAAGGGGCAGAAAGAAGAGGGGCTATGGGTGGGGCTGCAGGTGGAGAGAGCAGAATGGAGGTATGATCGCGGATTGAAAAGGTGGGGAGGGCCCTCTCCCACCAACTCTGGCCCAAGGCCCCAGGAAACCTTAATTCACCCCTGGGTACAATCCAGGAAAAGAAAAATGAAAACCCCTTGGAGTTAATGGGAAGACACCCAAATGCCCTAGCTATTAAGTCCCTCCTTCCCTCCTCCCGCACCCTGCTCTGAACAATCATGAATTACTGTAGTCTGAGAAGGAAAGAAAAAAAAAACCTGCTGAAAACCTTTAAGAGAGACAAGGTTTGAAGTGAAGTCCAGAACGGAGAGACAGTCTCAAAGGCAGAGGACTGGCTGTGAATGGTGGAGCCTGGCTGGTACAGGGGGCATGCTGGGACACTGCTCAAAGGCAAGAGGTGATTTGTACTAGACAAGGGATTTTATCAAATATAGAGATGAAAAGCCTCAGGCTGAGTCTTTATGTTTATTTTTTCTCTGTAACTGGCATGTTATTTGCTTCCCCTCCTATTTCATCATAGAAGCTGTACTGTTACAAATATAAAGAAAAGTTTTACAAGAAAATTACCTCAAGCTGGCCTCTGTTGTGCACACAGTGTGGGGTGCATGTGGCAAAGTGGCTGATAACTGGGGAGGGGAGACTGGTTTCACACCTTTGAGGGCAACAAACTGGAGGGGAAGATTCCAAGTATCTGGTATTTAAGAACTTGGGGTAAATGGATTTGGGAACACTCAGCACCAGAAGGACTTTTGGAGTCACCCTGTGAGGAGTAACGAGGCTGATGGAAGCCAGGGTGAGACTTTTATGTTTGTGGGCTGACCATTGGTGTGAGGGTTCTGCACCATTGCAGTACAGCATTAAGGCACCCAATGTTACTAGGCAGGAAGTGAACCTCTTACTGGTCCGGGTGAACCCCAAGACATCACAGAATCCTGTTTAGCCTACCCTAGCTGCCATCCTGATTTGCTCTCCCTCTCACCCTGGGCCTGAGCCCAAGGCCTCTAAAATCAATAGAAAGACCTCCATTGATTTCAATGGGTTTTGGAACGGGCCCCTAAAAGAAAACATTTTACATTCAAACTCAGAATGAAAAAAGAGCACTCCAGTTCAGACAGTTGTTAATGTACATTTTTGCAACCTGACTGCATGCATTGGCAGAACCCAAGTCAATGTACATTTCCCATAAGAGTTCTCCTTGCCGTTGGGAGATTATTTTGTACGCTAATTTTTGATTTCTCAGCCAAGGAAGAGGCTGGGATTTCAGAAGGTTTTTTGTTTTTGTTTTGTTTTTTTTAAAAGGACACACCAGGCTTTCATTTTGGAAAGGACAACATTCTGGAAAACGGTTTTTGCTGGACATTGCAGGAGGGGAGCCATCAAGCTTTCATCTTTGTTTATTAAAAAGTGGCATAGGGCAGACTATTCATTGTGATTATTGAGCCAGCCTGTCCAATCACATACATCAGTATAAACTCAGAGGAACTACTGAAGTACATCCTGATACTCTCCAACTGACAGAGCAGCCATTGGGATCTTATTTGGCACTCAGTAAATTAGAACCACTGTTGCCACTTTATGCATCTGATAAAGTGGACTCCTGCTGACAAAAGTGTATGCCCAAATAAATGTATTACTTTTTAAGGAGCCTCATTGTTTTTGTTGAAACGGACGAACATGGCTACCCCACTGAAACAAACTACCTTTGAGTTGCTTTAATTTATGTTGTATTTCACATGGGAGCCTGGCCGGGCCTAGGGTCAGTGGCGTGTAAAAATGTCAACTATCTCCCACACTGCCCTCAGACCTATACGAAGCAGTGCTCAGACAGTCCAGAAAACCTGTCTCCACATCATTAAGTTTGCATTAGACTATAAAATCTGAGAGTTCTTAGGGGAAGTCTCAGTAGATGTAACAACCATGTGGAGCTCCAGAAATACATGTAAGTTACACAAACTTAGACACCTTATTCAGGGTTAGAACTGAGAATGTAACTGATTTTTTCATTTGGTGGCTGAATTGAAAAATCTGGGGGAAAAAAAATCGACAGACTAACAATATCCTCATACATTCTGAGCAAACCCTATGGAATAAAATAAACGTTATTGAATTAAGTTAAACCTTGTACAATTAGGGTTAATATATTTGGGGTACATTGTATTAAAAATGCAAGTAAGTGTTCTTGTAGCATTGTATATATCTTCTCTAGTGGGGAGGGCTGCTAATGAACTTCCTTTATTATCAACATTTGAAGCCTCCCCTTGGAGTGGTTTGAATATACTAGTTCATGATGATGTAGAATGGCTCCTCATTACAATAAGTAATTCACCCCTCAGGTACTCTCATCTTCTCATCGCTGTTGGAGGTGAGCCACATTCACCCTGGTTTAATTAACGCTGTTGTTACTCACATCTTTATATCCCTGCTTTTCTTTCACTTCAAGCCTCTGAAGAAGTGAGGAAGTGAGTTATGTCTCACAAAAAACTTATGCCCTAATAAATTTGTTAGTTTTTAAATTGCCACCAGACTAGACTCCTTGTTTTTTTGTTTGTTTTTAGTTCAAACTGGATTCTCCAGGGAAAAATAGACAAAGGAAAGAGTTTTGAATAAAACAAAGTCTGGCTTTTACTCTGATTGAAGGCCTTCTTTCAAATTCAGCAAGTCAACATGGGCCCCGATCTGGGGGAGGGAGGGCAATCCTTAGGATAGTATTAGAAGGACTAGCCTAGAATTGATGTTAGGGTAAATTCTGCTAAGGTTGTTAAAATTCATATATGTTCTTTTATAGTGTTAATATGCTTTCTCTGTAATGCTGTTTAAGAATTTACTCTTAGAAATTCCTGTTCTGTCACTGGTTTTCTTTGTGATCTTGGTCAAGTCACTTATGCTCTGATTCCCTTGTGTTAACTTATATCAGTAGCAGTCACTCTGAGTATGTCTACACAGCAACGTTATTTTGGAACAACTGACGTTATTTCGAAATAACAGTGTGCGTCTACACTGCAAGCCATTATTTCAACATAATGTTGAGATGGAGGACTTCTTTCTCTGACTCCTGTAGCCCTCATTTTATGGAGGAGTAAGGGAAGTCAAATGAAGAGTTTTCTTCCTTTGACTTCCTGCTGTGTAGACAGCGCCAAAAGCCAAATTAAGCTATTTTGACTTAACCTACGCAATTGACGTAGCTGAAGTTGCGAAGCTTAATTTGACTTTTCCCTGTTGTGTAGACGTGCCCTCTGTTATCAGTCGCTGAAGAGAAGGCAAGCAGGTCTGTTTGGGCAGGTTGTCTTTGCTGGCAATACACAGTGGAGCAGGAAACTGGGGCTAGGTCTAGACTGTGGCGTTTTTGTGGAAAAAGCTATGCAAAATGCGCTCCTCATTTTGTGTAGATTTTTCTGCCTTTTTTTTCTGGAAGAGGCTTTTCCACCATGGTGGAAAAGCCTCCTGTTTCGGTGGAGCCCCTTTGTCTCATGAAAGGAGGTATACAGGGCTCCCCAAAAGAGCACATTTGCTCTTCCACGAAAAAAAGCAGAAGAGCAAATGTGTTCCCTGGATACAGCAGGGTTTTTGTGGGCAAAACCCCTGTAGTCTAGACATAGCCTAACTGTTCAGCTGAACTACCCAGTCAGGAGTGAGACCCACAAAGGGACCAGCAGAGGAGTTGGCAGCTGAGATTGGGTGTCTGTGCTGAGGCCTTGGGTGTCCTTGTTGCTGATGGGAACCTGAGGTGCAGTTGCCTTGGATAATGAGTTTCCATCACCCCCAAACTCCATTTTTCAGCAGATGTGCCATTTAACTGAAACATTTCTTCCCCAGTCCACTTATAGTCACTTAAACCAGGGGTGGGGAGCCTCAGGCCTGGGAGCCGGATGCAGTACTCAGCTTGCCAGGATCCAGCCCCTGAGGCTCAGGCCCTCCCAGTGCTGGTTCAAGGAATTCAGTCCTTCAGATTTTAAAGCAAAACATGCTCATTCTCATGGGCAGCCACCAGAGAGAATGGCTGGTATCACAGAGTTATTTAGCCCATGGCTCTTCTAATTTCATTGTACAAGCTAGCTTTCAAAGTGTGTGTTTTCAGGACTCATAGCCTGGCTGCAGTATGGTAAATACATCAAAGACTAGACTAGCCAGATGCCACAGTGTTGATGCTGATGCCTTTTGATAGGCTGCTGGCTAAAGGAAGGATCCCATAACTCTGTGACCCTGCGGGACTCATTGGCAACTAATGGGCTGTAAGTTACAGTTACATTGATTTTTTTTTAATTAAAAATAAATGCCCACAGCCAGCTTTGCTAATACTTGTACCTGCCTTAGAAGAGGGATATAAATGTTTAGGTTTGTGCTCATCAGAAGTAAAAACCTGCTACCTCATAGCTCTCTCCTCCCCAGTAGTTTCAGGAACAGAGGAGCCAGAGGTGATACTTGAGGACCGACAGTGACATCTTTGGACTTTGAGCTGCCCCACTGACTTAACTCCCGATCTCTCTGTCCATACTAATCAAAGCCATGCAGCCACATTGTGGGTGGGCTGCAGCAGTATCTAACCAGTGCACAATATGCTGCACAAGGGCGGAGAGAGGAGACATTTTAGCCAAAAGGACAATGGCAAACCATTCCTCTTATGAAGACATGCATGAGACCCTACGGGATCAGGGCCTAAGTGACTTGACCAATGTCACAAAGGAAACCGGTGGCAGAGCAGGAAATGGCTCCCAGGTGTCCTTTAATCTTGTACACAGAAGAGTGACTGTGCAAGAAAGGGCATTTTTTTTCAGTGATGGATCCCATTGCTTTGGAGTGAGCTTCCCTCTTCCCTTTACTGAGAAATAGCCCAAATCTGTTCACTATCACATGATTCCATCTTCATAGAATACTAGAACTGGAAGGGACCTTGTCTAGACTGATTCCCCACTCTGGTACAATGAATGCTGAAGTGGGGGCCTGCAAAAGTACCCCAAATCCTTATTTTTCCAGGCTTTGGTATAAAGCTTCCCCATAAAATCTTAAAAACCTAGATTTTGGGGATAAAAATCCGCTGCCACCATCAAGTGCTTTTGAACCCACAAACAGGGGTGGACACTTGAAACCAATCCCATGGCACTGCAAGCTCTTTTCCCCAAAGAGCTTGAAAAAGAAGAGAGAAAATACAAACTGAAGTCTGTGGCTGCTATCCTCTAGTAAGAGGCATGCAGATATGACAGACAGATTTTCCAGGGCACAGAACTGAACCAATACCAGGTTAATAAAAAAGAAAGAACTTTTATTATCAAAATAAAACCACAGTTACAAGCATAGTTGGATTGGCTAGCTGGTAAGAGCCACCAATTAATAAACTCATAGGGAATTCCACCATGGGCCAAAATTGAGTTACAAAAGAGAGGAAAACCCATTTCTAACAGCATAGACATCAGATTCCCAGTCAGAAACCATAAAACAATAAAACCGAACAGATTTATCTAAACTTTACCCTACTTACAGATGGTGAAGAGTCTTTTCTTGGAGAGAGATATGTTGTCTGTCCCCCCTCCGTATCTGGAGAATCAACTGCCTCTGAGACAAAGGAGGGAAAACCAAAAATTCCTTTGTCTCAGTTTGAAATCTCTATCTGCATTTCTATTGTCTAACTGCTACCTGGCTAGGTACAGTTAACCCCTTAGTCCCCAGGCTGCTGGCCATCCCTCATGGTCATGACAGACCTCAAAAGGTCATCAGATCCAGTCCTCTGCCCTCATGGTAGGACCATCTTCCTAAAGGAGAAGCTTCGTCTTCCCAGAGAAGCTGTTGGAGCAGCAAATATTGTTAGTGATGATGTCTAAGGAAAAACAGGGATTTGATTTTTGTTTTTTGTGGTTACTTGTTGAGTGTTATGTGTTATGGGGCTACTGTTTCTCCATTTGATGCACTCCATTTTTAATAACGTACCAGAGGGGCCTAGTGTTTTCAGGAAGGTGCCTCATACTGTTATTTTTATAGAGCTAAAGACTAAGGTCACGTCTACACTGTAGGGCTAAAGTTGAATTTAGATATGCAACTTCAGCTATGTCAATTGCGTAGCTTAAGTCAAAATAGCTTAACTTGGCTTTATGCGCTGTCTAGACAGCAGGAAGTCAAAGGAAAAGCACTCTTCCTTCCACTTCCCTTACTCCTCATGAAATGAGGGTTACAGGAGTCAGAGCAAGAAGTCCTCCAGCTCGACTTTATTTCAAAATAAACTCTTGCTGTGTAGATGCGTGCTATGTTATTTTGGAATAATGCCAGTTAGTCCGAAATAACGCTGCTTTGTAGACGTACCGTAAGTGATTTGGATTTATCATCTGCTACTTCAAAATGGACCAGAGACTTCTAAGGATAACTAAAATGTCCCAGCTTGTAATGCAATTGTGTGGTGCTCCTAATCCTGTGCTCCTCTGGAGCCCTGATTGGCAGGAGGATGAGCCGGCATGGAAAGCTGGCCTGTCTGCCCCCACAGAGCTCTTGGAAAGAGCTGGCTGCAACTCCAGCCCTACTTCCTACTGCCACTTCTCTGACATTGAAAGATGAGATTTGCCATTTTGGAGCTAGGGCTGCACAGCCTGCCAGACAGGCCATGTACCACAGCCGCTGCTGGTACACAGCACACCAAGAACCTGAGCACGGGGCAGGGAAACAGCCTGTCTTTGTTAGCCCTGGGAGCTTGAAGCACTCACGAGTCAGCCAGAGCCCAAATGGTTTCATTGCCTGATTAGTGACTGAGGGGCTGATGCCGTAGGCCAGTGTTTCTCAACCGGTGGTACAAATACCCTTAGGGGTACTCGAGAGAAGTCTGGGGGGAGTTACGTCAACACAACTGAAATTTGAAGAAAACTGAATTTTTGTGTTAAGTTTTACAGCACTTTGTTATTTTTGTACTTTTTTCACCCAAAAATTTCATCACCTGCCCAGCTACGATTAAATTGTTTAAACAAATGTGTTGTAATGGTAAAAAAAAGAAAAAAATGTGTGTCTGAAAACTGTAGGTACTGAGGATACTTCTAATTTTTTTTAAAGGGGGTACTTTATAAAAAAGGGCTGAGAAACACTGCCGTAGGGTACTGTGGCTACCTGTTTTCTGACAGAGGGAACTGTTGCTGATAAATGGGATTGATTATTACTCATACAGGCACTGGTGTCATTTCTGGGTGAATTCCTCTCTCCCCAGCAATTGTGGTGGAGACAAGGGGCGGGGGTTTGGTTTGAGCTACCACCAGAGGGGAGCCCTGCCATGCCATGCTTCCTTATGGGGAGGACAGAGCTTTGCTTGCTGCTTCTTAGCGGCCTCCATCACAGTGGCTTTCCTGAACCCCAACAATGAGTTAGCCACAGCCCCCGCCCCTCCGACATCACTCTCTGCACAGACTGAAAGCTCTCCTCTGCACCTGTCTGCATGCTGCCATCTCACCACCACACACGTAACACGATCCCTCTCTATATGCACCACCAAACACAAACCTTCTCCAGCCCCTCTCCCCGCATCCTCCACTCCAGGAAGAAATCTGTTTCCCAAACCAACAGGCTGCTGTTTCTTTAAGTATCACTCATTTCACATTTTCTGCATGTGTTATCAGCTATCTTCCACAGCTTCCGTTTTGGCCTGGGCCTGTCATCCCACTGAAATAGGTACTTGCTAACATTCACAACCACTCCGCACAGAGCGCCTGCCTATTTACCGCCTTGCAAAGAGACAGAACCTGGGTGTCAATATTCATAAATGAATTCTAGTGATGGTGGAAGATACCAGAAACTGAACTCCTCCACTAATCAACATGACATGGAGGGACCATTTCTTGGCAGAGAAAGCTGTTTAGTCTCCATTAATTTTTCAGTCCGTGGTCTCTTGCCTGCAGCTGTCAGTGACAGTGCCATTGCTGCTAGTTCTGATCCTTCTAGGATCCCATTCCCCTAGGCTACGTCTACATTGCAGGCTTCTTGTGCAAGAAGCCTTTTGCGCAAGAGTTTTTGCACAAAAACTTCTTGCACAAGAACACGTCCACACCTCAAAGCGCATCCCAAAAGTGATGTGCTTTTGCACAAGAGTGTCCACACTGCATGGACGTTCTTGAGCAAGAAAGCTCTGATGGCCATTCACAAAATGGCCATCAGAGCACCTGTGCTTTTTCCCTCTGGAGCATCCACACTTGCCTTTTTGCACAATAGCTGTAGCGCAAAAGGGAGTTATGCCTCATAGAAGGAGGTTTACCTACACCAGCAAAAGCCCTCTGTTCTGCTGTTTTACTGCTGATTTACTTGCACAAAAGTGCATTTGAGGTGTGGATGCTCTGCAGGTTTTTGCACAAAAACCTTGTAGTGTAGATGTAGCCCTAGTGTCTTAACACTTCACAGTCTTAAGTGTATTGATTTATCATCACAGCACGCTGGGTAGAAGGGAAGTGCTCCTATTTCCATTTACAGACTAAGTAACTTGCCCAAGATAATATATGAAGTCTGCTTAAGGTTGCCAACTTCCTAATCGCATAAAACTGAAAACCTTTGCCCCACTCCCTGTCCTGCCCCTTCTCTGAACCTCACCCCCACTTGCTGCATCCCCCCTCCCTCCATCATTTGCTCTCTTCCACCCTCACTCATTTTCCCTGCGGGTATGTCTACACTACAGAATTTTGTTGGAAAAACAGCTGTTTTTCCGACAAAACTTGAGGAACCTCCACACTGCAATTGCGTTCTTCCGCAAGAAAATCTAAAGGGGTTTTTCTGGCATTGGTAATCCTCATTCCATGAGGAAGAAGCCTTTTTGCAAAAGGCATGTGTGGATAGGGAAGAGGGAGTTCTTTCGGAAGAAGAGGAAAGAGGAAAAAGCACAAGTGCTCTGGTGGCCATTCTGTCCATAGCAATCACAGCTTAAGTGCAAGAGGGCGCCCATTCAGGATGGATGCTCTCTTTCGAAAAAGCGGATTGCTTTTTCAATGTGCTTTTGCAGTGTGGACACTCTCATTCAGAAGAAGTTTTTTCAGAAGATCTCTTCTGAAAAAAGCTTCTTCCGAATGAAGCCTGTAGTCTAGACATAGCCTGAGCTAGAGCAGGGAATTGGAGTGCAGAAAGGAGGTGAGGGCTCCAGCTGGGAGTGTAGGCTTCAGGTGGGACCAGAAATGAAGAGGTTGGATTGCAGGAGGGGACTCTGGGCTTGGGCAGGGGGTTAGTGTATAGGGGTGAGGGCTCCAGCAGGGGTTACAGGCTCCGGGGTGGGCCTGGAGATGGAGGCCTTGGGATACAGGAGGGGACTCAGGGTTTTGGAAGAGGATTGGGGTACAGGAGGTGGTTGGGAGTGCAGGGTCCTGGTGACCCTTACCCTGGCTCCCAGGAAGCAGCCAGCAGGTCCCTGCATCCTCTAGACACAGGGATTCTCCATCCATGCACTGCCCTCATGCCTGCAGGAGCAGCTCCCACAGTTCCAATTGGTTGTGGGTTCCTGACCAATGGGAACTGCAGAACAGGCATGCCATGTGCTGCCCCCACACCTGAATGCCTGGCAGCTGCTTCCAGGAGCCATGCAGAGCCAAGGCAGGTAGAGAGCCCGTCTTAGTCCCGGGTCCCTTCTGTGCTGCCAACTGGACTTTTAAAGGCCCAGTCAGTGGTACTAACTGGAGCTACCAAGATCCATTTTCAACCAGGAATTCCAGTGAAAAATCAGATGCATTGCAACCCTAATTCTGCAGTGGATTAGGGAACAGAGGCAGGTTTTCCCAAGTCACAGGTTAGCACTCTAACATCCTACCTTCTCTGACCTTTCCATTAAGAACGAATCAACAGATGCAGATTCATTTCCCATAGATCATTATAAAACAATCAGATGGTGATGCCTCACTCACTATTGATCTGGGTAAGATGCCATGCAGCAATCTAGAATTCACAGGGCCCTGAGCCACCCAGTCCCAGCCAAAACATCCTTTCTTGGTTCCTTGTCAGGAGAATGGCTTCTGGAACAGTAGAACATATGGATCCATATCACTGAACAGCTGGCTGTGAATCCTGTGGTATGAGAGAGAACATTTTATGTGGAAATGAATAAATCATGGCTACCTGCAAAGGATCCAAAGTGATCTCCTCTACCTTTTTTTCTGGGTGAATCTTTTGCAGTTGATTGGTTCGCTCAGAAAAGCTGCATTCTTCTCACAACAGTGACAGTTATACGAGCAAAGAAAGCCTTGTGCTTGGCAGACCCTCGTCTGCTAAAAATAGACATGACTGAAACAAATGTTTTAGTTCTGTATGTCAAATATGTGCATATAAGCGGAGCAATCTATGCTAAGCTTCCAAGTCATTCATTGGAGCAGAGTCCAAATAGCCTTGACAATTGGTTTTCAGACTCAGAGATGGCATGGAAACTGTTGCTGGTGAAAATCCCCTCATGGAACTGGCCAGGAGACAAGCATCTATGAATTGCTGGTCCTACCAGTCAACCAGGCACTGTCAATCTCAGCGTTCTGATGATTAGAACACAAATCACCAAGCCGGCTCTGATTCTTCCTTGCAGACAGACACCAGAGAGGCATGACTGCAGTTTGATGTGCCTTTTCATATAGGTTATGTCTACTCTACCAGGTTATTTTGAAATAATAACTCCTGAAATAACTATTTCAAAATAAGCTTATTCCTCTTGGGCACGTCTACAAGCAGGAAATAAGCTTGCAACTCGAGCTATGTCAATTGTGTTGCTGAAGTCGAAATAGCTTATTTCAGCTTTTGGTGCTGTCTACACAGCAGGAAGTTTGAGATAGAGCACTCTTCCTCTGACTTCCCTTAGTCCTCGTACAATGAGGGTTACAGGAGTTGGAGTAAGAAGTCCTCCAGCTCGACATTATTTCAACATTATGTCAAAATAACTGCTTGTAGTGTAGACGTGCACTATGTTATTTAGGAATAATAAAATCCCAAATCCAAAATAACGCTGCTGTGTAGACATAGCCCTTCACAAGCAGGAGTTATTATTTCAAAATAATACAATCCTTATTTAGAAACTAGTCAATAATCGGTCATACAATGGGATTTTTCGGGGCTCTCCTCCATGTCCATCTCTTTCTCTCTCTCCTCCTCCTCCTCCTTCTGCCTCCCCTCTCTCTCTCAGCTCTCCTCCACCTCCTGCCTCTCTCTCCATCTCTCTTT
>CM057845.1:134520526-134541302 GCA_030068395.1 Apalone spinifera | reverse complement strand
AGTAGGAGGAGGAGAGAGAGATAGAGAGACACGGAGCGAGAGACCGGAGGCTCAAGAGAGAAGACCGACATGGAGGAAAGACCTGAAAATCCCATGTTATGATGGGCTAATTGGCTAGTTTCAGAATAATATCCCCAGGAAAATACAGCAACATAGGATTCCCCTCCCCCCTCCAATGGATCAGTCGATCTGATGTGGCTCTTGCCTTTAACTGTAGTCAACATCCCAGGCTTCAGAAGAAAGTAACCCCTCACCCACAATGTTTGATAGAGTGCAGGTGGTGAGATGCAGGGAACTTGCTTTCTGATTCTCGTGGGTGGTCTGTGCCCTGGAGATGGAGGCTGGAGTGCCCATATCCCTGCCTTAGGCCAGGGAGACAGTAGGGTAATGTTGCTGGTGTAGCTGTACAGATGCACTCTGCCAGCAAAGTGCTCTTAGCATGGACACAGCTTAAACAAGCAAAGCCCATGCTTTTGCCAGCATAGCTTATTCTAATCCCCTCAAGCAAAATAAGCTATACCAGCAAATGTACAGTTTTGCCAGAATAGCTGCATCTACACTACAGGTTTTTGCCAGCTCAGTGATGTCTGTCCAGACAACACGTCATCACATAGCTATGATGGCAAAAGTGTGTAGGGTAGACTCTCCTGGTCTTAGACTGCAGGGCTACAGTATTTACTAGTGGCAATAAAATATTCAGACTTAAAAAAAAATAAAACCCAACTCTATCCACAGAGTTTGACCCTGATTACCTGAAGTTTTGTATTCCCCAGGCTGACTGCACACAGAGTAATGAAATATCTTCCTTTTAGGAGAGTTGGAACCAACCCAAGCCTTGCAAATTTGAACATTTGCTAACCTGCTTCCAAACTTCCCAGTTGGCCTTCATCTTTAAAATAAGCCAGGCCAAAACCTGAGATCCAGCATCCCTGAACTTAATGACCAAGGCCTATCTCCTCTGTTGATGTGTTTCTCATTGTACTGCCCTTTAATGCATTCAACATTACCATTGTTTTCATTCTATGGGGCAGACTAGGCAATTTTCATTGTGACCTTCACTGTTTTGAATAATTTAAACAAGGCTTTTCTCATTTTTTCCATTTAAAGACTAATAATCCCCTTCTTCCCAAGATTGTATGGTATATCAACCTCATTTAATCCTCGAACCATCGGCTGTGTCATCCTTCTGTGATCTTCTTTGATCTCCACTATGCCTGTCTTAAGTAAAGAAAATTGGAATTGAGTACAGGCTTCAAAGCATGGCAAAGTCATTAACATGGCAGGTCAGATTCATTTCATACATCATTATGCTATTTGAATCAGAACACAGATAATTGCTATATTGGATCAGACCAGTGAACCATTCTGTCAGGTCTCCTGCCTCTGATGATGGCCAGGACAAGATTTGTCACATGAAAGGATAAAAATAACTCTGAGGGACAATGATGGAATAGTTTGTCTCTAAGGAACCTTTTTTTCTTACCTCAGTATGCCCTGAGGCATGTGGGCATAATAATCTTATGTATAGAATATGTACAATATGTCATGCTATTCTGGATGCTTTAATTATCCATACAGATGAATAACCCTCTTCTGAATCTTTCTTCCAAACTGTTGGAGGCCATAATAGATAGTGGCAGTATTAATTATGCATTGTGTATTCTCATTTATCTCTCAGGTTTTCCACTGTCATATCTAAGCCTTTGCTCGGTGTTATTTTCTATCCTTATTTATTGTTAAGCATCAAAGCCATCCTAGTTTCTTTTTTGAAACAGCAGTTGTACAGGTCATGAAGCTGTCTGCAATGACTCCATCCTAACCCTTTGTTAGAGGATCCTGCAAGTCCAGGTGTAGAGAAACTAAAGGTACGTCTACACTGCACCGTTATTCTGGAATATCGGCTGTTACTCTGGAAAAACAATACTAGCGTCCATGCAGCAATTGCGTTATTTCGAAAGAAAATCGAAATAACGGAGGGCTTTTTCCAACATTGGTAAGTCTCATTCCATGAGGAATAATGCCTCTTCCGAAAAAGCTATTTCGGAAGAGGGTGTGTGTGGACGCTCCACTGCTGCTATGTTGAAATAGCTCCTCACCAGGGCAATTCTAAGTTATTCCTCCCCAGTGCCTCCTGGCGCATCCACGTTAGGGGAGCCTGCCTTAGACTAATTTTGAGGCTTTCCTGTACTGTGAACACTCTACTTCGAAATAAGCTATTCTTCTCCAGAATAGCTTTTTCCAAAATAAGTTTGCAGTGTAGATGTATCCGTAGATTATCTTTTCCAACAGGCTTTATTTGAGCCCTTCTCTAGGTAAAATTTCATCTAACATTGCCCTGCCAAACCACAAAGCTATTTAAGTCCATCTGAAACAAAAGACAGAACTATGCAGCACTTTAAAGACTAACAAGATGGTTTATTAGGTGATGAGCTTTCGTGGGCCAGACCCACTTCCTCAGATCAAATTGCGGAAGAATTTCTAACAGTTATCCACAGTTTTCACTAAGGCTATGTCTAGTATCCGGGAAAAACTCTGCCGTGTCCAGGGAACGTGTCTGCTCTTCTGACATTTTTTGCAGAAGAGCAGACGCACTGTTTTGGAAACTCTGTCTTTCTCGTGCCACAAGGAAGAAAGGCTCTTCCGAAAGTATAGACAGGCCAAATTTCAGAAAAGCCTTTTCCGACAAAACTATCAGAAAAAGGTACACACATTGCGGAGTGCAATTTGCATACCTTTTTCCGATAGAAAGTGGCAGTCTAGACAGCCTAACTAAAAGAAATGACTTTAATTAACAGAATTCCCCAGCTCACTGTCTATTTCCACCTTGAGATAGCTAATTCATGGTGTGAATGCCACCTAGCAGATCCTGGATCGATTCCTGGGGCTGTGCACCATTAACCTCTCTCTGTTCAAGGAGAGAGCAATACAGAAGGCTGCCAAACTGCCACCGATGTAAGTGCTCAGCTGTTCTCAGGATTGGGCCCTGTGTCTGGCTGTAATTCCTTTGGTCATTCTTGGTTCACTTTTGAAGTTGGATACAAACACTTGAGAGAAATGTTGCTACAGTTTGATTTGTCATTCATGCAAACGCTAGCTCTAAATGCAGCTGAACCATACAGTCTCAGAGCGATGTGTGTAAATGGAATTGTTCCAGAGAATGAAGATTTCAGCAGAGGTGGAGTTCAGAGGGTGGCTCCTCTCCTGCCTCAGAAGCCTCACTTTCCATTTCACCGAGGGTACGACTACACAGCAGGGCAAACATTGAATTAAGTTATGCAACCTGAGTTACATCAATTGTGTAGCTGAAGTCGGAATAGCTTAATTCAGCTTTTGAAGCTGTTTACACAGCAGGAAGTTGAAGGAAGAACACTCTTCCTTCCACTTCCCTTACTCCTCATGAAAGTAGGGTTACCAGGAGTCAGAGTCAGAAGTCCACCAGCTCAACGTTATTACAAAATAAAGGTTAGTGGTGTAAACGCGCTGCTGTATAGTCGTACCCTCAGATGATTCTAGGCTCGGCTCTGAAGGGGATGGCGTTACAGAGGATTGGGAAAGAGAGCCCCATAATCCTTTTGCAGAGGGAGCCCATGGGCTGGAAGGAGACTACCTGCACTTTGGGAGGCGGAGGGGGAGGGGCAGAAAGGGGACTCCAACCTGCAAATTGGCTTCCATAAAAGCAAGAGACGCTCCTCCCTGCTTATCTCTCACCTCTTCTCCTCCCCTAGCTCAGTTTCTTAAAGGAAGTGATCAGAGGAGCCCTGCCTACCCTGTGCGGCCTACTCTTGAGGGCCTACCCGGGCAAGCACTCTATACATGCAGGGCAGAAGCCAAGCCAGCTCCGGCTGGCACAGAGAAAAAGTCATTTCTCTGACATGATGAGGGCCCACCAGCAGGGCCAGATTATAAAAGGGGCTTTAGGGACTGCAGCCGAGGGCACTGGGGCGCAGCCTTTAAAGCCCCTGCATGCCTGCGGTTCTGCCTGGCGGAGGAGGGAAAGCCACTCTGCGTACTGCTGTTCCCCCTCTCTTTCCCTCTCACCAGAGCCATGTGCGTCACCGCTAGCGGCACTCACCTGCAAGCTCCACACCCGCTGCCAGGGCCAGTCTGGGGAGAGAGGAGGAGGGCCGTTTGGTCTGGGCCTTAAGCTCAAAGGAGGCCTCAGATTTAGACCTTTGTTAATTTTTTGGCATTTGATAACACAATGAAGCAAGTAAACAATCACTGCATGTGTTCCCACCCCACCCCAGAGCTGCACCAGGTAAGCACCCCAATGTCCTGCCCCTTCCCATTCCTGTACCTTCCCTCCCTCCCAGACTCTGTGCCCTCAGCTCACCCCTGCACCCTACCTCCCCCCCCCCCATTTCCCCACTCCTACCCTTAGCCCATCCTGCACTCTTCCTCCCACACAGACCCCACACACCCATACCCAACCCACTCCTGCACCCTACCTCCTGCCAGGCCCCACACTCCCACCCTGCTCCCTGGGCAGCTTCCTCCTGTACATTAGACCTCTCATTCTGAGCCCCTCACTTGCGCCTAGAGTGCCCTACAAAATAGACTAGCTCTGGGCCACCAGAAGAGTTAATCCAGCCCTGCCCACCACGAGCTGTTGATAGAGAAGGTGGGGCAAGCACAGCCATCCCTCCTGTTACAATAGGCTGTTCCCCTAATGGTCTTGGTTATCTCCTCTGAGCGGTCTGACTTCCTTGTGTAGGCAGGATGTGGCTAGGCCTCCTCCTCATGCACGCAAGAATGAAGCTGAGCCCCTTGCGACAGTGGATGTACCTCAGCTCATTATTCTGCCCTAGTCTACGACATCTGGGCTAGCTGGGCAACATACATCATGGGCCAAAGGTCCTCATGAGGAGTCTCTCTGGAACCCCGGGGAAATTGGCTGTTCCCCAGCCATGGTGAAAAATTATCTTCCAGCAGTAACTGAAGTAATTCATGCTTCAGGGAGCCTGAGTTTCTCATGGATCCATGCCCCATTTCACTTTAATCCATCCTGGGCAAAAGGCACAACTTATCTGTATTCAGCTATTTTCCTTTCAGACACTAAGGCTATGTCTACACTTGTGGCTTCTTGTGCAAGTAATATGCAAATGAGGCTAAGTGTGGAATATTCCCGAGCGTCATTTGCATACCTAATGAGCCACCATTTTTTTCAGAAGAGGCTCTTGCGCAAGAAGGAGCGTCTACATTGCCCCTTCTAGTGCAAGAAAAACCCTCTTGCACTATGCCGTTACACCTATTACTTGGGAGGAAGAACGGCATTGCACAAGAGGGTTTTTCTTGCGCAAGAAGAGGCAGTGTAGACGCTCCCTCTTGTGCAAGAGACTCTTCTGAAAAAAAATGGTGGCTCATTAGGTATGCAAATGAGGCTTGGCGACATTCCACGCTTAGCCTCATTTGCATATTACTTGTGCAAGAAGCCGCGAATGTAGACATAGCCTAAATGTTTCTTTTAGTACTTGCTGACCAAGAAGCAAGGCCTAGGGAGTGTTTTGTGGCTGGATTTGGCTACTAAGAGGTGTTTGTCACAACTCCACAGCAGCGATATAATATGCACAGAGGAGGTGGGTGTAGGCTTCAATAGGAGGCAGCAGTTGGTATTATTTTAATACTTGGCTCACCATTAAATTGCAGTGCTGTTAAGCAGTCCTTTGGCTGATCTGATACATTGTTGTTTTGTTAGGCTGTCATTAGACGCCTTGGTATTTCCTCATTCATCAATGACCCTGTGTTCCAACAACCTGACTATGAAAGAGGCTCCATGCTCACCAACAGTATCATTCCTGAAAGCCTGGCTATTTTTAAGCAGACCTCTCCCTAACATAAGTGGACATCTTGTCCCTACCCCAGCACACCCACACACCCTTTGCAGGTACTGCAGTGGCTACCAGGAGCAGGCACGAAGGGCAATAGAGTCGTATACTAGTCTTCAACATGTGTTACCTGTCCCCCTGCATAGCCAATCCATAGCCAGTTCAAGCTGCGGAGGCTCGTTTTTATCTCAAGAGGTCCCTCATCCAGTCCACCATGTTGGATGAGATAACATGAGTCACGATTCTCTGAGGCAGGCCTGCCTATTCCACTCTGAGTCTATGTCTACACTATCAGGTTGTTTCGAAATAAGTTATTCTGAAATAATAACTCCCAAAATAACTATTTCGAAATAAGCTTATTCCTCTTCACAAGCATGAGTTATTATTTTGGAATAACAAGCCCATTATTTCAAAATAACAGGCGTGGTAGTGTGCATGCTCCCCTTGTTATTTCGAAATAATGGGTGTGTCAAGGGCAACCACCCCTTGGAGGCCCCTCGAGCCTAATCTCCCTTCATTGAGTGACATAAGCATTACCAAGTCAGTTTACCTGATGGCTCACCAGCCTCGGTCTGTACCCACGACGCTCTGGTCAGGGTCTTCTGGCCCAACGGTCCTAGTCCATACATGAGACCCTCTACTCTGGGTATTATGGCCTATTGGCTCAAGTCCATACGTGAGCCCCTTCTACTCAGGGTAATATGGCCCCATGGCCCAAGTCCCTATGCATGTGGAAAACTGGGAAGGGGTAGGTGGACCCAGGCCCTCCCACTCCACCAAGTCCCAGCCCAGAGCCCTGTTGGCAGTGGCATGGTCCACTGCTCACTCAGCAGGGAATCCTGCCACAGCATTGCTGAGTGCTTGGGGACCAGTTCTTCACCCTTGGCTACTTCCTACCAGTACCTGGCAGATGTCTTCTCTGTAGGCTCACTCTCAGTCTGTTCTGCAGCTTCTCTGGTAGCCACTCTTGGCCTGGCTGTTGCTCCATGGTCCAGCTGCAGTTCCTCCTCTGGAGCTCCCTCAGCGCCTCCTTCCCCTTCAGCACTCAGCCTTGACTGAGCTGCTCCAGAAGCCTTTATAGTCAGTCTCCAGTTGGAGCATGCCCAGCAGGGCTGTAGGGGTGGAGCCTTCTTAGCCAGCGGGGCCGAGGTAACTCTGTCAGCTACAGTGTGGGGTTGATACCCCCCATCACAGGGAGTTATTTCGAAATAACTCCCCAGTGTAGCCATGCCCTGAGAGACAAGGTGGGTGAAGTCATATTTTGAATTGGACCCACATCTGTGGATGAGACAAGCTTCTCCTGAGTCAGCAACAGCACTGTCTTTACCTGGTGCCGTGAGGAAGCTGTGTGCTTAGCTGTGAGTCAGCATTTTCAGAAATGCCCAGCCTGCCATGGCAGGCAGCTGGCTGCTCAGGCTGAGGTGCAGCACCATTGCTCTGTCACCCAGGTGTCAGGTTTGCTCATGTCCTACAGAGTGCCATCTTCATGACTGTGGGGTATTTAAGCAAGAATGGTCACGAGGCATCTGTCTGACAACAACCAGCTAAGTGAGGTCAAAGGCCTCTAGCCCCTTCTGAAGTGCCCAAGTAGCTGCCTCATGCCCACCCCCACATAGCTTATTGCTATTAGGGTCTCACCACTTAATTTGACATTTCATTTTTTAAACTGGTTGTTATACTTCGGCCACATTACCTCCACCTCATCTCACCCTCACCTAAGCAGTCCTCCTCCACCCTCAGGCCAGTTTCCACAGCCATTTGTCTCCTACCCCAGTCACATCACCCTCTTCCCCCATGACATTCTCTCTCACCTCCAGATGCATGCCCCACCCCACACCAAGCTACCCAGTCACCTTACACTTACAGCAACCTTCTTACCCCACATGTTCCGTTCCCATTCCTCTTTGACACATCACCTCAAAACCACCCCCTCCATTCACCTACTCACACATCCCCTTATTTCCCATGGCTCAGGGACATGTATGCACCATCTGACTCCCCCATAATTGCCAACCCCTCTTTCACGCCACTAGTGCTCCCTCCCCAAATGTGACAACCTTAAGAAAAGTGTCCCAGTTTGGTGGCATTCAAAATTTGTTCACGTTTAGCTGTTAAAAAGTCTTTCAAGTTCCAGAGGACTAGAAATGCCCATGGAGATTAATCACACACACAGAGAAATAAAGGCATACTGTATTTAAGCTACATCTACACTTGGAGCTGAACTCGTTGGGTATGTACTCAGGACGGCTAGCCAATGCCACTGCTCGCTACTGTCCCTAATGCTGCAGCCACACTGCTATTTCTGGCAGGCTAGCTTTGATGTGAACTAGTACTAGAAAGTCTAGGTGAGCTGAGAATCACAGTCCTAGCTCCAGCTAGAGAGAGAGAGAGAGAGAGAGAGACTTTCTACTCCTGTGTACCTAATAGGAGGAATTTCCTATACTTATCAGGAATCTTAAAAGAATTGTGCTCACCAGAAAAAGATTAAAAACAAAAACAAATCAGTGCCTGGCTCTGGGAAATAGGCGAGAAATCGCAACGACAGCGGCATCATGCTTCCAGAGCCAAAGTGGGTGATCAGTCACAGTGTGAAATTATCTTGGGTGGACTGTATATTATCTGCCCTTGGCAGATACCCACAGGGTCTGTTTTTTCCCTACACTTTGCCAATCCTTGTATAGCTTGTGCTATCAATAAAGTCCCATAGAACTGAAGGGAAATGAATTGTATTTTTTCATATCGAGCTGCATGTTGCGGAACAGTCGTGTGCTCCATCTGGCTCACCATTACACAGAAATCCGTGTCAGCAATTTACCAAATCAAAGACACTTCTACAGCAGTGTCTCGTAGGGCTGATCCTGTTGCCGTGCCATATCCTCAGATGAATGGGCCGCCAGATGTCCCTTGCTCAGCCATGATTTAACATATGAAGCAGGATTCTACTCATTATGCAGAGTTCCTATGACTGAAATAAAAAGTAAATCTGTCACGAGTAGTGGTCAGTGCAGTCTGTTTATCTGTGGTTATGTCATTCCTAAAGTTGAAGAAACCTTGTTCAGTCAGCATCAATCATTATAAAAGTGTCTACAGCAAGAAGTAATTTATTTAATTTCTCAAGAACCTTCAGTCCCTTACAACACTTGTATTCCAGAAATCCCAAGGGTGTTTCATGGTGAATGGTCTTCAGTTTCACAGAGTACACGAAAGTCAGTTTCTCCAAAACCATGGATTTTCTGCGTGTTGTTGCCGAGTGCCTGGTTTCAAAACAGACACATTTCTCAATCTATTTGTGGTAAGCAATATCATTGCTTTCTGCTGTGCTTTGTTTGGCCTTGGTAGTAGTGGTGGTGAATAATTTGCATCTCATGTGGTCAACAATGGCCTGAATGAATTGTGATGGCTTAATTGTGGGACCTTTCCTGATGAATGTCAAATTTGTGTTCTTGAATGTCTTAGCCTCTTTAAAAAACTAAAAAAACAATGAATAGTCTTGCAGCACCTTAGAGACTAACAAAACATGGTATCATGAGCTTTCGTGGGCACAACCCACTTCTTCAGATGAATGGAGCAAGTACAAATAAATAGCAGAGAAAGAGAGGGGATAGGAAAGGAAAGAGAAGGAAAAAAATATTGTCAATTAGAATGTCTGTGCTAGATGAGGCTAATAAAGTAGGCCAGTGTTTCTCAATCTGTGGTACAAGTACCCTTAGGGGTACTTAAGAGAAGTCTGGGGGGTACGTCAACACAACTGAAATTTGGAGAAAACTGAATTTTTGTTTAAGTTTTACAGCACTTTATTCTTTTTACACCCAAAAATGTAATCGCCCGACCGGCTACGATTAAGTTGTTTAAACAAATGTGTTGCAATGGTAGGAAAATTTTGTGTGTGTCTGAAAACTGTAGGTATTGGGGGTACTTATAATTTTTTTAAGGGGTACTTTATAAAAAAAGGTTCAGAAACACTGGAGTAGGTTATAATGCCTGGTGCTTAGCTTTTTATATCATTAGGGTAGGGAATGTAGTGGACCATCCAGGTCAGGTCTTTGTTCAAACATAGATTACAGGTGACACCCAAATACCAGGATGGTCCTACTTCCAATACAAACCATCCTCGAGCCTTTTAATCCACCCCCTCCTATCTGAGCCGCTGGTCACAGTGCCCAGCTGAGCTGTCTCAATCCTCCAACAGATCTCCATGCCCACCATTTGCTCGACATGCCCTTAATCACTCCCTTGCACTCAAAGAGGAATGATACAATGAGCAGCAGGGACTGGGTGAGGGAGGCGGGGGGAGAGATGTGCAAGCAGGCAGGCAGGCAGCTACAGGCAACAGGAACAGGAGGTGGAGGCCTTGGGGAAGGGGCAGGGCCATTGCCGCCCAGGGGTCTGGTGGTGGGTCAGCAGCGGCTGTGTGAGGGTAGGCTTACGGTATCACATCTATACCGCTGTTGCATAGAGTGAAAATTTAAAAAAAAAATCTGGTCACTGACAGAAATTGAAGACAGTCAAATTGAGAAACCAAATGTAACTAGCTAGTTAGTTTTTGTTTACCTTGCCATGACAATTAGGATTCTAAATCAAGTGTGTAACTTAGACACACAGACAACACAGATTGTGCAGACTGTATCTCATTCTTTATTAAGGCACACACCTAAATAATGGATTGGATTTGATAAATTGTATATCTGTAAAAGAATTGTACTTATGTAACAACCAGAGTTGTCTATAAACACAAAGAATATGCTTATATATAGGCTCTCATAGCAACTAGCTTTGCATTTTTAATGTGCCAAGGGCAGGCATTCTTGCCAGTCAAAAACAAAGGACTATTGTCAATTGATGACATCATCATCCAAGAGCAGTAGACAAATTAGATTTATTGCCATAACTTAGCCAGGACTAAGGCCATGTCTTCACTCTGGGGAAGATTAATGCTGCCAGGATCGAGCTTCCAGAGTTTGATTTAGTAGGTCTAGTAAAGACACACTAAACTGAACACAGAATGCCCCCATCAACAACCAGTATTCCTGCTCTTGAGATGAGTAAGGGAAGCTGATGGGAGCATTTGCTTCTGTCGGCTTCCCACTGTGGATATGGCAAGGAAACTCGAATCAAGGTACGTCGACTCCAGTTATGTAATTAACATAGCTAGAGCTGTATATCTTACTTTGACTTCCCACTTTAGTGTAGACCTAGCTTATGGAAACTTTTTGTATAGCCTATAGGGAGATTCATAGAAAAATGATCACCAGGATATATAAAAATGTTTCTAAATAAACTAAACAAAATAAAATAAAAATTATGCAAAACACCAGGGCTTGACAAATAATACAATCTACTCGCCTCTTGTGAGTAGATTGTAACCCGGAAGAGCTGGGTTCGGGCGATCTGCGCATGCGCAGATTGCTGGACAGCGCAGCTGGCGAGCGGGGCTTGCCGCAGTTCTGCAAGCCCTGCAAATCAGATCAACAGAACAAAGTTATGGCCTAAAAAAGCCATCCACACATAAAGGTGCATTCCATTTTAAGAAGACTATCTTTCATCATTTTTGTTTGCATGGAAACGTGTTTGAAATAATAAAAGGATATTAAAAAATCAAGCAAAAATGAAAAAAAAAGTAAAGCAAGGGATTTTCTGGCTGGGGCTAACACACATAGTGTAGGAACAGCAGTGCAGAGAATGGGGAATTATTTGTACGATACACCAGTGATACAGCAGCACAGTGTGGGAAGGGCTGTAGAACTGACATGTTCTTCCATCTTGCTCACCTTCAGTTCCAGCTCCAAAACTAACTTAAAACTGTGTCTGAAGCCTCTGCCCCGCAGGGATTTATTTTAACAAAGGACCTTCCTGCAACTACATACATGTGCCAGTGCACTCTTCTGATTCCCTTAGGCGGGTAACACGAGGAACTAGTCCAAGGATGCGTCTCCCACAGCTGCCCTAAAACACTGCATGAAGTGTGTACTAGGACAGCTACAACACTGGCACGTGACACAAAAATAGTCCATGACAAAGCTTACAAAACTAGTATTTATTATTTATGGTTGAAAGTGTGTCGTTCTGCGATGGCATATTGGCAACAAATGTCTCAATGGTTCGCCCATGCCTGATCATATCAAGTAATTTGCCCCACTGATCAGTATCCAACTAAAGGCAGATGTCTACTTACTTACCGGTAGATATCTGTGTACTGCTTGTCTTCCTAGCTATGAAGCAGTAAGCATAACCAGAAACTGTGTGTCGGTCATGCAGGGCAAGGGAGGAAGAAAGGGTAATTAAGGAAAGGCCTTTTGGCTCATCAAAACTCACTTTCATTCATGTTGTTTTGCTGGAATTCTGTCTTCCCTATAATTTCATATGCTTCCTGGCTATAGGCCTTTCTATACATGCTCTGTATGAAAATGTGTTTAAGGCATCTGGGCTGAATTTGTGCTCGTTAAACTAGCTCTTCATTGAATCATCTTGATCTTTATGAGCAGATTAAGCTCATACTGGTGATTTGTGAGAGCCTCACCTACACTCCATGAAAATTTAATGTACGTTGGATCAGATGATGTGCATCAGTTGTGACTGGCTGAAAGAAGACAGCCCTGCCACCTGTTAAACTTGATAGCACTGAGTGCCACAGTGAAGAAGCCCAAGTATATATGAAGAACAAATCACCTTTGGCATCTACATTGAATATGGTTTTGTCTATTAAGCAGCTAGCTGGAGGACTGATATCAGAGGGCTGGTGTTACTAGACCAATCACCTCAGCTATTATTTCTAGTCCAATGATAACAATATTTCACTTGCATTCAATAAAACAAGTGTGATTTAAGTGAGCCATTGAGCAACATGCTATATTAGTGGCATTTTCTGTGGTTGATTAAACAAAGCTCATTAGCAGAATTAAAAATAGCCAGAAAAAGTCATTTGAAACAAAAGGCAAATCTCTAAGGACTGGTCTATACTAGGGCTATGTCTACACTGCCCTGGTATTGCACAGGAAATATGCAAATGAAGCTAAGCGTAGACTATCGCCAAGCCTCATTTGCAGAAGTAATTAGCAGCTCCTTTTTGCGCAAACCCCCCCTCTCGCGCAAGAGCCATTCTTCCTGAAAAAAATGTGGAGTTTAGGCCAAACTTAGCCATTGTAGGTCAATTTTCTAAACAATGAGTCCAAATCACTAAGCCTGTTCCACTAACTTTAAGGGTTGTTAAATTCGATTTCCGTACTCCTGCTTTTCACCAGGAGTAACACACATCTCCAGAGAGCTGTCATGTAGGAACTCTTTCATCCTTCTCACAAGGTTCCTGGGGAGGCCTGCCTTATTCCGTCCTTCACGGTAAGCTATCTTCCCACGCCAAGCCAGCAGTCAGTGGTCTGGTATCACTGCAGTACAAAGCATTGCAGCATAAGGTCCAGGTTTCTGGCCACATTCAGTCAGCATCCGCTCCTGATTACTCCGTGACAGGGTGCAATGAAATGTGTGGAGTAGAATGCAAGGAGATGCAAGCAGAGTATGAGGATAGGAGAATGTAGGGAACATGAAGTGCAGACACAGGATGGCATCTGGTAGCTTTAAACAAAATGTGCCTTTTACCTTATATGCTCTTTCTTTTTCCTGCTTATGCCTCACCACTCTCCCTGCCTCCCTCCTCCATACACCTCTTCCCCTCGATAGGAACGCTCACCTGGTCTGTTTTACTTTTCATGCCTTGTTAAGAAAGTAGAGTCAGCCAATGTTTAGCGCACTGGGCAATAGGATAGGTGACACCTGATAGTTGTCTGATCTTAGACAAGCCACTTTACTTCTTCACTGATTATCTTGTTTTAGATCTGTGGGTCTCAGCTTGTAGCCAATGGACCCCTGCAGTGCTACGGAATATGTCTAAGAGGTCTGCAAAAGACGTAGGCTGAAAACTGATTGAACAGAATTCAACTATATATACAAATAATAGATTTCCAAAGGGGTCTGCACCTCCATTCGAAATGTCCAAAGTTTGACATTCGCCATCCATATGAGCTCATTGAGGAATTTGTATGGCACCTATCACAATGGGACCTTGATCTGGATTGGGACTTCTATGTGCTACAGATTATACAAATAATACTAGTCAGTTTCACCAGCTTCTGGTTCTCAAACACTAGCCATGTGTTTGGGTCTCCAGCATAGCAGGAGAAAATTTAAGATAATTTCCAAACTGTTTTCATTTTAATTTTAAAAAATCCTATGAACATGTTTTTATTTATGAGGTTTTGTAAAACTTGTTTTCTTAACAAAGCCCAAGTGAAATTGATTGTGTCCCTTGAAGCAGTTCTTTCCCCCTTTTTCTTTAAACAGATGTCTCTGAAAGGCACTGGGCCTGATCCAACCCCCAGAGAAATAAATAGAAGAACTCCGGTTGGCTTCAGTACAGCTGGATCAGGCCCATTATACAAACAACAAATCCAGAGGGGGTAACACAGTTATGGAAAATTTCCAATAATGTTTTCAATTACAGTTTAGTTAGAAGATATTAAGTCATAAAAACACACAACTCAAACTGTGTTTCTGCCTGTCCTCAAGTTTCTGCCCTCCCTGAGGTATGTGCTTGCACTCGGTTAAAATGGCACTCCTTATTGTAATCGAACACTGATTATTCACCATCACTGAATGACATTCATTTTATTTTAATTTTTCTGGTGTTGTTTTTTTGTTGGTTACTGGTTGACAATGTCATTTCAGAGTGAGCAAGAAAAAGTATCCTCTATGTGTTGAGAAGTTCCCTGCCTTATTTCAACAAGCAATAAAGTATGGTGATAGGCAAAAAATTCAGGAAAGATTTCTACTATCACTGAGTAAATCTCAGAGGGTATGTCTACACTACAAAGTTAATTTGAAATAACAGCAGTTAGTTCAAATTAACTTTAATAGTGTCTACACAGGCAAACCGCTATTTCGAAATAAATTCGAAATAGTGGAGCCCTTATTTTGAATTTGGTAAACCTCATTCCACGAGGAGTAACACCAAATTCAAAATAGCTATTTTGAATTAAGTGCTGTGTAGACACTTAATTCGAAATAGGGGGCCTCCAGCCCTTCCCAGGGAGCCCTAGTGGTCACTCTGGGCACAATCAGGAAAACTTACTCTCCTCTCCCCCAGCCCCAGAGTCATTAAAGGAGTAGACCTGGGCCACAGTGCCTGTGCCAGCTCCAAGCCTGCCAGCCCAGAGCTATCAGTGGCCACCGGGGCCCCTGACCCAGTGGCCCCAAAACATGAGCCAGCAAGCCACTGGCAGCCAGCCCTCCACTGCTCCCCTGGAGCAGTCTGCCAGCTCCCAGGAGCCTGACAGGGGCTGGAGAAGGCGGGCGCCTTCCTGATCCAGGGTGGAGATCATGGACCTTATTCAGGTTTGGGGGGGATGCCCCCAACGTCCATGATCTCTGCAGTAGATGGAGGAGTGCGGCCGTCTATGGCAGGATAGCTGCCAGCCTGGTCACCAAAGGCCACATGCGAACCCAGGAGCAGGTTAGCATGAAAGTAAAGTTGGTCCGGCAAGACCCCCCCAACCCTGAGCCCTGAGCTTCCCCTCCCAATTCTTCCCCTGGCTTCCCCCTTCCAGCTTCCTCTTCCCAGGTTTCCCCCTCCCCTCTTCCACCCTCTCTCTTCCCCTCTCCCACCTCCTTTTCCCAGTCTCGCCAGAAGTTCATCCCTCCCCAGTTTTGTTCAATAAACCCAGTTTCTATTTTTGAACATACGTGTCTTTTATTTGAAGGGGGGCTAGGGAGGGGTAAGTGGAAGGAGGTGAGGGAGGAATGGGGCACGAGCCTCCAGTGGGGAGGACCGGGGAAGCTCTGAGGGCTCCTCGGGGTGGACACTGCCCCTCAGGGCCTCCTGGATCCTGACAGCCCCCGATGGACCCCCCAGATGGCAGCCTGCAGCAAGTGCAGCTGGGCTGATGGCAACGACCCCACGAGACACACCGGCGTGTCCAGGGGCAGCTCTGGCTCCATGTGGCCAAGTGCTGTGATGTCCCGAGTGTGGGCACTCAGGGGACTCCAAGTCAGGACTGCTTTGCTGTCCCTCATCGAGGTAGACAAGCAAGTGGGGAACCCTGAGAACTGTCTGACCGGGGTGGGGGTAGGGTCCCTTTAAGCATGGAGCTCAGTTAGCCTCAGGCAGCAGCCCCACACACTAAGTCCTAACCTGATGCCCTGCCGGCACTGGTTCTGGCCAGCTTTAACTTTGGTTCAGGATCCACTCAGTGTGGACGTGCTATTTCAAAATCGTTTTTGTGTATAGATGCATTATTTTGAATTAGCTTAATTTGAATTAACTATTTCGAATTAAGTTAGTTCGAAATAGCATTATAATGTAGACATACCCAGAAGGATTAGTGATGTGGGGATTGGTTAGCTCAGGGAACTGATAATAGCCTAATGTCTGTAAGTCACTGGTTTGAGTTTATACTAGTGACCTATGAGAAATGAGTTTGGTAGGTTGGTTTATGTATTTACAGTGCTTGAAGCATTTATATCCAGGTCTACCTACAGGTCAACCAGAGGGGAAAGTAAGCAGGTGTGCCCTGGTGCGTAGCTGCGGCAAAAGCCCACCAGGAGTTATTTAACGAGCTGGCAGGGCTCGTTATGAGCTTACAGTACCTGTAAGAAACATTAAGTTACTTTCACTGATAAGGGCAACTATCTATCTAAAGTGGGCAACTGACCTGGGGCCTGGCAATTCAAAAGGGCCCAGGGCTCTTTGGCGGCGGCAGTGACAGCTGGAGCCTTTGGTCCTTTAAATCACCGCTGGAGCCCCAGGTGGCATGCTCTGCGTGGCCCTGAAGGTTGGTGGTGCATGGGTGGGCCTGGCACAATCTGAGAAATGCTGAGGACTGGCTGCCCCTGGCACCATCCCTTCTACCTGAGGCCACATCCCTTCTGGAGCACAGAGCCACCCCTTCCCTGCACACTGAGGGGCCTAGCGAGTCTGTGGACTCCAACTGTTTAGATCACACTCATCACTGAGCGTGTGTCTACACAGCAGCGTTATTTTGGAATAACGGCTTTTATTCCAAAATAACAATGCGAGCATCTACACAGCAATTCTGTTATTTCTAAATAAATTCAGAATAATCAATGGCTTATTCCAACGTCTGTAAACCTCATTCCATGAGGAATAACAGCTCTTCCAAAATTGCTATTTCGAAATAGCTGTAGTGTGGATGCTCCACTGCTGCTATTTTGAAATAGCTCCTCTCCAGGGCCATTCAAAGTAATTACTTCCTAGTGCCCTAAATCAAGGTAGCGTGTCCACAGTAGGGGAGCCTGCCTCAGAGTAATTTTGAGGCTTCCCTGTAGTGTAGATGCGCTATTTCGAAATAAGCTATTCTGAAAGAAATATTCTGAAAGAGTTTATTTCAAAATAAGCATGCTGTGTAGATGTACTCTGAGGGAGTTGAGTGCTTGGGTCTTGGTTAAGTTTCCAGTGGCCATGTATCCACATAAAGAAACCACATATCACCACATTTTTGGCAGACTCATTAGACAGGCCAAAGATAGAATGGGATTCCAAGAGGTAGGTGCCCTCCCCTCATGCCTCCACCAGTGCTGAGACATGTTTGCAGAGCAAGGAAGACTTCAGACTCAAGAGATGATAGCTTAGCTCTTTTTGTGAATGTTAAAAGTGCATACAATTCATGATAATTTTTAAAGGTCAGAAGTTTTAGCTGAGAAGTATTTGAAACACATTCAGGCCTCTCTGGGGTATAAAGTTGGGCTGGAAATCATGTCAAGATAGTTTTTCCTCTATTTTTAGATTTGTAGTTGTTTGCCTCCACAACTCCTATTGGGAAGCTGTTCCAGAACCTCACCACTCTGATCATTTAGAAATCTTGTTTCTAATTTCCAGATGGAATTTGTTCATGGACAGTTTCTATCCATTTGTTCTTGTATCAACGCTATCCTCTAGCTCAGGGGCTCTGAACGGGGGGGGGGGAGGGGTCCATGGACCCCAAGGGATACGTGAAGCCTTGTCAGGGGGTGTGTGAGGTTCAAGTATGTTCAAGTACAGGTAATTTATTGAATTTAGTTATAAAAATTGTTATTACTGAGAGGGGTACGTGATGTATTTAGCTGAGACCAAGGGGTACGTGGACCAAAAAAGGTTAAGAACCACTGCTCTAGCTTAAATAGCTTTTCACACACCCACCGGTTTTTATTTCTCCTTTCCTCTCCCTCTCCACTCCCTCCTCCCCCATGTCTAATGAGCAATCATCTGTCCTCTCAGCCTTCATTTTGCAAGACTAAACAAGCCAAGCTTTTCCAGTTTCTGCTCATAAAATAGGCCCTTCATGCTTTTCAGCATCCTTGTAGCTCTTTTTACCTGTTCCAGTTTACTCTAATAATACTGGGTGTTTTTTCTTAAAGCTCCAGCTGTTGGAGCCCTGTAATTATCACTCATTTTTTTAAAGGAAATTTTTAATAGAGCTGGGTGGAAAGTGATTTTTCCTGTCCAAAAACTCGATAAAAAAATACATCGCAAATCAGGATGAAAATTCAAAATCTTCAAAATTTTTGTGAACCAAAAATCCACTATTCACTTTGGTTTGGGATAATCAAAACATTTTATTTTGATAATTCTGAAGCATTTCATTTAGATTTTGGCAATTTAAAATATTTTAGTTCACTTACTCGTCAAAACAAAAAGTCATTTTAAACCAGAAATCTGTAATTTTTCATTTTCAAAATGTCAGAATGGGATATTTTTGACAATTTCAAAAGCTTTTCTTGACTCTATCATTTTTTGAAATTTTTGGGGGGAGAGCATTAAAAATGACCCTTTCTTGTGAAAAAGTTTGGTTTCAATAATTTGGAAGTTTTCAATAAAAATGTTTCATTGGAAAATTATCAACCAGATCTAGTTTCTTTCCTTCCTGGTGGCGGAGAAAAATGACCAGTAGGCAAAGAAAAATAACCCCAAATATATTATTAAAAAAATCTCAATTTTTTTGGAACCCAACATTTTTTTTGTAATGTTGGGGTGGCGATACAAAGGTCTGGTCAATGTGCATTACCTCTCTCCCAAATCTAATCCACAGAGGGTATAATCTGTGAGAGCTCTTTCATTCAAAAATTGTCTCTTCATCTCAGGATGAATGGATTGATGCTTTCAGCCTTCAAGGCTCCTTGTTTCATTCCTAGTGTTGAACAAGAGGAAGGCAGTCAAGCCTCTAACCTGGCCTGTACCAGTTCTTTTCATCTGTGGCTCCCTGGGGCTATTCTCTGCTGGCTCGTACCTTTCTGCCTTTGCTAGCTCTGCCCCATATGCCTAAAATGTTTGACTTGCTAGCTCTGCCCCATGTGCCTAAAATGTTGCACCAGCTGACCTCAGTCATCTTCTTCAGATCTCGCTTTCAAATCCCTCCAAATCTTTGCGGTGCCCACTCCAACTCCCTCTGCTCTTGCCCTAAGTCTGCCTCAATTTAAAAGCATCCAAATGTCAATGATTTTCTCATCACTGATATTATCTTTGGCTACGCTCTTGTGCCAACTTTCCCCTTTGGTGTGTTGCCTTCATTTCCTCTCTTTATCTGATTTAGACAGTAAGCTCTTTGTGGGAGGAAGTGTATCTTTCAAACACCTCTGCAAAGCCTTATTCAGAGTTCAGCTTCTAGGAATGTCAGGAGAAAAAGCAATACACTAGGGCTATGTCTACACTGCACATTGTTGCGCAAGAAGATATGCAAATGAGGCACTTCCTTATTTTCAGGAAGAATGGCGCCTGTGCAAGAGGAGTTTTTGGCACAAGAAGGAGCAGTGTAGACAGCTCCTTCTTGTACAAAAGCCCCTTCCGCAAAATGGCGGCTCATTAGGTATGCAAATGAGGTGCGGCAATATTCATCGCCACTTCTCATTTGCATAGCTTATTGTGCAGCAATGGACAGTGTAGATGTAGCCTAGAAGTAGCTGCGTAACCCAGAGGAACACTGTGGTCTGCAGATTAAAGCAGGGGTTTTCAGGGAATAGCCCCATGCTGTATATTACGCGTGCTTTCTAGCATTTTGTGTGACACTGCCTAAGTTTTGCCTTGAGGTTGTGCTCTCATGGTATGTTGTTATTTCT
This sequence comes from Apalone spinifera, assembly GCA_030068395.1. Taxonomy (NCBI): domain Eukaryota; kingdom Metazoa; phylum Chordata; order Testudines; family Trionychidae; genus Apalone; species Apalone spinifera. The sequence continues at coordinate 134,521,383 of CM057845.1, read as the reverse complement.
GGCCCATGCTAATCAGAGAGTAGTGATTTTTTCTTTGCTTGTGTTCCATAGAATAGAGCTGATTGAAAATATTCCGTCACAACTTTGCTTTTTTTTTTTAACAGAAAATTGGATTTTCAACAACAACAGCAAAAAGGCCTGCCTTCCTGAAGAAGGTTTGACTTTTCATTGGAAAACCAACCTTTCTCACCCAAAGGATTTTTAGCAATTTATTTATATATTTATTTTGGGGTCCTGGCCACGTTTTTAAAATAAAATGTTGAATTTTCCCCATGAAAATGTCAATGATATTTTTTAACTTTTGCTTCAGGAACAAACAAATTATTTGGGGTGGACAGCTCCACCTTTCCACCCTGCTACAAAAGTACTGGGTAGTCAGATCCCTTTCAAACCTACTAACACAGAAAAGATCCAATCAGATTATTTGGGGGGAAAGATGGGACAATTATGGAGCCCAGTGGTGATTCTGAAGGGCCCAACTTGTTTAACTCAGTGTGAATACATTTGAGGAGGACAACGTTAGGAAGAGGGTGAAATAAGTGTCAGCACTTTGCTGAAAACCAGGCACCATTAAGTAATGCCTATCTGTCCTCATCCTCAACAGCAATGTGCCCTATACCTTCAAAAGGTGTGCTTGGAAACTTGAATTCATAACTCTGTGTTACCCTTGGGGCCCCTCAATGCCCACTACAGGTTGCAACTCTATAAACTGGGACTCTCTGGTCCGGTAACATCTGTGGTCCTGCTGGACCACAGATGTTCCACAGAAACCCGGTGTGTGGTTCAGTGAGCTGTGGGAGGAGGGCGGGAGCTGGGGCATGGCTTAGCTGATTTGGGCGGGGGGGGGGGGGGGGGGG
>CM057845.1:134503117-134520510 GCA_030068395.1 Apalone spinifera | reverse complement strand
TGGATGGAGCCAGGAAGGCTGACTTGCAGCCCAACTGGGCTGCCTGGGGGAGCTTGTTGTGGGGCACGGCAGGGGGTAGAGCTGGCAGCAGGGGGACTAGAAATGACCTCCCCTGGTCCAGCAAAATCCCTCATCTGGGACCAGTTAGGTCCTGAGGGTGCTGGACCAGGGAGGTCCAACCTGTAAGACATTTTTGATGGCCTGTTATTTCTAAACAATGGACTTGGTAGTGTTGATGCTCCACTTATTATTTTGAAAAAAGGGGGGTTATTTCAAAATAACTCCCTAGTGTAGACCAGGGCTAGATGTTTGAAACTGAACCCCTAACAGGTCTTTTTGGCTCTTGAGACAAAGACTTTGGACTTGAGGGGAGGAGGTCAAGTAGTAAAGACATGCTAGTGATCCATAAGATAGGAAACAATTGGAGTAGCACCCTCTGATGGTGTGACATTTGGATCCCATGGCCAAGAGTATTAGAGATGTGAATATCTTGATGCAAGTGAAAAAGCTGCTTAGGCAAAGATTGTAACGTGCTAAAAGTACGTTTTAGTCACTGGAAAGCATGTTTTGTTTGCAACCAAACCTGTCTCTTTTTCTATTGCTTAGAATCACTTAAATGTCTGCTCTTTGTTAATATACTTTCTTTTACTGTAAACCATCTCAGTGCTCTCAGATTGAAGTAAAGCTCAATTAACAGGCAGGCATGTAATTGGTCTCTTTGGAGGCAGCAAACTTAATTGTTTCTGTGAGTGTCTGGTGAGACAGACTGGACACTACAGAGAGAGCTGACTCTGGAGAGCTGGGAACAAGAGTTCAGTGATTGTTATCTGCAGAGCAATGTAAACACTGGCAGACTACTGAGGTGTTTGATGGTGAGGCAGACAGATGGGTGGAGCAGGAAACCAACACACAGTCTAATCTCCAGTACATCTCATTTTTACAAAGGCAGAGGGCTAATGCAGAGGTTTACAGTGCTGGGTATGCTGAAAAGAGGGTCACACTCTGCTAGCTACTTAAAACTATGCCTTCAACAGATACTAGTTTTGTGGCTCATTGCAACAGTCTGTAACCTACTAACCCTCCTTTGCCCTATGACTGAAAAGATGTTAATAACCCTTTTCTGGCAACATGTGTTAACCATTATGCTTAACAACATGTCCCAACTGGTGTTTAGCTGTGACACTCTGGTTACCTATTCCAGAACTGAAGAATTGCCCTGTGGCACTCGGAAGCTTATCTTTTCACCTATAAAAGTTGGTCCAATAACAGATATTACCTTACCCATCTGGTTTTTCTCATATGTTGGGACCAACATGGCTACAAACACACTTCAAACTCCTATACAAAGACATTTGTCATGTAAAATACTAGTGATGGTCTTGAATGAAAATCAAGGTCTCAGCGACTCCCGACTTTACGATATTTGAGATCTGGATCTGAGTTTTGTAGCAGCCTTGGTCTTCAGAACAGCCCTTTGGGATGCTCAAAATTGTTATGCAGATCTGAATTGTGCATCTTGGGCTCCTCTCAGTTTGCATGCAGAAGAATATATTTTAAAATGTGTTTGATTGAGAATCAATTGTGAAGCCCTCAGTTGCACCCAGGGGTGACATTCCCAGTGGGGGTTATTGTTTTACATTTTTACTGTAACTGGGGAGTAGGGATCCCTCTTCCCAAAGCCTTTCCTTCTTCCTCTTCCAATTATAGCTCCCTCTTATATAAAAGTGTCTCTCCACGCTGTGTTACCCAGCCACAGAACTTGCTCTCCCCTGCAACTCTGTCAGGCATTATACGATGTTTTCCCTACCAATAAATAGAGCAGGTCATCCTACACACTGATAGTATATTTGCTTTCCCAGGTTATTCTTGAAAGTCAGGCTCCTAGCACTGAAGGTGACAGCGAGAGCGATGGCGCAACAATATAGAGTGTGTGACATTTTAACCTGAGCCCCATTCAGAAAAGGAACAAGGCTGGCTAGAGATAGTCACAAGGGTTGGAGCTGCAAAGAGAGTTTCCCCAACCCCTACAGATTTTATTTCTCATTAGGGAAAGTCATTAAATCATGGATTAAAAAAAAGTTGTGTGAGGCGAACTCTCAAGGAAAATGAAACAAACGTACTGGGGCCAAAAGCATTCCTGGTGTAAAGCCATTTCAATCAGTGGAGTCACAGCACAGATGGAATTGGCCTACTTTGTCATTGTAGTGCCCCTGAGCTCGAGGCCAAAAATGAGGAGTTCAGTGTGTGGAAGAGGGCTGCTAGGGAGTGGGCTGAAGGTAGGGGTGCTGGGGTCTGGGCAGGAGGTAGGATGAAGGAGCAAGCTGAGGGTGGGTGGATGGGGTCTGGAAGGGAGGGAGCGTGTAGGAATGGAGTATGGATGCGAGAGGGGGAGGATGGAGGTGGGCAGGAGCTTGGGGTGCTGCCAATGTCCGTGTTTCCCAGCCAATGGGAATGACAGGGGATGGTGCCTGCAAGGAGTGCTTTCTTGCAGCATGCAGAACCACTTCCCCTGCCAGGCAGAGCCCCACAGGCAGAGGAGCTGACAGCCACCACAGGCCCCTAGGCAAGGTGAGGCGGGCCCAGCTCCACACATCTGGAAGGGGAAGAGCTTTGGGCGGAGGGGCAAGGCTGGGGCAGCCAACTCTCCATGCCTCCTGGAGCATGGCGTGCCACCACCAGCCCTCAGAGCCACACAGAACATATGGCATGGCACTTTGGTGGGAATTTAAAGGGCCCAGGACAACTGCCCTCTTTGCCCCCCTGGGTCTTCCTGCAGGGGCCGCGGCTTGCCTTTACTGGACCTGTGAGGCTCGGGCCTCCCGCCAGTCAGCGTTTCCCCCCATATGACTAGAGCACCATTACTGGCTTACACCACTGCGGGGATGTGTGTGCAAGCCCTGAGTCTTGCAGGCCTGATCAAGGCAAGCCATGGCCGGATTTGGCCCATGGGCTCTAGGTTCCCCTCCCTGATCTAAAAGGTTGTTAGAAGGAGGAGGGTGAAAAAATATTCTCCCTTGGCCTCTGGTGATAGGACAAGAAGCAATGGGTTTAAATTGCAGCAAGGGAGGTTTAGGTTGGATGTTAGGAAAAACTTCCTAACTGTCAGGGTGGTGAAACACTGGAATAAATTGCCTAGGGAGGTTACGGAATCTCCATCGCTGGAGATATTGAAGAGCAGGTTAGACAGACATCTATTGGGGATGATCGAGATGGTGCTTGGCCTTGCCGTGAGGGCAGAGGACTGGACTTGACGACCTCTTGAGTCCCTTCCAGTTCTAAGATTCTGTGATCATCCTGAATCATCCAGGTGCCCTGGCTAACATAGTGGTGAATGAACAACTGTACCTGATGTCATAGTTGACCCCTGAACATTTTTTTTCCATTAGGCAGAAGGAATGGGATTGACTGAGCATTGTTTAATGGCTCCTCACAACTTTTTAAAGTTAATATGAGACAAGGGAGACTGGTGTTCTGGTAGCTGTGGGAGTGTAGGGGTCCTGCCAGCTAAAATCCCATCTCCAGCCAACTCCCGCTGTTTTCGCTGGGCATGTTTCCTTAATGAACCCAGTTGCTTATCTGGGGAATGTGGTTTAATATTTTACTGGTGCTATTTGTTCTTTCTCCGTCTGACCTTTCAGATAAAGCACCAGGCACAGAGCTGGACTCTGAATGCTGCAGTGGGGATATGCTCACAAACCGTGGCCCTGGGTGTAAGACTCCCCACCTGACCTTGCTCTCCCCACTTGTGCTTCAGGCCTGCCAATGCCCTCCATGCAGCTCTGACGCTCCCAGAGAGCAATGCAAGTGGGGGAAGGGAGCACGTCACCTGATATAGGAGCAGGTGATACCCCTTTCTCCTATGCCATAAGGGTCAGGTCTCTGTGTAGCTCAACAGGGGATGATGGAGAACCCATGGGCATTTTGCCTGAGTAAAGACTGAATTAGGAGTGCAGGATTTGACCGCAGGTGCTTATCTTTGCATTGGCCCGTACAAACCATCAAAGAGAAAATCTTCCAAAAAAAAAAAAAAAGGCAACGAAGAGTAGTTAAAATTAAATGATCAAAAAAGAGATATAGGGAAATAACAGCCCCCGCTTGAGACAGCCTCTTTATTGCTCTGCACAATGGAGGAGTTTGTAAGGTGCAACTGACCACATTAGCCCCCCCCCCATTCCTGCAAACTTCTCCATGTGAGCAGAGCCTGCACCCACACAAAGCCCCTTTCATTGCACAGGGGTTCCATGTGGGTGCAGAGGTGCACCCACACACAGCTGCCTGCAAGATGTGCAGAGCGGAACGCTCGCAAGGAAGGGACAAGGCTGGATAAAAGAACAAAAACGGCATGCTGCCCAGTAACCGCATCTCAGTCCCTGATAATGAGCTCATCAGCAGCTCGTCCCATACAGGAGCAAAACAAATAGCTGGTGGAGACAGAAGAGACACATCTGACCTACTCTGCTACAGGAGAGCTGGAAGGTCTGGCAAAGGGAATTTACAAGGTCAACTGCTTGACATGCTGATTATTTAAATCCTGTTTCAGTGTCTAAAGCATTTCCCTTGCATTTAACATTGGACAGTTATAGATCTTGGTAATAGACTTTATCAGTCTGACTGTAAAAGCTTAAAAAATACACACTGCAGCTGGAAAGGTTGTGGAAATCAGAGACAAGAATGCGAAGTCCACAGACAGGGCTTTGAAGTGCAAGACAACTTCTAAAGAAACTGATGGGGAGCGAGCTAAAGGAAAACACCGGGGGCTACTGCTTATGGTTTAGGCACTGACTCTGCACACAGTTATGCATGTGGGTTAACTTCCATAAGAGTATTCACATGTGTAAAGAATGAGTGTAACCATTATTGCTTGGAGTCTTAGCATATGTCTACACAATAGCGAAGATTGAAGCTGCTGCTGTCGATCTTCCAGGGTTTGAGTTAGTGGGCCTAGTGAAGACATGCTAATTCAAACTGAGAGGGGCACTCCAGTCGATGCCGGTAATCCTGCTTCCATGAGGAGTAAGGGAAGTCAAAGGGAGAGTGTTCTGCTGTATGTTTATTGTAAATTTACTGTAGATTACTGCTTTGCGTTGTTGAGAAGATTGGATTCTCCCTTAATGGTGGAGGAAGTTGTGTCTGATGGGAACGGGAAGGAGCAAAGTAAATGGTGCTGCTCTCTACTTTTTAAAGCCAGTGCAGTTGACACATTTTACAATGTGTCTTGTGCAAAAGGCCACACGATAAAGATAAAGATTCTGGTAAATCCAGATTTCAGCTCTCCAAGCTTTTCAAAGGGTGTTTTCCTTTTCTCATGGAAACTGTCATTAGTAGATAAAGCAGAGATCTTCACTAGCAGGAGATTTGATAAGTTCTCCTAGGACACATGATCGTTTTGACAAATTTAGTTCTTCCCGTTGAGAAATGAGAAGAAGCTGCTACCTCACCATGTGGTTTCAACAGGCTGAAGGAGGCGAGGGCACCCTCACTACACCAGATAAGGAAGCATGAGGGCTTATTCACGCTGGGAAGCGGTGGGATAGCTCCTTACTGCTTTTAGCTAAGGAGAAAGAGCTGTGCTTTCTTTCTGGTCTCCTTTTCTTCTCCGTGATGGAGAAGATATTAAATTGCTAAGAGGGAACTGACCCTTTCACAACACCAGAGACAACTTAGAGCTGGTTAAACTATGAGGGAGAGAGGGGAGAATTTCAGAAAATTTTGAAAAAAATTTCACTCTGCATGTTTTCCACCTTTGAGATTTTGTTTCATTTTCAGTCCTATCATCTTTATTCCTTTCCCCGATTTCTCACTAAAAATGGGTCTTGAAGGAAGAATGGGAATTGAGGGGTGGGGAGGGGAGACTATATTCTTCATTTTCCAATTTGATTAAAAAAATGCTGAAAATGTCTAAAAATGTTTATTACCTGTTTTGAAAATAAAAAACCATTTCATCCAAAAGGAATCTTTTTTGGTTTAAATGCCCCCGAGTCCTTGGAGTCGGTTAATGACCAAGATACATTTCATTGAATTCCCAACAGAAGTTCCAAACTTAGTCCAGCTCCCTCCTCCAGCATTGATAGTCCTTAAACCCCCTTCCCAGGGTGCACCTCCACCACCTTCTCTGGTAGGATATTTTCTATACCACACTCCAGTATCTGCCACCACACCTAGGCCCCTTGTGAGTGGAAATAAATAAATAAATAATATTAATATTAATATTTTATAATTGTGACAGTGTGTGTCAAGCTGGGTGGTTTTCATGGTGGGTGGATTCAGGGTCATGCGCCTTGTTAATTATCCCTTGTTTTAGTATTTTTCTTACATCACAATTTAAATGATCTATATCTACCTATAATTTTGTTAGTAATTGGTGGGTGCCACAGCGGCAAGCATGCGTGACCTCAATATTGGTGCACAGGACAAACTCACTCTGATCACGGATTTAAAATCTTAGAGGGAAGACTGAGCTACAGGCCCTCAAAAGGGACAAAGAAGTTTCATGTGTTAATGTGTTTTGGGTGAAAGGCGCTGTAGAAATGCAGATCCCTAGTAATAAAGGCATTTTGTATGAGAGTTCATAGAGCAGGCCTAATGGCACAGCTTTTGTTTACTGTACTCTGCTGAACAATGGGGAACACTGAGTACAAGGCTAGCAGAACAGGTGTGGATTTGCAATGCTGAGAGAAAAACACTGTACCGGAGGGAGGTAAGAAGAAAGAGGAGTAAATGATTGAGACACCATCTCAGTAGTTGACAAAGGAAAAACCAGCTCAACCATCTAAGGCAAACAAGAGAAATTGGACTTATTGTTCTGTTTAAAAGGCCTTTCTTGCTTCTCATCAGGAAGAACCCAATTCAGGCTAGAGAGCCCAGCCATTCTCTAAAACACACCACGGGATTTAGAAGGGAGAATGCATTCTGTCTCCAATCACTGGCGTGTGGCTTGCGAAACTTCACTTTCACAAAACAGTACCGGTGGAATTTCTAGCTTCCCAAACACCATCCTGCCTTCTTGGGTGCAAAGGGGACAAGATGGCTGAAGAGGGCCATAGGGATGCTGTTGGTGTCCTTCTCTCAACAACCTTCCAGTGCTCTCCCTTTAATGGAGCTGAAAGCCTCTGCAGGCCCTGGGCAAGGTGGGGGGGGGGGGAGAAGGCAGCCCTGTGCTCCCAAAAGGGGCCATGCCTCAGGCAGAAGGGGTGGGCACAGGGGCAGCCAGCCCTCAGTGCACAACACTGGCCTCCAGGCTCCAGGCAGCCCTCAGTGCTGTCCAGCATGTGGTGTCCCCCCCAAGACCTTAGCGCTGCTAGGAATGTGTGGCATGGGGATTTAAAGGGTCTGGGGCGCTAGCTGCTACTGCAGTAGCACCAGTGGCCAGGAGCACTAGGTCCCTGTGAATCACCAGGCCCCAGAGCAATTACCTCCTCTGTCCCCCTGCCCTCCCTCCACTCCCATCAACAGGCCTGTCTAAGCAGCAGTCAGGATATGTGTGATTACATACTTGATCTAGCTACAATCTACCTAGCTGAGGTACCAAGAGCAGTGATGCCACAGGAGCATGGACTCCAGCGTGTGTTGTACGAGCCAACCCAGGACCCTACGCATCTATGTGGGTAGCTAGCCCTGTGCCTCCATAGCTCCACTGCAATTGGTACCCAAGCTTGGACAGGTCTCCACGCATGGCAGTCACACCTCCTAGCCATACCCATAGTCACAAGCCAATGGAGAGAGAAACAAGCTCGTTTGCAAAGCAACTCAGCCTTTCAGTTGAATATAGTGCAGTTGTTGAAAGGTCCTAGGGTGAGAGCCCTGAAATATGAAGTTCCGTCTCCACAGAAAAAATACAGCCCTGCCTCAGCAAGGCTGGCTTCCCCTTGCCCTCATATAGCTGACTGAGAGAAACCCCGTGTAGGAGCAAAAGTGTAGGTCAGCCTCCCTCATCTCTACGGTTTTTGGCCCCTCGGCTCCAAGGTGACAGTGCTTTTGGTGACAAGTCCGCCTTGTTCACTAGCACTTGGCCAGAGGCCCCCAGATTATTTCACACTGAAGGGCTGTCCGATTGTAACAGATTTCGGTCATTACGGATTCGGTAGATTCATACCAATGGCACTGTGATGAAAATCTTGACATCCCATTACCAGCCCCTCACCTCCCCCAGGAGCTTAATAAATGATCTCTGCCAGTGCTAAGATATGAGTTTGTTATTTCCCCATTGCTTGAGGAATTCTTATCAGCTATTTTTGGCATCCACAGCAGGTTGTGCTTTGTAACACTCCTCCTCCTCTGTTATTGGCACACAATCTGGTCAGGTGCATGCTGAGTTTTCACAAATAATACAACACCAGCCCATCGGGGACATGCTGTGCTTTGAGCGGAAGAACCCCAGTGGAATATTTAGCAAGAATCTAGAAGTAATTCAGGGAACAAAACAAAACAAAAAATCCACTCAATAACAGCAGGGCAAGCAGCCCCCCGCAGCATCAAGAGCAGAGGTTAGCTCCTACAACTCCCTATGATCATTGATTCCACCGACAGGGCAAATAAGCCAAGCGCAGTCGCAATGAAACACTTGGGCTATGTCTACACTCGCGGCCTCTTGCGAGAGTAATATGCAAATGAGGCTAAGCGTGGAATATCGCCGAGCTGCATTTGCATACCTAATGAGCCACCATGTTTTTCAGAAGAGGCTCTTGCACAAGAAGGAGCATCTACACTGCCCCTTCTTGCGCAAGAAAAACCCTCTTGCGCAATGCCGTTCTTCCTGAAAAATAATAGGTGTAACAGCATTGCGCAAGAGGGTTTTTCTTGCGCTAGAAGGGGCAGTGTAGACGCTCCTTCTTGTGCAAGAGCCTCTTCTGAAAAACATGGTGGCTCATTAGGTATGCAAATGCGGCTCGGCGATATTCCACGCTTAGCCTCATTTGCATATTACTCGCGCAAGAAGCCGCGAGTGTAGACATAGCCTTGGTGTCTAGTGGCGAGGCCTTAGCTCTAGGGAACAGCCCTGAGTAAGGGGGAGTGTGTCTCTGTATCAGCCTGGGGGTCCCCTGGGAGATTCAGAGCGGCACATGCCTCCTGCAGCAACCCTATTGCCCTGGGAAAGGGGAGTAACATGCAAAATCCCTTTATGGGTTGCAGAGCCCTCCCCCATCCACGTCCAGCCAGTTGCATTGATGGCATGTAGGAGGCAGAGCCCCGACTCCAACTCGTCTGTTCCCCATCGGGAAGCACATGGGCAGCCCTTGTTCTCCCCTGAGTTTCAGTTCAGCTTAGGCTAACGCAGGCCATGCAAGGGGAACTTCCCTCCCATTTCACTGCAGAACTGCGTCGGCTTGAGCACGCGCTGGTGTTGGCCAGTATTCTGCACTGTGCTCTAGTGAGGACTATTCCTGAAACGAGAGCACGTCAAACCGCAGCCACTCATTACAAAATCAGGCAGCCATTGGCTTCATTTCAGCTTCTCCCAGTGGGCATGACCCAGACCTAGTGTTTGCTTATCTGCTCCTGAATTTGAAAATATTCAGCAAAGGCATGGTTCACGCAGGTGCTGGAATGAGAGGAGAGGGAGGTGTTGCCGCACCCTGTGGCCTGAATGCATCACATTTGGGATTTATAATTTGGTTCCATGGCTCTCAGCCCATTCCCTGCTCCCCCGCTCTACAATGTGTTCCAGCACCCCAATGGTACAGAAGCCTACAAACTATTCATGAACCCTCCAAGGCTGCTTCAGCCAAGTATTCTGTTGGGTAAGACTCCTGTGTTCAGTGTCGGCAGAGTGTGTTTGACAGCGCCGCACAGAGCTGTTTAGAAGTGGTGTGAATTCACGAGTATTGAAGGGCTTGAATACAGGTGAACCAGTTGAAAACCCCAGCATTTGCTAAGTATTTGTTTGTTCTGATGTTTAACCAGTTCTTCCTGAAATCCACTGAGGGCTGCAGCTAGCCCAGAACATGGGAGCAGGGCTGAGGGCTTATGCCTAGGCAAAACCCGGCTGCCCAGCTGTTTACACCAGTAGCTTGGTAAGAGATTTAGGTGTGAAATGCTCCTGCAGGATGCTCTTTGTGTTTCCTGACTTCTCTCTGTTGAACACTATAACATTAGCAGATATTTTCATAAGTAAGAAGAAAAAAGAAAAGGATATTCAAGCCCGGGGAAGCCAGTCGGCCACAGTCTTAGGAGGTGTAAATGAGTTCATACATGGAAGCCAATGCAGCCATGACTTCTTCCACCACAGACCTAGTGTTTGTGGGTGGAAGAAGTCTGACCCATTGGCTGCTTTGTGGGTAGGGTAAGTCATTGCTTCCATTGCATTGACTGGAATGGAATTACACTGGAGATAAATTTGGCCCATCATCTTTTGACTTGTCATCTGAGCAGATCTGACCCGGAGTCAGCAAGAGGGAAGGAAGGGCTCATGTTACATGCTGTTCCTTGTGTGACTCTTAGATTGGCAGTTCCTTTGCTGTCCCATTTTACACAAGCTTGCAATGGCCCAATGACCATTCACTCTCTCTGCCAGCCTGCTTTTGCAGACTTGAAAGAATGGTTCTGGGGGTAGGGGGTTGCACCACAGAGCTTGCCAATGTCACCTGGGGAGCACAAGCACGAAGAGAGTCATGCATGCAACACTGGGCACCCCCCAGCCTCCTGGAGAGCCTTTTACACAATCCTTGACTGAATCTGCCAGAGACAGGAGCTGATGGCTATTTGGCCCGAACCATGAGACTAGCATAAAACCCATATGTCAGCTAGGGCTTCCAAGTTGTGAAACTTCATCCAAGCACCTACTGTAGCTCCACTGAACAGAGTGCACATGATCACAGAGAGCTACAGCGACCTTTGAATTTGGCTATTTATGCCTAAAACCACTGGCCAGATCCTCAACCCCGGAGACACTTTTTATTCAGACGGAGGCCAATGGAAGTTTTGCTTGAGTAAGGACTTAATAAACATGGAGTAAAGACAGTGATTAAAGACTCAGGATTTTGTGCCCTAGAGACTCCATTTCATCTAGTCCACCCCCGGCTAACCCAAGATTGTTCTCAACAGCCTTTTCCTTGCAGCTTCACCTCCTCCCCCTCCTGTTTTAAAAGACTCAAGCACTGCAGCTTCCAGAACTTTTCTTGGGGGATTAGTCCACTGCCTAAAAGATCCATACTTAGGAAATGTCACCTGAGATTTCACTTTACTTTTATTTTGCCCAATTTTACTCCAAAAGCACTTGAGAAAGTTTTTATTTCCGAGGTGTATCTATTAACACTTTGCTTTCCTCCTCCATGGTGCCTTCAACCTGACACTTTACAGAATCAGTTAACACGGTGGGGCTGACCCTCTACCTTAGATATCAGTGGGAACTTTGGAGGTAGGAGCAGGCACCCGGTGAGGTTGAGAAAGACTGTTATCCTTTATCCCCATTTCCTTGGTGAGTAAAGTCAGACCCCAAAGACGGGATTTTCAGAAGCGCTCAGCATTGGCCCCTATGGCAATTTCACTAGTGACTTCAGTGGGAACAGAGGAAGGCCAATGGAGAGCACCACCCAAAGTGAAGTAGTGACCTCTTGGAGCTCAGACAGAGCATCTGGCTGGGGCACAGCTGGGCCTGGAGCACAGACACCCTGACTTCACTCCCTCCTCATGCACTGAGCTGTAGCCTGAAGGACTTTGTGTTCCTCTGGAACTTTAATTCGTTTAAGAGCTCCTCAGATGTGCAAGGCAAAAAATATCCCTGGGTTGGTTGGTTGTAAACATAGTCTTCTGGGCAAGCTCAGGACTTCTGTTTGTCTTGCTTAAGTTCCATCAGGGTTTAATGAATTATTTCACACCCAGTGCATTGCTACAGTAGGCCAGCCAGGGGAATCAAAATAAACTGCTCTTCACTATTGGTTGAAAGCTCTAAATAAGCAGATGGGGGGCAGTGAGGGGTCATAAGTAAATCATGGGCTGCATTAAGAAGTGCCCTCTTCTCCCATTGCCATGTCCCATAGCTTGGGGACTTACTGTTAGGCTCTTACATTTTTGGGGGGTTATTTTTTAGTTAGTTCTAGCTCTGGGGAAAGATGCTTCACAGTTGCTCCTGGCACCGGAAATCCTCTACACAGAATCGCTACCGCATGGCCAGGGGCAGGCCAAGATTCCAGGAATATTCCTGCTACAAATGCTCCAACCCCTAGGGACCATACAAAGTGGCAAGAGTGTCCCTCTATTCTGGTGGCCCATCATTCCTTAGCCTTCTTAATGAGGCTGCCACCCAGCATCCACATCCCCTGCCAGTGCTAGTGTTCTGGCATCCTGTGCACCGACCATTGGAACGAGATCTGCCAGCTGGTCTCACGCAAGCTGCTTTACATGATCAGCCTTACAGGAAACATGAGCTCCAGTCAGGTGCATTTTTTTTTTCTCAATGAAACAATTGCTCTGCTGAACAAAAGCCCGATTGTGGCTTCACCGCTCACACGGTTTCCGTTTGCTCCTGCCAGCCCACCCTTTGTCATCAGTGTAAATGTCAAATGGCTTAGAAATGAATCAGACCACTATTCCAATCTCCCCCGGACAACTAATCACCCCCATCTCTGTACTAATCATCTAAAATTCCACACCCCCTCCCACCTGCAGTTCTTTGCCGGGGCTCTGTGAATGGCCGAATGCCTTTTCGTGTGGACAAATCCAGCCCTCACATCTACAGCTGCACAATCTACCCAGAACTGAAGAGCCGTGGGTCCACTATGTAAGGGCTGGGTTTGGAAGATGGTGCAGAGTTCACATCTGCCAGGGGGCTCCCTACAGCTCACTATTCAAAGGATGGGGAACAGGCTGGCCAGATTAGTGACAAGGGAGGGACCATGGGATTTGCTGTTGCTGGAAAAGTTCTTCAGTTCTCCCTCCCTCAGGGCGCCACGCTGGGGTTATTGCGGGTTAAGTCAATATTTGATCTGAAGGACCCTCTACCAAGTGGCTCTGCAACAGGTAGCTTAAGAAAGAATTCTCCCCATTTTCCCCATTATGGCAATCCTCAGCATGTGGCCTGCCACCTAAGCTGGGCATTGGCTCCCTGAATTTGTCCCCCCCCCCCCCTTTTTTTTAATAGAGAACAGTTTAATTTTCCTGTCCATAACTCAGTACCTTTGGGATAAAGGTCAAGAAGGGAGGGGACTTGGAGCATCCAGGGCTAGGAAAGAGGACGCACTTTCTTCTTTAAGGTACTAGTTCTACTCAGGTCTGAATAGATGCAAATAGGCCATAGCAGGCTGGGGGTAGAAGAGAGGCCTCCACATTAGAAAGGCTGCATTTTGTTCTTTCTGCTGGGGCAAGAGAATCCAGTGACCAGAGCCATTGGCCTCTTCTGCTGAGCCTGCCTGCCCCACTGTCAAGTGAGGATGTTTCTGTGATTCAGACACTTAAGATCCATTAAGAAGGGGACTGAAAATGCCCTCTCAGTTCCCACAAGCCATTGAATACCATAAAATCTCGAATATAATGCACACTTTTTTCCGAGTTTTTTTAGGTCAAAGTCTGGGTGCACATTATATATAGGCGTTATTGTTTAAAGTTTTATTTTGGCAGTTCCGTGTCAGAAGATGACGAACCTCCACTATGCCGACGCCACGCTAAGACGGCAGTAAACATGAAATCAACATCAACTGAAATGGCAGAGATTCCTAGAATGCTTTAAAATATTTAAAAACAATAAATAATATGAAATTTGCATTTTATTTGTCGTAGGAAATAGTTTGTAGTTAATTAATTGCTGACATTTATGAAAATAAATTATAAACATGGACACCGGATGTGAAGTTGAATTTTATTCCCATAGACTAGTGGCTGGCAGCTCTCTCTGTTGCCATAAGCCTCAGCATAGCTAACTACAGTAAAACTCCTGATGGTCTGGCACCATCTGGAACCCGGAAGTGCTCCGGGCAGCTAGACAATTGGAGCTGCTCTGCCCCCGGCTTCCCCCAGTCAGCCGCTGGTCAGTTTCAGCTTGGGGAAGTCGGGGGCAGAGCAGCTGGGGTGCTGCCGGGTTGGTCTTGCAGCACCGAGGGGCGCATCCCCCACACTCCACTCCAGACCCCTCATAGCCCCCCCTTCGATAGTCCAGCATATCTGATAATCCGGCACCCCTGGGTCCTAAAGGTACCGGATTATCAGAAGTTTACTGTACCTTAAGTTTTTCAGCTGCAGTGTAAGATCATCGACAACTCATGGTATCACTAAGAATCGATATTTTTCTAGGCCTATACGTAAGATTACTAAAATCAACCGAATTTAAAGGTAATAGAGCGTTGAAACGCCACGTGTTCTATAGTCATACATTCATGTGCAATCAACTGGCTATAGAAAAAGGCAGGAAATATGAAGCGCCAGCATACATAGACTTGCAATCGAATAGACTATATTTAACGACACTTTCATAGCTATGACAGGTATCATAAAATACATGTACAATGGGCAAAGTCGGGGTGCGCATTATATATAGGTGTATAGATTTTTTCATTATGATAAAATTCAAAAGTCAGGATTCACATTATACATCGGTGCGCATTATATTCGAGATTTTACGGTAGCTAACAGTTACACTCCAGAGAGACCACGAGGGATGTGCCCAGGCCAAGCAAGGGTGTGTCTACTCAGCACCATTAGCTCGAAATAAGCTATGCAATTTGCAACATGCAAATTGCATAGCTTATTTCAAGTGTATTTAGAAATAGCTTATTTGATCATTTGGCGCTGTTTAGACAGCCCCAAATTTCAAAATAACTCGCTATTCCAAAATGTCCTTTAACCCTTGTGGAACGAGGGTTACCGGGTTGTTGGAATAAGCTGGGATGTTGGAAATCTATTTTGAAATAACGGGTTGCTTCAATAAATGCAGAATAGCTATTTTGGGATACTTCCAGTATCTCAAATTAGCTCCGCAGTGTAGATATGCCCAAGAGAACTACCATAAGTGCACTGATTGCATGAAAAGGCTGGTTGTTGGGCTTGTCCAGCAATGTTCACATGGCACCACTTGTTTCTGACAGAATCATTCCGGCGTATCTATTTACTTCCCGCTTTACATGGGCTGCATTCTGGGATTCCTTCTCCCAGAGTTCCCAGCACTAATGCTGGGGATGCAGGCTCTGAATGTTTTCTGGACCTGAGGCACTGAGCTATGAGACAGAATGAGGGCGACTGGCTGAGCTGTAAAACCAGTACTTGGGGGTTCCTGGTCACACTGAGACTATGTCTACACTGCCGGGTTTTTTGGCAGAAGATATGGAAATCGTGCTCTCATTTGCATATCTTCTGCCAATCCTTTCTGCGGAAGAGGTTTTGCCACTAAAAAGCCGCGTGTAGATGGGGACATTTATCGGAAAAAAACTCTTTTTTGCAAGATCCTCATTTTTTGAGGAATAAGGGATCTTGCGAAAAAGGTTTTTTTCTGACAAATGGCCCTGTCCACACAGGGCTTTTTAGCGACAAAACCTCTTCCGCAAAAAGGCTCGGCAGAAGATATGCAAATGAGAGCACAATTTGCATATCTTCTGCCAAAAAACCCGGCAGCGTAGACGTAGCCTGAGAGTTAATGTCGGTAGGCTGGTCCATTTCAGCAGGATTGGCACTAATGGCCTTATCCCAAGTATCTAAAACCAGGGCTGTCAACCTTCATTGCACCCCCCCCTTCTGACAACAAAACTTACTACATGACCCCCGGAGGGGGGACTGACGCCTGAGCCTGCCTGAGCCCACTGCCCGACGGAGTGGGATCAAAGCCAAAGCCCAAGTCCCACCACCCTCAGCAGTGGGCACAAAGCCAAATTCGGAGGGCTTCACTCCAAGGCAGGGAGCTTGTAACCTGAGCCCTGCTGCCTAGGCCTGAAGCCGCCAGGCTTGCGCCTGGGACACTGGGACTTGGGCTTTGGCCACAGCAAGTCTAAGCCAGCCCTGGCAACACCCTTAAAGCAGGGTCTCCCACTTTTGAGAGAATCACTGGTCTGAACCCAACAGAATCATCCACCTGCAAAACACACGGGGAGTGGGGTGCTGCACAGGCGTGCCAAGCGCAACTCATTCCATTGACATTTTTGCAGTGCTTGCTTTCCTGACTAGCAGGGGAATCTCACCCCCCAGCGCCAGGAGCTGGAGACACATAGGGCCAGACTCTCAGGTGGTGCGAAGTGTTATAACTTCACTGCCTTCAAAGGCACCATGCTGGTTTCCACCTGGTGAGGATCTTGCTCTTTATCCCCCCCGTCCTTGCAGGACAGTCAAGGAGAGGAAATATGCTTCCTTTTGCTTGTGTTTCTTACAGTGCTTTGCTTTGCTTTTGCTGAAGCGTTTCGAAACCAGAGGCCAACTCACCCACCTTCCTCTCTGCCCACATCACAGGGGCTGGCTGTCAGAAAGGAAACAGCTCTAAAGCCAGTGTAAGCATCGATTACGTGCAGGATAGACTTGTGAGTATGGGAAAGGAATGCCGCGTTCTAATCCTGATTCCACCGCGCCCTAGTACCATCTACTCTCTGTGCCTTAGCTTGGCACAGCTGCAGCACGGGGATAATGCTTGTGTACACCGCTGAGTTAGTGGGAGAGGAAACTGGGGAAGGAGCAATGCTCAAGAGAGATAATTCCATCTTTAAAAGTGAAAAGTAGAAACTATATGTTAGTTCCAAGGCAAAAAGGGTTTTCCCCTGCCAACAGTTTAGTGTTGCAGAGTGCAACTACAGAGAGCTCGAATGAATGCTGGGTTTAAAAAAAGCCTTTACACACAGACGAGTATTGGTTATGAGGGGGGAAATCCCACAGAACAAATAAACCCCAGGGATATTCTTTTGGAAAGTTCAGAGCGTGGAACTTTTTCAGTGAGTGGGTGTTCACTGCAAACCATGCAGGCTGACTTTTTCCTCCTGACCCCAGTCATTTTGTGTTCATTCGCCTTCCCACTGACACGCCACCAACCTCAGTATTTCACAGACTGAATAGCTAAGGAAAAAAAAAGCCAACTGACAGGCGAATATTTCCTCTCACCTTGTGTCATGTGCAGGGAGTGAAAGCATGAGCCTCAAGTTACATTTCATTCACCAGACCAGGAGCAGTTGCTTGGTTTTGTTTTCAGACATACTGTAGTAGTTTGTGGAGCAGGATGTGGCCACAAAATGGCCAGCTCATAGTAAGCAGCATGAGGTGCGGCAGCATGCATCGTCAATGGCGTGGTTAGAAAGTGCAACAGCTCATCTTGTAAATCATTTCAGAGATGAATAAAAAAGCAACAACTCATTTTAAAAAAGATGTGCCTTTTATGGCTCTTTAGGAAGGTGGAAGAAGACCTCCTAAATGTGAGGGTTCTTTTCTTCTCAACTAACAAAATTATCCAAAGCCCAAGATTTGGTGGTGATGGGGGACTTGAACTATCCAGATATATG
>CM057845.1:134489308-134503017 GCA_030068395.1 Apalone spinifera | reverse complement strand
ACCTCTCGAGGTCCCTTCCAGTCCTAGTATTCTATGATTCTATGATTCTCCCCAAAGAAGTTTTTCTGCTTATAATTTGTATTATAAAGATCCAGGCCTAATGTCTCCTTCTTTTTGCTTGAGGATTTTGGCCAATCTTTGGAAGATCTGGATGGTAACATCGCAGCTCACGGTTGAAACCTATGGAGGATCAGCCTTGTTCTGGTTTTGCTTACTTTGGAGTTACAGTGTGGTAACTCTGTTACTTCTAAGGGTATGTCTACACTAACCCCCTACATCGAACTAGGGAGGCTAATGAGGGCGACCGAAATTGCAAATGAAGCACGGGATGTTAAATTTCATTAGCATGTTCCTGGGCGGTTGCCATTTTGGAAACTGACTAGCCCAGAATAATTGCCCGCATCTACATGCGACAGAGAAGCGCAATTCTGAGATAAACCCCTTAGTTCGAATTAATAGTTAAACCTCAGTTTCCAAAATGGTGACCACCCGGGAACATGCTAATGAAGCACGGGATATTTAAATCCCGCGCTTCATTTGCAATTTTGGTCGCCCTTATTAGCCTCTCTAGTTCGAACTAGGGGGCTAGTGTAGATGTACCCTAATGGAGTTATTCCAGACTTACCCTACCATAGGGGAGTTCAGAGTCAGGCCTGGTGAGCCTTAGGCAATTAAACATCTGTCTTATCCTCAGTTCAAAGCTGGGCTTACTGCAGCTCATTAGAACTATGATGCCAGATCCTCCAAAAGTTGACCAAAGTCCTCCAGCAAAAAGAAGGCAATCACCACCAGATATTTCTAATACAAAATCCAAGAGAAAAAAATGGTTTTGAAAAACAACTTTCCTAAGGCCACTTTTTAAGGAGCTGAAACCATCAGAAACATTTTTTTCCGGTTCTCCTTTGCATAGCTCCATCCTCGGCATTATCACTGTGAAATCATCTTTCTTGCTTGCTTTAGTTTACTTCAGCAAATGGTGTTAAGAAAAGTGCAGTGCATTCAGGCTAAATGGTACGTGCACTACAAATTAGCCCAAGCTACAAAATTAGTTCTGAATGTCTACAAATCTTGAGAGAAGAAAGGGCCAATTACAGAAATAATTGGTATCTGAACTTCCTTCTAAAATTCATGGATTCTGAGATCCAGTGCAGTGGTTCAGGCCCATCTCTAATTTCCATGGAAACTCTTTACTTCTGGCTAACCAACAGTCAATATTTATTCTGCACTCAGATGGTAGCATCGTATACCCACCATAGCCTTTTGCTCTGAGGGTACTTCTACATAGCAGCATTATTTTGGAATAACTGATGTTATTTCGAAATAACAAAGAGCGCGTCCACACAGCAAGCTGTTATTTAAAAATAATTTTGAGCTGGAGGACTTCTTGCTCTGACTCCTGTAACTTTCATTTCACGAGGAGTAAGGGAAGTGGAAGGAAGAGTGATCTTCCTTCGACTTCCGGCTGTGTAGACAGTGCCAAAAGCTGAATTCAACTATTTTGACTTCAGCTACGCAATTGACGTAGCTGACATTACATATTGTGGCATGGTCCTTGCCCAGGCCTCTTGCCTTGGGACCCCTTTTTGGGTAACAAATCAACCTGAGACCCTATCTGATGCAGTCACCCCTTTTATTATCAATACCAATTTCCCATCACCTGCTATTTACAGAGCTTTTGTTCGCAGCAAACTCAGCCAGTCTCTCCTCTGGCTTGAGAGCACACGAGGCTATGTCTACACTACTAGTTTTGCTGGAAGAGGCAATGCAAATGAAGTGCAGATTAGCATTTTCTCATGCTTCATTTGCATAATCTCTTCCAAACCGTTTTTGTGCTAGGGGTTTTTGCGCAAAACCAAGCAGTGTGGACGTTTCCTTTTTGCGCAAAAAACCCCTTTGGCTACATCTACACTGCCCAGTCTTGCGCAAGAACATATGCAAATGAGGCACAGTGATGAATATCACTGTGCCTCGTTTATATACTTAATGAGCCACCATTTTTGTGTAAGGGGCTTTTGCGCAAGAAGGAGCAGTGTAGATATTCTGAGTATATATTCACAACAGGTGAATCCAACAACCAGGTAAGGGGAGCACATGGTAACAATGAGATCCAAATTGAGGAGCAGTCATAGAAGTTGTCTACCTGTTGCTGAGCATTTTGCCATTATCATGACTGAGACTAGTTTAATAATTAACAAGTTGGCAATTAATGAGTTCCACAGTCACATCATATAATTTTGTTCTCTCTCTGCCCATCTTCTCCCCAAACATCTGTGTAAGACGATATCATCCGTTGTCATGTTGTTGTGAGGTCATATCTTTTATTGGACCAGCTTCTGTTGGTGAAAGAGACAAGCTCTGAAGCTGACACAGAGCTTGGAAGATGTTACCTCTTTTTGGTGTGTAAAAATTATGATCTTTGAAATGTAGCCAGACTGTAAATCCGGGTCTGGTTGCCTCGTTTAAACTCAGCCTTGCTTTGGTAGATGTACCACATGCTGGACATTGTCACTTTGCTTTATGTCAGTGCATTTTTTAAGCATTTGAAGTGCACTGTGATGAAATCTGTGTGAATAACTCATCTTCAAGTTGCTGGCTGTTCTGAAAAATTGAAAAATATATTTAGGGTAGACCCAAAATGAAACATTTTGGAAATTTTTATGGTGAAATGAAACATTTAAAAAAATCATATTTGATTCAACATAATATTTGGTTTTGAATAGGGGCATTAAAAAACTTCTTTTATTTAAAAAATTCAATACATTTTTTAGTTGAAAAATCCTGATATATTGCTTAGAAAGCTTATAAATAAAACTCCAGACCTCTTAGAATTGCCAGGCCCCAGAACAACTGCCCCCCTTTGCCGTCTCCCTATTGGCAGGGCTGAACATCACTAATCTAAAGCATCAGGGGGTAACCGAGTTAGTTTGTAACTGGAAAAACTTAAAAAACAATAAGAACATAAGAACGGCCGTACCGGGTCAGACCAAAGGTCCATCTAGCCCAGTATCCTGTCTGCCGACAGTGGCCAGCACCAGGTGCCCCAGAGGGGGTGGACCGAAGACAATGATCAAGCGATCTGTCTCCTGCCATCCCTCTCCAGCCTCTGACAAACAGAGGCCAAGGACACCATTTCATCCCCTGGCTAATAGCCTTTTATGGACCTAACCTCCATGAAATTATCTAGCTTCTCTTTAAACTCTATTATAGTCCTAGCCTTCACAGCCTCCTCTGGCAAGCAGTTCCACAGGTTGACTACACGCTGACATAATGAATTATTATTAAATAATAACAATGAATAGTTTAGCAGCACCTTAAAGACTAACAAACCATGTAGATGGTATCATGAGCTGTCGTGGGCACAGCCCACTTCTTCAGATGACTGGAGTATTAAAAGTCCAGATCCAAGAATAAATAAAGGGCGGGGGGAGGGGACAGGAGAAGACAAGGGAAAGAAAAAAAAGAAAACAAAGAAAAAAATAGTGAATTAGATTGTTCAAGTTACAATAAACTGATAAGAACAATTTGCACCTCTTTAAGTACCCATTGTTTGGTTGGTTAAGTCATTAGGATGTGGAAGATAGTGTGCAAGCCAGCCAATGTCTTTATTCATTCCTCTCTGATAGGAATCAAACTTGTAAATGATGTTAAGTGCCAACCCGTCCCTGTGTATTTGGCTTGTGGAATTGGCCCGAAACAAAATGATGATTCTGAGATCCATTAATGCAGTGTTTCCCAAATGGGGTTCCACGAAGTGAAAATAAGGGTTCCGCGAGAAAATTCCATTACAGTAACATTGTATGATTTTAAAAAGTGTACACATTAAATGTGATTTTTGTTTTTAAATATGTGCAATTAAACTAAATGCTGATCTCATGACCTTGTTTAACATTTGTTTATTATTATCCTTACTAATTTGTGGTCTGCTTTTTCTGCTCCATATATAAGACTGTTATTAGGGGTTCCGCAAAATTCTTTCAAGTTTAAAAGGGTTCTGTGGCCAAATAAAATTGGGAAACACTGCATTAATGAGTTGCCCAGGCAGGTTAAAGTGTTCTCCAACAGGTTTCTGTGTGTTGCCTTTTCGGATATTTGATTTGTGTCCATTAATTCTTTCCTGTAGAGACTGTCCAGTTTGGCCAATATATATGGCAGAGGGGCATTGTGAAGGCATACATCACTAATCTAGTTCTCTTTTATACCAAGCCCTCTTTGCATCTTTTTAGCAGTGTAAAAGTGGCCCTAGTGTAAATAAGAATTGAACCCCACATGTCCTACCAGGTCCCTTGAGATCACAGACTCTTGTCTGGGGATCTGTGCTTTACATTGCATCCTATATCACTCTATGAAACTCCCCAATTAAAACACAGCCCAGCTGAGGAACATCAGCTACCCACACTCTCCAGTGTAAGGGAGGAGTCTGCCTAAAGAGATACTTTTTGCTTCACACTTTAAAAGTGGTGAGACTTGGTCTCTGAATGAGCAATGGAAGAAAAGGAAGACTTCCAACCCCCATTTCAGAGGAAATCCTAAAAATGGGCAAAGATTTTTGGGGTTGGAGGGTTTTAGTCTTTCTGAGCTGATGCCCCAATTCCCGGCTGGTGCTATGCAACTACAGAAGCAGCTGGTGACAACGGGTACATCTACACTGCATGGCTATTTCGAAATAAGTTATTCCAGAATAGTTATTCCAAAATAGCTTATTTCGAAATAGAACGTCTGCACTACAGGGAAGCCTCAAAATGAGTCCGAGGCAGGCTTCCCTAATGTAGACATGCTATCTTGATTTAGAGCCCCAGAAGGCACTGAGGAGGAATAACTTAGAATGGCCCTGGTGAGGGGCTATTTTGAAACAGCAGCAGTGGAGCATCTACACTCGCCTTATTTCAAAATAGCTCTTTCAAAATAGATGTTTTTCCTCGTAGAATGAGGTTTACAGATTTCGGAATAAACCGAAATTTCAAAATAATGGAATGGCTGTGTAGACGCTCGCATTGTTATCTCAAAATAACGGTGCAGTGTAGACACCCCCGTTACTAGAGCACATCTTTACAAGGACAAAAATGGCAACACTGGGTTCAAGGTAGAGGAAATTCGGGCCTACAGCACTCAGTATAAATAACATGCATATTCAGAGAACAGAAATAATGTGCCCCCTACTCATTAGAGACAGTAGGGGGAGATGGTGTTGTGGGGGCAGTGCAGGGATAGGACTCAGGAGAACTGGGTACCGATCCTATTCCAGTTACAAACTTCCTGTGTGAGTTTGGGTGAATGATTTAATCTCTGTGTGCCTCAGCCTTCCCCCCGCTAAGATGGAACATGGTTGCACTGTTGCTAGCAGCTGGTCTGTATTATCAGCAGGTCTATCAGTATGTCTTTTTGAAAAAGGAGGTAGGGGATTTTTGTTTGTTTGTTTGTTTTAAGTGCTGGTCTGGGGCTCCCAGGACATACTTCAGTCTCCATATCTAGCACAATCTGGTGAGGCTACAAATGAAGGTTAATAGAGATGATTCTCTGGACAGATGACCATTTAATTCCACAGGTATAGCACAGGTTCCATGGCATAGTTGTAGAATGTCTACAAAAAGTCTCCCAGGGAGCCTAGGCCTCACTGCAGAGCCCCAGGCCTTACACCAGTGGGCAGGGACATGGACTGAGGGCTGCTCTTGGACATCCTGTCCCCATGCCTATGGCTGTGGAGAATCTAGGGCTCCCCACAGTGGCCTGGGCTCACTGGGTGTCTCTTACTATAGCCTGGCTCCAACTTCTGGCCCAATGGGGAGGGGAAAAGGCCCTAAGGGAAGAGGAGGAGTAGATGGTGTGGCCACAGCTCCCGTGCTGGTGGCCTCTCCACGTCTACACAGGTTTCCCTTCTCCTGAGGGGGACCCTAAATTGGCCAGGGGACCTGAGCTCAGGCCCCATGGGCCTGTGAGATAATTAATCTGCCACTGGTGAGCAAAGTAGGGGTGGTTGCTCTCACAGCGGAGTAGTGTAAAAGGCATCCCAGGTTGGAAAATTGAGGGGAGAAAGGTGTCCATCAGTCCAAATTGTACTCTGGGAATTGTGACAGCCACCACTGATATACACCTGCTAAGGGCAATCCAGTTCATTCCTTTTTCCATTAGCAAAGCCTCCTCTCTTGTAATTCATTTTCCCCTTTTAAGTGGTCCTGGAGTGACCTAGCTCTGAACAGTCACTTTTTGCGTATGTGATGGGGTTTAGCATTGAATGTGCATAGCCTACATAGCAAAGGGGCAGGAACATTAGTGGTTTCCACTACACAGAGGTGACTTTTTCAGACTAAAATAAGACATGCTTAATGTTAGCAAAAGCAACCACAGCTTTGTGGCAGGAAAAAGCTTCAAGGGGCTAGCAAGGGAAGGGGGGGAGTTTTTCTGCACCTTTCAAAAAAAGGGCCGATTGTTTCTCAAAATTTCCGTATCTACTCACACACTCTCCCCCCTCCATGACGCCCCTTTCATTGGGTGGAGAAGGTGAGCTGACCACTGAAAGACAGTATAAGAGCTTGCTAAAAGGGGCTCCAGTTATCATTTTCTCCTCTGCTACACCAAGGAAGCCATCGGCAATGAAACTCGAAGCAATGGGCATCCTGGTCATTTTCTGTCTTGGCATCTTTACTGTCAGCACCGTGAGGGGTAAGTTTTTGACTCAACTCAACAGCAACAGAGCAATAGCCATACGCTATCAACCCTGTGGTCCATCCTGCCCTGTATTCTGTCTTGGGCAGTGACCAGTACCCGATATGTAGGATGAAGGAAAGAGAAAATTGATAGTGAAGAGTTATGGACTAACTTCTCCATAGAAGTTTATTCCCTATCAGCTGGTGGTTGGTTTATGTCCTGAAGCCAAGAGGGTTTATATTCCCTGCAAACCTTTGAACCTGATGAAAGCATTGATGGATGTTCTCATTATCCATACAAGTGTCTAAACTTTTTATGCTCTTACAGATATACTGTGGCAAATAGTTCCACAGATGGAATATGCATTTTATAAAAAGCGTGTCTTTTGGGCAGTTCAAGGGATGTTCCCTTTGAATTGTGTTGGTTGTGCCCTTCTTCTAAACCTGACAGCTCCCAGTTCATTTTCTACAAACTGTTCACTACTGTATATATCTTTATCTTATCATAGCTAGGGTCAAAAAAGAACTGGATAAGTTATTGGAGCACAGGTAGAACCCTGCAAATCAATGGCTATCCACAGTTATCTGCAGATGCAGATAGCTGTGGATATTTTTGTGGCTCAAGGAGCGGATGCAGATACAAATTTGTTATCCATGCACAGCTCTAAGGATAGGTCCATCAACAGCTATTAGCCAACATGGTTAGGGACGCAACCCTGTGCCTGGAGCAACCTTAAGCTTCTGACTACCAAAAATTGGGAAAGGACGATGGGGTGTGTCACTCCATAATGGGGTTCTCCTCCTGAAGCCCTGGTATGGACCTCTGCCAGGCTAGGTATTGGACAAGGTGGATTATGGTCTGACACAGTATGGCAGCTCTTATGTTTATCATGTCATTTCTTATTGGTCTCCTCTCTGATCTATATAGTCCTAGTCTTTTTAATCTCTGCCTGTATGGAAATCGTCCCAAGACTCTAGTCATTTTCACTGACTTTCTGTGGAATCTTGGTGTATTTGGGCTAACTCCTTTTTTGAGGTTGTGTGGCTAGAAGTGAAGAGAGCATTCAAGATTACATCACACTGTGAATTGCTACAATGAAATGATGATATTTTCAGTTGTATTCATTAGATCTTTAAGAAGGTCTATGGTCTGGTTTGCTTTTTATGAGCGTAGCTGCACATGGGTCACATTTTAAATTAACTCTCCACGGCGACGCTTAAGATCTTTTTTCTGTTAAATCTGAACAATTAATAGACCTCATTATACTTGTAATAGACCATGCATTTTGCGAAAGCTTAGACGTACAAACGTAAGCACACATACAAATACACATAAACAGACACATGCAAACAAGAACAAAAAACCCACATGCACCACCGTTGTCATACCCAGGCACAGGTAGAACCACAAGAATACACAAAGAGGCGTGCAAAAAAGCATTTTCACAAAACTCCCCAAACCCAGCCCTTCCCTCACAAACAAAATAAGCCACACTAGACATCCAAGAGAGTATATTCCTATAGAGTGTGTGTGTTTGGTTGCTGTTCCAAACCTATGTTCCAGGCAGTATAATTTGCCATAAAATGTCACTGAAATTTTGCATAGAAGGACTGTGCGCAGCCGGCAATATGAGGAAAAGTGGAACAGCTAGCCAGGGTCTCAGGTGGTAGCAATGTTAGGAGTAATTCTGTGGATGTGAGCAACTGGGCAGATGATACAGAACTTTCCAAAGTTCCAAAGAAGGGGAAAGAGAGAGGAAAAGTAAAGCATTTGATTTTTCTTCTTCACTGTACTGAAGAAGTGCATTTGATTTTTTTAAAAATAAAGGGAACAGAAGGAGACAAAGGTTTTGCTGGGAAGGAGAGCGGGAGTCTCAAGAAATGGAATGGAAGGACTGGAGAGGCAGCAGCAAATTAGGGAGAGAAATGAAGTGAGGAAGAAAACAGGTGGTAGAAGGTGGCAGAAGGAAAGAATGGAGTCACCTGAGTATGTGGGAGACAGAGAGGGGTGTGAGCAGCATAAGAGAATTCAGAAAAGGCAGTGGTACGAAATGGACAGAGAGGGGAGTTACAAGCACACATATTTGCACTTTAAAATAGGATATTTACCCAGGACCCTTCCAAACCACTTGTAGCTCTTCTTGTACAAGGTATAATTATTAGAGCCAAGTGTGCAAGAGTGGAAGCAGTCCCACACAGGCAGGCAGTAAATCCACTGGCCTCAGTTGGGGATGGATAATTCAGGCCATGCCTACACTAGAAAACTATTCTGAAATAATGAAATTCGACTTAACTCCCAATTTTACAAAATCAAAATAGCGTGTCCCCACTATGGGGAAGCTTCAAAGTTAGTCTGAGGCAGGCTCCATTAATATGGGTGCGGTACCTCGATTTAGAGCCCCAGGAAGCGCTGGAGAGTAATTAGTTCGAATTACTCTGGGGAGTAGTAATTTCAAAATAGCTGCACCGGAGCATCTACAATCACACTTTCAAAATTAGCATTATTCCCCAAGAAAAGCAGGAGTACAGATTTCAAAATAAGCAGCCCCTTATTTTGAAATAATGTCTTGGGTGTGTGGACACTCCGTTTATAAATTCGACCTAAGGGGGGGTTATTTCAAAATAAAGCCCTAGTATAGACTAGGGCTCAGAGTCTCTAAGTTGTAATTCCACTCTGCTTCTTTCACTTACTTTTTCAAAAGTGGCCATTTTTGCTGGTTGCCTGGGTGTTTCGGTGCTTCAGTGGTTTTTATGGATACTCAGCATCTCTGAAAATCAGACCCAGAATGTCTCAAGTTTGATACCCTAAATCAGAGTGCTGCAGTTTCTTCATCTGTAAAACAAGGATGGTAACACAGATCTTCCTCTGTAAAGTAGTTTGAGATCCTCCCAGGGAAAGATGCTATGCAAGTACCAACTCAGTGTTGTTACATGCACTCACCTACTTGTAGAATGTGATACCCATCTAGTTCTGGGCGAAGGTGTTTGAGAGGCACATGTGCTCACCTTCCCACTTTTAATTAAAGTATTGCGTGTATATCCAGAACGTTTCATCCCAAAAGATCCCCAAATGCTTTAGATACTTTATGTGCACAGATTGTGTCCAATGAAACAAAGTCATCTCTGGGAACCCAGCTACTCTTTGATAGCCATGCACTGCTACATGACAGAAGAGCAACGGACACAACTAAAACTGCAGAGGCAATTTAGGAAGGCAGAATGCAATTACTGTCCACATTGGAATTTGGCCAAGACATTTATTCTTACCACAATCTCCTTGGCTTTTTAATGGTCTCAGATGATCAAGAGTTTGGTTGTTTTGCTCCTAAGTAAGAAGCATACTTAGGAAAAGGATTGCAGAGCATACATTTCCATTGTAATGTAACACTCAATAATTTCCAGTTACTGTGAAGAATGACTGTTCATTTAGCATTAGCTTACCATCTATTTTCCCCCCTGTAGGAAGTGTTGCAAGCCAAATCACATCCAGAACCTCCTGTATAGACTTGTCAACACAGCAGCTGGACATCAGAGGACTTGCTAAATATGAGAAGCATAACGTACCAGTAAAAGCTGTGATGTAAGTATCTGGGCCAACTCTTCAAACAAGGCTAGAGACACTTGCTGCTGCTAGCAGAAGAGAAAGAGCAGAGGTGGACCTGACCCTCAGCAAGACCGAGGGCCTTAAACCTGACCAACCCTGCAAAGGGCAGTCTTGTATTTCTAGCATGTGGTAACTGGTAGGGGATGAACCTCCAAAGGCCTGGAGGGTTTGTACTGGTCAGGAGAGCAGCCCCGATTCTGATTGAATGGACAAACCTTTTTGATGAAGGCATTGGGAGGAAATCTCACAAAGAGGAAGAGCTGTGTTAAGTGGCATGCTGAGGTATAGCAAAGGGTGCTGTCAATCAGCAGTGAGGGGCAATTGAGATGAGCTATAAGAGGAAACTCACACAGCAGCTCAGGGTGAATAGTGGGTGCAACCAGTCTTTCAATCTCATGACCATTCATTTAATTTTAGTTCTTGTGGGATAAATGTGGGGCCAAATTTTCAAAAGTGCTCTACATGCCAGATGCTTTAGCACTTTTGAAATTTCTGGCTATACAGTATATGATATGTATGCACAGGAATACACTCTCTATCTAGATCTAGAGCCACCCACGTGTATAGCATTGATGTCCATACAGCAGAACCAGTTCATTCCTGGCTTTGCAACTCTTTAGTGATGCAACCATGTCAAATGCCTGTAGACACACCCTTTGTACCACACTACAGATACATCTCCACCGCAGCGCTATTTCGGGATACATCTGGTACCCCAAAATAGTGTTTTCTGTGTCTTGACAGTACGCCCATTATTTTGAAATAAAATCAAAATAATGGGCGCACTATTCCGCTGTCCTGGTAAACCTCATTGCACAAGGATTAAGGGACCTGTTGGAATAGCGGTCTATTTCGAAATTTGGCAGTAGGTAGACAATGCCCAATTTCAAAGTAGACTATCTCAAAATAAGCTCCAAGTAAGGTATGCAATTTGCGCAGCTCAAATTGCATAACTTATTTCGAGCTAGTGCTGCAGCATAGATGCACCCTATATCACATATGACATAGAATAGAAACATGCACACAAGGTCTTGGTTTGGAGAGAAGAATTTTAATGGCAGCCTGGCTTTCCTTGTCTTCCCATGCAGGTTCATCACCAAAGAAGGCATCAAGATCTGTGTTCAGCCTGATCTTAAATGGGTACAGGATGCCATAAGACACCTGGATAAAAGACCTTTTCTCACAAGATCCAAGCCCAAGCCCAAACCCAAGAACAAGAACAAGAACAAGAACAAACCTAAACCTAAACCCAAGCCCACACCCAAAGGCAATTAACTAAATGGCTCCACTAGAAAAATCCTCGGCAGCTGACTGTAACCTCTTCTAGGTGTTAATTGGAAATAAAGTCTCTGACCTAAAATGGGCTTCTCAAAATCCATTCAACATTAGGGCAGAGCTGACTGAGAATCATTCCATTTTGTAGCTGGACTTTTTGGCACTGTTTTCAGCTTTACTTTTTAAAATGTTCATTATTATTTATTACTGTGGGTATGTTACACCTATATGTCCTGTTTAATTATGTAAAAATAGAATGATGTGGGTGAAACTATTTCATAGAGGCTTTGATCAACCTGTGGAACTCACAGCTGAAGGAGGTTAGGGTCAGACACAGGCTGGACTTCAAAAAAGCATCTGGATAATGTTTATGATAATTAATAATCATATAAGCTGCAAATTAAAATTCTCATGCTCCAGGGTAAATACTGCATAACTACAAGATTCAGGAGGGAATTAATTATATGCCTGATTCTCCCCCCACTTGGCAACAATGCAAATTCATTGGAACAAGTCCTCTCCCAGTGTAAGTAATTGTCAGTCTAGAAAATATAATGATGCAGATTTACACTAGCAGAGGATCTAGCCCACTGACTTCTGTGAAGTTAATCTTTATTTACATTGATTTGAGATAGATCTGAACCAGTTGCTTTATTTTCTTTTGCATGCCTCTTAAGCAACAGATCTAAGCCCTGGCTAGAAGCAAGAAACTGCACTTGATGCTAATCCTATGTACCAACCTCTTATTCTATAACTAGAAAATTCAGTGTAAATATAAGTTACATTTTACATTTATAAGTTACATTTTATAAGTTACATTCTAACAACTGTGATGTCTTTGATTTTTTTCATTAATAAAATTATTGCAAATCAGTAGTCAAATGGCATGTGTGTTTGCTTGCATGTGACTTGCATGAAGATCACCCAGTGAGGGTATGGGACTGACAAGTCTAAGATTTTATTGTCAGTCTAGGAGAAAATAATTTACCGGCAATATGTGCTGCCACCTTCACTCACTAATTAGGGTGTGTCTACATTGCACTGTTATTTTGAGATAACTAGTGTTATTTTGAAATAACAATGCCAGCGTCTACACTGCCATTCTATTATTTCGATATAATTTCTAAATAATGGACGGCTTATTCTGAAATCTGTAACCCTCATTCTATGAGAAATAATGCCTATTCCAAAATAACTATTTCAACATAAGGTGTGTGTAGACGCGCCGCTGCTGCTATTTTGAAATAGCCCCTCACTAGGGCCATTCTAAGGTATTCCTCCCCAGTGCCTCCTGCGGCTCTAAATTGAGATAGTACGTCTACATTAAGGAAGCCTGCCTCAGATTCATTTTGAGGCTTCCCTGTAGTGTAGACATGTGATTTCGAAATAAGCTATTTCAGATTAACTATTCTGGAATAGCTTATTTCAAAATAAGCATGCAGTATAGATGTACCCTAACAGCTAACATAAGGAATGTGCATCCAAGTTTTTATAGACTCTATATGCTTATATAGGTTCACATCACTCCAGCCTATCAATTCCCTCTTCTAGTTAACATGGCAGAAAGCATTTCTCCTCAACCTCTCATTCTGAGTCAGTGAGGCTAGGTCTACACTACAGAGTTTTTGCGCAAAAACGGTGTGTGTCGACGGGCAAGAGGTGTTTTTTTGCACAAGAAGAGGAAAGAGGAAAATGAACAGGTGCCCTGGTGGCCATTCTGTCCATAGCAATCACTGCTTACTTGCAAGAGAGCATCCAGGCAGCCTGGATGCTCTCTTGCGCAGAAGTGCATTGCTTTTTCGATGCGCTTTTGCAGTATGGATGCTGTATTCCACAAAACTTCTTGCACAAGAAGCCTGTAGTCTAGACATAGCCTGAACAGCCTAAAACATAGGTTCTCAACCTGGGGAGCACATCCCCCAGAAGGAGCACAGAAGGTTTTGTAGAAGGTGTGAGTAGCTTTGGGGGTGGTGGAGGGGGAATTATGCACATTTTACCCACAGCAATATGCCACCCTTACTTCTGCACTGCTGCTAACAACAGCACTGCCTTCAGAGCTGGGTGCCTGGCCAGCAACCATTGCTCTCTGAGGGTGTGTCTACACAGCAAAGTTATTCTGAAATAACTATGTGAGTGTCTACACAGCCATTCCGTTATTCTGAAATAATTTTGAAATAATGGAC
Organism: Apalone spinifera; assembly: GCA_030068395.1. Lineage (NCBI taxonomy): Eukaryota > Metazoa > Chordata > Testudines > Trionychidae > Apalone > Apalone spinifera. The sequence continues at coordinate 134,489,314 of CM057845.1, read as the reverse complement.
GGCTTA
>CM057845.1:134479070-134489208 GCA_030068395.1 Apalone spinifera | reverse complement strand
TTTGAAATAATGGACGGCTTATTCTGACTTCTGTAAACCTCATTCTATGAAGAACAACTCCTACTCCAAAATAGCTAGTTCAAAATAAGGCAACTGTAGATGCTCCACTGCTGCTATTTCAATATAGCCCCTCATCAGGGTCATTCTAAATTATTCCTCCTGGGGCTCTAAATCGAGGTAGCACATCTACATTAGGGAAGCCTGCCTTGGACTAATTTTGAGGCTACCCTGGAGTGTAGATGTGCTATTTCAAAATAAACTAATTTGGAATAACTATTCTGGAATAGCTTATTCCAAAATAACTGTGCAGTGTAGACGTACCCTGAATGTCCAGCTCAAAAGGCAGCACCATTGCCAATGGCAGCAGCTAAATAAGGGTGGGAATACCATACCATGACTGTCATATTTCTCCACTGTTGCAGGTGGCAGAGATACCTTCAGAGCTTGTGTGACAGTCTGTACCCACATATTCACACTTTTTATAAGACTATAATAAGGCTTATACATAGTAAGCTTTATGAGGTATTAGTTGAAAAACTCATAATCTGCTGAACATTATTGTCCAGTTAAAATATGTGTGACACTACTGCATGTAAAAAGTTATGATTCTATGATATGATGTTACTGAGACATGTTACAATTCATATACCAGTTCATCAGAGATGGATAGGATACACAATGACCCAATTTAGAGGCTGTGTGTGAGCAGGCCAAGAGGTTGCTTTCACAGAGAAGCAGGGCAAAAGGCACCACAGGTTGGAGAGCTGAGAGAACATAGCTGTCCTTCAGTCCAGAGTTTGCCCTAAGTTATGTTGCAGCTGGAGAGCAATGGCTCCTAAATGCCCAGCTCCATTAGCCACGGTGGAGAAAGAAGACTGGTATATTGTGAGATCAAATAAGTTTCAGACCCACAGGCCCAGACAAGAAAGGAGAACTGCAGTAGCTCTTGGTTACCCCTGACAGCAGGTCTGACAGGGAAGTCACTACCTATAGAGGGCAGAGAGGGCTGAATATTTTTATGCAATACTGCCCTTAGAGTCAACATTGTCTGTTTTGCTCCCAGTCCACAGAACTGTGTATGTTCTTTATTCTTACCTAAAACTCCCATTTTGAGCATACTAGAAAAATTGCTGCTGCAACACACTGTGATAATAAAAACATTGTCAGCCGAGTGGAATGCCGAGAGTGGATGACTCAGGCAGCCTGGCTGGCTGCAGCATAGCGCATTCATTCTTCAGGAGTGCCTCGTGCTTACCATCAGATATGCTGCCTCAGCTCTCACCGCTTGTGTGCAGTCTAGGGCAGAATCTGCTATCAACATGCTTCTTAGAGGCCAGATACCTCCGCTCCCACTGAACAGCACATTGTAATAAACCACAATTAGCCTCCTGGAAGTCAATGCAAAATTTGCATGTGAGGGTGCCACAGTTTGGGGCTACACTAATTAGCTTATTCTAATTATATGTGGCCATTATTAATAATTACTGATACATTTGATCGTTAAAAATATTTGTTTAATTAGTAGTAATTAATTAATATGCAATTGCTAATTATACCTAATCAGTATCTACTGTTTATCATTCCCTATAACATCAACAATGAGAACCAAGTACTAAGCGAGGTTCCTAGCCTAAGTCAGCCTTTTCCCAGCAAGTCATTAATCCTGAAAGACTGGCCTGCTGCGCCTTGTCCATAGTTTAAAGGAGTACTCCTTACTTCAGTCGGCTCGCTGCCTCTAGCACTTATATAGCCAGTTGCAAATGATTTCACCTCTGTTGCCATGCGTGCCCTAGCGGCTCAGAATGAATAACGACTTTGCCCAGCTTTTGCCCTTCTGGGGGCTCTCTGGAGAGCTTTATAAAGGTACAGTTGACCTTTTATAAACAGGACCCTGCAACACACAGCGATTAAGGGCTGGATTGTAGCATTGCACTGCCCCACCAGCACACCAGAGAGGGAAAGACATGGGCGGGGAAAGGCTAAGAACACATGCTGATGGCTATGTTATGTGGCCAATGAGCATTTTATCTGAATTTTTCTTTATGCTGTCTATTTCACGGTGGTTTCACTGTTTTGGGTCACAGTCATCTAACTGTTTGCCTGGTGCCTCATGATGCACTATTGAACAGCCCAATACAAATTGAAATGACACATCAATACTGAAAAAGCTTCACTCCTCTCTCCCTCCCTGCCTCTGGTAGCAATGCAGATCATAGACTTTTGGAGAGATAAGAATCATATTTCATACCAAGACAGAAACATTCAAATGACAAGCGTGGTATAAGGGGATCTGGGTGAAACTTAAGCACCTGGGTAGCACAGGAGGCCAGATTAGGTAATCGAATGGTCCCTTCTGGCCTTAAACTCGGTGACTCTAGGAAAAGCAACTTCCACATGCTCTTTAGCCTATTTACACATTTAAACATTCACCAGTGACTAGCGCATGCTTTGGATTGTAGCAATCCAGTTCCAGCCGACTTCAGACCAGGGGGATTGACCTGGCCTAAGCAGCTTATTGAGGGAGGGAAAGAGAATCACGTTCAAACAAGCAAAAGTCAAGGTCTGGGCCTTGGCGATACAGCAGTTGTGCCTCGGAGGCGCTCCACAGCATGGTTAGTATGAGGGGGCTTGTTCTAACCAGAGCTTATCAGGACAGGGAAGTGGTGAACAGGAACATAGATGGTTAAACATTGACAGCGTGTAGCAGCCCGAGGTAGCGTGCTAGGTTCATGGTGTGGAGAGAAAGGTTATTTTCAAAACTAGTCAAGTAGAAAATGAATTCTTCAGAGCAAAGCACGTGTAGAAACCTCCATCCAGCATGGCAGTGGGTAAGTGTTACCCATCATTGCCTTATCATGCTATTATTTGATACAAGCGTTCATTAGGTCTGGTTTACATGCCCAGTGCTGAGAAATAGGGAACTAGAAATCCTTTTCTTCTCAACAGCTAGGCATAATATCCAGAGTCCTTACTCTTGCAGTGGCAGCAGTATGCTACCATCCATGTCCAGGCTTACTAAGAGGGATCTTACCCAGGGCCGGCCCATAACATTTTGTCACCTGAGGCGGGAAGCTCAAATGATGCCCCCATGTGCACATATGCACCAGCAGCAGACACAATTTTCTACACTCTGGGTCCTAGTGGCTCCCCCCGTCCCTCACAGCCTGGCACCTGAGGCGGCCGCTTCAGTTCGCCTCGTGGTAAGGCCAGCCCTGAGCTTACCCCTGCTTCAAACTGGAGTCAACTGCAGAAGTACTTTTCCCATCTAGAAGAGGGGTTTGACGCTACGCCAGTGATCAGGCACCCAATGCTGAATCCCCACTGTAGACAAGGCCTTATAACAAACAAATGACTGACCTACAGAGCAAAGTCAGGAAAATAAGTATGGGGCAAACCGCTCTCCATCCCATCACAGCGTTTTCACTTATATTCCCATAACACAAACACAGCTTCTATCCAGTTTCCGTTTGCCCCCCGTCGACCCAGAGGCTATGTCTACACTATGAGTTTTTGTGGCAGAAAATATGCTAATGAGGGACTCATTAGCATAAGTCGTGATCTCATTTGAATCTTTTCTGCTGATCCGTTTTTGAGCTAGGGGATTTTGCACCAAAACAAGCAGTGTGGATGTTTCCTTTTTGTGCAAAAAACCCATAAAGTTCTTGTGCAAAAAGGGGGTTTCTGCTGCAAAAACTCGTAGTGTAGATGTAGCCGGAGTGAACAGAGCTGTCTTGAGAGCCCTGGTGCAATGGGGCAGCTCCTTAGCTAGTGTAAATTATCAAAGACCTTCTGAGGTCTCTTCCAGCTCTAGGGTTCTATGATTCTATGTTCAGAGAGTAATTTCTGCCTCCATCCATAATCTGCTAGGAAAGGAGAACTAGTTCTGATCAAGAACTGATCTTTTATTTCCATGACTGCCCATTTGCATTTGAGGTGCTCTCAGTGGCTACCCTGTATTCACTCTGTGACCAACAGCATCACAAACATTTTTCCTAATGAACCACCCCACCTCGCCGCTATATACATGGAAGGCACTTATCAGAATGGCATCTAATCTGCTCCAGGGACATTGTGCTGCACCTTCTCCACGAGTCAATCAACCACTGTGAAATAGCGGAATTAACTGCCCACAACAAAGTGCGCACGCACTTAGTGTCACTCAGAGTTACTCATATCTGATGGGTTCTCTCAGCCTCCCCTTTCAGCTGCTTCCCTTTTGTCATCTGCCCCTGTACTTATGAGCTCTGGAATGCCAGGCATGAGGCAAGTATGCGGGAGTGCACACGCCTCACAGGGTTTGAAAACGCTTTAGCATATGGTGGCTTGTTTTACTGCCCCATTTTACACAAGGGTAAACAGAAGCCAAGAGGAAATAAGTGACTCAGCAAAGGTCACTTGGGGCATATCTACACTAGGAAATCATTTCAAAACAACTAAAGTCGAAATAACAACTCCCAAAATAAGTATTTTGAAATAAGTGTTACTCCCCGAGGAAAGCAGGAGAGCAGATTTTGAAATAACCAGCCCCTTATTTGGAAATAGCGGGCTTGGTGGTGTGGACGCGCTGCTTATTATTTCAAAATAACAGGGGGTCTTTTGAAAAAACTCCCTAGTGTAGACCAGGGTTTGGTGGAACTGAGGAGACAACCCAGCTCTCTGCCAGACTCCTCTAATCTAATCACTAAACATGCTGCTGCCACCCATAATCAGCTGGTACAGGAGATATGGTTCTGAGCAATAAGAACTGGTCTTTTATCTCCATTATTGCCCTTTTGCATTTGTTTCTGCATTTCCTTGTTCTGTCCTGGCTGGGGAACTGAGGCGCTAAAAAAGCACAGAGAAAGGCAATTTGACTTATTATTTTCAGCACAGTTAGACACGGGTATTGGTAGTGGCTCATGAAAGAGCCTGACTTCATGCTATGTCCATCCTCTTTTCCACACCTGAGTTAGACAAAGCCTTGGACAAGCATCTGGCCTTTTGGTGACAATTTGATTAACTAATAAATAATAAACAGAACCACCATATTGCCATTTCAAGGAATCACCTGACTTTTTCTTGCTGTTGTTCTTGCATGCAGGCATAAATCTCTGATGCCTTTTCTGCTTGTGTGCTGTTCTTCTACCTATTGAGGGACTCAGTCTGTGTGCAGATGAAAATCACAGCCATTTTGGTCTCTGAGCAGATGTGGCCTGCAACAATGGGACACTCATACAGTCCTCTTCCATGGGGATCGTTTGTTTTTGCATTTCTTGTTTTCCTTAATCTATAGTCAAAGCTATTCTAGACTGAGAGTACACAGGGGCACATGTTCTTGAAGTTAGGACATTGGTCTAACACTCAGGAAGCCAAGGTTCATGTCCTAGTTCTTGAACAAACTTTTTATTATGACTGCAGTCAAGTCACTTGATTTCCTTACCTCTCCATAAATTAAATGAGGGAAATGCTACTTCCATTATCTGTCTTCTCTGTTGAGGCTGGGTGCTCATAGAGGAAGAGATGGTCTTCTAACATGTGTTTGAGCAGAGTTCTATATTGCTAACCCCACAACCAGGAGTCTGGGTTTAAAAAAAAAACTTTTATTTTTATATGAGGAGTTCTTTCCCTTCGCTCTCTGGGCTTTGAGTTTTCAGGGTTACACCTGGTCACATTTTCTCTACTTCTGTGAGGGCAAAAAACTTACACATTTAAAAAAATTAAAGCTGAACTTCCCATCTGATCAGATGTCTCTAGGAGCAGGGGCTTTAAGAAACACACCAAATACACTCTCGTGATAGAAGTGCAAAAGCTGGGAACACTAAGTGCCAAGGAGTCTGCAAGTATTCCTGTTATATAGTAACAGCTACTATATCTCGGGGAGGAGGGGTGCCTGCAACATTGCCTAAACAAATAGATCCAAATGACATGAATCTCAGCCCCCATAAACTTTCATCTTTCATTACTAATAGTACCTAATAAACACTCTGGGCGTATCTACACTGCAGGACAAAAGTTGAATTAAGCTATGCAATTTCAGCTTCGTCAATTGTGTAGCTGAAGTTGAAATAGCTTAATTTGGCATTTGGCACTGTCTACACAGCAGGAAATCGAAGGAAGAACACTCCTCCTCCCACTTCCTTTACTCCTCATGAAATGAGAGTGACAGGAATTGGAGTAAGAAGTCCTCCAGCTCGACAATTATTTCGAAACAACGGCTTGCTGTGTAGATATGCGCTTTGTTATTTTGAAATAATGTCAGTTATTCTGAAATCACGCCGCTATGTCGACATACCCTCTGAGGTGGAGATTTTCATGTACATCATGCCTTAACCCTGCCCACTAAAACAGCTGTGCTGCTGTGGGTGCATTTACATTGTGAGTAAAAGCATGGTCTTGAATCAAAGGTGGAAAAACCTAGCAGGGTTAGAATTCTGCTGTTTGCTACAAAATGAGTCAGCAGGAGCCCAGCCTTCTTCTGGACCTACCCGTCTTCCAGCACCTGCAGTTTAGGGCTTCTTAGGGCTGGCCAATTCTCCTTGCCGCTATCCCTGCCCTTCCCCTCTCATTCCACGTAAAGGTTCTCCAGAGGAACAGCTAGCCCCAAGGAATTCTGGGAGCCCACCCCCAAGGAGAGGTACTATGAGAAGCCTATGTACTTATATAAAAGCTTATGCAAGAGATTATTAGAGCGAGGGTTCAACGCTGACATTCCTCCCACTTGTAGCTATCCATTACACATTTGCCTGAGTGTTCTTTGCCTGCCCTTTTTATTCCTTAGGGAACTTAATACCTAAGCTACTGTGCACATTAGTAATGCTTCACTGCAGCAATCTGGCTCTGCATTTCAGCGCTACAGTTCTATTACTGAACAGGGAATAATGCCCTTGGTCTGTTACTCAGCTGCTCCCTGCCTGGGAAATGACAGCCTATGAGTATCTGTTACCAATCAACGATTGTGAGGTGTCCCTTGGTGGAACACTAGAAAGAAAGGGCTGTATTATGGCACCCAGCATACCTCCTGGGTAATCCTGCCCTGATTATACATAAGCTGTATTCACAAGAATGGCCATAGTGCAAGTTGTGACAAAGGGATCTCTCCTTCAGAGGCATTCACTTAGCTAGACTTGATCTACTAGGCTCAATTAACTAGGACACACTGCAGTAAGAAGCCATGTGCCATGGAGGTGAGCTAAATGGTTCTGGCAAAATGAGGTGCAGTGCCTTCCCCAAACAGAGCAATATACTGTGGTGTGCTAATTTGTTCCTTGCACTTGGATTGAAATAAGTAGCGGGAATGAGTTATCTGACCACCAGGGGGCACATGGCAACTTGCACAGCAAACAGAAGCAGCTGAAATGTCAGTCACTTGTGACATTGAACCCAGGAGTACACAAAATTGCTGTAAGAGTTTAATTATTTAAGGTAGGGTGTCACTTGTTACCAATAGACAGATACAGTCCCTAAAAAAGAAACAGTTACATGGATATTCTCAGGCTTATGCTGGGATAATTTATTTCTGTCAGGAAGGGGAATAAGCTATTTTACAATATCTGCATTTATCCTAACATAACTTCATCTACACTGAGATGGGGGCGAAGGGGCATATAACTAAATATACTAGTGTAGTTAAAATGGCACAACCTCTATGTGTAAACAAGCTGTTACACAGCATTTTGGTTAATTAATTATTAATAATTATTATTATAATTATTCACTTACATTCCTATACAGTAAAACTCCAATAGTCCGGCACTCCTGATAGTCCGGCATCAAAATGGCAAGAGCCTAGTGAGTGAGCTTCGGCAAAAAATGAGTCACAAGGTAACAGCGGCAGCAGCTGAATTGAGCAAAAAGGGTAAAAAAGGCTTAAAAAAACTTAAATATTACAGTATACTGTATACAGTATGTACAATAAAAAGGATTAAGAACACTTTATATACAGTATATAATGTATACAGTATATATATATAACCTGCTTATAGTACCTCCTGATAGTCTGGCGTATTTGATAATCCGGCACCACCTAAATCCCATAGGTTCCGGATTATCGGAAGTCTACTGTACTTATAAAAGTTCCTCTTTTTCTGCAGCTCTTTTTTGCCCTGCAGGCTGGATGCCAACAAAAAAATGAGTTCCTAGTAACAGAAAACAGACATTCCCTTGATGGAGGACTAGGCACAAGACTGCTGTAAGACTGCTTATATGCAGCCTAAAAAAATGTTTTAAAAAAATCACGAATTATTTCGCTCACCACGAATTATTTCGCTCACTAGTGGAGGCTACCTAGTGAGCAGTAGCCTCCACTAGGTTCAGCTAGGTTGTAATGTGGCAGTGGATTAATAATATATAGCAAAAGAGGACATGTACAAAAAGACTATTTTAATGCCCAGTTGTGATAAGGAACATAGTTTTACAGCTCACCAGAAAATGTGAACTACCAGCAGCACCATCCCCAGTAGTATCTTTCAGTGGGGTTGGTTCAAATTGCTTTAATTCAAAGGAGCGTACAAGCACAGAAGGCATTGCCAGTATAATTTTGAAAGCCAAACTAGCTGTGTAAAGGTAATTGGGTACATTTTGAATTCCAAAAACTGAACAGCTTTTGTTCAAGTTTATAAAACTCTCTGGTTACATCTACACTGCAGGCTTCTTATGCAAGAACTGTTTTGCGGAAGAGTTCTTGTGCAAAAGATCTTCCACAAGAGCGCGTCCACAGTGCCATGTGCTTTTGCGCAAGAGATATGCTTTTGTGCAAGGGCGTCCATGGCAGTGTGGATACTCTCTTGCGCGAGAAAGCTCTGATGGCCATTTTAGCCATAGGGGTTTCTTGCGCAAGAAATTCATGTTGTCTGTCTACACTGCCTTCTTCTGAAAGAGCTCTTGCACCAGAGGGCTTATTCCTCATAGGGAGAGGAATAACTCCCCCAGAAGAAGCCCTGCTTTCTGATACTGTACTGTAAGTTTACTTGCGCGAGAACACGCGTGCAGTGTAGATGCTCTGCAAGTTTTTGCGCAACAACGGCTGTTCTTGTGGAAAAAGCCTGCAGTGTAGATGTAGCCTATCAGTATGGCCAGCAGAGTTTGTAAATTATTTAATTAAACCAAAACCTCAGGATCAAAAAACACAGGAGCATAACCGACATACTGAGTACAGCTTGCAAGTTAGGAGAGCCAAATAGAAGGAGTCTATTTATACTCACAAAGCGAAAGTACTTTGCCACTAGAAATGTTCAGTTTCCACAGCCATTGCTGGTCTTTTATGAAATCTACATTCATAACATTTTGGAGACAGGGATTTACCTTTTCTCTTCTACATTTGGGTCCTGTTCTCTGACTAAGACTCCTAAGTGCTGTGGTCATAGAATTAAATATTTATTAATGTAATCTATAGAATTCTGAGCACACCATATCAAATCTTACTTATTTACTATAAAGGAATGAAGAGAGTCAGCACATCTGTAGAATGAATAGTATTTCCTACTCAATTGGATGGATACTTCAGCAAATCTTCCATGAATATATATTCCAGTTTTTAAATGAATTTGTTTTGACTGTGTTCATTCCTCTTTAGCATTTCCTGTCCACATATATTTGTGGGAAAGATTTTCGAAGGCAAAATATTAGAGACAGTTGGTGCTAAAAGAAATGTGAATTGATACATACAAGTATTGTACAGGAGAACTAATTCTAGGAATTGTCTGTCCAATTGGGGGACAGAAGCATACCACCTGACTTATATTTTGGGTCCAATCAAAGCTACAACACAACTCAAATTTTGAATATTGCAGAAAGCAGAAAGCTTTCATTTAAATAATCAATTTTAATTATGTTTTCTGTTTGTACTTTTATTTTATTTTCTCCTTGCATTCTCATCAGCTGATATTATCATTAAAATATGCAGATTTGCTTCCTTTTGCTAACCAGGAAGATATGCTATAACTGTACACATTTAGTCATGCAATTATGTAGCTTAGCATACATTTATTCAGATTCATAATTTCTACATTTTTATTATGTTAGAAAATGTGACTGATGCATTTCTTATTTACTAGATGATTATTAACTTTTTATTCATTATTTGTGTTAAGTTCCATTTGATCAGAAAAAAAGCACAAAACCTGCATTTTAAAATTCTTTTTTATTTCTCCCCTTCCTCCCC
>CM057845.1:134462328-134479060 GCA_030068395.1 Apalone spinifera | reverse complement strand
TTTCCTGTTGTTGACATTTACAGTAGAAGCCATGCTGAAGAATGCCAGATGACTGGGATAGGTAGAATGGACTGCAAATGTGAAACTAAAAATATTTCTTCCAAACTGAAATAAAAAGTAATTAAGGCAAAAGCTTCTCTGCACAACAGAGACTGAAAATGCTGTCATTGGAATTCACTCCATTATATATAATGAATATGAGAGATACTTAATTTAGTCCATGTCATATGGTGCCATCTTAATGAAGGTTGGCCTCCCAAGTTAGTAAAAGATGTTTTCCCACTAATTTTGTATATAAAAATAACACATGAACCTTGTTAAAGCTTATGTGGAGATCTCATTAATTCAGCATGTTAGTTTTTATTTATTTATTTAAATGACTTTAATAGGTGATAACAGGTTTATATTTTAGTGTAAATTAATTTTAAACAGGTTTATTTTTAAAAATGAAAAACATTGTCATTTAAATGAAAAACAGATTTAAATTTTTTGAAAATCCTGTTTTTAATTTTAAAAAAAAAAGCTTGATTTTTTTTACCCACCCTGACTAGCCCTATTGGGTGAAAGATTTAAAAATGTGTACATTTAAATAGTAAAGTTGTAACACTTCTGAAATAAAAATAATTGGAATATTTAGCAGTGCAACAACACATTTCTGGGCGTGATTTAAGTTTAGAGTTAAATTTGAGAGCAGCACCTTAACTGATTTTCCCCACTTTCAAAAATTTGTAAAATAGAACGACAACATTCTAATAAAGCATCTGACGAAGTGGGTCTTTGCCCACGAAAGCTTATGCTCCAACACTTCGGTTAGTCTATAAGGTGCCACAGGACTCCTCGCCGCTTTTGCAGATTCAGACTAACACGGCTACCCCTCTGATACTTAACATTCTAATAGTATAAAGGAATTTATTTTAGAACCTTTCAGCCTAACATGCACAGGCTTAAGATTAGGCATATGAGTGGTACCAGTATGCATTCAATGGGTCTGCTCTTGTGTGTAAAATTAAGCACATGTGCAATCTTTTGCACAATCAGGGTCTTAGCACACAACAAAAAGTTTTGCCTGTTTAGAAACTATACACCTCTGTTTTTGCCATTCTGGCTTTGTATTAGGAGGAGGAGAATGGAATGGAATGGAATTCTTATTTTGCCTGCATCATCATCATCCCTAGCTGTTATATAGCGCTTTTCATCACTGGGTCTCAAAGTGCTTCACAGTAAAATGGTTTTATTCTGTGGACTTTTATTCTCTGTAATGTTTAATATTATGTCTCTGTGCTTATCTGACTGTAAAATCCTATTTTCCCAAGGTGGTGGCAAGGTAGCTTCAATTCTACATATGTAATCTGAATCTCTCTTTCTTCCTGGGTACATCTTCAGGTACCTACCATCCATGAAAGAGCGCACTCTACTGACAAATTATATATGACAATATATGTGACACTACAATGAATTTCCATTGCACATGTGGAAAGGGCTTGTTTTATAGTAACTCTTGCTTTTGTGTTGCCTGTGGAATTAGTGATGGGTAAATATTTATTATTAATAATAAATATAACAACAATAATAATAATTAAGTGCAACAATAATAAATTGCAATAGTAGGGCCCAGGTGTCTTTGTCTCAGACCATGGCTCCATGGAGGCAGGCACCGTACAAAGATAAAACAAAAAAGGACAGATCCTGCTTCAGAGAGCTGGCAATCTAAAGTAAACGGATGGGAGGTTCTGACCAGATAAGCACCTAAACAACTTTGTTAAAACAAAGCATCTCAGATATGAGCGGTGCTGCATAAACATGAAAGATGATATGTGAGGGGTGTACATATAGGTATATGCACACATCTACATGTTCTAAATAGCCCTTTGCTACAGTGCAGAGTACAGCACAGAATGTATACAGTATAAAACCTGCCCGCCCCCTAGGCCAGAGAAGTAGACATGGCAGTGTATCCTTTACAATGATTTTCCTCTAGTGAAGCTCACATGAGCTTGACTCCTCCCCACTCACCATCCCACAGTTTGTTGGGACTGCAATGAAGGGCAGATCTAGTAATTCTCTGGTATTTCTGTCTGTACTGCCCTAGCATAGTTAATTGGGGGAAAAGAAAGCAGGGAAATAACTCTTACTAAGGTAAACAGCACTGACCAAAGGCAAGTACTGCTGAAAGTTAAAACCATCTAGCTTTTCCAAGTTGTGCTGGCATCAACTCCCTTCCGGTCAAAACTTCACTCACTGGCAGCAGGGTCCTTGGGGGATCAATCTGAAGATGAAATACTATGTACTATACAGCTTGGCTGCATGACCACTAAGATGTGCAAACAAATGTCTGTTAGTAGGTGAAGTGTGCAAACAGCAAGGTGAAAAGGGAATAATTTGGGATGATCAAGATGCTATAACTAGGCATTAAATCCAACAAAGGAAATGTTATGATAAATACCTTGCTAATAATGATACGTATTAGGCTATGGCATAATCTCTAAAGCAGGGGTCTTAAACTCCTACCACTGCAGGGAGCACAGGCAGCCTCCCAGTGAACCCCAAAGCTGCATCCTCCGGGGATGAGGTGCCATGGGGCAATGGCAATAAGGGACGGAGCTTGGAGCCCAGTAATGGACAGGGGCCTCCCCCAGCCCACAGGAAGCCTAGGGCCGGATTGCACAAATCACTCTGGCTGGGGGTGGCCTGGGGCCAGTAGTTTGAGACCCTGCTCTAAAAGAAGCAAGAGAACCTTCCTCCTGTGAGATACTTAGGACTAGACCAGATAATACATGGGAAGTGAGGGACAGAATGGTGCTCATTTTATATCACTTTGCTCTGGAATAAATGATTATATAAGGTGCAGGATAATGGAGAATAGAACCTAGGAAATGGGAGGGATAGAGTCGATAACCAAACAGGCCAGTCACATTGCTAATTTCTACCATTTTATGATATTTTTTGTGGGAAATGTGAGTGAGGGTCTGTGAGAGAAAATGTGGCAGCTCCTGCTGCCCCAAAAGAAAGCCAGCCTGAGAGGGTGTTTTAAAATAAAGAAAGATTAGCACTGATGAGGGATAGGTTATCGCAAGAGGGAGTAATAAGATGGTGGCTGTTTGCCAGGGTTAGGCCCTGGCAGGTCGCTGCTGCTTTATTCATTTGCGTTTCCGCAGGTACAGAGGATTGCAGCTTCCATTGGACGTGGATCACTGGTCCCGGCCAATGGAAGCTGTGGGAAGCAGATTGAGAAACCACTCCCCACAGCTCCCATTGGCAGGAAACAGTGATCTGCAGCCAGTGGTTCCTGTAAGCACTAAATACAGTGGCCAAGGCCCACCAGGGACTAACCCTGGTGAATGGTGTCCTGTCTGTGGACTGGTTACTAGGCTATAATCTATAGTGGTAGGCAATATTGTCCAGTGTAGGTGAAAGGTATTCTCAGGATATTAATGAGAGGCTAAGCTAAGATCTACCTAAAAGTCACCAGCCCCACAAACTGCTAATCACAGAAATGCCCAGGGTCATTTCAGGTGTGGAAACTGACCACAAAAACAAAAGAAACAGAACAGGCATCTGGATGCTTTGTGTAGTGATGCAGTTTCAATTGCTCTTTCTGTATAGACAAACTTTGCCGCCCTGGCTCACACTGAGGACGTGCCTATACTTCAAGCAGTGGCTGTGATTCCCAGCATGGGGAGACTCACCTGCACTAACTCTGATTGAGCTAGCATGCTAAAAATAAGAGCGGAGAGCTGTGGATGGAGCAAGCCACACAAGCACACACCGACCATTTTGGAGGGGTTTGTACTCAGGGCAGCTAGCTGCTCACCCTCCCCCAGTTCAAAAAGTAGGCATAACCAGAGATGTACCTTATTCCATGGACTTTACTCCATAACCTCCTGGAATCAGGCCCTTATTCATTTCTAATGTACAAAGCTCTGGGTAGAATAGCTGCGATATTGTCCAGTCTTACACAATATTAACCAAAAGAGGACATAGTACCTGGAGGAACCAGTTGTTCCTTCAGATGAAGACTGACAGAAAAGACAGTTCAAAATGGGGTGGACCTGGCCAGTACTTGGGAGAGGGACTTGAAGGGACGCTAAGGAGGGTGGAGGTGATTCTTTAAAAGTGGATTCTTCCCATTAAGTGCCATGATGGCAGAGGGCATTGTGCTGCCGAGGGAGCCATCGTTGGGCTGAGATGTGGAACCAATGCTTTCTCAGCAGTCACTGGTACTGATCTGTGTCAGAACGGGGCCACTGGAATAGATGGATTGATCCAGTCTGGCAACTCTTAGGGTGCATCTACCGGAGCAGTCAACAAAGGCTTCCCTTGTCGACAGATCCGCATCTAGACTGCCCCGCTGTGCCGGATCAGCTGATCGTCAGCACAGCGCAGCAGCCATGTTTATTTTAATGTTTTATTTAAATCCCCGCTTCTTTGACTATGCCGAATAAACTAATTGACATGGCTCAGTCGACGGAGCCATGTAGTCTAGACACACCCTTATGGTCCTATGTTTCAATGCCCTAAAGACTCTCAGGGATGGATTCTCCCACCCTGACTCACTGTGCAGTGACCTCTGCTAGTACAATGGCACGAGTGAGAATCATTATTATTTATATTGCAGAGATGCCAGGAGTCCTCCAAATCTACAGCGGGGCCCTGTTGTGCTAGGCACTGTATGAACACCGAGTGAGAGGCAAGGCCCTGCTCTAAGTGTTTACCATCTAAGTTGTCAAGACAAACTAAGAGCAAGTCAGGCTCTGGCACATTAATTTAGTTTTTTAATATTGCTCTGTTCTTTGATGCTCAGACTTGCCTTAAGTGGAATCTAAGTAGACATAATATGGTATATACACATGACTCAAAGTACACAAGTGTTCTTACTACCTTTGTTGGCAGTCAGCCCGCTTACAGGCTGTTAACTGTATGTCTGAGCAGGTTTCTTTCAAATCTAGGGCTTAATACATTGTGTGGTTGAATAATTAGGGCATGGTGCCTACTTTGGAGAAGAACAGGATTTCAAATAGCTGGTTTCTTCTCCCAGCTCTAGCTGGGGTATCTCAACTCTAATATTTACCTCTCCCTATTTGTGCTGGCCTCCTATGGGCATGAAAAGAATAGCAGAACTGAGAGCCAGCTCTCACAGCACAGAGGAGAAGGTTTAATTGAGGGAAGACTCATGCACAGTTACACTTTGTCTCCCCTAAGCCTACTTCCACCCACTTGCCGACGTGTAAGAGAGTCTAAGTTGGTGTGACTCACACACCAAGGAGCCAGAAGATGCAGGGAGGTGTAAATTAATGGAGAAGTTGCACATCCTGAGTTTATGCATCCTTGCACTCTATTGCTAGTTGCCTTTCTTGCTACATTCTGAGTGATGTGTGCGTGAGTAACACCTTCTTCGGCTCTGTGGGCCAAGTTCCAAAGTGATGTGTAAGATGGCTGGGTGAGTTAAGTGCTGGTAAGAGGGTTTTAGTCTTAGGTCAGGTCTAGCCTATAAATTTATATAGTATAACTGCCTCAGCCAGGAGGGTGAAAAACCTACTCCCTGGAACAATGTAGTTATACCAACTTGACCCCTAGTACAGACAGCGCTATGCCCAGGAGGGCTTCTCCTACAGACATAGCTACTGCCTCTCATGGGGGTGGATTAATGACACAGATGGGAGATGCCCTCCCATTGGCATAGGAGCATCTTCAGTGAAGCACTGCAGCAGTACAGCTGCAGTAGTGCCTCTGTGCGGCTGCAGCATTTTATGCGTTGACTTGCCTTAAGTCTAAGTGGAATCTAAGTAGGCATAATATGCTGTGTATATAGGACTCAAAGTACCCAAGTGTACTTACTACCTTTGCTAGCCGCCAGCCTGCTTAATCATAGAAAAATAGAATACTAGGACTGGAAGGGACCCCAAGAAGTCATCGAGTCCAGTCCCCTGCCCCCATGACTTACAGGCTGTTAGCTTGTCAGAGATAGGTGCTAGAGCTAGGGGTGCTGGGATTGCTGCCACACCCTCTGGCTTGAAGTAGTTTCCTTTATACACAGGGTTTACTGTTTGGTTCATCCCCACTATACAAATTGTTCCAGGGCCCCTGTTGTCAGAGCTCACAACTATCCATGGCTGCGTCTGATTTGGGCTCTGAAAGGTTTATTTACTGTAATATGTCCAAGGTTCTCCTACAATTCAAATTTGATTCTGACAATGCAGTTGTCCCAACGTTTTTATTTTTTTGGAGCAATATGTCCTTTCCAAAACCAGCAGTGAGTGCAACTGGTGAAGCGAAGCCAAAGCAATCCAGCTGTGGTGGTGATTTGCTTGATGCAGTTATATGTCCACTAACAAGAGCCCTGAGGCCACTTTCTTATTTCACATTTGAACAGATGGCAGAAGTTAATTACAGAGTGGGTTGGAGCGAATCTCATGGAAAAATTAAGAGTTTTTTTGAGAAATGTTGAAAAACTAAACAGATTTTGAAATGCTATCACCTTGCCTCAAGAGGAGTTATAGTCCAAGTACCTTGTGGTCCCATTCTCCTCTACTGGCTGAGGTCCTTGGTCAGGTTATACCTCACCACAGCGTCCCAAGTTGGTGAGAGAAGCAGTGCCTCAAGACAGTTGTCCAAGTGAGGTGCATCATGGGAGAACAAGTCCTCTGGGGAGCTGGTTTTATGGGCAGTCTTTTTTCACCAATTTGTCTGTGGAATTTTGTGAAGAATCGTGTATAGTCAAAACCCTCATTTTCTGTTTAACACCAGTGCTGAGGGATATTTTTCAGATAGCTGCAATTAAAGAGTGTCGCTTTCTGGTAACCTACTGGCCAGGACCAAGTAAGATGTAGCGCTTTTCCGCCGTAGTTCTCCAGGGAGAGTAAACACTGCTTTCTTCCTTTGACAGATAGGGAGGAAATGGAGGGACCAAGAGGGGACAGCGGACACAAGTCAATAGCACACCTGAGGAAGAGAACTCCAATCACCTGGTTTCCCGCTAAGTGCCGGAGAGCTGGTGCTGAATTAGAAGTGAACTGCTGCAATTCTGAGCTAGCAAGCACCTCTTGTTTATGAAGCTTTAATGCTCCTGAAAAGCCCTGCTTAGGCTAATATCAGAGAGTCCTGATTTATTATCTGTGAGTGTCTGTAGGCAAAATATTATTTATCAGCTGAGACAAGCATGGCTCTTGCAATTCTGAATTTCAATCTATATAATTTAAAGTCTCTCCTCTAGCTAAATAAGCATCATTCTAAGTATTCTAGTGGAACATCTGGGACACATGTCCTGTCTAGAGGCAGTAACCAGCTCAGAGCCACAAAGCCTGAAGAGGACAGGTATCAAATCCCATTTTAAAAAGAGAGCCATCAGGTTTGCTGTTCCTAATTTCGTTCCTTCCTGCGCCTGAAACGACAGGACAATTTTAGGCAGAGGCTGCTGATGCATCAACCCTGCTTACACAGCAGTCGTTTTGCTTGCCCTGCATGAGTAATACAGCCCCTCCCCTCTTAACCTCAGCAAAGCTAAATATAGCCCCACAGAGTGCACGTTTTCTATTTTTAGTGCTTGGAAAGTCAGAGTTCAGTGCATAGCTCGCCAAGCCATTAGGCCTGCCACGATCCTGGTGACAGATATAGAGATGTAGTAGCTAAGTGCCTCACTGGGTTTCCCCCTCCCATGGGAAGGCACTGATACTAATGGGAGGACCTGTCTGGGTTGACATGGTTTCTACAGTAGTTATCCCAGGGCCACTGAACACAAACAGGCACAGAGATGTGCAGCCTAGCACTGCTGGAAGGCATCTGAATAGCTTCCTCCTTTACAGTACAAGAAAGAGTGGTCCTGGGCTGTGGCACAAAGAGGCTGTCCCTCTCCTCACATCCAAAGTGAGATTGCTCTGCCGTGCTGATGCATCACACGCTATTTCACTAGACCCATGCTAGATAAAACCCAGGCCTGCTTTTTCTAGTGCTCACCTGGGCCTGATACTACAAGTTGAAACTCTCAAATCTGGTACTCTCTGGTCCGGCAATATCCGTGGTCCAAAAGGATCATGGGTATTGCTGGGCCAGAGAGTCCAGCTGGGAGTGGGGGTGGCCAGGGTCAGAAGCACAGCCTGGGCTGGTGGCAGCAGGGCCAGAGGTCAAGAGCACAGCCCAAGCCGTCTGTGGAAAGTGCAGCCCCAGCTGGGGCTGGCGGGAGCAGGACTGGTGGCTAGGAATGAAACCATGGCCAGGGCCGGGAGCGGAGTGGCTGGGGCTGGTAGCAAGGGAAGCCATCACTCTGACAAAGCAAAGGGGCCTTTAGGTGGGTTGAAATGTGGTGTACCCTTTGCACTTTATACAACCGCCAAAATATGAAGGAATCACATGGGCATGATGGGGCCAAATGACTGAATTTACCGACTATACACAATCCTCAAGGCCTAGCTATACATGTACACTCCAGATTAAGAAACCAGCAGAACCTTGTGCAAACACAGAACATGGTGAGAGCCACTAGAAGGCTCACAAACTATTTAAAGGGATATTACCCTATTCGCTACAGTACACAATGTAATTCAGATTGAAATTAACAAAAACGTTATGGCCCCTTTAAATGGCTAGAACAGTGTTGCACCAACTTGCTGTAAATAGGAATCAGATCCATTTGGTCAAATCCATCCCTGGTGTACCTCCATTCAAATCAGTAAATTAATTTAGGTTAGAGCAGGGGTGGGCAATAATTTTTAAGGGGAGGCACTTCACACATTTCTGAAGTGGCCCCAGGCTGCCCCAGAAGGGGCGGGACTTCAGGCAGAAGGGGCGGGGTCAGTAGGCTTCTCATGCTGCTCCTCCCACAGACCTTGATTGGTCTGAGGGTGGGGGAGCACATGAAGTCTTTGCCCCCCGCCCGTTGGTGAGAACATGGTGAGAGCCGCTAGAAGGCTCACAAACTGAGCCTTCTAGCGGATCTCACCATGCTGTTTTGAACAGCTGGCAGTTCCCTCTAGGTGCTGCATGCCTTTGGCAGCAGGAGGAGACTTCACACACTCCCCTGGCCCCAGGACAATCGGGACCTGGGGATGGAGGAGTGAGTGAAGTCTCTTCCCCCCCCCCCCTCACTTTGCCAGGGTTGCACAGCAGCTAAAGTGAACCACCAGCTGTTTTAGAACAGCTGGCGGTTCCCTCTGGCAGTGGGAGGAGACTTTGTGCACTCCCCTGTCCCCAGGTCTTGAGTGGCCTGGGAGTGGGGCAGCATCAGGGCAGCCATGGGCTGGATCAATGGGGTTGGTGGGCTGGATCTGGCTTGTGGAGGCTGTCTTGCCTATCCCTGTGCTAGAGACATCGACTGATCCATTACACATGCGAACCTGCACCTTTATGGTCAATGTAAGTTTTGCTATTTATTTTGAGAGGATCAGAATTGTTCCCTAAATGCAGAAATGTTAGTGAAATACCAAGAGAGAGTTTGGGGTGCAGCTTTCCACTGGGAGCAGTAAGCACCATGAGTCTCCTGGGCACGTGTTCCCAAGAGCATTATAAATGCTGTCAATCTTCATGCTTTAGGGTGTGATCTGATCACCACCTTGGGTCAGGAAGAAATACTTCCCCTCATGTACATTACAGAACATTGCACAATTAAGTGTCCTATGGTGAGGCAAGACAGGGCATAACATTTTCCTCTGAAACATACGGCATCTGATAGTTCTCAGAGACAGGACACTGGACTAGAGGGATCATTTATCTAGCATCTATGGAAGAAACCCCTATGTTAATGCAGAATTAAGATTGCTTGGTGATAGGTCAGCCCCTTGCAAAAAGCTGAGTTGAGCAAAACTCAAACTGCGAAAACCAGGAAATGCACAGTTAAGGTTGCCCTTGAAACCTTAACTCTGTCCTCTTTCAGTAAAGCCACAATTTGCCTCATTGATGCACATCTTTTTGCTCTGCCAACCCCACAGGTGCTGAAATGTGCCAGCTTTTTACCTCCGTTTACACCTGATTCACTCTCACGTACAAGATTCCATTTGACACTATTAAAGGAGAGGGGCAAAAGGATTTTACCATGCCATTTTCTCTATAGCCTCTTTAAGCAATGCCCCAGTATGCACAATATCACACCCGCCCTTGTCCCTGTAAGACTCAAGATGTTCCAGATCCTGGCATCCACTCGCTCACTCCGCCAACTCTGCAGGAAGCATCATATCACACATGTTCGATTTAAGAACCACTTCACAGCCTTTTACAACTAACTCCCTTTTACCTGCTCACAGGATACCATCCCAGCCTACAGTCACTTAACTTTCATTTAAGTGCTGGATCCCTCTCCTATTCCACCCCACTGCTCACAATATCTATGTAATAAAAGCCCTATGCCCTCCCTCCGACATAACCTACACTACTCTGCCCAGAAGTGATACACACTGCATCTTGAAGGCACACAGAAATGAAAGGCTGGAAAAAACCAGCCGACTCATATCACAACCACAGCTTGGTCACACACCTCCAAATAATCCACAGATCTCACAAACACACCTCTATCAAACAGAGCTATCTACTGCCTCCCCCAGCTAGTACAGCTGCATCTGACATCAACCACATTCGCTCTACCAGGAGGAAATAAGTGCATAGGCTGCTCTCATATCCCAGCTTCTTACTGACCTTTGAAATAAAACCCCTGCGCCCTGCTAATTATATAACTTACACAGTTCGATATTGAAATACGATACGCTGGAGCTCTTAGCTATCCAGGCAGCATTTCCCTTTCTTCACCCACACTGCAGGGAGCAGAACAGAGAGCTCCTCCTGCCACAGGTGCAGCTCTGTCACATGCCTCTGACACGGCCTCCTGTTACAAACACACCTGCCCTAACTACGACCTCCGCCAGCTAGCGTAGGTCAGCAGCTCTCAACCTATTTAGTATTGTAGGCTGCATACACAGCTCTGTGTTATGTGGGCCAGATCCACGCACTATAGATCTAAATATATAGGGATTGATCACTATACAAAACCCTCCCCCACTACCTCTGTGGCTCTGAGGCTGTCACACGGGCAGTAGGTATGTGCTGATTGGGAACCACTGATGTAGGTGCACCTCACACCCTGACTGCATCTGAAGTGCATGCCTATAATTTTTCCTTTGGTTATTGACAGACCCAGGGGAACAGGTGGCATGGGCAACTTTTGTGGGTGTCTGTCCCCTTGGTCCTTTAAAGTGGTAGGGGGAAATCCTGTGGGCGAGAGTGAATGGGTTGAGAAAGGGCTGTGGTGCCCTGGTAGAGCTGTGGGCTGCAGAAGGCTGGTGTACACTGACCCGTCTGTGAGGAGCAGAGGTTGGAGTGCAGGAAGGCTGGGGTATACTGGTTGGGCGTACTGGCAGAGCTGTGGTGTGCAGAGAGGCGGGGTGAAAGACAGATGGGATGCAATGGCAAGGCTGCAGGTGCTGGGAGTTGTGGTACACTGGCAGAGCTGGAAGATTCAGGTGGCTGGGATAGACT
This sequence comes from Apalone spinifera, assembly GCA_030068395.1. Taxonomy (NCBI): domain Eukaryota; kingdom Metazoa; phylum Chordata; order Testudines; family Trionychidae; genus Apalone; species Apalone spinifera. The sequence goes on along the minus strand of CM057845.1, from coordinate 134,467,606 downwards.
TACAGACACCTCCCTCACCTGAGCCCCCAATCTCTCTCCCTTCCCCTGCCATCCATCCCCATTTATCTTCCTACTCATAATTCCCTTCCTCTTGAGGCAGTCCCCAACCCCAACACTAACAGAAAATGTGGAAATGGAAGAGATGCTTAACAACTTCTTTGTTCCAGTTTTCAACAAGAAGGTTGGTGGTTACTGAGTGCCTAACATAGTGAATGCTGGAGAAAAGAAAGTAGGTTCAGAAGTTAAAATAGCAAAAGAACAAATTAAATATGACTTAGAAAAGATAGATGTCTGCAATTCACCAGGGCTTGATGAAATGCATCCTAAAATACTCAAGGAGCTGATTGAGGAGGTATCTGAGCCATTAGCTATCATCTTTTAAAAGTCCCGGAAGTCAGGAGAGATTCTAGAAGACTGGAAAAGGGCAAATATAGTGCCCATCCAGAAAAAGGGAAATAAGGACAACCCAGGAAACTACAGACCAATCAGCTTATCTGTGCCACAGAAGATAATGGAGCAAATAATTAAGGAATCCATCTGCAAGCATCTGGAAGATAATAAGGTGACAGGTAACACTCAACATGGATTTCTAAAGAACAAATCACATAAAACCAAATAGTTTTATTTGATAGGATAACAAACCTTGTGGATAAAGGAGAAATGGTACATGTTGTATATCTAAATTTTAATACAAAATTTCTGACACGACTTTCTTACAGAAAAACCAGGGAAATCCAGCCTACATGGGGGCTACTATAAGGTGGGTGCATAACTGGTTGGATAAACATTCTCAGAGAGCATTTATCGATGGCTCACAGTCATGCTGGAAGGGCATAACAAGTGGGGTTTCGCAGGGATCAATTTTGGGATCAGTTCTTCAATATCTTCATCAATGATTTAGAAATTGTCATAGAGAGTACTCTTATTAAGTTTGCAGATGATACCAAGATGGGAGAAGTTGCAAGTTCTTTGGAGGACAGGATTATAATTCAAAATGACCTGGACAAACTGGAGAAATGGTTGGAGGTAAATAGGTTGAAGTTTAACAAGGAGAAATGCAAAGTGCTCCACTTAGGAAGGAACAATCAGTTTCATACAGTGCAGCACTATTGTGGTATACTTCCGGTACCCCAAAAATAGCTATTCTGCATCTTGACAGCGTGCTCCATTATTTCAAATACCTTTCAAAATAATGGGCATGCTATTCTGACATCCCTGTAAACCTTGTTCCACAAGGATTAAAGGACATTTCGGAATAGCAGTTTATTTTGAAATTTGGCACTGTGTAGACAGCACCAAATTACGAAATAAGCTATTTTGAAATATACTTGAAATAAGATATGCAATTTGCGTAGCTGAAATTGTATAGCTTATTTCAAGCTAAGGGTGCAGTGTAGACACACCCACATGGAATGGGAAATGACTATCTATGAAGGAGTACTGCAGAAAGGGATTTAGGGGTCATAGTTAACCACATAGTTAACTAAATATGAATCAACAGTATGACCCCAGATCCCTTTCTCCAGTATTCTGTTCTAGACAGTCACTTCCCATTTCATGTGGCACTGTTGTGTGACACGGTTGCAAGAAAAGCAAACATGATTCTGGGATGTATTAACAAGAGTGTTGTGAGCAAGACACGAGAAGTCATTCTTCCACTCTACTCTGCACTGATTAGGCCTCAACAGGAATATTGTGGTTCCAAGAACTGGACACATCTCAGGAAAGATATGGCGAAATTGGAGAAGGTCCAGAGAAGAGCAACAAAAATGATTAAAGGTCTAGAAAACATGAGCTGAGGGAAGACTGAAAGAATTGGGCTTGTTTAGTTTGGAAGAGAGAAGAAATGAAAACAGCTTTCACGTACCTAAAAGGGTGTTACAAGGAAGAAGGAGAAAAATTATTCGCCTTAACCTCTGATGATAGGACAAACAGCAATGGATTTAAGTTGCAGCAAGGGAGGTTTAGGTTGGACATTAGCAAAAACTTCCTAGCTTTCAGGGTGGTGAAACACTGGAATAAATTGCCTAGGGAGGTTGTGGAATCTCCATCACTGGAGATATTCAAGAGCAGGTTAGACAGACATCTATCAGGGATGGTCTAGACAGTGCTTGGCCCTGCCATGAGGGCAGGGGACCAGACTCGATGACCTCTCGAGGTCCCTTCCAGTTCTAGTGTTCTAGGATTCAAAGGGACCCAGGGCTCTTAGCCACCACTGCTATTATTGTGGCAGCCGTGGCTGCTGGAGCCCTGGGCCCCTTAAATCATTGCCAGAATGCTGCACTGTGTGCTCCAAGCAGTGCTAAGGGCTGGGGGTGGGGGGGAGGGATCATCACACAGTGGTGGAATGAGAGCTGCCTGACTGCTCCTCCCCACCCCTTCTGCCCGAGGCCCTGTCCCGTTTAGGAGTGCACCACCCACACACCTTGCCTAGGGGCCTGCGGAGGCTGTCGGCTTCCCTGCCTAGCCCCGTTGAAATCAATGGCAAAATGACTTCAGTGGGGCCAGGATCTGGGTCCTATAAGTTGGTGTTAATCAGAAATTGATCTCCCACCCATTACTGTACATAGGATGGGGTTCATTTGTGGTTTTCCCCTCCAATTTTCTTTTTCTGATTAATTTGTCAATCAGCAAGTGAACACACTGCTCCCCTTTTCTACCTCCCAGGCGCTTTCTCGGATGCTGTCTGTCTCCCTTCCCCGCAGGCTGCCTGAGGAAGGAATCCCCCTCTGTCTCTGTCACCAGATGGCCACGGCTCTTCTTCTCATGCACCAACTGCTCAATGTGAAAGATTCACGATATGAGCATTGACATAGCGAGAGGCTGAGAAATTCCCTGACAAACCCGAGCAGCTCGTGGCACTGTCCTCAGCTCAACCTTCCTCTTCATCTGTACTTTCACTCGCCTTGCCCAGGCGGCGCAGGGCTGGGAGGGGGAGGGGAGCATGACTCATTGCAGTGTCAATGACTAACATTTTCAGTTAGGCTTAAGTGTACCGGGCTGGGCTGAAGGTCTTCTCAAAATGTACACAACCTCTATGCTCGGAAGCTGAGGGAGGCTCCTATTTTGGGCATAAACACGAGTTTCCTTCTAGTCAGTCTGAGCCCTGCTCTCTCCCTGACCTCTTCTTGTGCCATCTTCTACTCTGACATGCTCCTTCCCACCCTCCTTGGCCTCAGTAATGCTATCACTTCCCTGGAATCCATAGATGATGCGGGAAACTTGCGGGGGCAGGGTCAGGTCACATGCTCCAATAGATGTGTCATAGGCCTTCCTCCCTTAGATTTTAATTGCTGAATCCAGGTGCCTTGACTTGGCCCACCTCCTTGTCTCCCTTCGTGGAAGCTCGCTTCTGCTGGTACTCACTTTCACTCCCCCAGTCTGACTCCACTCCAACATTTCCCTGCAACAGCCTTCCCCTCTCCTCTCTGTCCCACAGAGAAAATCCATGGGCACTTAGAAGCAATGTCAAGTTCAGCAGACAAATCCAGCCCAGCTTGAAGAGTCTGTGAGCACAGGGTTTAGACTGAGAGCAGAATTCCCAGTTTTCTTTTTCTCCAAATGCCCAGGCCCCGTGCGGCACTGAGAAACCCGCAGCCGCTTTATGTAGCCCGGGGAAATGGGCCACCCTCCAAGTACACTTTTGGAATGCTGAAAATGCCTGGGCAGCCCACTCAGCGGAGACTGCATGTCATGATGACTGGCTGGAGCAGCTGACATGCCAGAGACTTACTGCTCTCCTTTCCTCACCCCCTTTCCCGGCCTTCATCTGCAAATCATACTGATGTACCCAGAAGGAACACAAGAGAGTTCTTGGATGAGGTGTGGCCAAGCAACTGGGCAACAGCTGAACAGAGCCTTCTCAAAAAGGAGATGGAAGAAAGAGGAACAATCAAGAGACGGCTGATAGAAAGTCCGAGAAGGTTAAAGAGATTAGCGCTATTTAAAATAAGGAGGAGTGAACGATAAGGGGTGGGATAGAGGGACAGAATACAAAATAACAGGATAGAAAATGGTATAGAGAATGGCATGGAATGATATAGAGGAGATAAACTGAGAACTCCTATTAGTCCTCTCTCATTATTCACAAATAAAGGGACATGTAAGGAAACCAAAGAAAGCAACACATTTTTTAAAAAGAATAAAAGGAAATATTTTATATAACACAGAATTAACCTGTGGAACTTACTGCCACTGGAGGGCATTGGCTAGAGGCCAAGAGTTTAATATGGCTCAAGAAGGAGCAGAGATCTGCGTGGCTAATGAGAGCCCCTCCTACCTTAGAATGAAAAATATATCTACACAGCAGGCAATTATTTTGAAATATAGTGTCAAAATACTGTCAAGCTGGAAGATTTCTTATTCCAACTCTTGTAACCCTCATTGCATGAGGAATAAGGGAAGTCGAAGAAAGCGTGCTCTATTTTGAAATAAGTGTTGTGTAGACGCTCCCTATTTCTAAATAAGCTATTTCGAAATAAGATTGACGTAGCTCAGTTTGTGTAGCTTATTTCGAGGTAAGCCCTGAAGTGTAGATACACCCTAAGTGTTGTGAAATTTTGTTTAATTTTCTCAAAATCTTTGCATTTTTTTAAATCAGATTTTCCAATTAAAACTGACCCCTCTCCCCCATCTAAAAAAAGGGAGAATGGAATTTTTTCAGGTTTGTTTTTGGCTCTGTGCCCTTTCTTCTCCCTTTCTCTCCTTCATTTTTTCCTTTTTCTAGCTTTCCACTGAAAATAAAGGATAGAAGGGCAGAAAAATCAGGGAGAAATAAAAAACTGGAACAGAACTGGAAACATGTTTTTGTTTTATTGAAATATCAGACATTTTCAAACTTTAAAACAATTGAAAAGAAAAAGTGTTGAACAGAAATTTTTCACTCCATCTAGACCAGGGGTTCCCAAACTTTTTGACACGGGGACCAGTAAATCCATTCATGAGCTTTTGGAGGACCTGTAACATTAATTTGAATATTTGCATATTCATTAAGCAAATGATGAATATTCAAATAAGTTGTTTCTGGTCCTCCCAAAGCCCCCAGTGCCAGCTTTCGCAAAGCTTTTGATATGGTCACCCATAATATTCTAGCCAGCAAGTTAAGGGAATATGGATTGGATAAATGCAATGGTAAGATGGATAGAAAACTGGCTAGACCAGGGTTTCCCAAACTTTTTACTTTAGTTGGAACTTGTTTTTTTTACATACTGTTTTTTGCAGCCCCAAAATATAAATGCATATAAAAAAAGAATTAAAAATGAATAAATTTTCAGTGTTT
>CM057845.1:134438875-134454821 GCA_030068395.1 Apalone spinifera | reverse complement strand
CATATTATTTATGTCTTCTGGAACACTGTGGGTGCGGCAGAATAAAGACCCATTTATTACCTGAATTTTGTGATTTTTTAAAAAGACCATTTAATTACTTGTTTTCTCATTATTTGCACAGTTCTAACAGAAAGCCACAGATGATTCATGAGATGGTATAAAGGCTAATTGGCATGAAGCCTGCTATGATTACTTTTCTAAAGCATTCCCCATCCGCTCCTTGAGAGATCTGATACTCCAACGATTTTGCATTGCTCCTGTTTTTGATAACCAATCAGGGAAGCAACGCAGTTCCATGTTACATAGAAAATCAAACAGATCAGACACTGAATTCTGAATGCCCAATATATTTTCTACATACACTGTGCCTAAATACATAGGTTAGAGTTTTTTACTTTCAATTTTAAATCAATGAACACTAATAAAACAAGAAAAAGAAAGAAAATCCAAAAAAATCTGAAAAAACACCAGAAATGTTACTTATTTGTAGCTAAGATCCTGTCTACATAGAACAGTAATATGCACTCTGGCAGTGGTACCCAACCTTTTTCATATGGCAGACTAGCAAACCCATTCACAAACTTTTGGTGAATCAGTAACATTTTATTTGTCTATTTGCATATTTATTATGCAAATAACAGATATCCAAATATATAAGCAAATAAAATGTTACCAGTCCAGCAAAAGCCCTGGTCCCCAGCCATTCCCTGATCCCAGATGCCCCAATGCCAGCTCACTGCCTCTTAGAGCACCCCCATGAACTCGTTGTGGGAAGTTACCCCACCTCCAACAGACCTTTGTTGCTAAATTTGAAAAATTATCAAAATTTTAGAAAATTATACTTTCTCAGTTCATGAACAGTTTCATCAGCTCCAGTCACTCACATTATTTTAAAGATCATCAAAGTGCTGAAAAACTTCATGACTATCCCTCTTCATAAGATACCTCACTCCTTTAAGTCTCAAGGAAATCTACATTCTATATAAACTTGGTGTCCCTTTGCCATATCCAGCTGATAATTATTTCCTTTGGAATTATGAAACTGAAGTTATAGGAAGCACTATCCCCACTAAATACATGAATCCCATTGTATTTCAATTCCCTACAAAAATAATTTGTGTGTGTTCCCCTCATTTTGGGCTCTTGTCTTACCTTGTGTTCTATATATGGGGTCTTGCTAAGTTGTGAGGTTTATCTTTGGGTGACAGATCAGTGCTGAAGTTTATTTCACCCATTTCCCTTTTTCTTCACACACCAATTGTACCAAACAGCTTTAAAAACATTTTCCCCTTGGACTGATTTCTGTATTATAATTTTTCAGGGCCCTGTTGAATTCCCTTTGCTGGCAGCCTTCCCCTTTCATTTCTCACCTGGCTTTTAAGGTAGTTACGGTAATGTCGTTCTCAACACAGAGCTGATCAAAGGACTGCAGTGTAACACAGGGCTGGTGAAGGCATTGGAGTGTCACAAACCATGTCTATATCCCAGAGAGAAGCCTGCGCAAATGTTTATTCAGCTCTTCTGTTTGGGTCTAATGTGGGGGCCTCTAAAAATTGGTAAGTACCCGCCAGACAAACAAATACCAATAGGCCCTTTAATCTAGCAGACCGAGTTAAAGCAAGATATAGTGGCGAGAAGTTGAAGCTAGACACATCTGGAGGGAAAAATAAGGCGCAAAGTTTTCATTGTAAGAATAATTAGTCATTAGAACAATTTGCCAATGGTTGTGGTGGATTCTCCCTCACTGGATTTTTTTTTTCTTCCATTGGATGTTTTTCTACAAGAGCTGCTCTAGCTGAAATAGGAATTGATTCCTGGAAGACCTATGCCCTGTAACACACTAGAGGTCAGACTAGATGGTTACAATCCCTTCTGGATTTATACTCTAGGAACAAGATGTCAGCACCATCTTTTGAGATTATTTTCAAATTATTTCTGCCCCTCAGCTTCCTCACCTCACACCGTTGAACCAACCGGCTGCTGGCATACACTGGCGCAACTCTGTGGACTTGGATGGCCGTTTGACTCTCTTGCTGTGGATGCATTGATAATAGCTCCCTCCAAGACTGTGTCTGCTCTTCCTCTAAACTGCTAGCGAGGGAGACATGGGGGGGGGGGGGGGGGGGGGGGGGGGGGGCGGTGGAGAGAGACAGGAATCCCCTTCTACAGCAGCAACTGCCACTTCCTTGTTGATCTACATGGGTAGTGGGATCTGGAACTTTCCTGCAGCTAAGATTGCTCTTCCAAGCTGGAGGAGGGCCGCCTGCCTGGCCTCCCCTTGTCCCTGCTACTGACTGCATCTGGACATGATGTGGCCTGAGTCTCCCAACCAGACAAAGGGAAAGAGAGTTCCAGCGCTCTCCTTCCCTTCTTTCTCCCAATTATTCCATTCCCTCTCCTTTCTACTTTCCCTCCATTTCCCTTCCCCCCATTCCTTCTGCTAACCTTTCTCCTTCTTCCCTCCTCTTCGCCACCCTCTCTCTTTTTATTCCTTTCCCTCCCTTTCTTGATCGCCTTCCCATCCTTTTTCACCTTTCTCTCATTCCCTTTCCCTGTCGGTATGCAGAGCAAAAGGCTGTCTGGCCTCATGTTTAAGACCAGAGGTCTCAAACTCCTGGCCCATCTATGGCCTGAGTACTTCCCCAGTCTGATCTACGAACGAGTTTGAAAAAAGATAGTCAGGCTCACACAGCTGCCAACCCAGGCATGGAGGTGGCATGCAGGCGCACCCGTCTCCCAGCAGCATGCAGAACCCCAGCGCTCACAAAGCCCCAGCCACAGAGGGCACTGCTCGGTCTGGGACACTGCACTGCCTCTTCTAGGATGCAAACTGCACTGGCCAGGGAGCCCCCCATAGCTGATGCGCTTTTGCAGCAAGCGGGGTGCAGCCAGTGGGTTTCACAGCCAGTACGTGGGATGGGGGATCCCAGCACAAGGTCATGGATGTTAGTGGGGGGGGGAGGGCATCCCAGTGGGAGGACACGGGCGTGTCAGGGTGTGGACTCAGTTTCGTATCTTTTGTTGGATCCTGGTCTCTGGGCTCTTGGACACAGTGAAAGACACTATCAACATACATGTATTGTGTTGCCAATCCCAAGAGTTCAAAACTCATGAATCGGCTCCCTTATGTTGCAAAAGGAGAATGGCTTCTTGAAATCACAGATAAAAATACACTTGGGGATCTTTTTATTTGGCATCTCATGTTTGAGATCTTTGGCTGAACTCGGGGCACGTTTTCTAGCTTTTCTCCACAAACCATAACACCCAAAGTCTTCCTTTGGAAAAAAAAAGAAAAAGAAAAAGAAAAAGAAGGCTGGGATTCTCTTCTAACCCCATGCACCAATAAACAAGCATAATCTACCAAGTCAGAGTGATCTCAGGCGATAGCAGTGCATGAGGCATCAGGTAGTGAAGTTCCCAGATCCGGTTTAATTCTCATAACCTGGCTGGGGCTTTCAAGAAAAAAAAAAGCCTCAATTATGAGGAAGCTTGTGATTAAATCAGGAGAGTTAACATCATTGATATCTAGTCAGTTTCACAAAATGAATTGATAGTTTCACAACTTACACCTATGGACAGAACAGCTCTTCACACACCTCCCCCAGGCCACAGGGACATGCCAGCAGCAGCATGGAGCTATCTGCCAGAAGCCACTGTAGTCTCGCTGTGCTGCTGGTGGGGGCCCCCCCGGCAGGTTTTAAGTCACCCACGACCAGCTGGCAGGGCTGGGAGATGCACGTGGAGGGAGGGGGATTGCACACACACACACCCCACCCTGGAGGCCTGCCTCAGGGCAGGGGGTAATTGGCTACTGGTCTGCTAAGAAGATTTGAAGACTGGCACTAGTCCCAAGGTAAATTGAGTTTGAAACCCCTGTTTAAGACTGTGCCTATGGGTCTCACTCCAGCCAAGCAGTTAAACAAAGGGCTTAAGTGCTTTGCTGGATCAGGGATAGAGGTTTTAACCTGTCCTCCATCGCTCATTCATTTAGCAACCGGGAAAAGGAGCTTAAGGGAACATTGTCTATAGATCCAGGGTCACCAATCTGAGGAGCATCCATTAGGGTACATCTAGACAGCAGCACTATTTTGGGATACATCCAGTATCCCGAAATAGCATTTTCCGCATTTTAGCAACAAGCCCGTTATTTTGAAATATATTTCAAAATAACAGGCACGCTATTCTGACGTCCAGGTAAACTTCATTCCAAGAGGATTAAGGGACTTGTCGGAATAGTGGTCTATTTCGAAATTTGGCCCTCTCTCGAAATAAGCTACACAATTTGAATAGCTCGAATTGTGTAGCTTATTTTGAGCTATGCAGCACTATGTAGACTTACTCTTAAGAGTCCCATGAGTGTTGAGATGATATTTCAGTATATGGCCCGAGGATCAAAGCTTTTGTTGAACCCAACACTAAAAAACTTAGGCTAAGAGCTCTATTGGAATAAAATATATGACATGGAATCAGAAGGGTTAAAGGGCACTGTACTAGGGTCATATTGGTGTTGGGCTTCCTGGTGAGGAGAATAGATGGCTTGAAGCACACTGGCAAAATGGTCTGACCGCTTGTCTTAATTTCACTGTCCAAGAAGAAAATATGACTGTCTCAGTCTTCAAGGGGTTTTTTTTTTTTTTGCAATTCCTTCAGGTAAATTAAAATGAAATGTTGTTGCTGCTGTGATTGTCTAATGGCCTTTCTCTGCATTCTGCTTCTTCTGCTTTGGGTTACTGTGCCAACGGTTCTGATTTTCATCCCCTTGAGTTTTTTAGCACATCTGACCCTCGCTTAGATGCGTATGGTTAGTTCTGCTCTTGCCTTGACAAATCAAAATGCCACAGCTCTCACTGGTTGGGGAAAGTGAGTCAGAACTGAAACTGAGTAACTTTTGAGTTGAGAGTCAAATGCAAATTCTGATAACCGAATAATACATATTCTGGACAGTGTCCATTAAGTTTAGAATTCAGGGCCCCATTCTGAGGTTGATAGGGTTACTTTGTGTCCATCTTCCAGTGCAAAGCTATCTGAAACTGATGGATCCAACTCCCACAAGCTCCCTTGGATGCATTATTGTACACCATGGTATTAAGCAAGATGTAAGACTCTAAATGGGACAAAATAAATAATCAGTTCTGAATAAACATGATGCCGACCAAAAACTTAACAGTTATGCAAAGAGCACTGCTTATCATACTAATTAACACTGTCTCATTGTTTTCTTGTATTCTCTCTTGTCCACCTCCCTCAGTTATCTCTTGTCTTATACTTTTAAATTTTCTAGGGTAGGGACTGTCTTTTTGTCCTGTGTTTGTTCACCATGACAAAGTCCTGGCCCCTGACTAAGGCTTATAGGTGCTATGACATTACAAATAAATAAGCAATATAATAAATAATAATAGTAGCAGTTGTGGAAAGAGACGTGCTTGCTGAGTTGCTGTCTTGGCACACAGGGCAGCCTGTCACTAAGGTTACGCATATACTACAGTCGGGGTGTGTAACTGCAACATGTGTAGATACACCCAAGCTATCTTTCACCTAGCTAGCTCCAGTAGCAGTGAAGCTGTGGTAGCATGGACTTCAATTTGTGCTGTACAGGCATGCTTGGAACTCAGTGTAATTACCTGGACGTCTTGCCCTTGCTGAAGTCCCTGCTGCCCAATGAGCAGTAGCCAAGCTAGCTAGATTGAAGTTAGGCCAGGTAGAGCTTACATGTGGTATGGTTACATCCCTGATTGCCGTGTAGACATAATAGAGGTGAATATCTGTAACTCAATAGACTGCCACACTAGAAGATCCCAAACACTCCTTTGAAATACCATTTCCACCTCCCGCCCTTTGAACATGCGTATGTATTTCTCTGGCACATATATACCTCTGGTGGACTCCAAGCTCACTCATAGAAAGAAAGTTCCAATATACTATTTTCAAAGAGAAATTAAGTTTCCAGAAGACAAAGTTGGCCACAGCCTTTTCTTATAGGCTCCAGTGTTATAGGTTCTGCAGGGAACTCTGGTTCATTTCTCTGCCTTGAACTAGAGACACAATGCTTTGTTGCTGATGCTTGGCCCAGTATCATACGGATGCTTTCCATCTAGAGAACACCTTCCAAAGAACAGCAAAGCAGCTATATTAGCAGCCAGCCTGGGAACAACACCTGTGTTGTAAAACAACAATGACTTATCCTTTCAGCTGCCAAATGAACAAATAAAAGACCAAAAGCAAAAACTATTGACATACCAACATGCTTTAAAGGTTGTCCACCAGCTGGCATCTCCAATGCTCAGACAACACAGTGGAGAAGAGTGGACATTACTGGTGGGGAGTGAGTCAGGAATTGACATGAAAACAGTGGCAAGTAAATGAGCTGTTACGGAACAGGATGTGTATTGTAATTATTGCTGGAGAACAATGCTAGACAATACTTGCTCTCTCTATGAAACCTCTGTGGTTGATTGTGCAAAAAATCTGGCTGCTTGATGGCCATCTGGCCAAAAAGACAAAGCTGAACTACTTGCGTTAACTACTTATGCCCTAATAAATCAGTTTGTCTCTAAGGTTCCTCAGGACTCCTCGTTTTTACTTGTGTTTCAGATGGGCACAGCAGCAATGTATTATTGCTGATTCATCTGCTGGAAGTGAGGGAGAGAAAGAACACGTGAAAGACTGGAAAATTTGGATGCACCAAAGAACGTTAAGCATAATGTATTGAATTATCCTTGTTGTGGCTCCTGGCTCCTTCCTACAGTAAGGATGACCTTTTATGTTCCCTGCTGTTATCTTTGGTACAATTGTGTGTGAGACTGGCATAGTTCAAATGACATTACACGTGAATGCATGTGCAAATGCATGGGGGCACCAGGCAGTGCTTGGTACCCCTAGTCTAGTAAAATATTAGCTGGCCAAAGAAGTTTAGGAAGCACTTATACACAGTGCTGACTTTTCTCCTTGTCCTCATAACAGTGTACATAAGAATGAGATATCAGCACATGGGTTACACACCTGCTCAGACATCTGGCACTGAGTGTGCTCTGTCCATAGACATTGTGTACCTAAACAGGGATCTCCCAGGAATAGTGGGATAGATGACCCTAGCCTCTTCACCTTACAGCTGGCAGGAATTTTATACCAGATTATCAGGTAGCCTCAATATCAGCCAGTCCCACTGCGGCTTTTCCCTACTCAGTTGTGGTTGCTTTTCTCTGCCATATTCAGATTGCCCTTGATTTTTCAGACTGGTTTATGCACTGCCTACCAGGATTCAGATGTGCAATGCACAATTTTAGAGGTATCATTTTACCTTCTGAAGTTTTGTATTTGAGGCAGGATGATTGATGCCTTGGGCCTAGAATATTTGTGCCACATGGTGGCAGTTCAGATGAGTGGACTGAGTCTAGGGCTACACTACTGGAGAAATTCAACCTGATATATGCAACTCCAGCTACAATAGCAGCATAGCTGGAGTCAATGTACCTTAAGTCAAATTTCTGCAATATTCCCATTGCGGGACGTCGATGGGAGAAACTCTCCTATCGACTTCCCTGACTTCTAGCGACCCCATGGAGTACTGGGGTCAATGGGGATGCCATCAGCAGCCTATTTGGCAGGTCCTTACTAGACCCACTAAATCGAAACAGGGAAAGATCAATCTCTAGAGCATTGATCTCTGGGTGAGTATAAACCTGGCCTAAGCAGTATTAACCAAGCCAGGAGCCTTAAGTGACTGCTTTATCCTTTTATTTTAGCCAGACATTTGGGATTAACTGGGATATTGAATTTACTGTTCCTATGTATTTTGCCGGTGAATCAGGGCAGGCAATTTTAAAAGAGGGCCTTTGACTCTACAAAGTATTTCCTCCATTTGACAAGAGATATTTTACTGACTTGCATGGTATGTTATAAATGCTTTATTTTCTACTAGCTATTTTCAGCAGATGTTGGCTGAATGAGGAATGACTGGATTAGGTGGCATTGGTTCTGTGGATTAGAGAAGTATTTTGAAGGGCCTGTTTTTTCTCTGAATAACATGGTGCCTTAATACTTTGCAGGCTGGCTCTATATCCACTGACATTAATGACTGCCAGAAGTGTTACTGATATTTATTCCCACTGTCTTTCAGAACCAACAGAGCCATGAGAGAGGGAATTGGATTCTATTTTGGCTCACACAGTATCACCAGCTTGTTAATGGACCTCTCATCATTGACTCTCTATAGATGAGGATGATATATAAACCAGAACATTCCCATCTTGACATTCAGGTTCCAGACTGAATTTGCAGGGCCAGCTGTTGGGAAAAATAGGTTTTTTACTTCAGAAATGCTCAGATCTGGAGTTACTGAGAGACAAACATGGAATCAAAATGTGCCATAATTAGAGGAGCAATTTCAGAGGCAGAACCACACTTTAATGTGGCCCTGGGGCCCACTCAAAATGTTGCATGTGCATTTACAATGCTTTTAAACAGCCTACAACTCTGGGCTGGGGCATTTGCAGAATATAAAAAAAACAAACAAGTAGGACTGAACAGAGTTTAATAGGCTGGTTAGGCTTTTACTTTGGGTAGGTGTAGCCCCCCAATGAGCAGGGAAAATATTGCACACAGACAGAAGGACTCTTCCCTCAGGGAGTTCACTCGCTTTTAAAAGCTTTTTTGAAAGCTACAGAAAATTGAAAGCTATGTGCAACCACTGCTTGAAATCTGGAGGCATTCAAATATCTGTATCGGAAGGAAGCAGCTAATAATTCTGGAGCTCAGCTGGAGATGTCCAATAACCCATCTAGTACTCCAAATAACTTTACTATTTGTTCCCTTCCTCATGAGAAAAAGGTTGTCTGGCATTGAAATTCAGACTTCCCCGCCTCCCCTTTGTTTAATTTTAGATGCCTCATCACTATTAAAAGTTAGTTCTAATTTCTTTATAATTTATTTTCTATAGATCATCTTTGATTTCTTTAATTAGCCCCTCCCCATTATGCTACTTATAGTGAAGTCACTTATAGATGGTTATAATGTAATCAAGTTGAATAACACTTTTAGCAAAAAATAAGATTCAGAAAATAAATGCAAAAATACCTCTAAAATTGTGACCCAAGACCTGTGGTAATTTTATTACCAGTCAGCAATTTCTAGCTGTGTGAATCAACTTCTTAATCTGAAAACATTCCTGACTCTGTATGATTTATTAAACGTTTTATTGTATACACTGGTTGAAACTTTCCCTTATCAGAGAAAGAGAATTGTTTTCTCTTTAGGTCTCTCAGGCTACATCTTCACTGTGAGTTCTTCCAGCAGAAAATATGCTAATGAGGGACTCATTAGCATAAATTGTGATCTCATTAGCATATTTTCTGCCATTTCTTTTTGCGCAAGGGGTTTTTGCACAACAAGCACCAGTGTGGACAGGGGTTTTTTTTTGCACAAACACCCCATTTTGCACAAGATCCTTATGTCTCTACAGGACAGGCACAAGGATCTTGTGCAAACTGGGGTTTTTGCACCAAAAAAAACCCTGTCCACAATGCTTCTTTTTGCGTAAAAACCCCTTGCACAAAAAGAAATGGCAGAAAATATGCTAATGAGTCTCTCATTAGTGTATTTTCTGCCAGAAGAACTCGCAGTGAAGGCAAAGCCTCAGATGCATACGAGCAGAACACCCCCTGTGAGAGAAATAACCCAAATGAGAATTTTGGCAGCGTTTATGGTTTTGTGTTAAATGGAGCAGATGCTGCTAAGACATGAAAAAAAAAATGTCTTTTGCTACTAGGACAAACGCTATTGATGCAAGTCAGTCTTTTATCTAGTGGAAGCCCACCCTTTATTTCCCTAAGTTTGCTTGCTGCATGGATGTCATGTGACAACTTGTCACAGGCCAGTGACATCTATTCCCAGTGTGCAAGAGGATGTAGGGGTGAGTGACAAGATCATGACTAGGCAGTTGGCTAATTTTAAGAGTCTGCTTAGGCCTATGCTGACCACTGATGACAAGAGTGGGCCCAGACAGAAGGCTGAGGCAGTTTAAAGTGAGCTCTATGTTACGTCTGGTTTGGTGTTTTGAGGGACCAGACAGCACACAATTGCAACAGTGACCTTCCCACACACTATGTCATTCCAAGTGGGACTTTCCACACTAGCCACAGACTGAAGCCTGCCCACATTAATGAGGACTGGGCCACACTGACTGTTTCCAGAGTGTCTGAACCAACTAACTGGCCCGAAAGTTATGGAGGTAGGAGCCTAAGACCGAGTAAGTGGGAGAGTTCCCCTTATAGGAGTTAAGTCAAAGGGGGAGCCTGAGGGCTCTCAGGCCACCAACATCATCTGAAGCAAGTGCCCCTCTTAGCCTCCTTGGGCAGGCCATCTCAGGGAGGAAGAGGTAATACGTTGGTCCTTCAGCTCTTCCAGCTCAAGTGATTGGCCCCGTTCCCCGAGACTGACACATTGTAATGGGGTGCACTCACATCTCGTGCGAGCCCCCGGTTGAGTGTGTGCGTGCCTGCAGCTTCTTCCTCTGTTTCCTCCACTCAGTGCCCGCGTCAGCTGCTGCACTTGTCAGGTGGGTCTTTGTGTACTCAACCCTCGAGCCAAGTCACACTCAGTCCATGCGAGACACAGAAGAGACCCCACTGGGATACACAGTCCAAAATGTCCCATGTCCTGCAACCCTCCTGGGGATCAGTCTTTTTAAAAAGTCCAACAGAGCCCATTGTGAAATTCTCAATTGCTGTGTCCTTCTGCGCAACCCTCTCTGGACTTAGTCTTTGACCTGTCCAATAGGGCTCACTAGGATACCCTCGCTTGCTCCAGCTAGGTTGCCAGGCTCCTACCCTGGAATTGAGCAGCACCCCAAGGGCTTCTTCCCTGGGGCCTCAGTGACTCGAGCCCTTCTGCCGAGCCATGTCACTGACCACTGCTCTCCACTGAGTCAGTCCCAGCGTAGCCCCTTTCCCTAGGGTGTCACAGTTTTAATTCCCTTCCTTGGAACCCAGCCATTTCCCCCAGGGACTGCTCAGAAGGACCCTGTCCCACCTGCTGCTCTGGGTACAAACACAGGGACCCTTTAAGTAAAGCAGCCTTGTGCTACATTTATTTACCAACTGCTGCTCTGCATTTCTCCAGGCCACTTTCCCAAAGCCCACCTTCATGGAGTCCCAGCTAGTTCCTTCCTTGCCCCCCCAGTGACTGCCAGTAACTACCTGCTTTGGCCATGCAGTCCCTGAAGCCAACCACCAGCATCTTTTGCTTCCTCCGTTCCTGCTAGCAGGCTGTACTCACACTGGACCAGCAGCTCCTTTTATATGGGGCTGTGGGGGGTCTTGATTGGCTGCAGCCACTCTAGCCCGCTTAGAGGACCTATCTACTACTCCTTTCTTGGACGAATGTAGCAGGACACTGAGGCCTCCAGCAAGGGTCCTCTGAGCCTAGTCCACCCCCATCACACCTATGAAGCCCCTCAAAGCCAACAAGCAAGGAGGTTACAAGAATTTCCTAATTCTGGCATTTACATTCCCATGACTAATGAATGTCATGTGAGGTCTCAGATGAAAGCCAGGGTCACAATGGTCATTAAAATCACTACAAAAATGTATGTACAGATATTATGCAGAGACTTGTGTACATATACTAAAAAAAATGCTTTAAAGTCTGAATCAAAGCAGAATTGAAACACAGGTTTCATGAAAACAGGATCTCAACCAACCTTGGTTGAAATACTGCAAATGACTTTTGGGGTGAGAAACTACTTTAGAGAGGAAGTTAGCCTGTTAAGTTCAGCCTCTAGAAAGCATGTTATGATTTTTCTCATGCAATCTTTTGCTTCCATTATCCTCTCAATCTCAGTTGCATCTTGAGTAAATAGATTACCCGGCATTGCTCAGGTCCTTAAATAAGTTTTGGTTTTCTTCATTTAAATCATTGGTCTGGGGTCAGGCTGGAGGATGAGAGGTACAGTATGCAGGCTGCCCCAGGGAGAGGGGACAACCCCAGACCCCTCTCTCATCACGGCATGTTGGGAGTCAAGTGAGAAGCGCCTGTCCATGGTCGCTACAACTGCAGCTGGCACAGCCGGGAGTGGGGTGCATGTATGTACTGGCTGGAGGACAGCCAGACACACAAACAGACAAACTTTCTGAAATATATACTAGATAGCTCTACCTTTCTCCACTCCTGCCCTTTGCTGGCCCAGTGGGGTTATAGCTGTCCCAGCCCCCATCACTGGGTCCTTGCTGCCCCCCTGTGGTCATTCTGAAATATAACTGTCCCTCCTGCCAGACCCCCTCCCTTTCCATTTTATGAGAAAATCGCATTCCAGGCACATCCCATTGTCCTGCCACAATCAAATCCTGACCTTGCTTTACATTATGATAAGAAGACGCTGCATAGCAAATTTGGTGGTCCTAGCTCTTAAACAAATAGACTCACAAATGGATGAACAGACTCACATTTCTAATGTATATAGTAAGATAAAGATAAATATATCTCAGTGCTATGGTATTACATAAGAAGCTGATCTTGAGTTGAATCATATAAGCTAGTGCATGCACTGTTTCTTTGGGGAAATCATACCTGATATTTCTGAGCGTGCTGAGGAAATTTACTAGGGCTCTGACTACTATTAATCGCAAGACAATAGGGATGGCATAGACCAGGGGGAGTGCTTGGGTGGCTCACAGCCTGGTGGTGTCAGAGATCTGACACCCAGTAAAGTCCAAGCAAGCATCCCTCATTCAGGAGGCAGTAGGGTAACAAGATGACTCACAGCCATGGGTGCCCTGTGAACCAGCACAGACTCATGCTGGGAACAAGCTCTACAAGGAAGCTACTACATCATCTGTGGCTGTAGTCACTCACCAGAAACTGTAGCCACAACCCTGCAATATGACACCAACTGTACAAAGCAGAAGAAATTCAAAGCTTTTTGAAGTATTTTATTTTCCCTCTATTTCCAGAAAGAACTGTTCATTATTCTGAAAGGTGTGTGTGTGCGCGCGCACACACACAGCTACCTCCTTCAGTCTCCTGCCACTGGATTAATAAAAAGTGATTATGTATGATAATAACCTTGTGATTTAATTACTTGCTGTAGTAATTTGATAATTTGACCACTTGATGACTTACTTCAATATTGTTCTTAACCCAGTGATTCAATTTCAGTTGCAAATGTGATTTAATAACTATATGTAATTCCTAATTAACTTAGTGAAATTTTAGTTGTGCTAGCATTAGTGACATATTCATTTAAATATTAATATCTGCACACCAAATGGGTTTATTCTTTCAAATAGCAATATAGTCTACAAGAAATAAGGTAAATTAGCCAAGGTATCAGAAGACCATTTGGTTCTCTCCATAAATCAAAATCTTTATCCTTCAGCACCCCATCAAAACACGTATATTCAGTGTTAACTATTGAATTTTGGAGCATACTAAGTTCTAGGTGTCACTGAGTTCATCCTTGTAAATGTGAAAAAAAAATTATGCTTGCTATTTATCAGTTGTATTGTGATAACACTTAAAGCCCACTACAGAAATGAGGATTTGATTGTGTCAGGCTCTGTACAAATTAATGTGTGCATGTGGGGGAAGACAGTGTATGCCCCAAAGAATTTACAATGTTCACGTATTTTGAGACAAAAAAGATTGAAAAAGACAAAGGGGGAGAGAAGAGAGGACAGTGTCTAGTTTGTGCATTAACTGTTTAATGATAATTAAATATCTTGTGAGATGGAGATCATAGACCATATTATTAGTGTTTATTCCACATCTAAGGAAAAATAACCTAACAACATACCGAGTAATCTTCAACTCCTTTATAACCTAGGAAGGACGTGTGTCTTACCATTCTCACATGTGAAATTATGGCTGTGGCTTTTTTTTTTCTCCAAAGAAAGAAACACCTTGCACTGCTCAGTAGACAACCAGGTATCCAACAGTCTTTGGTACTTTCAGAAGGCTTTGTTTGAGAGCTGTACTCTGGGTCATGATATTAGTAACTCAGAAACTGCTCTGTCTCTCCACTCCTGCAGTGATTAGGAGCTTCCTGAAGTTTACTCTAGTACTGTGGAGCTTAGAAGTTCAGTGGTGTAAGAGTTGCAGTTATGTAGACTTTAGTGCTCTGGTGGGATCACTGGAATAAGAGCTCTGGTCCTGCAGAGCTGTGCAATGCAGGGTTGAGATTTTGTGCAATTTAGTCTTTGGAGCTCCTAAACTTAGGAGCTCCAAAGGCTCAGGTCCTGCAGAATTTAGCATAGGAGCTCCATGGGGCTGAATTTTCAGGGGATAGAGCTAATCTTCACATGACCTATGGGATTGATTCCTCTGGGTCCCAGATTTTCAATTAACTCAAATTCTGATAAAAGGTTTGATTGAAATCTGTGCGCGTGCGCGCACACACACACACACACACGAAAGGGGGAGAGAAGCCAATGAAACAACTGAAACATATCATGTCACATAGCTCCTCTAATAGCGACATCACATAAACAGTTCAACACCTGTTGCTCCTTTCGCCATGGGAAATACCATACCCACTGACTCAGCTAGCACCAGTCTCTGATCAGAAACCACAGCATAACAAATGTAGTGCTGTATTTAGATTTCTTCCAGCTTGAATTCAACACGTATAGCCCTATGGATTAAATAACGTAATTGTAGGCATGAGAGCAGAGCCAATCAGGAGGGGAGTAGGAATGTTCTTGAATATTTGACAAAAATGAAGGGGGAAAGGTAAAAGTTTGTCAGTTTCCAACAAATAAACACCACAAAAAATTAAGTTCTCATTTTTTTCCCAATGAAAACCTGAAAAAAAAAGTGTGAAAACAGACAATTTCCATTTCAATAACACCACCAACATTCCATCAACTATTTTTTTTTTCAAAGGACAAATTGCATCCTAGACCCACATGTATTTGCAGGCCTCAAAACTTCATCCACCCACTCCTGTAACAGTCCCCTAGCCTCTGGCTCACTTACTGAAAATCTCAATAAGAACAAAGACAACGCTATGCTGGAGGAGACCAATGGTTGCTCTCATCCAGTGTTTTGTCTCCCACAGTGCCATTGCTGGATGCTTCAGTGGAAAGTGTAAGCCTCCCAGAATGTACTTTATTTTGCCATATTTATATTGAGGGAGGAGGGGGAAAGTTTCTTTTGGACCTCAGTTGAAACAAAAGGTATCAGCCTAATTCTCTTGCAGTTTGATTTTAAGCAGGTGCCACTGCAAGAGCCGGGCCTGATTCTCCCATGGCTTGGCACCCTGTGCACTACAAGGCCATGCTAAGTAGCCTGGTAATTTTACACCCTCTTTGCACTGAGGTAAATGACTAAACAGGGTGCTAGGCAATGGAGAGTCCAACCCCATGGTTACCCCTTAAACTGACACAGAACCATCTACCTATGAGAAGGAAACAGAGAAGCTTTTCACTCTTCTTCACAGCTGGGAGTAATTTAAATCTGCATTTACATTTTAAATGCCACACAATTATGCTTAGCACTGTCATTAAGCTAATTAGTCCTAACCATTTCTAGGATCAGCCTGACTCCTCACTGACACCTGTTAGGCATTCCTTTCTGCACCCTGGCTTCTTGCTCTGCTGAAAAGTGCTCTTGGGGCTTAGATACCACAGAGGTGGGCAACGTGTAAGTATTCCAGAGTTCCTTGGCCACCCGTGAGTACTGCTGGGAAAGGAATACACCCTGCGGTGTGCCGTGGTCCTGGAGCCTGAATGGAGGCTGGCCACTACAACAATCTCAGAGTCTCTAGGAACATTATCAAAGTGCAGACCTTCTGACACCACCCTCTAAGTCAGGGGTGGCCAATAATTTGTGGCTGGGGGCCACTTAAAAATGTTTAAAATGGTGCCAGGCCAGAAGGGGAGGAGCCTAATCTGCAAGGGGTGGGGCCAGAATGCTTCTGGGCTTCCCCACCACCAGACCATAATTGGTCTGGGGG
>CM057845.1:134423590-134436762 GCA_030068395.1 Apalone spinifera | reverse complement strand
GGGGGGGGGGGGGGCGGGAGGGCAGCGCTGGGAAATGAGGGCAGCCCCTGCAGCCAGTTTCTTCCACACATTGGGACCTGAGAACAAGAGTGAGTGTGGAGTGCTGCTTCCTCTCGCCTCCAGTCCCACTCCACTCATGCCTCTGTGGAAAAAAGGGGGGGCGGCCAAAAATCGTTTTGCTTGGTGCGGCAAAAAATGTAGAGCCGGCCCTGC
Organism: Apalone spinifera; assembly: GCA_030068395.1. NCBI lineage: Eukaryota > Metazoa > Chordata > Testudines > Trionychidae > Apalone > Apalone spinifera. The sequence goes on along the minus strand of CM057845.1, from coordinate 134,436,549 downwards.
CTTGGCATCATATGGATACCATTCTTTGCAGGGTCAGAGTCCAGGTTAGGAATGTGACAGCTTTAATCATTATGTCACAACAGAGTCAGATGCCAGGTGATCATTCTGAGATTCCACATGCAGTGTGGGGGGCAAAAAATCCCTTGGTTATTTTTCCTACATTGCCGGGCTATTCTAATATGGAAAATATGTGGCGCTGAAAGTATGTTTGGAGCCCGTTTGTGGCTTAAAGCAGAACTATTGTACTGAGAAAACTCTCGGGCATGTTTCAAGGAAAGAGCAAAACAGTTTCCCTTCTTTTCATTTGCCAGGCCATTTCTGCAGTAGCTGAATTATTAAGAATGTCTGTGCTGAAAGGACAGGAGGTAACATGGACTAAAGCATATGACCTGAAATGAGGTAGATCGGGTTCTATATCCTGGCTCTCCGGTCAAGTCACTTAATCTCTCGGTGGCTGAGTTTCTCCCCTGTACAGTGGACTAAGCTGGGTTGTAGCTGAAGCTGTCCAGTGGAAGCCCCTCACAGAAGGTGCTATTTATCTTTTTTGCTCCAACACAATAAGGTCTCCACCTGATGCCCAATCAAACTCCATCAAGTTGCAACGGTGGTGGCTGTGAGCACACCTTGTGCCCAGTTCTCCTCCCACAAGGTATGAGAACCTCCCAATGAAGACCATGGGAATTAAGGGAAATGGAGATTCAGGCCCCAAGCTTTGCCTCCTGATATTCTATCACCATCATCAGTCTTCTCAACCGAGTTCCTAAAGTCTGGTCCAAAGCTCCTGGCACTTAACAGCCCCTTTTCCATTGTCTTTAATGGGCTTTGCAATAGGCCACTGAAAGGCCATGTCTACACTAGGAAATGATTTTGAAATAATAGCTCCCAAAATAACTATTTCAAAATAAGCTTATTCCCCATAGAAAGCAGGAGTACAGATTTCAAAATAACCAGCCCCTTATTTCAAAATAACGGGGTTGGTAGTGTGGACACTGCACGTATTATTTCAAAATAAGGGGGGTTATTTCAAAATAACTCCCTAGTGTAGACCAGGGCAGAGTGGGCAGGAGACACTGAACTCATGCAAGGGAAGCCATCACATAGTTCCTATTTCCTCCATTTATGTGGGGGAAAGGCAGTCTTCAGAGACAGCATCTCATCTCTCATTCCCATTGGTTTTCCCATCTGCTCTGACACAACCGCTGCCCTTTGCACATCTGTAGTTCTAACAGGTGCTCTTTAAATGGGGCACACCTTTACGCCTGATACTAACAATCATTGTTTTCAAGAAGAAAAGGCTATTTTCAGCACGCTTACCACAGCTAATCTATGATCATCCATCATCCATTTTCTTGAGCATGGTTTCATTGACTGCTGTGGAGCCATTGCACCAGCTGAGAATTTGATCCTGCAAACCATACAGCTAAAGAAAGTTATGCCCAGCAGGCATTCCCAGACTTTTTTCCCTGAAACCCAGCTGTGCAGCTGCAATAGGCACTGTAGCCAATTAGTAATATTTTTTGAGGAAAATTGTTAATTTTAATTACATATAGATTAAAACTACAGCACTGTGAATAAACACAGCACATTCCCTTTCCATTTTAACACAAGCAATTGTGATGATAGAAGTCCCTAGCAATGTGCACTGAAAGAAAAGCTCCAAGACTTTTAAAACCAAACAAATTTAGTAAAACTGAACTTTAAAAAAAAGTTGAGAGCAAAATGTGGTGTTCAAACAAGGAAAACACAATTCTGTATAAAACCAAACAATAATGCAACATAATGTTAGCAAAATTGTGACAAACATGTGCGATTAATTGTTGATTTTAAAACAAAGTAGTTGTTCAACTTAGAACACTGTATTGTATTATCAATTGTGTTATGTAAAATCTAAATTTCTGAGTTTTGTATGTAAAGACTCAACCCAACATAAAATAACAGTTGCATTATAACACACTGAGGCAATAGGTACTCATCCAATCTGGTAAAGGAGAATCCAAACTTCAATTATGTGTTGTCATATGTTCTCACCACTTTATTTGTTTGGCTGACTCTTTTCTGGTATCTGTAAATGATCCAGGACTTTCATTATCTTCCCCACCAGTACAGCTTCCCTGTTTTCAAAAAATATATCACTCCATCTCAGATTAAAATATTGCTTGCCATTTTTTACAGTTGTAAATGGCAGACTGTGTATACATTGCTTGGTTACCTTAACACAGCGTTGAACTTGTGAAAATTAAACTTGACATACTGCAGCTTGAATTTTTAAAATAAATTTTTCTGTACTCTGTTTAGCTGCAGTCTTTATATCTATATCACTTTTATTTAGATTACACAAATCCCATAGAGTTAAAGATGTACCAATTTAAGAGCTTGACTGTGCAATTGAGCCGGTGGACCATCACCCACAGTTTGGGAACCCTTAATGTACATTTTGTACTGTTCATAATAATTTCAGTGATTATTATTCATGTTGAAACACTAACAAATTATGCTTAGTTCAGCCTCACGACTGCTTATAATTCTGCTAATTCTAATAACAGATAATTATTTCTCCTTATTTCCAACTGATGGACAAAATTTTCCTCTTGCATCCACACAACACAGTTCTGTGGTTTTGCTCTCTCTGTGTCTGCAGTGCTCCCAGCCAATGTGATTGCTCAATCAATATCTGTCAAAGCAAGCCCCCTGTTGTTATGTTTTCTCTACACAATGAGAAAATCATGTACTATCAGTCTACGTGCCTAATTTCAGAAGAAAACAAACAATAAAAGGATGAGCAATGGGATTCCATGTATGCGTGTGTGAGAGAGACACGGGGAGAAGGAGGGAGATGTTACTCCCTCTATAATCCCTGCCTTAGGTTGTCTCCGAGCATTGCCCCCAGACGGGTGCTGAAACAATTTGTATAGTGGGGGTGCTGAGGCCATTGAATCAAAGTGGAAACTCTGTGTATCATGGGAACCACTTAAAGACAAGGCATGTGGCAGTCCACCCCCCTGTATCCCTAGTTCTAGAATCTATGCCCTTAGAAGCCACAGAAGGAGATGTCATACATTTAAAGATGCAGTACATGTAAAGCCGATTCATTACATCTCTCTTAAATTTGCATGACTATATACACCAACCATACAAATGGGCTAATCCACAGGGCCAGCCCACAACATTTTGGCACCTGAGGCAGGGAGCTCAAATGACGCCCCCATGCTCCCTCACTTGGGCCAAAACTTTGAAAGGCCTCAATTCTCTGGGTCCTAGTGGCGCCCCCACATAGTCTGGCATCTGAGGCAGCCGCCTCAGTTCACCTCCTGGTAAGACCAGTCCTGCTAATCCAAGACCCACTGAATTCTATGGGCGTCTTTTTGCATTGACTTAAATAGGCTTTAGTCTTCATTCAGAAGTAGGAAAAACAGAATATTAGAGTCAAGCAAATGTGAAAGGAGAATTTTTGCTCATTTAGTGGCCAGGGGACATTTCAGGAAGTAGAGACAGCCAAGAAATGAATCATTTTATTTCTTTGCAAAAAGGAGCGGACACACCCTTTATTGAAAATGGACATAAAAACACAGCAATCACAGATGGTGAACAAATACAAGATCATTCCGGCTACCTAGGGACCAATGTAATCCTAGTTTCCTCTTGCCCAGTCTTGTTTTAAAAGTTTCAGAGTTGGAGCTTTCAATGCTGCTCTTGAGGCAGTCTAACTGATCTCAATGACTGGATGTTTTACTGCTTTGCACCCTAAATTTTCCTCTGTGTCACCATTGCTCTTAGCTATCCCCTCTTTCTTGGAAACACAATAGTGGGAGAAAGGTGAAGCAATCAATAGAATTGTGCTACTCTGGGCCTGCTGCTCATTTGTCACAATGCCTTTACAGCATAAAGGGGCTTTAGTGTAAGTGAGAATCAGGCCTATTGTTTTTCCACTTAATTTGCAGAGATTCCTATTTTAGAGTAAGAGCTACCACTTGTGGCCAGATGTGCATTCATTTACACCCTGTACAAAGTGAGTGTGAACCATTTCCATTATGTTTTGGCAGGTTTTAAACCCACTTTGCACTGGTATAATTGACTACACAAAGAATTAGGCTCTTCAGATAGTAAGTGGCTACCTGTTCTGATCAGTTCTCCCTCTAATTTTTTCCATCCATATGCAAAATAAATGTTATGTGCATGAAACATGTGCAGATGTGCACCACAAACAGAAACACATGCTGCCAGCTGTGGGCGCTCTGCTACGGTGCATCTACACAGCACCCTACACTCAAAATAAGATATGCAATTTGCACTACGCAAATTGTGTTATCTTATTTCGAGTCTATTTCAAAATAAGAAATTTTGAAATAGACTCGAATTTGTCTACACAGTGCCAAATTTTGAAATAATTTACTATTTCGAGACTCTTAACCCTCTAGAAACAATGGTTACAGGGATGCCAAAGTAGCACACCCATTATTTCAAAAATATTTTGAAATAACAGGTGGCTTGTTACGATGCGGGGTAGCTATTTCAGGATCCCTTCGGTATCCCATAATAGCTGTACTGTGTAGATGTACCCCTAATCAGCTGGGTGGCATTTGAAATTCTCCTGGGTGGCTGCCCAACTACTCAGCTCACAGGGAACACCAGTCCTAATGATCATTTACTTTACTTAAAGAAGTAGCATTATTAAAAGCTAAAGTCCAAATTTTCAAAAGAGGTTGCCTGAAGTTAGGCTCCTTAAATCATACTTACAACCTGATTTTCAGGAGTTGAATTCCCAGAAGATCCCACTAACAGGAGCACAAGATGCTCAGCTATTCAGATACTCAAGCCCTGCATGTGGTTTTAGTCAACTAACTTTAGGCACCCAGGTCTGAAAATCATGCCATAATATTCCAATCACCAACACAATTCCTGCCACACTAGGGGGGTTTCCTTAGAGTCTCCCGCACAAGGTCTGGACATATCTGACACTATCTAGTTTGCAGTATGGACACTCCCAGCTCATCAGCTCATAGTGCTACGGCTGTGCCTTTCATGCACTCACTCTGAGCCTGTGCCTGTTGAAGTCTTTCATTTGACACGGGATTGAGACCAACAGCATCGCTAAATATACTCGTTTGATAGCTGCCATTTGGGATGCATTTTTATGGCATTCTGGTATAAGCAAACTAAACACTGAAAATACAGCTTTGTAGACTGGCTTCTTAAAATACCCGTGATGCTACTTTATTCCCCAGGCTTTGCTGTTATTTTTTAAATAAAATATCCTCTTTTATATATTCTGTGGTTTAAAAGTAGAAATCCTTCCATATGAGGACATGGCAAATGTTTCCATTGAAGAATATGAGTCAGTATAGAGTCTCTGACTATATTGGTCAGTTATACTCACTCTTCAGATATTTACCATATACCACTAACCAATGGCCATTTCTCAGTAAATAGCTCTCAGTTTTGCTGGATGCATTCCCAAAGCCTAATGTAGTGCTCTGTTCGCCAAAACAAGGACAAATCTCCTCTAATCCTGCCTATCGGAGAAGACAGACCTGTTGAAAACCGCAAGCAAAATAAGCTCAAGTGGTCTTAGCTGCCAAATCAAGCAGCTTTATGTCAATGTGTGAGCGTCACACCAGCATTGATCTTAGCCATCTGGCTCAGGACTTTGCAGAGTGGAATTCTTCAGATTGATACAGCTTGCTTCTCAAGGGCAGCTCTGCACTTACTGACACAAGAATTACAGGTACTTGGCACTTTCACGTCTTCTCTGCCTCCAGTCTCCCACCCCATCTTGCACCTTCTACTCTTCATTACCAATCCCCCCCAATACTCCACTGGGACACCACGGCCTCCTGGTACTAACCTCACATGCCCTCAAGGGTTTTTACTGGTGAACTAGCATGAAAAGGCACAATGCCCACAATCATGATGCACGTACTAGGTAATATGCTAAACCTCATCCATTTACTGCTGGAATTGGATTCAGAGGGTACATCTACACTGCACCCTAACTCAAAATAAGATAAGCAATCTGAGCTATGCAAATTGTGTATCTTATTTCGATGCTATTTCAAAATAGCTTATTCCGCCCTTTGATGCTGTCACAGCATCAAATTTCGAACTAAAGTGTTATTCCAAAACGTCCCTTACTCGTCTTAGAATGAGGTTTACAGGGACGTCAGAATAGTGAGCCTGAAATAATGGGCTTGCTGGGAAGACACGAGTTAGCTATTAATAGCGTTGCAATTCACTCACTACTCTTGTGGTCATACAAGCTCCCTTTCTTTTGAGGGCCAGAAGAACAGACTCAGTCCTGAATTTCCTCTCAGAAATGCTTCTTAGGCCAAGGATCTTTCCCATATGGGAGGAGTCTCCCGCATGTTGGGAGATGTGGGAGAGTGTGCCATGAAAGATTTCCCCACCCAACCAACCCTGTTAAGCAAATGCCTTTTAAGGACTCTTAAACAGATGCTGCATCCCACCCTAGAGATATCTGCATTTTAGTGGTGGGTGAAGTGATTTGGATGAAAGTGTCTGTAAAGATCCTATCATCCTTTTGAAAAGATAACTTGTTTTTAAAGCGCCTTTTGTTGCGATCCTTAGCTTTGTGGCTCCCCTTGCTCATCCTGTGGCCCACCTTTTAGGCACGATTTGTGACTCAGCAGAATTCCTAAGAGTTTTGGCAGGCTTCCAGCATTAATGGATTGATTTAACTTTCAGCCGCAGCCACCTATTTAACAGGAGATCCAGAAAAATATCCTTTCCTGATGTCTGTGCCTGTTCCCATCTCCTTACTAAAAACAAGTACATATGAGCTCAGCCTGCATTTGTGTAGAGTTAATATATACCAACATCAGCGATTCTCAACTCTGAGACTGAGACACTAGATGAGACTGGTGAGCAGACTAAGGAAAATTACAGCTACTTGGGATGATTAGCCACTCCCACCACTGCAGCTACACACTATTTTTAGTGCACTAATTTGATCACCATTAGCACAGGTTTGATCACATCCCCAGCGCAAAGATGATACCTTTAGAGAACACCCAGTGGCTTCACACTGCTGTCCTTGCAGCTCCTGGCATAAAGGGTGGGGGAAGAAAACAGGGCACGGGCTGCTGCACTCCAGCTACCCTTGTCTGCCACCATGACGTCTTGAAGCCATAGAGAGCCACATGTAAGTTAGAGCAGCCCCCAAGCGCAGGCTGGGCATGTCCCCAGCTGGCCTTTAGAATACAGAGGCACACAGGTGTCAATGGGCATCTTTCACAGCACTAAATATATCCAAACGAAACACGGGGTTATTGCACATAAAACATCATTAAAAGAAACGGGCATGTTCTCGAAGTTAATCTTAGAGGACCTATCACATAAGCAGGGAGCAGTGCACAGTGTGAAAACGTTGCACTGAATACTGATCTACCTTGTGGTATGGATGCCACCGTATTGCCGGCTCAGCTGCACCATGAAAAAAGCCTCAGGATCTTTGCTTGTCCTTCATATTTCAGGCATAAAGTACCGGAGCACTGACCTGACATGAGAATGTGATGATACGACACAAGCATCATCAGAGCCTCATGTCCCATGTTGAGGCCCACTCATCCACCAGGGCCCATGTTGGGATTTAGTCAGTTGCAGTGACCTCAGACAGCCCAGGGCCCATTGAAGCCAATGGGAGATAGGTGTCTACATCTTTTCGAGGCTCCGGGCCCAGGTCTGTAGCTATTTTCCTGGCTCCTATTCCAAGCCCTGATTTGGAAAAGAGTAAAATCCCAACACAACAGGCTATAAAGTCCCTTTCAAACTACACTGGGCCCAATGTCAGTGGGAACTGCTCTCGTGGGCTAGGAAATCTTAGCGCCTGTTGGAAAACCCCAAAGACTTGGGACAGATGGCAAAACTCGGGTTTATTTACTAAACTTCCTTCACCAGGCCCACCAATGTGTGTGTGCGGGGACAGTTGCCCTGGACCCCTTATGTTCATTGCTGGAACACAGCACCACGTGCTCTGAGGTACCGTGTGTGCTGTGGGATTCTGAGGGCTGGGGAGAAGGGGGGACCTGTGCATCATGATCTAGGCAGTGCTGAGGACTGGCTGCCCTCAGCTGCACGCCCCTTCCGCCTGAGAGCTCATCCCTTCTGGCGGCATGGAGCCACTTTCCCCCACATACATCTTATCCTGGGCCCGCACCTTTGGTTTCTTGCCCTTCATATGCCCACACCTCTGGTTTCTTGCTGACATGTTAGCCTGGGTAGCCTTCCTGCACACCACCCCAGAAGTTGAGGGACTTATTCTGTCTATCATCAGCATTTGTACAGCTCCCATTGGCATAGTATCTGAACAGCTCGCAGTGTTAAATGCGTGGATCTTCGCAACTTGCTGGTGAAGACTATCACTTCCATTTTGCAGATGGAGGTGCGGGGAGACTAGATGAGCTGCCTAAAGCAGGGGTGGCCAAACTTACTGATCCTTGTTGTTCTGAAGACAACAGTCTTCAGAAGTTTGAAGAGTCAGGGACTACAGCTATGTGGGATGTGGGTCTGGGGGGTTTCATCCCTGTGGGAGCTCAGAGCGGAAGCCCTGCTCCCATTGAAGCTCGCAAGCCAGGATTTGCCCACCCGTGGCCTACAGTTGCATTGGGTGGCTGTGATAGAGCAAATAATTGCACTGGGATTGGTCAAGTGTAGGCAAGTGCACTAATCCCTGCAACACCCTTTCCAGTCAGGCTATTAACAAAGGGAAAGGTCTAGCTAAGCTGTTTCCAGGGCAACAATCACCTCTCAGGGCCATTGTGGAAGCCTGCCCTCTAGGAATCGCCGAGGAAGTGGGGAGGATTCCTTTCTACAGCAATTCTCTACCCTCCCCCCCAACCCGCCCGCTGCACCCTGTGCTCTGTGGCATGACTCACACGGACATCACACGGAATGCCGCCTGAACATCCATAGTTGCAGGATCCACTGACAGAATAATGGTTCTCTCTGCTAGGGTAAGCCACCACCAGTCCTCAAGCCCGGGCAAAGATTGCAAATATAACCTGGTGCCTCTGTCCTTTGGGTAGCAATAAGTTCTGATTATTTTCACTGGCCTTACTTTTACTTTCCTCACCCCCACCCACCCAGGTGCTCTGTCTTTTGTTCTTAAGCTTCAGGCAATTGGAAGCATTGCTCGCCAGGACCATATGCCTCTGCCATTTGGTTTTAATGGGACATTTCACAATCCAGGGGTGAGACCTTTAAAGACAACATTAAAGCCCTTCCCACTGCCACTTTGACCTCATTTACATTTTGTTCCTTGAGGCAGATTTCTCCACATCCCCACTGGCAGGCTTCCCTCATCGCCCTCAGGCCTCATGCACTTCCTGGAGCACAGGCACTCATGGTATGAGCTAGTTAGGTAATGCTGAGAGCAGAGGCACTGACAATCACACAGGCCCTCACCAAGGAGTTAGCATTTACACCAGTTTCCCTCAGGCACTTGTGTGGCCCCCATCACCACAGCATCTGAGCTCCTCACGCTTTGTAATGTATGTGTCTTCCCAGTATGCCTGTGAGGTAAGGCAGTGCTATTGGGTGGAGAATGAGGTACAGATGGGCATAGCACTGAGCTCTGGCTAGTACTCTAGCCAGGTCGAGGACCTCCCTTCCAGGGTCTGGCCACAAAAAAACACAGGCACATCCTAGGATCTTTTTCTCAGGCTGCTCACCACCCCTTCCCCACTACTCTATCAGCCCTATCGTCATTAGTGTGGCTAATATGCCACAGTTTCCGAGGAAGCCCGCAAGGGGGGTGAAATCACTTTTTTTATCCCTTGTTAGAACAGGCCAGGAAGGAGCATATTTTAGTGGCAGTCTCTCTTTTCGGGGGCATTGGAAGCGTTAATCCATTCCTGGGCTAAACAGTCATAAAGCCACAGTCACGGTTTCAAGAGCTTTGCATGTAATGATAAAACTCATTATGCAAATATGATATTCACGTTATTGTGAGCACACAGTGTCTTTGTGGATCCCCTTGCTAATGAATGGCTGTGGCAGCGTCTGGAGGCAACCCTAGCTGTGGCTAACACATGCAATGAGCTCAGGCATGACAGAGAGCAGGGGAGGGAGTGCCCATCCCATCCGTGACCCGTCCCACAGATGCAGGACATGGCTAAAGTCCTAGGAATGATGTTTCCCAGCAATACGGCAGAAGTGAGTTTACTTGTGTGTCTTTCAAAATATAGTTGAAGTCAGTGTTTATATCCCCTTTCGTGAACGTACTGAGCCGCCACAGCTTCCTCTGATTGTAGGTGGAGCTGTGGGTGGTCTTCACCTCTGAAAATCAGTCCATGCTTTAGGAAAGTGGTGAGCAAATAACAGTGGCTTGAGTCAGGAAGCTGCTTTGCCTATACAGAGACATCAATATTCTGGATCTACAGATCATCCTCCTACCTTCCTCAGGATCGCCACTACACTTTGGTTCCAGTCCTACACCCTCCCAGGTCTAAACAGTGCACTCACTCCAGACCTGCAGCGCCGCCGGCTAGTCTAGTCCTGGATCCTTGCTAGCTGGGGAGCCACTTTGAGATGTGGACAAATGGGAACTAACAGAAAACTCAGAGAGGTCAAGAGGGCAGTCATCAGCTAGGTCAAAACAGGATCGCTTTATTGGCATCAGTGAATGTACATCCACTTACTGTAAGGACTACAGAAGTGAGAGGTGAATGAACTGTGCCATTTGATCCCCATGGAAATTCAGTTCTAAATAAGGATGTTAAGGAGCGATTATTGGCTAATTGTGTAATCGATACAATTTGTATCGACTACATGATAAGTCAATAAGGGCCGCTCTGCAGAGCCGCAGCAGGGGTATCTCCCGGAGCTAGTTTGAGCTCTTACTACATTTAAAATGCAGAGGTGCAGTGTCCCATTCTGACACAAGCTGGGACTGCTTAGTCCTAGCTCACACCAGGTCAAGCAGCCCCTGTTTGTGGTGACCGGGGTTGGTGGCAGTCTAAGTCACTGTCCCAGAAACCTTGCAATCAGCATGAGCTACAATGCAAATAGCGAATGCACTGAGAAAGTGGGTGCATGCAGTTCCAGAGCAGAAATTTGTGAAGCTAAATAACATATGGATATTTTGATGGGAGACCAGGAAGAGGTTGCTTGCCCTTTGGGAAAGGGTCTGGAATGATGTTCATTCTCCCAGGTAATGACTCCTGAAAGGAGACCCATACAATTCACATGATCTTTAATGGACCAGATTCCCTGCCTCCCACAGTAAATCCGGAGGTAGGGGAAAGAAGGAGGAAATTTCTGGGAGGTTCCCCTTGTGAATACTGCCCCACATCATTTCATCAGGAGTGTGGGGTTTATATTTCCCCATGAAACCAACTGTGGAACCTACTACCACATGCTGGCGTGTAGAGATGATTAATAGTGGATGATTTATGCTTTTATCATATTATTTTGGTTGACTGAATGCATTAGTTTGCTGGGTCAGTGTTTGCTCATCAGGGATGGGATGAACCCAAAACTCAGACCTGGACAACCACTCCAAACTCGGAAGATGTTTGGATCTAAGTCTAGGTTTGAATTTTGTAGCTGGCCCAATACACCTCTAGTGGACTGAATCAAACCCTGGATCCATTCTCTTACAAAAATCGAAGTTCAGATTTGTATCTAATTTTATAGCTGAGGTCCATTTCTTTTGCTTGCTGGAGATGTTTGGTACAGGGTTTCATTTTAATTCATTTCTCTATTATCTGTTCATTTGTCCTTTCCTGATTTATGATAATTCTTCCTGCTTCTATGCACACCTCCTTGTTGCCTGGTTCCTTTCTGTTCTTTTTTCTATCCATTTTTCTTTTCTCTGTGGACAAGCACTCTTAACACAAACGAAAATCGACATTACCAGCTGGCTTGGGTTCACCAGGCACAGTGCCTGTCTTTCTGGAGGTTTTTGATATAATGTGGTAGCTTTTTTATTTGAAAAGTTATTTGGGATGTTATTGCCAATTTCTTGCCCTGTTTATTGAATTTAGCCTTACCCTTCGTTATCACAGTTTGACTCCAACCATACAATATTGCATGTGATTTCACATAATTTCACCACCAGGTATTTGTAATATTGCTTGATAGTTCTTTTTGCTCCTGTTCTTAGCATTCCGTAAGCAAGAAAAATGCTGAGTTAACTCAGGGAGCTGGTAGGTAAGATCCCATGAGAAGCAAGATTAAGAGGAAAAACAATTGAAGACAATTGGCAGTTTTTCAAAGGGGCACTATTAAAGGTGCAAGAGCACACTATTCCACTGTGTAGAAAAGATAGGAAGTAGGGCAAGAGACCTGCTGGCTTACCCCAGAGATCTTGCATGATTTAAATATCAAAAAGGGGTCATATAAAAAATGGAAAATAGGTCAAAGTAGAATGGATGAATATAAACAAATAACACAAGTAAGTTGTGGCAAAATTAGAAAACCATAGGCACAAAATGAGCTCAATCTAGCAGAAACATAAAGAGTAACAAAAAAAAATTCCACAAATATATTAGAAGCAAGAAGACCAAAGACTGGATAGGCCCATTGCTCAATAAAGAGGGAGAAACAATATCAGAACATGTGAAAATGGCAGAGACACTTAATTTCTTTGTTTTGATTTTCACCAAGAAGGTTGGTGGTGACTGGATGCCTAACATAGTAAATGCTAGTGAAAATGGGGTAGGTTCAGAAGCAAAAATAGGAAATAAACTGGAGAAATACAACCTAGATGGGGCTACTTTAGGGTGGGTGCATAATTGGTTGGATAACCATTCTCAGAGAGTAGTTATGAATTGTTCACAGTCATGCTGAAAGGGTAAAACTAGTGGGATTCTGCAGGGATCAGTTCTGGGACAAGTTCTGTTCAATATCTTCATCAACTATTTAGATGATGGCATAAAGAGTACTCATAAATTTGTGGATGATGCCAAGCTGGGAGGGGTTTCAAATGTTTTGGAGGATAGGGT
>CM057845.1:134385972-134423490 GCA_030068395.1 Apalone spinifera | reverse complement strand
CCTCATTTGCATAGCTCTGGCGCAAGATCGCGCCAGTATAGACACAGCCACTGATTCTAGCTGGGTGCAAAGCTTTGAAATCTCTCGTTTCCAACTGCAGCTAGAAGTAGCAGGCATCAGTTGTTCAGATAACACTCCATTAAACCTCGAGCACTTATTTGAACCAAACTTCTGCACCTTTTGAAGTGTGTCTTTAGCAAGCCCAACATCTTGCTATGCATGGATTTGACAGTGCATGTACCACAATCTATTTGCTGCCACTATTTCTTCTGTCAGAGAGAGGATTGCAGTGTGTACAGACATACCCAAAGAGACCTGGTAGCGAGGTACCCTTCCCCATAAAAATCTTCCCATCTCTCCTGCCAAGAGCGCCTCTCCCCACTGGGGTGTACGAGCTAAGTATGGAGTGTGGTGGCTAGGACTTAGTGCTGGAATGGGTTCTATTCCAAGTTCTCAGTGCAATATTGGAAAAGTCATTACACCTCTGCCTCAATTTCCTCTCTAGGTAATGGGCATCATGGCTGCTGCCAATTAGGAGGGCTAAGCATTATTATAAAGAGATGGGACCCAAACGGAAAATGCACCTTAAAATGTAAATGGACCCCAGGAAAATAAAAGATAAAGGGGTAAGATATGATACAATGTGATTTTCTGTTTTCTGCAGAAGCTTCCATTTCCAATCCCTTTGCAATACATTATATAGAGTTAGAACCACATTGGGGGAACAGGGCAGTAGCCATCATGGTATAGAACATGATAGGGGCTGCTGAACTAAGAAAAATTTCTTGGGCCTTTTATACCACTCCAGCAGCAAAAGGGAACCATCAAGTAATATGGTATCAGGTTTAAAACAATACGCACCAGGTTTAAAACAAAAGGAAATATTTCTTCATGCAGCGCACAGTCAACCCGTGGAACTCCTTGCCAGGGGACGTTGTGAAGACTAGAACTTTAACTAGGTTAAAAAAAGAACTAGATACATTTTTGGAGATTAGGTTCATCAATGCTTTTTAGCCAAGATGGGTAGGAATGGTGTCCCTTGCCTCTATTTGTCGGAGGCTGGAAATGGGTGACAGGTGATGGATCATTTGAAGATTACCTGTTCTCTTCACTCCCTCTGGGGCACCAGGCATTGGCCACTGTCAGAAGACAGGATACTGAGCTAGATGGATCTTTGGTCTGATCCATTCTTATGTTCTTAAGTTCTTACGTGTGTGAAAATAGCTCCTGTGCAGGTGGTTTGCTTAGCCAGTGTAAAACTAGCAATAGAGTCTTCTGGCTTGCCCCCAGCCCCTGGAAGATCAGGACTATGTCAGGAAGGTGCCTGGAATGCACTGTACTAAGCTATTCTCTTCTTCCTATGGCCTATACTGGAAAGTAGAGGGTAAGTTAGAGTAGCTGTAGGGCTACTCAGTGTTGTCCCCCAGTGGTGTCCCTCCCCATTCAATATATTCATAAATGATCTGAAAGAAGGAAGCAATGAGTAAGGTGGGAAAATTTGCAGATGATACAAAACTTCTCAAAATAATTAAGTTCAAAGTAGACCACAAAGGGTTACAAAGGGATATCACAAAACTGGAGAACTGGGCAACAAAATGACAGATGAAATTTAATTTGAAAAGTGCAAAGTACTGTATATTGGAAAATATCATATGCACATATATCCCAACCAGACATATAAAATTTTGTGGTCTAAATTAGCTGTTATTGCTCAAGAAAGAGATCTAGGAGTCACTGTGGATGGTGCTCTGAAAACATCCACTCAATGTGCAGCAGCAGTCCAAAAAAAAAAAAAAACCCCCAAAAAACCAACCTAATGGAAAGTTAGGAATTATTAGGAAAGGGATAGATAGGACAGAAAATATCATATTGCTTCTATATAAATCCATGGTACACCCACATCTTGACCATTGTGTGCAGATCCGATCATCTCATCTATATATATCTGTATCTATATATAGGATTTGGAAAAGGGAGAGAAAAGGGCAAAAAATGTTTAGAAGCAGGGAACAGCTTCCATATGAGGCGAGATTAAATAAAATTGGGACTGTTCAGCTTGTAAAAGAGACAATTAAGGGGGTATATGATAGAAGTCTATAAAATCATGACTTATTGTGGATCAAGTACATAAGGAAGTGTTATTTACAACTGCTCATAACATAAGAACTAAGGGTCTCCAAATGAAATTAATAGGCACAGGATGGATCACTGAAATTAATAGGTACAAGATGGCCAGAAACAAAAACTTTGTTGCTGCACAGAAAAGAGATTAAGGTGGGTAGAACCCTACAGTGATCTTATTGTGGGTAGGCAAGGAGGGGAACCCGAAAGCCCAGCACATAGATTCATTTTATCCTTTGCACTGGCTTCTGCAAACCTTTTATTTGGAAATATATGATGCTAGTGTCCCTTTAAAATGTGAGTATAGACAGCAGTAGGAGACTGAGATGATGATGATGATGGTTTGTATTACAGAAATACTTATTGGGGGGCCACAAATCAGGACCTAATTATTTTAGTTGCTGTACATACACATAGTAAGAGGCAGTCACTGCTCCAGAGAATTTATAATCTAAGTAGACAAGAGACACAAAGGTGGGTGGAAGCAGATTGGACATAAATGAGACTAATAGGTGTCTCTCAAAGAGAGATGTTCCTGCAGAGAACCAAGAATTCTATGAGCTTGATTTAACTTCATAACCTTTCCCATCACTACTCTGGTGTGAGGGCTTTTTCCTCTGATGCACGTTACACTCTGTTTCAGCAACTCCCCAACGCTTACGATGTCAGCTAAAACTTTATTTCCCTTTCCTGTGCCTCTCGGATTTCTCTTTCTCTCTGCTACTTATTATTTGGCCTAATAACTGGCTATCACAGAACCTCACTAATTACTGTACCATGCTCGGAAGATGATTTTTTTTTTTGCAGATTAGTGAGTTAATTGAACAAGCTGTTTAAAAGAGAACAACACAGGCTATCACATCGCAAAAGTGTAGTTTTAATGATAACTCTTCATAGAATACTATTAGATACCTAACATAAGAGAGATGTTTGTGATGGGGTAATTGAATGATTGACTCCATACATATCCATGTTTCTCTCAATCTTAGAATCTTGAGTTTGGTGCACATCTTCATGATGAACCTGATCATATACCCCTGGAGACAGTGGGAACTTTGTTGTTGATTTCATTTTCTGAATGTGAAAAATCCAATATTTGACCTGTCTGGTGGAAGTAATCAGAAAGTCATCTGTCTGGACTGCAACTACACAAATGTCCTTTTGAGCTACACTCTTGAAATCTGGCAGGCTCGTGGACTGCTGATTTCGTGGGGAGGGGAAAACATACACTCAAAAGTGAACATTTCTAAACATCACTCTGAGGCTATGTCTACACTGCACTTGGATGTTGTGACTGGAGCTCACATGGGCACACTCACACAATCTTTAATCTAGCAAGCATGGTCAATCTAGAAGACATGGCAGCATGGACTCTGGTGTGGACTAGGATCACCCAGGGTTCTAACCCTCCACTCATTTACACTGCTGTTCCTACACTATTTTTAGCTGCATCTCTATTGCTATTTTTAACCTGGTAGCTCATTCGGAACTAACACAAGTGTATCTTCTCAATTTAGGAATCAGAGCCCCTGTTGGAAGTGTAGACATATCCTAAGTCTAAAGGAGATCCAGGCTCCTAATATAAACAGATATAGCTCCTGTTTGCACTGGTGGAACTTACTCTGATTTCAATCAGGTAAATTCTTCTACTGCAAATAGTGGCTTTGTGGGTCTACACAAGGGATTTGCACTAGTGCAGTTACACCAGCACCTGGAACTGGAGTAAAACCTCAATATGGACAATATCAAAGTCCTCGCACTGTGAAATCTCTCCACAGCACAGTTATTAAATGGTGAGAAGTGGGGAAGAGACCATGGCGGGGGTTGTGTGCCAACTAGAAGGTGTGAAAGAGAATAACAAAGACCACACTGGAGAACTTCTATTATATTTTAACCTTGTGTGCAGTGGTTTGGGAGAAGAGAAGCATTTGGCACAAAGGTGCTAGGCAAAATAATGTTGCACATGTGTGAAGTGGATACATACAAAAAGAAATAACTGCTAATAAAAGGCTCATGTATGATAAGCATTTTAGCTGTGAGATGCAGCGGCACATAGCATTCAAGGGCATCCTCCAAGGTTGCAGCTGCAATCATGTTACTTGGCTCACAGGTGCTGTGAGCTGACACTGCAGTTAACAGCTCCACAGGCAAAAGGACTGTAACTCTGGCAGCCAGCTGGTGATGCATGATGTGAGTTTCATAGCCCCTTTCCCTCCCACCCACCCCCCAGCCTCCGCAAGTTTGGTGTAGTCAATATGTCTACAGGTTTTGAAATTGGCAGTCAAAGTCTGTCATCCTGCAGATGATGAACTTCCATTGACGATCCCTGCGGGGGAAGAGAGACAAACGATAGACATTAATGAGGCAAGGGCAACCGCAAAGGACAAAAAAATTATACAAATGAGGACAACTTTTCACTAAGGGCGCCTCCAGCTAGCAACTCTCTCTGCCACTAGCCTAATCAGTCTTCCTCCAGGTGTTACCTGTTACATGACAGAAGGCAACTGAACATTTCAAAAGATTGATAAATGCCTGCCCTGCCCCCGACAAACTAAAAGCATAAAGCCCCCGAATTACCCATCAGAAGATAATGACTTTTCATCATGATCTATCTCCAGTAAGCTTCAGAGCAGTGACCTAGAGGAGAAAAGCCAGGCTGGTTATGATCAAAAGTCACCTTCAGGTGATGAGTTGCTCTGTAATCTGCAGTACGTGAAATGGGTTGGTAGGCTTCAGCTGTCATATGCTGGCGGGCAACTGAATTCAGGTATAGAATAAAATATTAGTAGATGGGACTTGTAATTTAAATGAGTGGTGAGTGACTCTCCAAAGTCTCCAAAGTCTGGAGGTTTTCAGAAGCTCTGCTGCAGCTAGTTGTCTGAGCTTGAGTCTGAACACTGTGGTCGTAATGTTGCGAGAGCTAGTCGAAGGGGAGAGTTCCTTGCCAGATCTATGCACACTCTCTGTCATGTGCTGGTCACCCCATACACAGCATGAACCTCTGAAGTACTGCCTCTGGGCATTTATAGAAGATAGGAGGTGCTGTAGAGAAGATACTGACCTCACATTTGCTGGGATATGACTCAACTGACTTCAGCTGAGTCGTTCTTGACTTACACTGGAGCACATGAGGATATGCCTAGACTGCAGAGTTTTTCTGGGAAGTATCCCTGTGTCCAGGGAACGCATCTGCTTTTTTGGAACTGGAATGGGTTACCTAGGGAAGTAGTGGAGTCTCCATGCCTAGAGGTGTTTAAGTCTCGGCTAGACAAGTCTCTGGCCGGGTTGATTTAGTTGGGATTGGTCCTGCCTAGAGCAGAGGGCTGAAGTTGATGACCTTCTAAGGTCTCTTTCAGCTCAATGGTTCTATGATTCTATGATTCTTTCGGCATCCCTGTATTCCTCATTTTATGGAATAAGGGATGTTCTAAAAGAGGAGTTTTTTCTAATATTTGGCACTGTGTAGACGGGCCAAATGTCCGAAAAGCTTCTTGTGAAAAAAACAGTGGAAAAAGATACACAAATTGTGAACTGCAATTTGTGTATCTTTTTCCGAAAGCACCCCCCCCCCTCCCCCAGCAGCGTAGACATAGCCTAAGAGAAGAATTTTGCCCTCTGGAGTCTCTATAAATAAAAGTACTTTCAATTCAATTTTAATTTACGGTGCACATTATGTTGATAGTTTACCTTATTTTAACAGTGTTATTTAGAACAGTGCATCTCTCACATCACCCAGCACTGTATAATCTTTTTTTTTCTTTCAATGTTGCCTTGATAGGTAGTTTTAATTGTTATTTGCTTACAGAAGGTCAATAACAATATCAATATCAATCCAATGCCAAACTTATTTTTAGATTCAGTTTAAGAAATCATCATCCATGGTACATGTGTGCTGATCACAGACATTTGTTACTCCCCCGGTCACTTGGATACCCAGAGATACAGATCAATAATGCTGCAATAAGGTTTTACAGCTCAGCATTATGGCCTATTAAATTTACACCTGTTGTAACAGAGGCTCTTAACTCAAAGTCTTAGATCCAGTACTTTTGCCATGAAAGGACATTGCCAAGATAAAAATCAAGCATGTTTAACAAACATGTGCTTTACTTCATGTATTAATAATACAATCTATGATAATAAAAACAGAAATGTTATTTAAGATCTCATTCTGTCAAACCATGAAGTGAACTTAATTTTAAGCCCCATCAACTTTATTTGGGATGTCTCAGGGCCATACTTTGTACCCTTTGTCATGTAAAAGGGATGCATGAGTGGCCCTTATCTCAGTGGGCCACAAGTTTGTCCTGACAGTTGGTTTCTTGGGATAGGGTAGTTTTGCTAGCTGCACTTGTCTACCTAGAATTTGTGGGGTGTGCCGATTGAACCACAGCAGCACTTTGATTGACTGCTGTCATGAGTAGGAACTGCTAAGGAGAGTCTGACTTCCCTGGAAATTGAGGAAAGGGTTAAGCAACTCTGGGAATGCACCTGAGGGAGGGGGCTTTGGGCATTCAGCCAATGAAATGCAGATAGGAATTTCAAACCCAAAGAAGGTTTTTTTTTCTCTCTTCTTTTGTTTGGAATCCAGAGGAGTTTTCCCCAGGTAACAAGGGAGATGGGCTCTCCCAGGAATGGACTCCTTGAAATGTATAAGTAGGGAAAAGTTTAGATAGTCCATTAGGTTTTACTATTTTCCTTGTTTGGGGGTTTGGAAATCATGTCTGAGCTGGTTAATTGTTTTTCTCTTTTGTAACTAAGGATTACAACCCATGGATTTCCCCAAGTCTATTTCACTGCATGGCTTTTAACACCTAGTCATTTACTATGCTTGCCACAGTAGTCTTGTTTTGATAATAAAAGTGTTTTTTCCTTTTTGTTTTGATTAACTGTTATTGGTTGATTTTTGAGTCCTTAAACCTATGTGCCTAAGTTACCCGGGAGGAGCAGAGCCCCATTGTTCTCGGCGGATTCCCTCTGTTTGTTCTCCCAACTCTAAGCAAAATGGAGGTTGGAGTAGGGGGGAGAGCATTGCCTCAGGTAGGGGATTCCCAAGTGCTCTTCCCTGGAAAAGGGTTTATTTTATATATTTTTAATTACACTTGGATGTTGGCAGCAATTTTTTTTCCTTAGATCTCAGGGAAACTGAGACCGGACAAATTTGTTTCTGGGAGCTACAGAGACAGGTTCTTATAGAGTTTATTATGCTAGCCGGCCTCCATCTCTACACTCAGGCTATGTCTATACTGCACCCTTCTTCCGCAAAAGCTTATGCAAATGAAGCGTGGAGTAGAATATCACTGCACTTCATTTGCATAATTAATTAGGGGCCATTTTTGCACAAAAGGCTTTTGCGCAAATAGGAGCTGTGTAAATGGCTCCTTTTTGCACAAAACCCCCCTCTTGCGCAAGAGCTGTTCTTCCTCATTTTTTCATTAGCGGCAATATGCTAATCCAGGCTTCATTTGCATAGGCTTTTGAGCAAGAGAGGTGCAGTGTAGACATAGCCTCAGAGTGCCAGGTTGGGGAATTGAGCCATGACAGATGCAGAGGGAGCACAAGGCTCTCACAATGTTGAGTGCAATCAGCATGTACCTTGCTTCACATACCCTTGTTTTATGTGCATTTTGCTTTTGTAATGCTGGTAGGGGAAAAAAACCTACATGGATGGAAACCAGCAGAGTCTGGTAACCTTGTGCGTGGGCAACAGTAAACAAAATGTTGCATGGGCCACACATAGAAACCTGATGAGCTGCATGTAGCCCTTAGGCCACCTACTGCCCACCACTGTTTAGAGTATGTCTACCTTGCAAAAAAAGGTGTATTTTAAGCTCAGGTTAGCGCATGCAAATTAAACTAGCAGTGAGAACATAGTAACTTGACTTCTAGCTCAAGTTCAATCCCAAGCTTCTCTAACCTGAGTTAACACTGAATTCTTGTGTCCTAACATGAGGTAAGAGCACAGCAGTTTTTGGAGAGAAGACATACCCCTAGGTAAGGAAGTGAAGCTTTTCTGGTCCCTTTCACTCTCTGGCTCTCATGTATCTGGTGTTGTTGTATTCAGCGTTCCAACACTGCAGGGAAATATTTAAATCCTCAAATAATTTGTTTCCAATTAAATGAAAACTGTCCACTATTTCTCATCCTATTAGATCTGATTTGTTGTTGTTGTATGAAACCTAATTGGGGGCCTAAAACAGCTGACTGTTTAGCTGATCTATCTGGGTACCACACAGGTAGCTGAATCCTAGGGTATCTTTAATCATGATTCTCACAGCAGTTAAGAGATTGCTCATGATTCAGATCACTCGAGCAAAGACACAGAAGAACAGATGACAAAAACCTTGGTATGCCAAATCTTTGAGCTTTGTGTAAGGTGTGTTCCAGAAAAGCTGAGGCAGGGAGTGACTCTTGTGCCCCACAAACCTGCTGGGCTCCCAACCAGGCTGCAGCTGCAAAGGATGGCAGAGGAGGGCATGCTCTGTGCATGTTTTCACGTACACCTTGCAGTATAATCCAGGCCCACTCCATGACTGCTGATTCCAAACCAGGATTTAGGGAGACCGAGGCTGGTGACACTTGACAGAACAGCTTGGATTAATCATTCTGGCAAGTAGGGAGCTGGAAAAAACAGTGAGCCCATGAGCGGCGGATAATGTAGGCAAGGCACAGCCTTCCCAAAACTACCTACATGCCCAGCCACTGGGAAGGGCTGGGACCACAATGTGGCTTCACCGGCCATCAGGGAGGGAGGGGGCAGTGGCGTGGCAGCCCTGCTCCCAAGGAGGTCTAGGGATAGGGCTGCAGCAGGGCAACCCTGGACTCCAGGTGGCCTGTGAGGATCAGGCTGGTGTGGGCGGGGCTTGGCTCCAGGAGCAGGGCCTCAGACGGAAGGAGTGGGGCTTGGGCTTGCCTTCCCCAGCTGGGCCTTCACCCGCCTCCCAGTGAGTGAGGTCCATCTGTGTCCAACCGCCTCTCTAACAATTCCTAGGCTGTCTCCATTAGCCCTTTTTTCTCTAAAATCCCCCACTGCTGCTACCGTAGGTTCAGCTGCCCCACTGATAATGGGATGGAGCTTCTTGAGGTAGCTGCCATTTTAAGCACTGTGTCATCCAACCCTGCTCAAAGGTATTCCAGCCAGCACCTTGTCTACACTACTGCTCCCACTGCTACTATCCGTGGGGACGGCAGCAATGGGAAATGATAGAGAAGACCCCAGTGTAGCCAAGACGCTGGAGTCCTGCCTCTTCTCTACCACAAGGGAGACAGGCACCTCTGGGCCAACTGCCTATCTTTTGCACAGGTAACTTCTGTGGGGAATAATCTGTGCACAAGGTTGCCAGTGAGCAATAACCAGCCCCCAGGAATGTTGTCGGAAATGATCATTTCTGGGACTGTACAATCCTGGGAGTCTATTATAATTTCTGCAAAGCCATGACTCCCTTGGCCTCCTATGGACAACATTGGCCAGGGGGAGTTCCTAGTGTGCTGCCAGGGAGCTGGGAGGGCCACTGTGGCAAAACCATCTCCTCTTTCCCCCCCACTGTACATATGGGTGGCCGGGAGAAGTATTTGCATTGCTAATGCTCCTCCCCAACCAGGCGTGGCAACAACTAGCTGCCTCAGGACACCCCAACTCAGTATCTACCATGGTATCCCATAATGCTGGGCTTGCACATTGACTTGGAAAGACACAGTTAAGAGTGTTGTCAGGTAAACTGATCTCATTATACTTCAGAGTAATTCAACACCACCAGCTGGATTAATGGGAACTGTTTACACTTCTCAGGTCTGTTTTTTCAGACTATCTACAAGCTCAGGCAAGCGGCACTGCACTGTTCTACATCCCGTTCATAGTTTGAAGGTTATCTCTGCAGCCATGATGGCTAGAGAGATCATTTGTTTTAAACTGAAGATTTTGGAGCATAGTAATGCAGCAGTTCGAAACAGGCCGGTGGTATCCATTTGCATGGTGTATAATATCATTATACACAGAGCCCTGCTCAGAAGGCGGTAACAAATGCTAATGAGAAATAATGGTCCAGCATAATTGATAACAAAGTAATTAACACATTCTCTGGAAAGGAATCAGTGTTCTATTTCATTAAGCTTAATTCTCTATGCCTGGCTTTGCAGCATGCTTCAAGCTACAGGGCCTGAAACTGATCACTTGTGCCTTGTTTTTATCAGTAACTGCTGATTTCAGGGAATTTATTCTGCATTAACAGTTGCATCAAAGGGGAGGAAGAATCAGTCTCCTTATAAGTAAAGTTCTCTTTATTAAACCTCTTCATATGGGGCCTTATGAAACACCAAGAGTTCTATGTTCCTTTTTTTGGGAGATCCCCTTCCAATTCCACAGTAGATTAAGAGGGTTTCCCTTTGCTGTGGGTCAATTTGCCTGAAACTCAGTTTCTGTTTCACAACGCTGTTTGCGACTCAGTCTGACATTATTGAACAACTTTGCTCTATGGCACAGAATAGTCATTACTTTTTGACCCAATCTGCTGGTGCTGGAGCTATTTGGTTACATTATCATGGTCCATGTAGCTAAGTTGTTGTGCCTTTGCTTTCTATTCCTGTACCTTTAAACTACTAAGGAATTGTCTATGCTAGTCAGTGGACCGATTCTGCAGTGATCGATTTATTGCGGCTGTTTAGATGTGATAAATCAACCTCCAAGCACTCCCCCGTCAAATCCAGTACTCCACCAGGATAAGACGAGTAGTCAGAGGCGACGGGAAAGGAACCCCCGCTGACCTTATTGAGTGGAAGATGCCTCGTTGACTTCAGCAACGTTATTTGCGTAGCTGAAGTTGCGTAGCTTAGAGCAACAGGGGGGTGTAGTGTAGAGTAGACCTAAGAACTCTCCCTGTGTGCATAATTCATGCACTGAACCATCTCCCTGAACAGAAGAGATGCTCATGAAGAATTTACTTTTGTTCCTTTCTGTTGTTTTTCTTAATCTAAAATAAAACTACTTTTAGACTGAATGTACAGTGTTGCTTTTCGCATATGGAAATACATACAATTGGAATACCCTCAATTTGTTAATAGCAGTTCCCTGAATGTCCACAGACACAGACAGTTTGGTCCCTTTTAAGTTACTGCAAATGATAAGAATTGGTTTCAGGGAATAATCTGAAGTCATGTTTATAATATAGAAATTAGAGTACAGGGTCAGACCAATGATCTGGTTCACTGCTCAAATCTCTACTCAATGTCTCAAAGAAAACAATCATATCAACAACATATATAAAAAAGTGGGGGTGATCAGATGTTAGGACTTCTGAGATTTCAGAGGGGAGATATCTACAGTAATAAAAGGGTTAAGGGATGGGGGTGGGTGGGAGGAGGGTCCTACTCCTCTTCTCCTTGCATCCCCAATGATAGCACCTAAAATCTGTTTATTTTAATCAAGCTAAAGATGACAAATGTGGTCTTCAGTGACAATTGACACCAGATGAGGGTCTGCTTGTGTTCTTAGTGAATCTACAACACACAGCGTAACAGTGGATCGAGGGTGATGTATTCTTGAGATCAGGACTCCATCCTGAAAAGGGCTTCCAATATGTCAGGATGCCACATATATCTAATGTTTGATTACCTACAACTGATGCAGCGTGCAGCATGAAGACAGAGCATGCATGTGAGCAGGTGGACCCCTAGATGTGTCTGCACCTCTTTGCACACAGCGGTTGGCAGTATCGTGTAGCTTGACAAAACGCCTAGTGCGCTACACACCTGCTGGCTGCCATTTTGCTTTCCTGAAAGGTATGCTGAAATAAGCTCCTCTGTCCTTCCAGGGGTAGGGGATAGCCCATCTGGAATTTTAAAGATCTTGATAATTTTATAAACAATGGTATCCAGAGTTAGGCCAGAACCAAACCTCTAGACCAAAACACCAGTCAGTCTAGGGAAGAGGGGCAGATCCACAGGTGAACCTTTTGGCTAAACTCACTGCTAATAACACTTGTAGCTATATCTAGTTATCAGATCTCATAGATGATCCTCAGTGAGGACAGGGAGGTAGGCCCCATTTACAGCCCTGGTGCATGATGGACTTAGGCCCTATCTCTGAAGAATCAGATAGTGATTAATAAAAATACCTATCTGGGAGTGCATTTGATAGATCATTGTTAGATCCAATATGGCAGTCCTATATTCCAGATGGGGGGGACCCCACTTTTTCTACCACTTCCAATAACAACACGAAGCAAAAAGCAAACCTGTCCACAGCAGAGAAAGTAGTAGTTGCTCCCCGGATGTAATGATCATAAGTGTACATCATCATGTCCATATCTTCTCCATAGTGTCCTGGATGTTCCGTTGTCATGCTTTATGCCAAGGGAAAAGAAAACACAATTTACCTTTTGGTAGAAACAGGGAATGAAACAGAATTGACTGAATGCAGCTCAAATGCCAGAATCTTCACCTCTATTTCTTTGAAAGTTTTTACTCTTTGAAAGTTCTTATTCTTTGACAACATAATAATGCAGAGTCCTACACATAATATATCTTTTGCATGCAATTTGTTCTTGAAATCCTTTGGATAATTATAAAGAATTTAGCTTATGTGGAGCAGGTCTGGTTGTTAAAATCGCAGCAACTCTGAGAGAAAGACAATCTGAATTTAGAATGTAATGTCCTTCTATTTCTTCTGCTTCTGTCACAATGATTTTCACTTTCCTCCTATCAGTTTTTTTGGCTTACTACTGCAAAGTGTCCTAAATGTTGCAAAGTCAAATAAATACAACCAGGTCTATTTATGACTTATGCTTATGAACATAACAGCTGTTGTGTTCCTCTTTCTTCTCTTTCCTCCTGCTTTGTATTCAGACTTAAAGAAAGAATGACCTGCATTAAAAGTGAACTGTGTAATTTATCCAAGGATCTCGAAGTACTTCTGCAAACATTATTGAATAGTAGTTACAAGCAACTCTCTCTGGGAAGTAGGCAAGTATTATGATTCCCATTTTACAGATGAATAAACAGAGACACAGAGAAGTTAGGTAGCATGCCTACGGTCACCCATCAAGACTCTGGTTAGGAATGGAGACAAGAGGCTGAATTCATCACTGGGTTTATGCATGTGTAAGTGGAGTTATACTGTTGTGAATCTGGAGTAACATAGTGAAGAATTAGGGTGACGTTTTGGCCCTTTCGAAGTCAATAGCAAAACTACTGCTGACTTCCATAGGAGCAGGACTTCACCCCATGAATTCTAACTCCCAATTCCCTTATAAGGCCAATTCAGCACAGACTTTAAGCACATTCTTACACATATAACTAGGCCCCTCCCTATTTAGCAATGCACTCAATTATGTGCTTGAAATCTATTAAAGTTAATGGAATTGAAGCATAGCTTTAAATGTTTTTTTCTGATTAAGGATATTATTATTGGGATTCCTTGCATGTTTAAAATTAAGCACATGCTTAAGTGATGCATCAGGGCACTAATCTGTAACTATTGGAACAATCAGAAATTGAAAAACTGTTTTAAGGCAAATGTATCTGACTGTTTAAAAAAAAAAGATTGTGTTCACATATTATCTTTGGCTGCTTTATTCCAGAGCTGTTTCTGTGATTAAAAATTCACTGAAATTACCACCAGTGGCTGTATAATTAAATGCATGTTACATTACTTTGTTTACCATATTATTGGGCTGTTTATTTTCTCTGTACATAACAGATGTGCCTTAATTACAGGTCATTTTTTGCTCTTGAAAACAAAAGGAAAAGACCAGTGAGACATCATAGTTGGCAAAATATTATTCCCAGGCAAATGAAAATAAGACTCAAGTTAGAATTCTGAGGCTGCTGTTTAAAACCCCAGAGACGTCAGGAGTTGATGCCCTTGTACCCCACAGGCATTCTTCTGCCACCTAACTCCACGTCACCATCAAACCAATGAGTGATTGCAGCATAAGTGCGATACTGCCTCGTCTTATCTGGGAAGTGAGGATCAGGTCAGTGTGACAGCATCCGCGTCAGTGCTCCAGCCACGGAGCTGGTGATCAGTCCAGTCTCTGTGGTGCTATGTTGTTAAGTGGTGAGCCATGTAGAACACCATGTCATCACTAATACAGGCAACTGCTGCAGAGAGCTAAACAGAATACCGGTTTGAAAGGAGAAACAACACAGTTGAAGGAATGGAGATTGCTGAGCTGGGTTTTCTGCTAGTAGGAAGAAGACAGAGATGTTCCCTGTGGATGAGGGAGTTTGGGCGATAGGCTTCAATCCATCTCCCACTGTACTCCTTAAAGAGAGTCTCCAATTTCAGTGGGATCTGGATCAGGCCCAGAGTCACCGTCTTAGCATATGTGCAACCTGCCTCAGGTGACACATACTCAGGGTGCATCAGTGAGTTTGGTCCCCTGGTTGGATCATTAGATTCTCCAGCTTGGGCCGGGTACTGACAGGGAGTGTGATATAAATGCTGATCCATGCTTCCCCCTCCCCCCAGTCCAGATTGAACAAATGTGAGTGAGGTATATGTGGGAAAATCTCTTTTCAGTCATTCCCAAGTGACATGACAGCTTGTCTTAGACTATGTGACATAATTTGCATCCCCTGTAAACTGAGGCAAATGCTGTTGAACTATTATTGTGATTGAGAGCTGACACTGTGTTATTTCTACTTTGGGGACATCTGCCTTCATGCTCTTAAAATATATATCTAGTGCTTCTGTTTTCAGGGCTTATTAATATCTTTAGCAGGGGTATTTTTAGCAACTTTTGAGCTTTATTCAGATATCCACTCTGTGTGTGTGTGAGAGAGAGCGATCCAACGTGTGTGTGTGTGTATGCCAACGTGTGTGTGTGTGTGTGTGTGTGTGTGTGTGTGTGTGTGTGTGTGTGTGTGTGTGTGTGTGAGAGAGAGAGAGAGAGAGAGAGATCCATCTATCTCCAGGACAGTGTTAGAATGTAGAAATGCACAAAAGAAAAGCAGGTGACAGTGTATGTGTCTGTATGTGCAGCATGGCGGGAGTAGATGAATATATTTTTTGTAACGGATTTTCTCTTTGTCTTTCATGCTAGCATACAGATTTTTTTCTAGAGTTTAGTTTGCTTGTTTTTGGTGTATTGTGATGTAAATTCTACAAGTCTTAGGGTGGGCCAGGAAATAGGCTGCATAAAAGCACGTTTAAAGATCTGTATCTTTAACAGGATTTTTATTTTAGTCTGGAAGTAGGGTTTTGTTCTCCCTGAAGAAAAATAAATGCAGAAGAGGCTAATAATACAGGTAACGTGATTTTACTCAACACAGGGAGAGCTCTGTAATAGCAAACAATAATTACTAGCATGTCTTGTCCACAGAGCTCAGAGCAATTTACCAGGTTCAGTCAGAAGTATTATCTGCATTTTGTAGATGTGATAGTGATGATGGCCTTATCCTCAGAAGTACTGAGCACCCACAAACCCAAGAAAGTCAACGGGACAGAAGCTGTGCAGCATGTTTGAAAAGTAGGACACGAGGATTTAAATGGCTCACCTAAACTCACACACAGAGTTAATGGCAGAGTCAGTTAATGTAAGCAGAGAATATAATCAGGAGTCCTTGACTTACATTGTACAGCTCTATCCACTGCACAGCCTCCCTGCCCCCCTCTGAACAGTGACTATATTGCTAATGGTGCCTTATCTTGTAAACTGCAGATTTATTATACAACTATATGGCCAGTGAATGAGATAGAAGCTGCTTTTTAACTTGGTCTTTTCTCATCATCACACAGAGCTTCGTCCAAATGAGCCATGACTGGGGCCGTTTATTCTATGTGGGCACATGAACTTTGACCTTATCCTTGTGATCTCTCAGGAGAAGTAGCTGCCCTTGGATGGCCATGTTGCTTCAGCTGCTGTGTGTAGTTGCTAACATAATGTGGTTTCACTCCGGGGAATATTGTAGTACCAGCAGCGATGGCTTCTTGTAGCATGTTTGCAGAAGACGAGAGGTAATTGTTTAACAGAGAGGAAGATGTTCATGCTTTTAGGGTTGGGAACTATGGGTATTCCCTCCTAGCAAGCTGGATGTGTTGAAAAGCCAAGGGAGGTTTCCTTTCAGTAATGCTTCAAGAGAGGCTCTAGCCTAGCCCATAATTTTAGCAGCGCTCCAGGAGAAGAATGCTGCTAAGATCTCAAGAGCTATATAGAACCTAGAACAGCTGCAAAGACAGAAGCCTTCTTTGGGGCCAGCATAGCTGGGACATTGGATTGGGCATCAGGAATCCTTGCCCCTGTACTCAGATCTGTTGGGTTACTGTAGGAAAATTATTTCCCCTCGCTTGTCTAGTTAAACTATAAATTCATTGGCGCAGGAACCATGTCTGACAATGTGTAGGCAGTAAGCACAGTGTCTAACCCAGCAAGTCACCGTCTCAGCTGAAGGCCTGCTAGTGGGATTCAAACCTCTGTGTGATCTGAGCATCGCTATCCATTCTGCAAAGGAGGAAGGAAGCAGATTAGGTAGTTCTTCAATGTTCAGTGGGTCAAGATCTCTGGCAAGGAGGCTGACGGATAGCCCTGGGGACAGAAGTGTCAGGTTGCATTCACTGGGATATATGTCAGGAACCAGACTTGAGTTTTGGCTGAAAATAACCTCATTCAACCAGAAGGTATTGAGAGCATGAATGGGGTTTCCAATTCTGCAGAGTTCTTCTTCTGACTCTCAACTGCACTACTCATAATCTCAGAAGGGTCAGTCAAAGCCCCCATGAATGAATGAGCATATGGTTTTGATAGCAGCTTGGGTAAAGGAAACAGACACTTCTTTTAGGGCTCATAAACTGTAAACATGTGGAAAAAGGTGTCGTTGCCTGGTCAATCTAACTGAGAGAAAGCAGCCACAGCACAAGCCAGACCTTCTGGCACTCAGCAATGCTGATTGTTTGGAAAAGGGAAACAAGCATAAACAGTCTGTGCAGATTTTTGGCTGTTCTGGTGACATGTGTTTGCTTTTGAGAGCATCGATTCAAACTCTTCAATTACCCTGCAAAAAGAAAAATATGAAGTCTAACGGGAGTAGTCAGTGATGACGTGTCCGCATCTGCAAAGGATTTGTTGCCTTTCCAGTGAAATTATATTTGGTTCCTTCTAAAGGGATGGCCGACAACTGGTCTCCCACTACAAAATGTACTTTACTTTTGTAGCACTTCCCTAGGCAGGTAAAGTACCTTGTGTTTTTTCCATCTCCTGTAATCAATTTAACTATCTTCAGTATGGTAGAAATGCATGCAATCCAAGAACAAAGATTATCATGGAAGGAAAAAAACAAGAACTCCCAAAAAATATCAAGTTAACAAATCTGAGAATGGAACAGGCTGCGGTTGTAGCTTGCAAAGGGTGCATAGAATCATAGAACACTAGAACTGGAAGGGACCTCAAGAGATCATCAAGTCCGGTCCTCTAACCTCATGGCAGGACCAAACACCATATAGATCATCCCTGACAGATGTCTATCCAACCCGCTCTTAAATGTCTCCAGTGATGGAGAGTCCACAACCCCTCTAGGCAATTTAGTCCAGTGTTTCACCACCCCAACAGTTAGGAAGTGTTTCCTAATGTCCAATCTAAACCTCCCTTGCTGCAATTTAAGCCCATTGCTTCTTGTCCTGTCATTAGAGGCCAAGGAGAACAATTTTTCTCCCTCCTCCTTGTAACACCCTTTTAGATACTTGAAAACTGCTATCATGTTCCCCCTCAGTCTTCTCTTTTCTAAACTAAACAAGCCCAATTCTTTCAATCTTTCCTCATAGCTCATGTTTTCTAGGCCTTTAATCATTTTTGTTGCTCTTCTCTGGACCTTCTCCAATTTTTCCACATCTTTCTTGAAACGTGGTGCACAGAAC
The DNA here is from genome assembly GCA_030068395.1 of Apalone spinifera. Lineage (NCBI taxonomy): Eukaryota > Metazoa > Chordata > Testudines > Trionychidae > Apalone > Apalone spinifera. The sequence continues at coordinate 134,405,522 of CM057845.1, read as the reverse complement.
TGGACACAATACTCCAACTGAGGCCTAATCAGCGCAGAGTAGAGTGGAAGAATGACTTCTCGTTTCTTGCTCACAACATTCCTGTTAATGCAACCCAGAATCATGTTTGCTTTTTTTCAACAGTGTCACACTGTTGGCTCATATTTAGCCTGTGGTCCACTATGACCCCTAGATTCCTTTCTGCAGTAATCCTTCCTAGACAGTTGCTTCCCTTTCAGTATGTGTGAAACTGATTGTTCCTTCCTAAATGGAGTACTTTGCATTTGTCCTTATTAAACTTCATCCTATTCACCTATGGATGTGTTTCACTGGGCATTGGTGATGAGCACATAAGTACAGCTTTAAGTCCACCCCTAGTCAGCAAAACACTGAAGCATGAGCCTAAGTTATTGCAATGGTGCTTTAACAAGTATTCTAATAGGGTGTGTATATGATCCAAAGAAGTGAAAGGTAAGTGAACTTCATATGTGGTCTGAGAAGCTGGAAAGATTTTACCAAGTTGTGTGCCAGCCTGATACATATTGGGAGGACTCTGTCTCTTTTCCTTTTGGGAAAGAACTTTTCATTTCACAAGAATCATTGGGATAGGATAGGATAGGATAGGATTATTGATTATTTTCCCCTTCAGGTGAAACACAGCTGCAGTCTACAGTGAAACCCAAAATATGAGCGATAGGCATATTGCTTACAGCTTTGCAAGGTATGATGGAGAATTGGGCATGAAACATTTTGAGTAGGGAGGGGGGGTCAGGCAAATGAGATAAGAAAACCTTAATTTTTAAATTACACAGTGAATTTTTAGTTCCTATTAGTTTTCCTTAGACATCTCCTTGTGCTCAGGTGTCATAGTGAAGGGTTCATTTTGATTTAGATGTGAGTAGATGAGGGATTCTCAAATATTTTGGGGGGATGTGCACTACATGGAAAAGGAGTATTAGGAAAATATGCCTGCATTGGTAGATGCCTTTTAATGCAATTGAGCAGCTAAAAGCAAGAAGGAGGAGCCACGTGAACAGTTAATTCTCCACCTGACAACCAGAATTTATTCCACCGACTAGGCCACAGTTTAGGAGCCTCCTACAGAGAGACACAGTCAGTATTGGGCAGGTATTGAAATAAATAATTAATTTTGCATTATCATTATTATTACTCAAGTAGCTCCAACAATGGGCGAGATGCTTCATGGATAATTCAGAAGATATGGTCCTGCATCAAATACAATTAAATTAGACTGAATGGCAGGGGGATGAGAAGAAAAGGAAAAACAAGTGGCTGAGTGGTGATGTTTAGTGGGGTATTGTTAGTTTCACTTTTTCTGTTGGAGTCATAGAGTTCAAGGCCAGAATGGGCAATGTGATGGGGTAACCCTGCTCTATAGACCAAGGAAGCCAGGCCCCCTTGCCACGGCTGGGCATGCTCCAACTGGAACCAGAGTATAAAAGGGAGCAGCTCAGCCCAGCCTGCTCTGATGACTGAGAAGTGGATGTGCGTTGCAGGCTCCATTCTGCGGGATGCAGGAGCTCCAGGCAGCAGAGGCCAGGCATGCCAAGATACAGGTGAATACCCAGTGGGCTATGAAAGCCTGTCAGGAGGAACTGTCTAGAGCTTTGCCTGCCAACTACCCCAGAGAACCAGAGAGCCTGTGGACTATAGAGCAGGGAGTCAGGGTAAGAAGTGGCCCTGGACTGGGACCCGGTAGCGAAGAGGAGGTCTGGGTCCCTTTAGCCCAGCTGTCAGCCCACGCTGCCCTGTGCAGAATGGTGGGGCCACCGACTCTGGCTATTAGGTCCTACTGCCATGCCTGCGAAGGGAGCTCTGTTGACTTGGCCACAGGATCATAACTCCCCTCAGAGGGTTAACAGATCCACCAGATCCTCTAGACTGGCCTTCTGCATATCACGGGTCACTAAATGCCATCTTCTCACCCCCACACTAAGCCAACACCCAGAATTAGACCTGAGTATTACAGCCCTCAGGAGATTAAGCTAGTGCATGCTACAGAGGACAGGCGGGATCAAAGTACATCAATTCCCAAGGCCCTTGCATTGGTTCTGTGGGATTCTTCTATTACTGTAGCTTGTATCAGTCTGACTAACACTACTGTGAGGGGAGAACTAAGGCTTATAGGCCACTTGGGAGAAAACATAACCAAGGAGGGCCATTGAGGAGAAGTGTGTCAGTGGGCATGACACATCAGATTGAGAAGGGGTTCCAGGGCTGACGGAGCCACATGGGAGATGGCAGAAGAGTGGAAGAAATACATGAAAGTAGGAGGCTAGACATGTAGCTTAAACAGAGTAAATTAGACCCTGTAGTGAATGACCAGAGATGAAAGCACTGAATCAGGCAGGAGACAGACTTGCAGGGCTGACTTTATATCATCCCTGTTCCCCTGGAGGATCCCAAAGCTCTTTAGTAAACTGCAGGTAGGTCTGTCCAGTCTATCTCTACTGTTGTGTCCCTGCTCTGTTTAGATGAATGGCTCTCTAGAGTGGATATCCACTTAATAGTCACAGGTATCCACATCCATACATATAGATGTGGATATTCGGGGCTCATTTTTGCAGATACAGATGCAGATGAGGATTTTGTATCCATGCAGGGATCTCTAATCACAGTCCCTCGGGAATCTGAGTACAGAGAACAGAACAGAAAAGGGAACTAAGATGTGTTGCATGGATCTGCGAACAGGATTTTACCCAGTTTATGGAAGAAGCACTTCATCCTCTTTAAAATGCTTCCACTTATGCATTGGACTATGGCTGTTCTTTAATAGTGCAATCAACTATACACAACAGCTGACAACAAGAAATGGAGAATGCCAGGTCTTTTTCAAACTGGTAGGCAGTCTTCAGTGTAAGAAAAAACCACAAGACATGAAGAACCCACGACTATTATTTTAGAGTTAATCTGCCTTCAGATTAGCCATGTGGCTAGCAATACCACGACTGTTTGAATGACAGTGGTTTGTTTACAGATTTGCTCTAGTCCCTGTTACTTAGGCTTTTAAAGTGCAGTTTCTTGTCCTCCTTGCTGCAAGAAGATTGGATTCTGAAAATTAATGCACTGCTGTTGCATTTGGTTGATAGCCAGCCAGCCAAACAGGAAGGCCTACTAGCCTTGAACATTTCACATGCCTCTCAATGAAGAATGCACCTCAAAAACTAGTTCAGTATACAAAAGCATATACACACAGTTTCCTTAAAAGAATGTCAGAGAATTACATGGTTGTGCCAGTCAAAAAAGGTTGGATTAACATTAACATGGAGATGGAAGTCCCCTGTTTTGCCTCAGAGCAGGCAGGAGCAATGCAAGCTTGCCCTCTAGTTCTAAAATCCTGTTAATAAGCTTCTACCTTGATTTAGGACCACACCAGGACCCTGTTAGTCCTTAGCCTCCCTTGTTGATGAGACTGCCAGCATGGAGACCAGCAAATGCCATCTGTGATGATCTTTTCTGAGAGGTGGACATCTCTTCACCAGGCCTCGTATTGTCATCACTTATTCATTTCCCTAGAGGCACCAAAATGGCCTTCACATGGGAACAATGTTTATGTACTACAAAAAATGTGGAGGATGACTTGAGTGAGGTGACTAGAAGTGACAAGTTCCCTGTCCCAGTCCCAAATCCACTGAGCCATGCAGCCCCCAGGGGATACTACTTGGTCAGAATGGAAATATACACGGTTCACCTCAGTATACAGAACTAACTTCTTCTCAGTGTGTCAGACAACAGAGCTCTGGACTTCCTGGGCCCAATGGTCAGTTATGCTACACGGGAGGACACTTCTGAATGCTTTGCAGCAAGAGTTGAGTGGATTTGGGCTGTAGTAAATCTTACGGGACTCACCTACAGGAATATGGGCATCTCCGGCTGTAGCGGCAGCAGTAAAATTGCCACTCCCGATCAAGCACAGATGGAAAATACTGGCTCTGGAATCCTGCCACCAGCCCATTATTGGAACAGGTCTGATACCTGTGAAAAACAAAACAGAAGAATAAGTAACGTCAGTTCCCTGATATCCTCAAGCACCTTCGAAGCCCATGCTCTCTCCCACTGATGCACCGCTCGGCCAACAGACAGGAAGAGGGAAATTGTAAAGATAAAGAAATCAGAGATGGAAAAGTAGTGTTTAGTCCAGCCTCCTAAACCAACACTGTTGGACTGTACCCTACATGACACTGTTCCATGCTTTCTCCAATCTAGTTTTAGATAATGGAAGTGCCTGGTGTCATGGATGTTCCTTTAATGCCGTTCAAAATTCAGAGATGGTGTTGCATGAGTCTAGGCGTCACCCATGATACATTTGTTAACGCCATTCCCCTTGGTGACTGTAGCACCTCATGCTGCACCATGGAAATCAGTGACCTGATTCGCAGGTTGACACCTGTTACATTGGTAGAGTGGGGTAATAGGGCCTTAGGTGTAAACAAGACCCCTAATGGGAATTTTGCCGTTATTGACATCCCTGTGAGCAGGGTCAGACATTAACCAGTATCAGTGTTCAGGAAGTTTTCTACAGAAGCACCATGGCTGAAATCATAACTTCCTGAAGTCAATAGCAAAACTCTCATTGACTTTAATGGAACCTAAATTTCACCCCCAATCTCTGCTTCTGGAGTAGAGCAAGCACATTCTTTCCTAGAAGGAAAAGATTTGGGATTTGAGAGGTGAGACAGCAATGCATAAAAAACTGACCCACGAAAATACATTTTTGTCTGTGGTATGGCATTAACCTGTGGAACTCATTGCTCATGGCATTACTGAGAAACATTTTCACGTGCCTCCATCACAACAGTTCCCTGGGTTTCCTCCTTCCATTCCCGAGTCAGTGCTTCTTCCATGTTGCCCCTTTCACTTTTAGCAGCCTCACAGCTATACTCCCAAAGTGTGTCTACCCTAGAACAATTAGTACATTCATTCCAGCAACTGCTATCAATGGTGCATCTATAGAGCATCTATCTTAGTGCTCAGCTTGACAGGGCTGAGGATTTTTTTTTTTACCAAGGTAGTTTGATAACAAAGCCCATTATCACTTACACCGTTGCTCCCACAGGTGGAGCTGCATCGTTACGAGTACAGATAGGACTTCTCTGCTCCGGGACTTTCTGCTCCAGCAATATCCGTGGTCTGGCAGGGTCACAGATGTTGCCAGACCAGAGAATCCCAGTGACTGGGAATAGAGGCTGACCAGCAGTCCAGAGACAGACTGGCCGGCGGCTGGGTGCAGAGCTGGGGCTGGCAGCAGGGCAAGGAATGTAGTCGGGGCCGGCAGCTGGGTCAGGGCTGCAGCTGGGACCATGACCGGAGCCAGAGCTGGGAGCATTGCTGGGGCCAGCAGCCAGGGTCGGGAGTGAAGCCAGGGCTGGGGCCAGGAGCATGGCCATGGCTGACAACCAGGGCCATTAGCATTGGCCAAGAGTGCAGCTGCAAGGGAAGCCCAACAGCCAGGAGGCTGCCGGCACCTCCTACCCCAGGAAAACCTGGAGGCTAGCAGCAGGGGGCCAAAATTGACCTCCGTGGGTCTGACAAAATCCCTCATTCAGAACCAGCTAGGTCCCAAGGGTGCCAGACCAGGGAGGTCCAACCTGTCGTTGCTGAAATATGAGTTCCAATAGTTTCCATACAGACAAGACTCAAATGTCCTGCCTCTTCTCTTTCAAAACTCTGCTGTTAACTCACAAGCATGCTGAAAGTGATGAGCATGCCTGTGAATTTACTTTGTGCTGCATTTTTCAGCATAATTCCTGTTTACAGCAGGAGACTCCCTGGGGCACCAAGTATATGCATTTTGTAGTTCTATATCTAAAAACACTGTATGTGCTTACTGCACATTATTAAGTAATATTTTAAAGAAGAAAGTGGCACTAATATAGCAATTTACATCGCTAAGGCACTGAGCAAACACTTAACTAATTATCCCATATGAGGAAAGGAAATGATAACAGCATTGCCAACCCCAAATATTTAAAAAACACAAATCAGGTGAAGATAGGCTTTAAAACATTCAGTCAATGCTTCTTTTTCTTTTCCCTCTGGTATCTGATCATTTAGGTTTCTCGTGGAAGGGAGGGTCACATTTTCAAGCATTCCTCTGCAACCCTGTGGGCTAGAAACTGACTTTGATTAAAAGAAAAGTTGAGTTTCTCATGTAATCACCTCACTCCGGGAACTGGGGCTTTAACAGAAGCATCAAATATTGTGCAATGAAGTCCCAAGAGTTGATAACAATATTACAATATTATTTTGCATGGGGGGAAACTGGGGATTAAAAGACTTCAAGAGTTTAAGTTTGGATTTACAAAATGAAACTCTTGCTAAATTTACTGAAACAAAACCCTGCTGCATATGCTGTCTGTGCTCTGTGGTCTAACTGCCAGCCCTCAGTTCATTAGCAAATAAATCAATGTCCTTTTCATGGAATATACAGGCTCTCTAAATCACAGACATACCACCTCTGCTGCAGTGCGTCCCAGAAGCACTTGCACTCAGAATCCAGAAGCAGATGAAGTGTTGATTGTAACGTACATCATTTGCTTCTTAGAACTGATAATGGATAAACTGTTGTATTATTTCAATGGCACCTGATCCTGCAGCAATAAAGTCAAAGGGAGCTTTGTCATTAACTTCAATAAGCATAGGTTTAAGCTTATAGAACATAATCTTTGAGAGCCAAGAGGCTATATATGTAGTAGGGCACTAATCAATGTGTGTAAAGCGATCAGAATCAGTCTCTGTATGAAGATTAGCTCTAACAGTTGAAGCTATAGAGCAGGGGTGGAGAACCTAAGACCCGGGGGCCGGATGTGTCCCCCGGCTTGCCTGGATCCGGCCCCTGAGGCCCAGGACTCCCCTCAGCACTGGAGAGCCCATACTGGTGCTACAGTCTCCCCTCCCCGCGCAACTTCCTGCAACTTGCTGTGAGGCTGGAGCACACAAAATCTACTAGCCTGGGCTCCCCTAGGCTCTGGTGTGTGAGGGGAATGTGAGGAGTGTCTTTCTCCTTCTCAGTCAGGGGCCACATCAGTGCTTCTTACTTGTGTGCCATAGAGCAGGGGTGGCCAACCCATTCTGTGCAAAGAGCCAAGATAGCAGTGGATCCAGCGCGAAGTAGTCGAGAGGGGAAAAAAAAAAAGCTCTAAAAAAACCTGCTCTGCCCCTTTAAGAAACCGCATTTAAATGCGTTTTCAGGCTTTTTGGCAACAGCAGGTTCCTGCCGCCTGCCACCATCTTTATTTCTGCAGCTTTCATGGCCGCGCTGGATGGCTCCCCTGCCCAGGTCAGCACAGGGAGCTGGGAGGAGAGGGCTGAGTTTGGTGGCATGGGGGCGGCTTTTGAACCACAGTGGGGAGCTTCGCGAGATGTACCCAGGGGGCGAAGAGCCGCATGCGGCTCACGAGCCTCGAGTTGGCCACAGCTGCTATAGAAACATCTCTGCATCTGTAGTTAAGGCTGAGTTAGCATTTCCAGTCTGACCCCTGTTATGCCTCACATTCCCAGACTTTCACTTTTGGGGTGACATTTTCCAGGGCTTGGCTCTGCCTGAGAGGGTTATTTTTTAAATTGGAGCCCAGTGGTTCAGCTGTTTTTGAGAATGGAGAATGTAAAAAGGAACGTAACAAGCAAACATCAAACCCCATTTTGTCCATTGAACTCCTGCAACCTTGTTGTTTGTTGGGGTCTTTGTTTTCAACTGTTCTAGTGCCGATGGGGCTAGGAGTAGGAAGATGAAGTTTGGGTGAGGAATAGCTCTTGCCTGGGAGAACAGTCTTCAAATATTCCAGCAACATTGACTTCCAATCTACCTGAGCGCTAGCCCATTGAAAATTGTAGTTCATACACATAGTCCAAAGTTACATTGACTTCTATATGGGTGCCCCCCTCCCCTCCGCTATCCCCCCAGATCCCATTAACTTCTTTGGGACTTTGCATAAGCACTGTATGGAATTTATTACCAGATTAGGATCCATATTACATAAGGAATAATATGTGCTCATATACAAAGACTATAATGTGGCTGGAGAAGAAGAGAGGTCCACTGAAGAGGGCATTAGCTTGAGATGCAGGAAACTCTACCACTGATCTTCCCAACTCTACCACTGATCTACTGTGAGACCTTGGGCACATCACTTCACCTATGCCTCTATTTCCCTTCCCACTCTTTGTGTCTTCTCTGTTTAGCTCGTAAACTCTTAGGGGGCAGGATGTGTATGTCTGTAAGTGCCTAGAAGAAGGCTTCTGGTCTTGACAGGGGCATCTAGGGGCTACTCTAATACAGGTTAACAGCATTAAGTGAAGAATCTGTATGGGAACATCTACACAGCAGTGTTATTTTAGAATAACTCACGTTATTTTGAAATAACATGGTGTGTGTCTACACAACAAGCCATTATTTCAAAAGAATGTCAAGCTGGAGGACTTCTTACTCCAACTCCTGTAACCCTCATTTCACAAGGAGTAAGGGAAGTGGAAGGAAGAGTGTTCTTCCTTTGACTTCCTGCTGTGCAGACAGCGCCAAAAGCCGAATTAAGCTATTTCAACTTCAGCTACACAATTGATGTTGTTGAAGTTGCGTATCTTAATTAGACTTTTGCCCTGCTGTGTAGACATGCCCTATGTGCCCAGGGGAAGAGTTGACTTTGAGTGTCCTATCTTAAATCTGGTCTATTCCAACTGGGGAGTGCTCAGCCATTCAACTTTAGTATTCTCTCAACCTCATTTCCTCCAGTGGAACTATTAGTAGTATTTCATTTCAGAGGGGTAGCCAAGTTAGTTAGTTTCAACAAAAACAATGAGGAGTCCTGTAAAGACTAACATACACTTCTGTTCAAAAGTTTCAGAGGGGTAGCCAAGTTAGTCTGTAACAGGAAAAACTCAATAGACTAGTAGCACCTTAAAGACTAACAAGACATGTAGATGGTATCATGAGCTTTCGTGGGTGCAACCCACTTCTTCAGATGACTGGAGTGTTATACGCTTCTGTGTGCTGGAACCAACTTTGTCAGATGCATCCTGTGAAATGGCAGATCCCCACTGAAATCCCATCTGCACATCAGGTAGAGTGGAAACTTGAACCAGGGGTCTCTTACATCCCAGGTGAGTACCCAAATCATAGGCCAAAAGCTATCAGGGATCCCTCCCCTAGACCACTGCTGTTTACAAAAAAACTCAGCTTTCCTTGTACGGCAGTTGATACCCGAATACCACCACCAGCCCCCTCTTCTGAGCCAGCTTAGAAAGGATGGACTCACTCACCAGAAAGATATCAACCACAATAAACTGATGCAGTAGGAAAAGCATCACATTCTCAGTCACTGGCTCCACTTCTTATAGTACCTCAGAAATTCAAGGAGGGAACAGGCCCAACCCAGTTTAGCAGGTGAGGTCACAGCCTAGAATAATGGAACTGCTGCCTATGATGAGCAGATGAGCTGATTCTCGTCTATCAAGAACAGTATTTTCCCAGGAAGAAAAAAGACTGGCCTCAGTAACTTTGTTTTTCAAAAAAACTTTCTTTCCTGCAGTGGCACTTCACAAAGATCTATTCTTTTTAATATCCCAGGCAACATTTCTTACAAGTGGAGCAGCAGGAAAGAGTTGTGTGTCTGCTGGTTTTGCTGATGGAGACCTTGTTTTACAGAAAGCCATTACCTCAGCGATGCGGCCCAACATCATGATTCTTTATCTGCCCACTAGGACAAGAAGGGAAGAGTAAGCGTCAGAGGGAAAGCTGAGAGCATGTGAAGCACTGCAGCTCAGGCCAAGAGGGGCCCTCACTTTATTCAGCTGCATTGAGGTTATGCAACATCTTCCTGTCATCTGCTTCTGCCAGGGCTGCAGGAAACCCCACCATCCATTTCCTCTAGGGCCTTAGGAATCCTGTCATGCGCTTCCCTGTGGCCAAGGGCAACAAGGCTGTTCAACTGGCCTGGTGCCAGTAGCAACCCTGCTTCCCTCACGTGACCCACTTGTTTCTCACACAGCCTCGCTGCCCTTTGAGAAGGCAAGCTCCCCTTCCCCATGGCCTCACACTTTGTTCAGAGTAACGGGTGAGAACTATACACAGATCTAAGCAGCCCGGCTTCCGTTTCCATCTATGCAAATAACTGCATTCAATACAGTGGATCTGTGTAAAAATGCACCCTGCTGTCCTTTAAAATAAAGCTACAGCTGTGAGGAAAACCAGCTTGCTTATGGCAGCTAGGACAAATGGGAACATTTGTAAAGGGCAGTTTAAAAGGCAGGCAGCCTGATTCCTGGGTTTGTGTAATCTAATGCTTCCCAAGCATCGGTCATAGAGTCTGCCCAAAAACAGAGCGAGTGTGTGTGTGTGTGTGTGTGTGTGTGTGTGTGTGTGTGTGTGTGTGTGTGTGTGAGAGAGAGAGAGAGAGAGAGAGAGAGAGAGGTGTGTGTGTGTGAGAGAGAGAGGAACTGGGGAATCTGTTCACTAAAACAGTTTCTCAAAATCCTCAGAAATAGAGGCAACAAACTTACATTAAACTACATTTTTGTTAGAAAAGTTTGTACACTGTTCCTGAAAAATAAACTGAGTTTGCTGAGGACAGGTACAACAATCAGTCTATGTAATATGAAGAGAGGCTGGGGGTTGAAGACTTCATCAAGGGTCTTCCCCTCCCGGGTTACAGTTGTTTGGTTGGTTATTTAAATCCCTGCCATTGGATGCAATTTAGTTCATTTCATACATACGGTTGCTCTTCCTAATTTTTTTTAAATCATTTCTGCCAGAGATGACACAGAAGACGTGAACATCACCAGATGCAGAGAAAACACCCAAAACTTCCTTTCATTTGGGTGGAAAAATTTTAAACTAGAACTCCCGGGGCCTTCTCCACTGTAAAGGGAACAGGATGGACATTCATCACCCTTAGATTGCACATCCCTGTTAAAACACATCACTATATAGTGCCACCATGAAGACAAACAGGGTTTAACTTATTAATTATTAGAAACTGACACTGTCCCCCAGACTTCTCATTACTCCAATCCCTGACCAGCCATTAAGGGCCAGACTCTGCTGCCCAAACATTGAGTAATATCCTTGTTCCCAGACAGTCCCAGAGAAGCCAGGGGACCCACTTATGAAGTAAGGGGCAGCATGAGTAAAGGTGTCAGAATCTTTCCCTTGAAAAATAGGCCCCATTTCAGCAAAGCCCCTAAGCACATGCTTAAATTTAAACACATGCATAGATCTGAAGATCTCAAGGGTCTACCATAGTGGTTCCCAAACTTTTTGGCATCACGCCCCCTTTTTGATTTTTGAGAAACCCTCATGCCCCTCCTCCCAAAAAAATAGCAGCAAAACTTGGGGTGGGATTGACGGGGTATGTGTGGCTGGGTCGCCTCACGCCCCCCCGGAAGTTCTTCATGCCCCCCGGTTTGGGAACCCATGGTCTATCGGATCATCTAGTCTGGCCCCTTGTATATCACAGGCCATAGAATTTCATCCTATTACACCTGTACTGAGCTTATGTCCATCCATATTCAGCAATATGCTTAGGCCAGTGATGGGCAACCAAGATTAGTGAGTGGGCCTCCTTCATCTCAGTGGGCCACAAGATTGAAATCCTAAGGTGGGCAACCTGCGGCCCACTGGGGTTCCAACTGCAGCCTGTACACCCCCTCTCTGCCCCCTTCCTCTACACCTCTCATGCTCTGGGGCACCGGACCCCTCGCACTTACCTGCGCCTCCTCCCTGACCCTCCCTCCCAGCACTCTTGTAGCCCCATAAATTGCCTGATTCACGCTCCATCCCCACTACTCTCCCTCCCAGAGCTTGAAGGCAACGAATCATCTGATTCACAGTGGAGCATTTCTAAGCCAGAAATATAGGGTATGTCTACACTTCATTCCTCTCTCTCTCTCGCTCGAGGAATGCAAGTACAGACACCCAAAACTGCAAATGAAGCGGGGATTTAAATATCCTGCGCTTCATTTGCATAATCACGTTATGGCGCTATTGCAAAATAGCACTATTTTGAGAGAGAAAACGGGGTTATTTCGAGATAAAACCCATCCCTCGAAATAACCCTTATTCCTCATTTTTGAGGAGTTATTTCGAGGGAAGGGTTTTATCTCTAAATAACTCCATTTTTTCTTTTGCAATAGCGCCATAACGCAATTATGCAAATGAAGCATGGGATATTTAAATCCCGCTTCATTTGCAATTTTGGGTGTCTGCATTTGCATTCCTCTCAATAGAGAGGAATGAAGTGTAGACATACCCATAGTCAACATGGGTTCTGAGTGCTACTATAATTCACCTGTAATTTATTCTCATTAGTCAGTGAAGGCAAGGCAAGAAATAATAGGCATCAGCTTCATCAGGGAAAATATAGATTAATATTAGGAAGAACTTTGCAGTGTTATGTTTGTCAATAGAGCAGGTTGTCAATGGAGGCTGTGAAATCTCTGTTGTTGGTGATACGCAAGGGGAGGCCAGACTCCCATCACTTAGGGCTGATGTAGGGATAATAAAAATCATCTTGCCACAATGTGACATGGATTAGCTAATCCTGCAGAGATTGTTGCCAATTAAAATGAATCTAATTTGTCCCTCAGAAGCAGAACTGAACAATCAGTAGACCAAAAGAGACCCACTGTACTAAAGATTATTATTAATATTTGTGTTCCTACACAGTTCCTGAAAGAATGTATTTTTAGGTCAGGCATTCAAATACCAGGGTGAGGCGTATGGTAGAGAGCTGGAGAAGAGAGAGAGATTGATAAACAGAAAGAAGACAGAAGCATTGGATTGTCAAATGCCCGAAGAAAGTGACGTAGGAGCAGGAGTCCCCAGGACTTTCAACAGTCATTTAAGTGCTTTTGAAAATCCCATTTGAATTACATAGGAAAAGAGAAAAGACACACTATAGAGATAAGATAGAACAGACAGATAAAAGTGTTAGACAGGAAAGGTTAGTTAAGAGAGGCACTCCAAAACTGATAAGAAGGACAGAAAAGACAATTCAATAGAAATAAATAAATGATGGAGAGATAAGATAGGTAAACACAGAAAAGGAGAGAGAGAGAGAGAGAGAGAAATATCTAAGACAGAAAACTGATAGGAAAAAAGAGAAGCGACAGAGAAAAGAAAGATACAGAGGAGAAAGTGTGAGATACAAAATAGAAAGATCTAAGTGAAAAAAAAAAATCAAGGATGATATTTAGAGAGTATAGCTAACCAAGGTACAAGAGCTCTGATGATGAATAATGGTTCTGATGGCATAAGAAAACATTTTGTATAGAATTGCACAATATCCTGTTTATGAGAAATAACTTTACCAATTACTGTCAATTTGTTTGAGTTTGTTTGAGAGGAAAAAAAGTTTCCCTTATTTTTAAACAATAGAAGGAACTCATTCAAAATTATTATGCAATAAATGCAATTTACATCAAAGCATGAAAAGGACTGGGTAATACAACATTATCATAACTATCTCAATCTCCTGCTTATTTTCCTATCTCTTTCTCCTTCTTATCCCTCCCTTTTTCTTTTCAGTCTTATTCCAAAGTGAGTCTAAAGAGTCAATATTTTTTCTTAGCAATTGCATCAGCCATAGGAACTTATCACAGGGTGAACTGAGGCACATGAATCATTCAAAGCACAATTCAAACTGCTTGAAAAATCAAGGGTTTTGAATTTCATTTTGAATTTTTTGAAAATGTTTCTGTCTCATGCAAAACCTGCAAAAGATTTTGGTCTTCGCTTACTTTTTTTAGCCAAACAGTCTAAAATGTTTGAAATATTTCAACTGAATTACATGAACATTTCAACATGTGTTTTCCATTTCACGAAAATAACATAAGAAAATGAAATTGTGGGGCCGTGAACAGCCATTGATATTCCTATGAAATTTTGCCCCCTGCCACTCTCAAAATCTGATCACTTTTGCAGAGTGCTTCTTACAAGCACAATATTATATATGATGAATTAAAGCTGATCCTCTTAGGCTTTACATAACATGTTCAATCATTATCATATAATTAATATTCACTACCATCATCATAGACTGGCATGCATGTTTGGCCCCTGTAATACTGATGTGAGTACTAAACAGTTCGATGCTGGGACCAAGCCAAAGTCTTCACCAACATAAAGATACAGAGAATAAACAATGCCATACGGAGAAGGCACTTTTTTAATGATTAAGGTAGGAGATTGGTAGTCAGAAATTTGGGGTTCCATTCCTAGCTATGCCACTGACTGCTTCTTTAATCCAGGACAAGTTGCAAGCACTCTCTGTGCCTCAGTTTCCCCTCATGTAAAATCAACAACACTGCCAAGCCGCCTCAGAGGTGAGGTTGTGAGGCTAAATCACTTAATGTTCACAAAATGAATTGGACTCCTCCAGTGGGAAAGTGCTCTAGAAGTAGAAAGTGGGATCATTATCACATCATCAGTGAGCATCATTACTAATTACTGAGACAGTCATTTGTAATGGCTAAGCAGATAATTAATGTGCCCTTGCATAATTTGAACTCAGCTAATGTGCACTTTCCAGCTCTGGGCATTGCAATTGCTCTTTCAAAAGGTAGTTTAACAGTATCCTACCATTCCGTTCCAGCTCTGTTGATCTCTTCCCACCAGCATTCTGTCGGTTCCCCAAGACTCTGAGGCGTAGACATGCATGCATAGTTCCACTGTCTGTCAGAGCCTTCCTTCTTGCTGAACATGCTCCTTACTGCCGTTATCACCTGGCCATGGGGGCACTGGAAGTTGAAGCCCTGACGATACACATTGACCCACCCATCATTACCCCCATAGTCCCCATACTGGGGTTGATAGTAATAGTCACCATACTGGCCCCAAGCCACCGTCACCAACGGCAAGAAGACACAGAGAAGAGCAAGGTCCATGTTGACTATGTTTCTGGCTTAGAAATGCCCCACTGGTTTGTTGTGCTGGCCCTTTTATATTGCCTCTAACATGTGGCTTCCAGATGTTTCATATCTAGAGCCAAGTGCAATGTGTCATTGTTTAACAAAAGTTCTCTGACTTAAAATATTGGCTGCAGACACTTTCAAGTACTTTTAAGGTGGAATTCTTTAAACGCAGTAATTCTTGGGAGCATAGGAACTGAGTAAGCCTTCCTATTGTAACCCTTCTACAATCCCTTACTGTAAAACTACTATCTATAAAGACTGTACATATGTAGCACACATGGATAATACACGTGCTGCAGCAAACCGTCATGCAGTAGTTAAGGTTGCAAAACAGTTTCATTCAAAATTAAATCTCTTTTATAATGGGCAGAACTTGATGATACAGTGAACTTTGGGTTGCAATTTACTATTCTTGGCACTTGTCCGAGTGGGTTGTTTTTTTGTTTTTTTGTTTTGTCTTGTCGTTGCTGTTGTTTTTAATCTTGAACCAAAACAGTTCTATTATTTTTGAGTGAGAAGACAGTGGGGGAAAATATACTTTTCCCATTATAAAAATATCTTTTAGACTTTTTGGAGCTCAAATGGCTGACTGTTGATTGTTCTGATCTATCATGGGAATAGTCCTCTTTGAGGAGCAGAGCTCAAGCTGTTTCCAGAGGAAAAAGATTTTGTTGTTACTGAGTTAAGAGCATTTGAAAGCAGATATTGTCAATGAAGTTATTAAGCGCACTCCTAGGCCCTGATTCAGGAAACCATCCCTTTATAGGAAACTCCTGGAGCACCAGTTTTACTTTAAGTCTGTGCTTAAGACTCTTAGGCTTTGTCTACACTACATGTTTTTGCTGCAGAAAATATGCTAATGAGGGACTCATTAGCATGAATCGTGACTTCATTAGAATATTTTCTGCCATTTCTTTTTGTGCATGGGGTTTTTGTGCAAAAAGAAGCAGTGTAGCCACTTCCGTTTTGTGCAAATCCCCCTTTTTCTGCAAGATCCTTATGCTGCTCCGGGGCAGGCATAAGGATCTTGTGCAAAACGTGTGTGTGTGTGTGCGCGCAAAACGGAAGCAGCTACACTGCTTCTTTTTGAGCAAAAACCGTTTGCACAAAAAGCATTAGCATATTTTCTGCAGCAAAAACGTGTAGTGTAGACAAAGCCATAGAAATCAAGGAGGCTTAAGCATGAATTTCAGGTTAATCATAACGGCTTTCCTGAATCAGAGCCCTAAAGAGTTATGCACTGTGCCCTTGTGTGCCTAAGCTCACTCTATAGTGAACTAGCTCCAGAATCACTGCCTAAGATCCTTCTGAATCTCTCAGTTAAGCAGACAATAGATTAGAGGAGCCAACTGAGGAAGATTCCCATGTGTCCCTGCCTGCCCATTCACTGCATATCATGCAGCTCTTTGAACATCCATGCACCCCCATTCCTCAGCTGCTGCTATCCCCAGAATTCACAATTAAGCAAACCTGCTAGTGTGAGTGGGCTGGACTTGCTGGAAAAGGCAACTACCTTACAGAGACCCCAGCTCCACGACGGCAGAGTGACTGCTCAGGTGGTGCTCCTCCACAGGGCAGGAGTCCTCGTCAGGGAGCCCAAGCTCTGAGAAATTCCACGTTAATAGAATCCTCTTCCTGCTTCCATCCTCGGATCTTAGACCTTGTGCAGCAGTAGGGGACATGGACGGCCAGGGTCTTGGAAGAGCGGTGAAGAATCCTGGGGATAAAGAAGACATTGTGCCCCCTTGCGCCTATGCATTACAGTCATCTTTAACTACATGTTCTCATCCTATTTCTCAAACAACACAGTTTTACAATGGCACGTGATTGCACCCGCAGACACATGTGTTCAACATCTTGTAGGGCTGTGCACTACTCTGGGTCTGCCTGACAGAAGAAAATAATTTACAGAAGTACATAGTACACTGCACGTATACAACATACCAAGCTCAACTCTCAGATGGTGAACACGGGTGAACATGAATGAAACACCACTGATTTCAGCAGAGCGAGGCTGAATTTCACCACTTGAGGATACAGCCCAGGAAATACAACATCACAGAAAAGCAGCAAAAAAGTACACCTCTGAGGGTGGGACTTATTTCAATGTATGAATCGGGGGGCGGGGGCGGCGGGTTATGAATGAATCTTGCTATGAATACACTATCAAATCAGGAAGCAATCATTAGATGTTTTCCCTGGAGTAAACCTGTGATCTAGCTCCATTACTAATGCTAGCTTTCCTTATGCAATCAACTCAAAGTCCAGCCTCACCTGCTTCCCATCTGATCCTCACACGCAGTTCCCAAGTCTCTATCATGTGGCAACTATACAGTGGATCCCCCAAGTCTCTGTTTGTCAGAAGCTGGGAATGAGTGACAAGGGATGGATCACTTGATGATTATTTCTGTTCATTCTCTCTGGAACATCTGGCATTGCCCTCTGCTGGAAGATAGGATATGGGGCAAGATGGACCTTTGGTCTAACCCTTTATGGCTGTTCTTATGTTCCAAGCCAGTGGATCTCAACATTTTCCACAGCAGGACTTCTCAAGGATCTACCCATTCCTTCTCTCCACCCTCTAACTTGGTTTTGGCTGTAACCCCTGATTCCAGTTAGCAATATAAGAAATACAAAGCTGGGACTCTTGCAACATTTGAAGCTACCAACAGCATCCTCCAGGTGGCGGTCAGGGGAGTGTCCACAAGTGGACAGCACCAAATAATGAATAAGTGCTAGTGGACCTAAGGTTGTGCATGGGGCTGGTAACCCTATTACATCAGAACAGACATGCTTCAGAAACAAACACTAGAAGCCATCTCAGTGTGCAGCAGGTTCAAACAAGAGATAGCGACATGTGAAAAATATAACGAGCATTAATCAAACCCATAATGAAGCCACGTGTCGAAAAGTCCCTTGCTCAAGGCCAGATTGGTAATGAAAATGAGATTTTGAAATGTGAAAAAGAAGCCAAATATATCTGCAGGACCCCCAGAAACCTGAACAAGCCAGCAAATGGTAGAAACTAGTGGGTGCCCCCCCACTGAAAAGAAAGAAAGAAAGTGGAGCAGGGTCTAGAGGGGAGAATGGAGTCATGAGAGATCTGGAAATACAACTCCCATGAGGCACTACAGCCATTCAAGCAGATGCACAGATTAACGTCAACCCAAAACAATATGTTTCAGAATTTCCAAATAAAATTTTTATGAACTCTTTGTTCAATAGGGAGTTTTGGTATTTTACATTTTCATAGTGATTTGGGGATGAAAACAAATGTTGAAGTATCAGAATTTCTCATGGGAGGGAAATTCCATTTCTCTGTCAGCTGTAGGATGAGAACCCTTGTGAAGGGTTAAAAAGCAAAGCCTACATGTGTGAACTTTCCTTCTGAGTAACACCAAAGTTCACTCAGCTCTGAAGTTCACAGCTGCCTGGTTCATAGGGTGAAACTTAGGCTGTGTGAATACTTGGCTTTTTTCCTCAATGCTTTCCACTACCGCTGTGATGAAGGCAGTTCTGTTAGCGGCAGCAGCGCAGGGAGTTGCTAACATATAGGGCATGTCTGTACTTAAAGATTGACACTTTAGAGGTCCATCTTCAGGCATTTGATTTAGCAGGTCTAGTATAGACCCATAAATCGAATGCTGAGGGCAGCCCCCGCCAGCATCCAATACTCTTCCTTCTGCGAGGAATAAGGGAAGCCAACAGAAGCTTGTGCTCCCATCAGCCTTCCGCCAGGTGAATACTGCCAAGGTTTGAAAATCACCCTGACATCTAACCCTGCTCAAAGCAGTCTAGATGACACAGTGGTTAAAAGAACCAGTGATAAAGGTCTTGAAACAGGCTCTCGCAGAGCTGAAGTTCAGGCAACTTGACTGACTGAATGACATGATGTGACCAGCATTATCAGACAAATCTGAGTTCTTTCACTGAGTTCAGCTGGAGTTTCCTTGGGAGAAAAATCTCAGGACCTGGCTCTTTCTGAAATACCTTGTCCTGTAATTTGACTTTGAAAAAGTCAGTTGCCTGCCTTGCGGTTTGCTACCCTCACATTCTTACACATAAAGCAGCAAAGCAGAAAACAATATGGTAGGAGACAGAAGACTCTAAAACCTCCCTGTTGTAAAATCTGCCTTACTGTAAACAGTCAACAACTCGTAACACTTTTTATCAATATTTAAAAATGTTGCCGCTTACTCCATCTACACCACATACCATCTTCCACAGTTGTATTATCTGGCAACTACAATAACACTCCTGTCTGTAAAATGCATTGCTTTGAATCACTGCTTTAAAATACTGTAGGATATTTTTAGTGTAGAGAATCACTGCTATGGATCCAGCGCTACTTTTTCTAAGGAACATGACTTATGTTTTTTTTTTCCAGAAAAGAGTTGGGTGGATATAAGAGCTTTATTTACAGCTTGGTGAACATAAAAAGAATGCAAGAGCAGTAACAGGACTATCGGAAATGCATACTTGTTCAATTAGGGCCTGATTCTGCAAACCATTACTCATGGGAGTAGCTCCAGTGTGAAGGTGTGACTAGACTACATGACTCCATCGACGGAGCCATGTAAAGTAGTTTACCTGACATAATCAATGAAGCGGGGATTTAAATAATCCCCGCTTCATTAAAATAAAAA
>CM057845.1:134352996-134372738 GCA_030068395.1 Apalone spinifera | reverse complement strand
GGGGGGTTGATGAGCATAGCGAGCAGGGGGCAGCGCCCCCGAGTCATTCTTTTAAAATACTTTTTCAGACAATTTTTAGTGCAGGTGATAAGTGTGATATTAATAAGCCCTGTAGCCTGGCAATGGATCTCTTAATCTGTGGCTTGGCTCATGCTTAAAACAGAACAACTCTGCCGCCAATCTGCTATATGACCATAGGCAAGTCACTTCACCTCTGTAGATCTCTGCTTTCCCCACCTATTCCTGTCTACTCAGAACATAAACTCTTCAGGGCAGGCTCTGTCTCTTATTACATACAGCACCTAGCACAATGAAACTCTCCTCTCAGCTGGGGCTGAGGGGTGCTCTTGTAACATAAATAATGAGATTGGGTGGAGTGGGAGCCTTACCCCTCCTCTGTCAGCTATCAGCATGCCTCAGCACACAGGTGAAGGGACCACCTCTAGGGGCAAGGGTATCGATCACACTTTGTAGCCCATGCACACCTGGAAACTTTTGCCAGACCTGCACATAAAACAGAAAATGAATGACACTTGCAGTGAATTCTGTGACGCTGGCCTGACCGGGAGCTGGACTGACACTCAGCAGATCGTTTATTCATGAGAGTCTCTGGCAAGCGAGTAGATGGTAACAACTCTGGGTGATGAGTCTTAAGACACTGCAATTTCTCTGACATTGAATAAATCTGAGGATGACAGCAGCTTTCCCCTCCAGCAACTCTCTCTCTTTTTTCCCCCACCTTCTGCACTGCTCTGCTGGGAAGAGTGGCTGTACCATTGGCATGCAGGGGGTTTCATGCTCACTGTGTCGCCTGCCAAATTCACACGTTGCACAAAACAGACTGTCACTGGCTGTGCTGGGCTTGGAGCAGTGCTATAAAAGGGCTTTCCTAACTGCCATCCCTGAAACCGCAGCCTAGGAACTGAGAGTCAGTCTGGGCTGTTTAGCAACTAAACACACGTCTCCACAGCAGGCAAAAGTAAAGATTCACAACTTCAGCAACATCAGTTGTGTAGCTGAAATCAAAATAGCTTAAGTCAACTTTAGGCGCTGTCTACACGGAAGAACACTCTTCCTCCCACTTCCCTTACTCCTCGTGCAATGAGGGTTACAGGAGTCGGAGTAAGAAGTCCTCCGGCTCGACATTATTTCGAAAGAACGGCTTGCTGTGTAGACACGCACTGTCAAAATAATGTCAGTTATTCCGAAATAATGCTGTTGTGTAGAGGTACCCTAAGGGGTTAATGCCATTGGCAGTAATTGCATTACAGGCATGGGCAGTGAGGAGAATAAGGCACATAGGAAAAGATGGGGTCAGTGGGACTTCCTTGCCCTGTGTCTGCCACTACGGGGAATTAATTTCCACTGTTGTAATATGCAGCTCTGTGAAGTGCATGTGAAAAGCCCTCTCCCAGGACTGTAATACAATCAGCTGTTCTGCTGCAGTGATTTCGTTCCTCCATGCTTTGCTGAAAAAGTTAAATGAGATGGCTGGCAAAATATAGAAGGCAGGTTCAGAGCCAGGCTGCACCAATAGAGACCGAGGAACCATAGTTTCTGAGAAGAGCCCGGGAGATGAACCAGACAAAAGGCAAATCCTCAGCACAGGATTCCATCGTCATCGTGGAAGGAATTTGTGTAGAGTACATAGAGGACACAAATATGATCTCTTGCCTCAGTGTCATAGTGTTGTTAGTAATCGCCATACACATGGTACAGAGACATTGTTTCCCTATAAACACAGCAGGACATCGTCATACAATAAGTGGAATTCCAATTAGGACGGGGTGGGGAACCCGAGGCCCGGGGACCAGATGTGGCCCCTGGCTTGCCTGGATCCGGCCCCCAAGACTTGGGTTCCCTCCCAGCACTGGGGAGCCTGCACTGGTGCTCTAGTCCCCCTACAGTCTCCCCATGGGGCTGGAGCACACAAAATCTACTCGTCTGGGCTGCCCTAAGCTCTGAATGTGAGGAGTGTCTTTCTCCTTCTCAGTCGGGGGCCACATAAGTAAGGGTTGGTTTGTTTGTTTTGCTTCTCACTTGTGTGTGGCTGATTTTTCTGTGGATAAGTGACCCCCAACCCAAAAAAGGTTCCCCACCCCTGAATTAGGAAATCGCTTCCCTATTCCCTTGTCTAAGCCATTGGCTGCGTGTGTGTGCGTGCATGTGAGAGAGAGAGAGAGAGAGAGACGGAGATCATGATCTTTGAGTGGTGTGTCTAGGTCCTACCATAAAAAACCACTGTTGGCATAGTAGACCTTACTGATGATCACCGAATGCCTGTTCTTTGGTTGGGGAGCTCCGCCACTGCCCTTACCAACAATCCCCACCTGCTGAAGCAGAGCTGCCAAGTTCTGCATAGCTCTTTGCATGACATGTTTCACAGAGGTGAGGGCCTTTTTTTTCCCCCCTGAATCAGCCTATCTCCCTGTCTCTGATCAATATTGTATTCACATTCATATTTTGTCTTATTTTGTATAGCACCTACCACCCAAGGATTTTACAAAGGGGGGAAACTGCAGCACGGAGAGGTGAAATAACTTGCCCCCAATGTCACACAGCCAGTCAGTAGCAGAGCTAAAAGCAGACCCCAGCTCACCTGCCTCCTAATCCTTTCCATGAGCCGAGTATCAACTCGGTTTTCTCTTGTCCTTTCTCCTCTCTTGGGCCCAATCTCTACCCCATTTGCTTTTCTCTCCACCACTGCTGACTTCTTTGCCCACTGTCCAGGCTTTTCTTCTCACCCTGTTCTTCTCTCTCAGTATTTTCCCTCCCCAGTGTGTCCCTGCTCTCCCTCAGTGAAATTTATCCAGTTCTGTGTACACACACACACTCACTTTCACACACACCCTGCTTTGCCTGGAAGCAGTAACCAGATCTCTGCAGTTTTTCTTTCCATTACTCACCCTACCAGCTCTACATTAAAGAAGAAGATCGCTGCATAGCTGAACACGTCAACATTGGCCTTGGCAAAACACCACAGAGCAGGCCATCCTTTATATATGCTACAGCAGCCTGCAATGGGAAACCATCATCCATGGAAATAACCAGTGTCTGAATACTTTAAAAGATCCCGCTTCAGTACTCCCTGTGAAATGGGAGTACCTTATTCAGAAAATACACTATGCAGGCTATTTTCGTTGATATAGACACTTTCTTGAGTGAAGCCTAATTACATTGCCAGGATATAGTTGATGTCCTGCTTTTTGAAACAGGTAAGACAGCTCTCCCCACGCCTGCCAAGGAGGCAGCACTGTGTGGGAAGCACTGCTTAGATCAGCCCAGGAAAGAAAGGGAAGCTTCTTTCTGATTTTAGCAGAAATGCGGAGACCCATTTACCCTCTTCCCTGCCCCCAGATTCTTTCTTAACACCCACAGGAATGCATGGGGGTGAGACAGGAGCTCCCTCTTCCACCAGATTCACTTCTTGATCTCACTGCTGAGGTTGCTAGCCAAGCAATATGTTACAACCTGGGGGGAGGGGTTAGGTTGTGGTTACCCCTCCATTGAACTGAGTCTATCAATATATTTCCCTGACCAACCTCTCCTAAACACAACAAAAGTAAAACTCCTCTCTCAGCCTTGTGGATATCACTGGGGAAGCCTCTTGCTGGGTGGTGTCTATGGGCTGGATGTGGCTAGGCTATGACTTGAAAGGCCTAGATCATCTCTCACCAGGAGTGAATCACTAGTGACTCAAGTGGGGCAAAACAGATAACCTTTCCCTTTCCTTGTGAAAAGAAGCCGCTAACTACAGGTAGGGGCTGTACTGGTATCATCCGGAGCTCAGATCAGATCTGTCCAAACAAGCATCAGTGAATTTGGTCAGAGCTTGGATGGGAAGGTTCAAGTGACTATGTATAATACAGTAAGTGTTGCAGAAGATGGTGCCAATGATATAGGATGTAGGTGTTGCTGTTCTATCCTGGCAGTCCTGATCCAATATACCAGCAGCCTCATGTCAAATATTACTGTGCTGATGGCGGTGCCATGTTTTAGAGGAGAGAGAAAACTGAGCTCCTGGCCTTGGCACTTTTTCCAATAGTAGAGATGTCAGCCCCATGTCATAGCCATACTCTCAGGTAGCTATTATCTGCCTATGCTTCTCTTAGGCACCCATCACTGCAGCCGGGATTACATTCTGCCTACCTCAGAACTCCAGCTGAACTTTTTGTTTCTCACACCACACTTCCTCACTTCCTGCCCTCAACTACTGTTGTGTTACCAGCTTCTACTCCAGAGGTGGCTGCATTTCAGTGGTGGGTGAAGAATGCTCTGTATATAACTAGCAAAGTAGACAAGGAGGAGAGAAATGATATATTGGCAGGTGCTTGTCAAAATGATGTTACTTCAATGGGATCCTCATCATTCAATGAAGCCATTAGATGCAAATATACATGAGGAGAAAAATCCTACTATCCCCATTGGAGCTCTATCGATGTTTGCAGAGCAGTTCCTCAGATTAGTCTCTTGTTCCCCCTTAAAGAATTAGTTCAATTTTTGAATGTAAACCATCCTGCTGGAGAATTGCCTGGATTTGCTTTGGCTTGCTTCTTCCCCTGGATTACCGCCACATTCGAGATATTAGCTACTTTGCTTGTTGCACTAGGAACATGGAAAATGTGGTTCACGTAAGTTGGCATTCAAACTCTGCCCTGCGCTTCGAGCCAGCATTGCCCTTCGCACTTGGTGCCTCCTGCTTGAGAAGGCAGTTTTTCCACTTGGCCAAACCTCACCCTGGCGCCTGTTTGCAAAGACGGCTCGTTTGCAGAGGTGACAGGGTCTGTTATTTAAAGTTGGGAAGGAAACTGGCTCACTGCACAGATGTAACTTTTTTCTGCCTGCCTCATGGGTTATCCCTAGAGGACTCTCCTCCACTGCCCTCCGACATCCTACTTTCCAGGCTTTTAACGGATGCCTGTTAGTCAATGGTCCAGGGTGTCTGAGGCCCAGAGTGCCCTCAGGTCAAATGCGGTCTGTCCTACCATGTAGCCTGCAGAAGCATTCTTCCTGTAGCCTCAGAGTGAGAGTAAAACTGTCTCACTGTAGTGCTTATTGCTGGAAGATTCAGCCATCTAGCAGGTCCTAGTCCTTAGTGCAGGAAGATAAGCATACAGGACTTTGTGGGTTTTGTTGTGTTTTACTCAAACAACATCCTACAGATTTGTGAGCTAAATTAGGCTCTAAAATACCCTGCTGATGAGTGCACTACAAATACCTACAACATACCATTTAGTAGGGAGGCCCTTTGCTCCTGGCAAGTTGCCAGTGAGGCCTTCAGTGCCATAGAGCTTGGACTCTCCTGCGACATACAGTTGAATCATGTAGTCCTTGGGAGGGACCTCGAGAGGTCATGGCAGGATTGTTATCTAGACCATTCCTGGCAGGTGCTTCTCGTACCTGCTCTTAAAACTCATCCAATGATGGAGATTCCACAGCCTTCCTAGGCAATTTATTCCAGTCCCTATTGAAGGCTAACTAAGAAGGGGTGGCATGATGGGTTAACTCCTTCTCTTCTTGAGTTGAGTCTAGAGTTTGCTTGAGTTGTAGTGTCTAGGGGTAGGCATGGAATATGGTCTCACCATCAAGTTTCAGCTAGGGCAGGAAGGATGTTCTGATAGATGGGGGCCTGGATTGGGCCTCAGGAGAACTGGTTTCAATTTGCAATTGTACCAAACATAGATTTCCTACGTCACCATGCATGAGTCACTTAAGCCATCCTATGCCTCATTTTTCCACATGCCAATAATCAGGATATCACTTCACATGGATGATGCAAGGCCAAAATCCATTAATGACTGTCAGATGCTCAGGTACCACAGCAGGAGAAGGGCCATATAATTGTCTGCATAGATGAGGAGGAATAATTGGCTCCTTAAAGTCAGACATCTGATTCCAGGGTTGACTCAGCCCCTTGGCCTTCTGAGGTAAGTAAAATGAGTTCTGAATTGCTTATGGCTCTTCAGAACAAAAATTTAAAAAATAAGGTCATGCAATGGCAATCTTATAAGAATATGGCCGAATGTCTCTGGTGAATGCCAATCTGCACCCCAGAGATGGCTGCATTTCCCTGGAATGTTAGATGATTCCCTGGAAGATTAGACAACTCCTTTGTGTGTGGAGCATCTACAGTGCTTTGGGTTACATTGCTAAAGTGTATCTTAGAGTAAGAGATTATGGGTGAAACTCAATGGCAGAACTCCCACTGATTTCTTTAGGGCCAGAATTTCATGCTCCGATGACAAAGGCTAGGCCCACCGATGGGGAGAGGGCAAAGGTGGCAATTGCCCTGGAGCCCAGTGATTCAAATGGTCCTGGGGTCCCTGGCCAATCGCTGCCGGAGCACCATGCCATATGTTCCGGGCAAATCTGAGGGCTGGGAGAGGCGAGGGCATACCGCACTCCAGGTAGCTCTAAGGGCTGCTGCCTTGGCCCTGCTCCTTCCTTTTGAGGCCCTGCCCCTTCTAGGAGTCCAGAGCCGCCCCTCCCCCTCAAACCCACACCCACACACCTTGCCCAGAGATCCATGGAGACTGTCAGTGCTCCAGGCAAAGGCTGACTTTTCAGCAGTGGAAACAGCAAAGGGATGAAATCTGGCACAGCCACATCTTGGCAAACCAAAAACGGGCTTCTGTGCAGGAGAGTCTGCTTTCCTCCCAGCTCATTTCGCTCAGAACAGTAAGTATTGTTTGAGAAATCGACCTCTTGGCCTCTGAGTCACAAGAAGGACCAGCTCATCTCCCCGGGAACAAAACTAACACCTGATGAAATCGTTCTGCATTCCTCCCCTTCCCACCAGTGCCTCACGACCTTCCACTGAGCCAAAGGGGGAACTTGGAGAAGTGCTCAGACAATTGGCCACTGTGTGGGTAGGGTTTGCAACAACGGAGTGAGTCAGTGTCAGCCTGTAGGCGCTTGCTGGGAGCATGTCCGTGAGCGAGCGAGTGTGCATGTTCAGGGGAATGACAGTGAGGGGGTGTCCAAGTGTGTCTGGGTGTGAGAGTGAAAGGAAATCTCTGCACGGCATGAGCTGTGCCTGGCTTTGCCTGCCCGCATGCTACTGGAATCCAGCTAGTGCAGGTAACAACAGCAGAGGAAACAGGGCAGTGTGGTGTGAGCTTCAGGGAAGGTAGTATAAGCCCAGCCTGGAGCCTGAGTAGGTCTTAGCTTTCTAGCTCTCTCTGGAGCCAGCACTATGCTGTCTCCACTGCCCTTGTTACCAGCGGGGCTGGTCTGTGCACAGGTTTTGCTGTGTAGACATACCCAAAGAGTGAATGAGAATGTTGGGGAGTGAAACCAGGTGCATGAGACTGGAAGCAAAAACAACCATGTGTTTGTCAGACAGTGTGAGCAGCCAGCGTGGGCCCAAAGATGGGAGAAGAGCAAAAGCACTTTAAGACCACCTATCCACCCCGATCTCTAACATCTCTGGGGCACAGTTTGCAATGCCATTGACTTCAGTGTGGTTGTCCCCACGCACAGCACGTCTGGCTTTGACCCCTACATTTTCCTTTTCCTTCAAAGGAAGAGGGAGAAAAGATTGAAAGAAATCAGCTAATCTCAGTGCTGTAGATCTACAATTTTTTCTTCACTGCGAGTTCTCCTCCACTGAATGCGGTTTCTGGGTGACAGTAACACTGACAAGAATTTAAGACACCCCAGCTGACCTCACCAGGAACTGTCCATTCTACGCTACACAGGCCGGTGCTTGCTGAAATAACAGAACAACATGGGGTCAAGAACTAATTAAAGCTGACAAATGTCAATGCAGAGTTAAGAGCGAGCTTCTGCAGGAAGAAAAAAAACTATGGCTGATCAGAGTTTGGAAGGGTGTTTAGGGACATGAAGATAATGAAACTAAATGAGTTCTGAGCTACTGCAGAGTTCTTTGGAGTCCCAATTTCCAGCATCAGATTACTCGGGAAATTCTTGAAATATAGGACTGGAAGGGGCCTTAACAAATCTAGTCCAGTCCCCTGCACAGAGTCAGGTCTAAGTATTATCTAGACCATCCCCACGTGGTATTTGTCCAACGTGTTCTTTAAAACTCCCAGTGATGGAGATTCCACAGCATCCCTAGGTATTTTTGCTCCATATTTAGCTACTCTGACAGTTGGGAAGTTTTTTTAATGGCTAACCTAAACCTGCAATTTAAGTCCCTTACTTCTTATCCTGTCCTCAGGGCCTCAGAAGAACAATATATCATGCTCCTTCTCTATAACAGGGGGAGCCAAACCAAGGCTCATGAGTTGCTTGTGGCATTTTTATACTTAGAAGTGTGACTCGTGGAGCCCCCCAGTCCTGCTCATTCTCTGTTTACCAGACTGGGGGAGGGGAGCTCAGGGCTTCTGCACTGTGATGGGAGTGGGGTGGTTTTCTGCCAGAGACCACTGGGGTCTGCGGGGAGTGGGGAAGGGCACAGTTTAAAAGGTGCACACCTCCCCGAACAGCTTGAGTCATGCCCGTTTAGACATGCCCCCTTCTAACCTCCCTGGTATTAGCGGTATGTGGAGAGGCAGCAGCAAACAGCTGGGAGCTGGGGGGGGGAGGGGGGCTCTAAAGGGTGGGAGGCTGGTGGAGCTGAAGCCAGCTGTTCACAGGCCAGGGCTTTTGGTGGACTGGTAACATTTTATTTGCATATTTATTATTTGCATAATGGATATGCAAATATTCAAATAAAATGTTGCCGGTCTACCAAACATTTGTGAATGGGTTTGCCGGTCTGCGGTGTAAAAAAAGTTGGGAACCACTGACATAGGTGACAGTGATCTTGTCCCCCACTCTCCAGCCTTCTCCAGACTAAACAAACCCCATTTTTCCAGTCTTTCCTCAGAGGTCACATTTGCTAAACTTTTACTCACTTTTCTTGCTTTCCTCTGGCCTTTCTCTTATATGCTTTTTCTTTCAGCTTGGGGTGGCGATCTGTCTTGTATTTTAAGGTACGTCCCTTGTTTGCACCTTTCCCAAAGTGTGCTGCCCAGATCTGGACGCAGTAATTCCAGCTAAGGCCTCCTCAGTGCTAAGACGAATGGAAGAATCATTACTTGTGTCTTATTTTTGCACACAAATAGCAGAGAGATTCTTTTGAAGTCAGTTTTTAGTTTTCCACACAGACCATAAATGAGATGTACCAAGAATTAAACTAGGCAGTAGTGAATATAGCACAGGCATGAGTCATATAGCAGGGAGCAGTGTTGGGGTAGTGTATACGAATGCCTGTTTTGAAGCTATTACCTGGATAAACAGAGGGGTTTAGCCTCCAAATTGGGGGGAAAATATATGGGCACCCATTTATCCTCTTTTGAAAGAGGCCAGCATGTCCAGTTCCTAGGAGGAGGTGCAGCCAAGGAGCTCCACACACTGCCCCCACATGCAGATGCTGCCAGGTCCCAGCCAATGGGGGCTGCAGAGCCAGTACCCAGGGCAGGGACAGTGCACAGAGCCTTCCTGGCTACCCCACTGCTGAGGAGCTAGACATGCCAGTCACTTCCAGCGAGTCCTGCAGCACCAGGCAAAGAGCCTGTCCCCACACTGCACTGCCAACTGGACTTTTAACAGCCCAATCAGCTGTGCTCACCAGAGCTACGAGGGTCCCTTTTTGACTGGGTTTTCCTAGACTTGGCAACCCTAAACCAGGCTGGCACTAGGTCAGAATGTGAATGGGAGGCCTTCCGAGGAAGTCCTGGGTTCTGTGGAAGCAGTGTGGATGGTGGAGAAGGTGGCACTCTTCCCTGTAAGAAGAAGAGATCTTTAGGGGCAGGGGGATGGGGACCTTCTTTATACTCAGTATTTGTACAGCACTTAGCACAATGGGGTACTTGGTCCATGATGTGAGCTCCTGCAGTAACACAAATACTCAGTGAACAACAATGTGAGTGTGTGAGCCACTTGTAGTCGTATTAAAAACACCGCTTTCAAACTAACAGTCCAAACACAATTTTTGTAACTTGCAAATTATTGTACTGTCCCATGCAGCCAAACTTGTGCATTTAATTCAGCTGGTTTTGGAAACGTAGCTCTCCAAATTACTATTGCACCTTATCAGTCTAACAGAAAGACTATTTTAGGGACAAGGGGATGTTTCAGTTTGTACCCTTATAAGAACTGAATCCAGTTCTTAAGAGCCAGGCACCCAAATAAAAGCCTCTCTAACCAAAGGAAGATTTTTATCCTCCCGCCTACCCAATGCAGCTCTGGCAAAGACATAGACATATGCTCTAGCGCCATCTAGCTAGACATCCAATCACCACACCTATATCCTTTCAGCTTAGGATGGCTACCTGTCCTGTACTTTCAGGTATGTCCCTTGTTTTCTGCATAACGTCCTGTGTCCTCTGTCAATATAACACACTTTCTTCCTAGCTCAAGGAAGCATTGTAACCCTGCAGAGCTGGCCATCAGGCAATTTTCAGTGGTGGGGGCCGATGTGGGTGGCATTCCACCCAACAGCCCCAGCCTAGAAGGAGTGGCTAAATGAAAGAAGCTGGTGTATCCCTGCAAAATGGCTATTTTGAGCTGCTGAAACAGTCCCTTGGGAGTGTGGCCACCAGGCATTGGTCACACTGAGTCTGTCCTAATTTAGCTGCCTTTTCCCTGTTCAAACACAGCCCAAGTGGAGCCAAGGTCAGAGTCACGGTATCCACAGGTTGCATCCAAGTGACGCAGGCAGAAACAATCGTCCAAGTGCGATTGGGCCAGGACACTGGGTTTATTGTCCTACTCCTCCGGTGAGCAGCATCCAAGTGTTCTGCAGGAAACGACCAGCCTACTCTGCAGTCACTCTCTCACACATTTCCTGAGTTGAACCGGTGCCAGTCCCAAATGCTGTGTGTGCCCCTTCTGTGCAGCAACATTGAGGTGGCACAGCAGGGTGGGAGAGGAGCCTGCAATGTCCCTGAAAACCCACAGCCCTCATCTCCTACATGCTCCAGGTCCCTGACCTGGGTAAATTTCCACTGGATGCAGCACTTTTCCACTCCGACTCAGCATTTCTAACACTCCACTGCAGCTGTTAGTACCGTCTCCTCTTACTCTGTGATTGTTTCTTGGTAGAAGGAGGAGCTAACAGAGGTTGCTGGAGTGATCTGGCTGCTGTCCAGCAGTGTGTGCATTACTCACAGGTTTTCCTGCTGGCAAAGGGCTTTTCTTTTCTCTCTGCCGGGCAGCAGCCGGTTGTTATCAGCATCATTAGATAACTCAGAAGGCCAAGGCTAAAAAGGAAATCTCTCAGGCTATTAAACCCAGCCCCTGATGAATGTTCGCTAGGCTCCTTCTCTGACACAGCTGAAAATGTGAGTCTGGGAAAAAGGGTATTTCTAAGGTGTGCTGCCCCAAGAGGGTAAGTGTCAATGTCATCAGGGCAGACATGAGGAAAGCAATGGCCAGATATTGCTTTTGTTACCCAGCCATCAGGGGACTGCTAGTCCTTCCTCCCTCCCCCTTCTTCTTCCTTCCCCCCCAGCTCTGAAATCTACAGACAAAATAGGATCCTGCCCTTTCCCCGAAAACCACCTTCCCTGAAGCTGGATGAAGCAAACTTCAGGCTCAGAAGTAGGGCTGCTCAAAATGCCGGGATGACTTTGCTTCAGGAGAATGTTGTGATGTTATTGTTAATCCCTTCAGGGACAAAAGCCGGCCCATCCATAAACTCATTTCACTTTCAGGCTCCTTTGAGTTTGCCTGAACAACAAGTGAAGGACCCTAGAGGCTGAAATGCCAGCATTGTGGTGTGAGCCCTTTCTGCCTCTCGAGTTTTCTAGGGGAAATTCTGCGTAAAAGCTGTAGGCTAGCTACTGTGGGGCTGTACGAAGAGGAGAGAGAGTCCAAGGAATTTCCTTCTACCATAGTCCACTATGCTCTGCAGAAGGACCAGTCAGAATCCTGTTAGGGGAATGCAGTCCTTGCTCCATCCTAGTGTTCTTATCTAAGGAATTTATATAGCCTCCATTACTTTAGTATCTGGGCACCTCACACTCTCATGTAATACAGCCATCCTTAGAACATGCTACAGATAAGGTACAGAGAGGGTAAGTGACTTGCTTGAAGGGCAGAGCAAGAGCTGCAAACCCAGGTACTCCCACGTCCTAGGCATGTGCCGTAACCGCTCGACCATCCTTCCTCTCCCTAATATTGTCAGTTATTTTCCTCAGAGATCACTTGCGATCATCTCTGAGCTACCATTCATTTCTTTGCTGCATGCATATGTGTGTTTGTGTGTTTTATAGCTAGCTAGCTATTAAACACAACACCGCCGCGTTGAGGCACTGGACACACAATCAACACACTTGCTCAGGATGACAGTGTAGAAGCCAGTGCACTGCACTGCCAAGCAGCCATCAAAATCAAATGAGGCCAAGTGCAAAAGTTTGGTACACGTTGCAGGGACTTGTACAGATCAGAACAGTTGCATGAAAACAGCACAATGAATAATATTCAAGGAATACAGCAATGTTTAGCATATGCAAAAGCATAAGATGCTGAGCATACGTCTTCACTGGGGAGTTAACATAGATCATCAGCCACCAGGGCTGAGCCCTCCTATTTGCCTAACTCGGAAGTGGCCACCACCCCTTGAACGTGTGTCCACTTGACTGGGTACACACTGGCTCTGAACTCATTCCTATGAGGAAGTGGAAATGTTGCCAGTGCAGCAAGCCGCGGTTTAAATGCCAACCTCATGTGTAGGAACTAGTAGGTGACTTAAAACAGAGAACCAGGTAAATGCCAAAATAAATATATGGCCCAAGTAAATTATGAGAAGACACTAGAAGACAAGCAGCCCCCAAGTTGGTTAGTCTGAATCCAGGTTTCTGTGCGGGCAGATTACCAGGTCAAGTGTAAGCAGAACCTAAGCTCTAGCCTCTAGACGCAGATAGACTAGCTAGCTCATGCTGAAAGCACCACCCAAACACAGGTCTTGTGTGGGAGCAGGTAAGGGCAACCCCTAAGTGAGATGTTGAGTTAATTTTGCAGTGAAGACAAGTCCTAACTGCAGTGGGGCCAACAGTTGCTGCAGGCTCTAGGGCAAGATGTGGGGGGCAGCTCTGTACCCCCAGAAGGGGCGGGATCTCATGTGGAAGGGGCAGGGCCAGAGCAGCCAGCCCTCCCCACCGCCAGGACTGCGGCATGCCCCTCCCCCCAGCCCTCAGAGCTGCATGGAGCACCCAGCGTGGCACTCCGAGGGCAATTTAAAGGACCCAGGGCTCCAGTTGCTGCAGTAGCAGTGGTGGTGGCCAAGAGCCACTGATCCCTGTGGATCGCCAGACCCTGGGCTAACTGCCCCTTTGCCCCTAATTGTGGCCTAATTGTGAAAAGTGAAGTAATGTGCAGCCCATGTAAGAAACAGAAAAATTGATTAAGACAGTGCTTTGTCATCAAGGTCATCAGAGATCAAGCCATTCTTGGTTCTCTGGCAAGAAAGACCACAGCAGACAGTCACAAAACACCGACGCAGATATTCTTCCTTAAAGACAGGCCAGCCCCATTTAAAATGGACATAGGAGCAGAGTCTAAGATTGCTAGAAAGGAAGGACTAAGAACTCTGAATGAACTCCTTGCGAAGAAAACAAAGGAAAAAATTGTAGCAGCTAGAAGTCATAAGAGTGGAGCCTCATGGCAAAGCAATGCAAGGCACACCACTCTGAAGAACAATAAGCGAGGAGCTCAGAAGAACAATAAGCCAGGAGCATACGAGATCCTGGTCTAAAATGTTCTCTTAGTGCTAGGACTCACTACATATGTGATACTGAACACACTTAGGAGAATCCATACTATGAAGGCTGTGGCTAGTGCACATGACATTTTGAAGCATTAGGAAGCATTTTGCTGGCTAGATAGCATCAAAGAGATAGTCTCTGTCACATCAGGGTGAATTCCAATATCCATTCTGTACTCACCCAGCAAAGCAAGAGCAACATTAGGGCATAAAGTTTAACAAAACATATAATTTCATGGGGGAGGATAGTGTTGTTGTACATGTCCCACACCCTGCTGGTGTGGCCAATTGGTGCCTCGTGAAATAAATCACAATTCACATTTGTCTGTAAAATGTGTAAGTTCGCCATTTAATTGTACAAATGTAGGGCTGGAAGAAACCTCAAGAGTCCAAACCACTGTGCTGATGCAGGACCAAGTAAACAACAAGGAGTTCTATGTTACCTTAGAAACCAATAGATTTATTAGGGCTTAAGCTTTTGTGGGTAAAACCCTCTTCATCAGATGAATTGGAGTGGAAGTTACAGAGGTTTGGGTATATATAAGGACAACAACAGAAATAGGGTACTTGTGTAAATGAGGAATCAAGTTAGGGTAGAAGTGGTTCATTTTCCCTGACAGGTGTTTCTTCAATCTGTTCCTAAAATCGCTAATGATGGAGATTCCACCTCAGTTGGAAGCATATTCCAGAGCCTAAATACACTTATAGTTAGAATTTTTTTCCCTAATATCTAACTTAAATCTCACTTGCTGAGGTTAAGCCCATTAATTTTTGACCTACCTTCAGTGGACATGGAGAACAATTAATCATAGTCCTCTTCAATAACAACCGTTAACATATCTAAATACTCAGCAAGTCTCCCCTCAGTCTTCTTTTCTCAAGACTAAACATTTCCAAACCAAATGTTTTGGGGTTTTAATGAAAACTGATTTTTCACAAGAAAGAATAAATCTAAATTTTCCTTTGTGGGGGAAGTATGTATTTTCTGACCAGATCTAGTAATTGTATATTTGCTAGTTGTGTAGTATTCGGTCAGTAGATGCTCTATGTGCTGTACAGATTTCCAAGTAAAATATGGCTCTTGGTAAAAAAGGGAGACAAAGCTGCAACTCAAGCAATGTAGAAGCCTGTTTGTCTATAGTTTTCTCACATTACATCTCACATTGAAGGAAGAATGTGAGTCTATGAATCATGACGTGAGGTTACAGGTCTGGAACTCTTCATGCAAGTTCAGGGGCAGGGGAGTGTTTTGGCCAAGTTATTCCCACACTCGTGTTGTTCGCATGTACTGCAATACTCTCTAGAGCTTTTACAGCTGGGATGCAAATTAGTGCCGCACCAATGCAGACACATATAATAAGAATAGTATGTCCCCTTGTGCCTTATGCATGTGTGCGAGAGCTCCATACATACAGTTATATTTTTCCTCTCCCTAAAGGTATGTCTACACTACAGAGTTTTGTTGGAAAAACGGCTGTTTTTCTGACAAAACTTGAGGAACGTCCACACTGCAATTGTGTTCTTCCGCAAGAAAATCGAAAGAACAGAGGGTTTTTTTCCGACATTTGGTAATCCTCATTCTACGAGGAAGAAGCCTTTTTGCAAAAGAGCTCTTTCACAAACAGGCATGTGCGGACGGGGAAGAGGGAGTTCTTTCGGAAGAAGAGGAAAGAGGAAAAAGCACAAGTGCTCTGGTGGCCATTCCATCCATAGCAATCACAGCTTACATGCGAGAGAGCGTCCATTCACTCTGGACTCTCTCTTTCGAAAAAGCAGATCACTTTTTTGATGCACTTTTGCAGTGTGGGCGCTCTCTTTCGGAAGAAGGTTTTTCAGAAGATCTCTTCCAAAAAAAGCTTCTTCTGAAAGAAGCCTGTAGTCTAGACGTAGCCTCAGTGAGAAGACATTCTTTCCAATTTAAAACATGACAAAACAGAGGATGGACTCTGCCACTCCAGTTTGCATCTTGTGGCATTGAAAAGCATAACAGGTTTCTCACTGGCATTTTCATTCATTTTAAACTGCATGTTAATGATGCTGACCTTTTTAGTAATTTGATTCTGACAACAGGCAGCTAAGCTCCAAACTGTCATTTTGACAAGGGCCAGCAGTGAAAATTTTTACTGCTTCGAAAATCAGAGCAAGTGTTGCTCTCACGAGCCAGGCTGGGGCTCCCTGTGTGAAAAGACATCCACTCCATCAGCCCTGTGCTTACCAACAGACATTGCAGCCTGGTTAGACAATAAAAGGCAAATTTGCTGAAATCAACTCAGGGTTCAATTTAGTCCTCGACTTGCGAAGGAAGAGCAGAAATTAATATGGTATTTTGAAATCACCTTCTATTATACTATTTTCATCACAGTAACAACTAGAGGTCCCAAATGAGATCAGTGCCCCATTGTACTGGGTGTCACAGACAGAGTGAGAGGTAATCCCTGGCCCAAAGAACTTACTATTAGAGCCAGACAGAATATAGGGACAGTTGTTTTTTAAGGTTTTTTTAGAATATAGGGAGTTCTTCCTGAAGACATTTTCAACAACATTTTCTTCTGTATTGCTATCAAATTTGCAGCAAAGTATTTTAACCAGAAACTAGTTTTCCAACAAAATATCAAAATTTTCTGCAGAAAGCAAATACTTTTCATCAAAAATGTAATTTAAACAAAAACCCAATTTTCAAGTGAAAATCAGATTGAACTATTCATTTTTGACCAATCCTACTTACTGACAGGCTAATTAATCAATAACAGAGCTAGGAATTAAGCCCACATTTTCATAGTATCATAATCACAAAGAGAGTTTTCCTTCTCACCTACGGTATTTTACCCAATCCGCACAGAAATCAATACAAAGACATGATCCCACACACTCTCACTAATACAAGAAATTCCACACAATTCGGAAGACAATAATGTGTAAAACTACGCTAGAGACAGCAGAATCGAGACTTGCATTTTGTTTAAATCGTGAAAACATTTCCAGTCACATTAACTTCTATTTTAACATACCTTCCATTTATAGCCTAAATTCACCAACAATGTCCCCCTTTAGCAGCAATAACTCAGGTTCTTGTTTTATTTTTAGTTCGTCACCTTCACATTTCAAAAGTTAAACAAATAGTATATTAAATGAGTATCTAATTAGATGTTCCACATATTAAATGAGTATCTAATTAGATGTTCCACAAGCTTGACAGAAATATCCATTTTCAACCTGGCCTTCTCATTTTCTCTCCCCAAGCCCTTCTTGAGGACAGTCATTGGAAGGCAAGAGTGTAAATAGAACAGGATTTAATCAAAGTGGTTTGGAATCCAGTTCCTCTGTCAGAAGGGTAACTCTCGGCAAGAAGCTAATTTAGAGTTTAGCTAACTGAACTCTGAAAAGTGCCTGTAAAAAATCACATGGGGAAATTCTATGTTTTCTGCCCCAAATTCAAATAAAATGTGTTCAGTTTACAAGTAAACAAACAATGTTTTTTTCCCAGAAAAATCAATTTTGGGTTAATTCCTGACCACAGGTCAACAACAGAAAAAAGGACTATACTCTTTCATGAAAATTTCAAAATATTTTGTTTGAAATTTTCAAACACAAAAAAATTGAGGGGAATTTTTTGAACTTTGAAAAATTTCATTTTAGCTGAAGCCTCCCCCCCCCATGCACTTTAATAAAACCCTCTTTTCCATAAGAAAAAGGAGAAGAAAAGTTTTTAAAAAAAGGACAAGAACATAACTGGTGTTCCCCCACTATTGATCAGCATGAACATTTCTCATAAAAATTTTAACTGAGGTATTTTCAGTATCAAAAAACAAACAAACAAACAAACAAACAAAATCTTCAATGGAAAATGTAGGTTTGATCTGCTCTTGCTATCATGAACAATACAGAACATACAATGGTCTGTTGATGATGCACAAGCAAGAAAAGTCTCCACAAACATTTGAAGACTATTAGTGAGGCTGCCAAAAAAATCAAGAGATTGGCTTAAAAAAAGAGCTTTAAAATATATTAATTGTTGGGATCTGTGTATTTGCCGTCTTTCTGAGTCCTTCTGCTTACACTCAGATCAGGTTTTTAGGAGTTTTTCTGCAACCGTAAGAGCTATACATTTCCTTGTTTTTTAGTGAAAGCTGAGGTTTTCAAATAATCCCCTAACTCTAGGAGCTGGGACTTTAGGTAAAACACCAAATATTGCAAGACTTGTGATAAAATTGCATGTTAGCCACAGTCAAGTCCAGTTTTATAATCACTTTTTCAGACATTAAGTTGTAAAGCAAGACTTTTTATCTCCACTAGTGCAACTTAATGGACAGCACATTGGACTGGGAACTGGTGCCCTGGGCCCTGACCCAGCCTACCTTGGGCAACACATTTCACTACCCAGTGCCTCAGTTTCCCTCATCTGTAAAATGGGGATAATGGCACTGACTTCCTTTGTAAAGTGCTTTGAGATCTATAGATAAAAAGCAATAGATACAAGCTAGGTATTACTTATTAATTATTGTTATTAAACCCACTGTAAGTGGTTAAGGAGAAGCAGAGAAGGTTTGCTACATGCAACTCTAGAATACAGGAACAGATAGATATTGGATGCATATTTTATATTGTATAAATAAATATATGATCAGTCATTTTCCCCAATAAGGTAATCATCACTCTGCAGAAAACATAGAAGCATTGACCTGCAATTCACTATTCACACAGAAGACTGCATTCAGCAATGAAATACCACATTCTCTTTTTTGTACCAGTGGCAGCTGAAGAAAAGAGCCAACATGTAGGCCTCAGTCTATGTCAAGGTTACTCAGTAAGTGGTCTGGTTTTTAAAGCTGCTGAACCAGCTTCAGATTTCATTGATTTCAATAACGATGCTTTTATTTCAATCTAATTAAATTTCAGTAGTTATGGGGAGTCTTTGACTTCGGAGGTGAAGGCAGGTGTTCAGCCCCTCTGAAAATCAGCCTGTTTATTTGGACGCCTAAATATGGATTGAGAAGCCCTTCGAGCAGCCGAGTTTGAAAATGTTGGCATTAGGCACCACAGTCAAAAATAAGATGTTGTTTTGATCTGAAATGCCACAGGGCTAGTCTACACACTACTCTTCTACCATTGTAACTTTACCGGTTTGAAAGCAGTATAATGAAAGCAGTACCACCCCAAGTGTGGACACAATTATACTGGAATCAAGGTGCTTAAGCTTCCATTGCTTGGCACTGGCAAAGCACCAGAACAGAGCAATCCAGAACAGAGTAGGGTTCTGCCTCGCAAATAGGAAGCTCTGCATGTCATAGTTCAGTTGGGCAGAATTCTTTTTTTTTATTGTTATAATTTCAATGGATAATATCAATGTTTATTTTTAAGCATTTTTCTCCAATTGTTATCCGTTTAAATTTTCACAGTTGCGTGAAATTATGGGGGGAGGAGAGCAGGTCAGACAATAATAATTAAATGGCAGAAGACACTACGATTCAAAAAGTTAAAGCTTTAACGGTTAATTGTCAGCCTCACATGTCACAATAGCCAAAGTGAATATCCTTAAACTCAATCAGCAATAAGTTCTCAAGCAGCATTTTTCTTACTTTGCCTATATGTAAATTTCAGTTATTATTGATGCAAATATTTTTCCTTAGATTATGTTTGCACAGAGAAACTGATGTTTGACAACATTTATTGATAAAAATCTAATCCTTCCAAGCCTAGTTACAAGCACCAGGGAGTTAAGACTCAGAATCAAAGACACAGTGAACTTTGCTAGACATATCCAACTCATCTGTATAGCTGACTAAGCCTCTCAAAGTCCCATCCCAGTAGCACTAGTCCCTGAGTAAAATCTGGCATGGATTCTGTAAGGGAGGCCCCTTTTTCAGCTGTTAGAAAGTCCTCATTAAGAAGTTGAGGGGGACTCTTTCTATGATAGTCTATAATTCACTCATTCATAATATTAAGGTTAACATTAATAAATAACATTTTAATCTCTAGTATGTCTACACTACAGCACTAATTCGAACTAACTTAATTCAAATTAGTTAAT
>CM057845.1:134334498-134346680 GCA_030068395.1 Apalone spinifera | reverse complement strand
TTGGTCAGGCTTCATTTTTAAATAAAATATTATGTCAAACACAAAAAGTTTCAGTGTCTTTATTTATGAGAAGGGCAGGGAACCTGTTTTGAGCCTGGGTCACTGACCCACAGAAAAGTCAGTTGGGACCACACAAGTGAGTTGCAAAAAAATAACTCCTCCAACCCCCCCCCCCCCCAAGCCTCACTAATGTGGCCCCAACTGTGCTGGTGGGAGCAGGGGAAATGGTATTGGGGAAGGGTGCTAGTGGGTGCTGGGGCAGGGTGCCAGTGGGGACAGGGTGCCAGTGGGGACAGGCGACAGGATTCTGCGGCAGGGGACAGGGTGCCAGTGGGAGCAGGGGAGAGGGAGTACCCAGCATGCACCTCCTCCGGGGACTCCTACCCTTCCCCACCCCCATGCAGCAAGTCCCTGGCATGCCATAGACTTGGGTTGTGGTACCGCGCCGACTATTTGGGGGGGGAGCAGCCAGCACAGGAAGCCGGCACTACCCCCATGGTCACTGGAGATAGCCCCCAAACACCTCGCGATCAACTGGTCGAACCCTCCTGATTGACCAGTCAATCGCAATCAATGGGTTGGTGACCACAGGTATAGAATAACCATATCAGGCTCAGCTGTAAGCTATCTCTTTGCCCAGTTTTAGATCCACCTTTAAAGGCTTTTTTTGTATAATAAACTTATAATTCTAGCTGTTTAATAAATGTTATATCTAATCTGGCAATAGCCTTAAGTTCATAATCATAATAACACATCAGTTATTAAAGGAATTTTATAACGGGAACATGTTAGCAGATGAAATTCCAAGACTTTGAAATAAGGCTATAAGGGCTGCAGTAAATAACACCCCCAAACCATTATTATGTAATATTCATTGTGAAATATATACCAATAGCCTTTAGCAAATTAATTTATTATGTGTTACTGTGTTTAAAAAGAACCTCTTTATAAAAATGAAGCAAAGATTTGAAAGTGATGCAAGTAAGAGACGGCGAAAGCAACAGAATGAAGCAACAGTTAAGAGTTTAAAGCCAATAACCTCATTTCTCATAGAAAAGATGCCTCAGCTATTCAACGATGGCCATACTGACAGCGGCACTTCCAGTTCTGATGATGGAAACTTTGTACCCACAAATGACATTTCAATGCTACTGTCTCAGAATGAGGTCATTAATCAAGACACAGAAATGTCAACAATAACGATAGATGCAGAATCTATGCTCAATTTAGAGACTGTGCTGGCAGAAAGTGAAGACCTTGGAGATGCTGCACAGCAAGAGCAAGAACTTACGACTAACAGCAGAACCTGATACTGGACCACTTGATAAGAACAATGTTGCTCAAATGCAGTCATTTCTCAAAGTTAGTTGTTTTCAGATTCCAGGTAGTATACCGAAAAATGCTGAAAATCATGCTTTTCCCACTCATCTACTGACAAAAACACTTCTAAATGGAGAGATTTACACAAGAGACTGGCTCTGCTAGAGAATGGAAAAGCAGGCTCTGTACTGTGTACCCAGTTTCATTTTTAACAGTAATACTTCAAATGCATCAGTACTGTCTGATCCATCCAGCTGGAGCATCTGTAGAGGTTGAGGAAGTTGAAAGACCGAATATCTGCACATGAAACATCAGTATCACATAAAGATAGCTATGTTACATGGAAATCTGCTAGTAAAGCAGCACTAGCTGACAATTCAATTGAAAAGTTACCCCTGAGTGAAATAAACATAGAAACTGATATTTGGAAAAACTCCTTGAGCACATATTGAATGTCATTCTTTTTCTTTCTGAACAGGGATTGGCTTTGTTTGGTTCTAGTCAATGTATCGGTGACTCTACAAATGGTAAACTTTCTTGGTATAATTGAGCACAGGATTTGGATCCTGCCAGAATAAACACTAGTCACTACTACTCGCCTGAGGGATTTCCTGCACCTACATGTGCAGGTTCAGGTATTACTGAGCTGAGAAGGAGGGGCAAGGCTGAGAGCACTGGGTTTGGAGGGTGACCTCCTGTTTGGAGTCATCTTAGAGAATGGTCTTGGTTTTTTTCCCCAGGTGACACGTGTTGTTAGAGATAGAGTAACATTAGTCCGACGTGTGCTAGCACAGCTCATGTCCTAGAGCAACTCTGGCCAAAGCAGGAGGCACCCTGGGGTCCTGTTGATCCAACATTAGACCCCTCCTATCTTATATCCCCTGCAGGAGGCTAAGAGCTAATACCATTAGTGCTAAGTCATGTTGTATCCAAGGGGGGGAAGGAAGTAAATGAACAGCACCAAGATCTGTATTAAAATTAGACACAACCATTTGAATGAAGAGTGAGTTTAAGGTCAAAGCTAATGCAACAAGGGCTCTCAGATTTAGTCTTTGGCTAGCAGGGAAGATTTATTTTACCCCCTAACAAAGGAGACATATTTCTGCAATTTGCTGTGTTAAATCGTGTTTGGCAACTGGAACTAGATTGCCCTCCAAGAAGAACATGACTTTAAATAGCTGCCCAGGAAAGTAGCAGCACTATGGATTGCCTTGTGGTATTTCAGGTATATCTGCTATTTTTCACTCTGATGAAAACCTGAATAAGAGACTGAAAAGTTGCAAAGCAACAGAAAATGACCCCGCAGAATGGAAACATGAATGTATCCTTCATTGGGGACTGCTATCATTGCACACACTGCCCAGAATTTATAACACATTCTCACAGCTCAGGAAAAAAATGCTACCTGATATTTTAAAGTATGGTGCTGTCGACAAGCTATCTGACGCAAGTGCAGCGGGCCACTCCTGTACTTGTTTTATGCTTGTCTCTCGGAGTGGGTCTTACACAAACTATACACGCAAGAAAAGGCATAATTATGATAAGATGCAGTGTACCACTCCACAAAAATCTTAAGTTAAAAAAAAAAATACATTGAGCCTCCACAGACCACCTTCACTCTGCTGCTTCTGAGATAAACTACAAAACCTTTTATCAAAGGCTCCAATGAGAAATGTGTCATAAGTCAAATGTGGGTCTCTGTTACACAGCTTGTCAAACTGAGCCTGAAAGAACTGATATCTGTTCACACATGTAATGAGGACTATGCCCTCAGCTGTGATGCCTGGATGCACTAGTGAAGAAAGCTGGTGGAAGGAGTGGGAGCGGACACATAAAACTTCATTGTGAAACAAACAGCAAATCACACAACTCAGTCTTCCTTTCTGGAAGATGGTTGGTTTTGTTTTTTGTTTCTTGAGTGTCTCCATTTTTCATGGAACGCGGGGGAACTTTTTCCTAAAAAAAACCCCCAAACATGCCAAAATAAAAAAAAATAGTCAAAAGTCCAAAAATTTCAGCCCCAAACTACAAAAGATTCAATTTGGAAATGCCATGCTGTGCCACATAGGAGTTACAGTTCAGTTGCTTCATATATTCATCCTTCTTTATGGGATGAGTGTCTCCTCTTCCCTCACTTACATCTCTCATGATGCATTGTGGCCAGGAATTCCCATGATGCACTGTAGAAGCTCAGCAAAAGGAGGCTTGTGCCCAGGTAACCTGGTCAACAGACAAAAATGGGACCATGAGCCATCACAGACACATTTCCAAACAGAAAGAGTTTTCAATTAAAACATTATATTTTGGGTGGCAATTTTTCGTCTTTTGGCCAAATTCTTGATTTTTCACTCTAGAGTTGAAATTTTCCATGGGGAGGAAATAATTTTGAATGACTCTAATGGGGATTTTCTTCACCTTCCCACAGACTCATGAATCAGAGTAGGATTTTAAACTAGTGTCCAAGGGAAAGGGTCTGGCTTTTCTCCAGTCAGGCCCCAAGGAGGCATGTTCATGCTAAGCGTGTCCATGTCCTCAGGTGGCTAGTGTGCCTACTGTCATCTGCAGTCTATGCTATACAGGAGTGAACGCACTTGTGCTGTGCATCTCTCCCATCCCCTCTGTGTGCCAATTGCAGGTTTCTGGACGCTCACCTCGTGCTAGTCATTTCCCCTCGCCCTACTAGTAAAGGTAGGATTTCACCACATAAAGCTATATTTAAAACTTTCCAGTGGTGGTTCTCATGGACTTGGATCCACTGAGTTAAAATTTCATGTGAACCCACATAGCAAAGCCTAATGAAACCACAGAATTCCAT
Source organism: Apalone spinifera (assembly GCA_030068395.1). Classification (NCBI taxonomy): domain Eukaryota; kingdom Metazoa; phylum Chordata; order Testudines; family Trionychidae; genus Apalone; species Apalone spinifera. The sequence continues at coordinate 134,342,545 of CM057845.1, read as the reverse complement.
TCAGCAAAATGTGCTGCCTGTCTATCAGTTCATGTGGCTCTATGGGATCCACAATAAATACTGAATATGTGACACATAAAACTTCATTGTGAAACAAACAGCAAATCACACAACTCAGTCTTGAAAGGTCTGCGCCTGTCTCCAGACATCAAATAGCTTTGTTTCAAGAGATAATACAAGTGTCCCAGGACTGGAAAAAGGTTCAGATACATTTTTACTTGTTTAGTTTCTAAGCTATGACCACAATTCTCCAGTTCACGATATTTGGGATTATGGAGCTAAGGTTTTGCACAGCACCAGTTAGTAACTATTTTCCTGAGTAAGCGTTACCATCACTCCAGGCTATAGGTATTGTGATACAGGAGCATACATTACATGGGCTGTACTACTTAGGCACAAAGGCTTGAAGATAAAGAAGCTGTGGAAGCCCTTGTTTATAAACTCGCAGTGACATTAGATCTTTAATGCTCACAGATAGAGAGGAACTGGATTTCTTTTTCATGCATCCCCAAATGTCATCAGTAAGTTTAGTGGGAGTTTTGCCTTTGACTTGAATAGGGCCAGGATTTTTCTCTCTCTCTTTCTCTCTCTCTCACTCACTCACACTCACACACAGAGTCTGTTTCCCTTTGCATCATCTTCATTGCTTTGCTGCAATGTTCTTGAGGCCTGCTGTGCCATCCCCAAACTGTTTTCCAGGCCACTACCCTCTTCACATTCAAATCCCTCTACCAAGATGCCCACACAAAGTCAATCTAGATCATTGGGGTTCTTCTGTGAAACATTGTGGAATCTATGAGGTTGTGGAATCTCCATCACTGAAAATTTCTAAGAGCAGGTTAGACAAATAGCTGTCAGGGATAATCTAGATCAGTGGTCCCCAACCTTTTGGGGCTGCCGGGTGCCCAGGGCGGGGCTGTGCTGCGCGACCGGGGATGGGGCCACACATGCGCCGCGCATCCAGGGGGAGGGGGCACGCATGCGCCATGCATCCGGGGCTGGCACCACGCATTCACTGCGCGTCCGGGGTGCACGAATGGCTTGGGCCGACCCTGGTCACTCGGCGGGCGCACATACATGCCCCGGCGGGCGCCATGGCACCTGCAGCACCGCGTTGGGGACCACTGATCTAGATGGTACTTGCCAGGAGTGCCAGGGGCTGGACTTGATAACCAATTGAGGTTTCTTCCAGTCCTAGGGATTCTATAATTTAGACATATTTATTAAAATATTTTAATTGTTCAAGAATGCTGTGCACAAGTCTTGGCTACATAATTAGGGAAATATTGGAATCACTGTCTTCCTTCTGCAAACCTTTCCACCTGGCAGATTTGTTACCCCATTTGTTGTATCACATCTGAACATTAGATTCTATGTGCATCAGGGTCAGATCTTTCCAGAGACTGTAAAAACAATAGCAACCCATCAGAATAGCAGTTTCTAATTCTGCTGAGTCACCAGAACCATTTCTTGCAGCTCGGTTTTGCTTTGGGAGGTCTCTTTCACTTTGTTTTCCTCTCCTGGGCATCTGGAAATCTGAAGTGATTCCAGTACAACAGCAGGCATAAGAAGAGACATCCTGGCTATTGCCCTAAAAGTCACAATTTAGCAATGCAGTCAGCACATAGTGCTTATTCTCAAGCCAGCATGCTTCTTCTAGGACCACCTGCCCGCAAGATATCTGTACTGTTGAGCTCTCCTTCAAATCCTCTCACATGCCATCCAGTAAATGTTTAGAAACCTAACCTGATGGAGTATCTGACTGAGAATTCTACTTCTGTCCGCTGACATCATGACGTGCAGACTCCAAGGGCTCTGTAGTAATCAAGAAGCCTCTCTAATAAACATCAGCTTTATCATGTGCTTTCATTAAAGAAAGTCTTGTGTTTCCATATAGCTTTAGGCTGTGCTCTGATTGACTCCCAGCATGCTTTGTAGGGTGGCCAGCCCTTGGATGGGAGCCCAGCTAGGTGAGCAAATGGAAATTTCAGGAGTTAAAAGCACTAGAGATGAAGGAAGAACTTATGACTGAGGCACTGGCCTGTGACTTAGAAAATATTGATTCAGTTCCCATCTCTGCTTCTTGTGTGACCTTGGGCAGGCCATGGTCACCCCATGTTTCAGTTCCCTGCCTACAGATAGGAGAGGAAAATCCTTCCTTTCTTCCACCTTCTCCCATCTGACCTATTTCAGTGGTACATTTTTTAGGGCAGGCACCTTCTCTCACTATGCATTTGTTCAGTGTCTAGCACAGCAAAGCCCCCCTCTTGGATGGAGTCTCATGGCACTAGGATAAATAAAAATATTAGGCAATAATTGGGGGAAATAGCCATGCTTCGGTTCTGTTAACTCCTTGGGGGCCTGGTAGTCTTCGGGCCATTTTGACTCTGTAAAGGTCACGTCCGTCACTTAGCCCATTAGTCCAGCAACTGCTCCCAGTGGACATGTGCAAGCGGCGAAGTAGTCACTGTCAAATGCTGCATTGTAGGTGAAGGCAGCTAGTTATCCCACTTTGGCTGCCTCATCCAGGCTGTCAAGCTCTGATTTCAGCTCTGCTGACACAGACTTGATGAGAGTAGCTAAATCAGGCTGTGAAGCACTCGTGGCACAGGCTTTGTGTGTGATAATTTGAAGGGCGAGGGTATAAATGTCAAGTACTCCTCTGAGGCTTGTACCCCCCTTTGTGACATGACATCAGCAGAGGAGCCACCTGCATCAGAAATGAACAGCAAAGCAGAAGTACCTACTGTAGGGAGGAACTAAATGTTAGTCCCATCCTGTTAGAGGGAAGCGTGTACTTCCCCAGTATATCCCACCTGTTCGACTGGCTGTGTCCCTGGACCATGTTCTCCTGAAAAAATGAGGAGAAAGTGGCATCATTCTGTGCAGGAGACCCGATCCAGAGGCATCCTGGGGATTTATGGAGCCCTACACAGTTCTATTAACTGTGCCCAGTGGCAGCCGGGAGGAGGTAGGAGATGAAAATTTTTTAGAGATGTGATTTTATAATCTTCAGAAACACACCAATGAAAGATTTTAAAGCAAACTTTAAATTTAGGTGTCATAGACTAAAACAGAATATTCAGAAGGAAGCTGACAGGCTATACCTGGTGTTGGCAAAAGTCTGTCAAACAGTTTCACCACCACTTGAATGGCACAGGTACAGTGCTCTGCTAATTGGTCTTCATTTTTAAGTCAACTAGATCCTCTTGGGAGGAAGCAAACCGAAGGAACAGGAATAGGAAGAGGCAGATGGGTGGACATTAAGACTCAGTGGTGCCCCAAAATTTCGGGTGCCCTACCCAGCTGCATATTCTGCATATGGTAAGGATGGCCCTGCAGGTATCTCTGCCCGAGGCTTTGAAATGACGGGCTCCAGGTATCCTGGGAAAGAGGAGAGGGCCCTCTCAGATTCTGTTTCAGTCTAAAAGCCCACTAATGTCAAGGAAAACCTTGACTATATGTGCAGAAGCTGAGTGGGTTTGTGAGAGAGGGGACTAATGGGAAAGAGGAAGCTGGGCTGGACCACAAGGGGGTGGGTGAGAGGGAGAAGTTGGGCTTGAGGGGAAGGAAAAGATGAGGCTGCAAAGAAGAGAGGGGCTGAAAATGCCAACAGCAGTAAGGGAGTGTTTGGAGAAAGCAAGGCAAAGGACTGAAAGAGGAGGTGGACTGTGTGAGGATAGGAGAGGTTGTGAGAGGAAGGCAGAGGTGACAGAGAATAGATTGAAAGTAGAGAAGGATGGAGAGAGGGCAGGCTCTTTGGTGAAAGCATTTATTAAACTATGTGCTTTAGATCAGGCCTGTGACTTCCTATCTGACTGGGCAGCACCTAGAATAATGGGGTCTCTCTCAAACCTCACTGGGGGCCCTCAGCCCTACAACAGTAGAAATATTTCTCATTATTCCCTCTGGCCAGGGAAGATCATTGCTGGTATCTCTCTCAACCTGTATAAGGATCCCACTGCTGCAGGACAAGCTAAAACGAAGATGTTTTGCAAAAACACTTAACAAATAGGGACATTTTTTCAATGTCTGGAATTCCTAAACGTCCCCCTCTGCTTTAGAGAGCCTCAGCGAGCTGCCTGTTTTCAGGCATGTCCTTTAGCAAGGACAGAGCCAGGAAACAAGATAGTTTCACAGAGATGCCCTAGAGGTGCAAAAGGAAGATCCTGTTTCATAAAGAAATATCTTTACACAATCTTCTTGCTATTTTCCACTAATCTAGACAAGCCTTAAACCCTGCTTCGTGTCATCGTTAGGCCGCAGTTTCAGGCTCAATTGCTGCTTATGTGCCATCTTGTCTCATGCTAGTCTGGGGAGAAGGCTGAAGCCCAGAAAGCCATTCACTGACTCCCCAGTGTTGTCAACTGTCATGATATTTGGTGTTTTTCTCTAGGTCCCATCTCTTGTTATCATGTGGTTATTTGCAACTCTCAGCTTTCAATGTTTAATAAAAGTACATTTCTAGAGCCCCGTGGTTGCGGAGAAAAGCTTAAAACATGAACCCTAAAAGGGTAAAAAATTAGGAGGCACATAAAAAGAACTAAGATATATATTTTTAAAAAACCTCTCAAGATTTTAAGACAATTTCATGAATATTTGGGGGCTGAGTGATGATGTCTGAACATTTTGTGTTGGCAATATTTGGACTCGCTGGTCTATAGCTTCCAGCCTGTTTTATTCCCAAACCCCATTCACACTGAAGTGAGGTGGCAATCACAATCAAAAAGCTTCACACAGCCCATTCTATTAGTAGAACTGCAGGCGAGGGCTCATTTGTACTGGGCAAATTTGCACTCGTGAAACTGCAATAAGTTCTTGGGAGATGAGTCATGTTGGAGCAATAGCTCAACAATCGGTTTTACACAAGTAAGTTTCCCTAACCCAGATAAGTCCTAAAACACTGCTGCTTACTGTCCTATTGACCATCTTGGGGCCTACCTTCACCACTCTTGTCCCTCCACTTTAGACCCCCCACCCCAACTTAAACCAACACCTCTCCACACTTTGTGGCCTCTTGTTCTTTCTACTGACCATAGTTTGGCACCAGTGCAGTCAAATTGTCTGGAAATCTCCATCCAGAGAAAAAGCAGGAATCAAACTGACACAAGTATCCTCAGCTAAATCCTTGGCTGTGGTGTTTAGAGAACCTTAGCCTAAAATGGATTATTTCCTTGAATAAAAAGCTTCAATTTATACCTTTAGCATAATAATATCTAGTAATGACTCTTTAGAGACTTTCATCTCAAATCATCTAAATAAACATTACAGACTATATATACATATATAAAAAACTTGAAATATAGCCACTACTAGGATAGAACAAGGAAAGTGTTTAGTAGTTTACTGCCCAACAATTTATATCAGGCAATGAAGTGAGACATTGTATCCAGCTGATTCTAGCAGAGGAACTATGTGACTTGGAATTTAGCCACAAAGCTGGAATAATAAATCTACCTTTACAAAAAGTTCCACAAAAGGTTTACTAACTGCTAGTGATCAGTGTGATGACATGTGGAAACACAGTCTATCTTAAACAGGAGGTATTAAAAACAAACAAATACAGAAAAAATTACAAGTTTCCACAAAGCTTGAGTTCTAGCTTTGTCTCCTTTGTTTACCAGGGACCACTTTCTGGTATTCTAGATAGCCCCCAGAACAATCTAATGGCTTTATAACATATTTTAAGTAACCATGCTGATCCCTCTTCTCTGTCTGTAACACATAATGGTTTAGTCTTTTGAGGGCTGTAATATCTTGATCAATGTCAGTTGCTGGGTTTAGTGTGGGTGTGCAGGGTGGTGTTGGTGGCCTCTCTCCACCCTCAGTACCATATTAACACATCTCTTCACTACTGACTCAGATGCAAGACTGAGCATTACTGAAAAAGCAGTCTTCCCAGGTTAGCCCACAGAGAGAATTATTCACTGAACCAGAACTGAAATAGAAGTCCATGGTATATATGCACAGAGACATACCCATATGCAAACATTCACACATACATGTGTCATGTGCAAATGTACTCATGTGCACAAGCACTTCCATGTGCCACAAACACATTTATCCACTTGAACAAGCAGGCATCTACACACACACTCACATCTGGCCGCATCCTCAAAGCCACACCAGCACATACAGCTGTCCTCCTGCCTCAGCCCAAGGGATGAAGCATCTTCCTCAGAAACAGGCGGATCCAGGCTCACTGCCTCTTCTGTCTTCTTGTATCTCAGTGCATCATTCTGTCTATTTGCCTCTTTGTTTAATGAGCTGATTGATTGATGGTCTCCTTGGTGTGATGTTCTCACTGGCAGTGCACAAAAATGACAAGACTCCACTGTGCTCAATCCTAAGGTCACTGTTTTGAGCCTGCTGAGTACAGACGGGGATCTGAGTACTTCTCCCACAGACCTCTAACTTCCTCCCAGCCTAGCTAGCATAGCCTGTGGTGCCCATCACCATGGGAGCTCCCCAAGTCTAGGTTTGGACTAGACAATGCACTGTGAACTTCATTACACTCCAGAACAGGCATGTACAGAAGGAAGCATAATAATATAGACAGGGCCCCTTTCCTGTCATATTTTCCCCAGCGTCAGTGGAAGAATCTCCAGTGGAAGAGAAGTCTACAGCCTCCGCGGGCCACTGGGCTAGGTATGGGAGGGGACTGGCTCTGCACTCCAGGAAGGGACGTGACCTCAGCTGGAAGGGGCGGGGCTGAGGCAATCAGCCCTCAATGCTACCTAGACCATACCATACCTCTCTCCACCAACCCCCAAACCACCCAGAGCTCTCCGTATCCATTCAGCACTCCAGTGGCGATTTAAATGGCCCCTAGCTCCAGCCACTGCTGCTGTTGCAGTTCCAGTGTTGGAAATGAGTGTAGGGCGCCAGGGCAATGGCCCTCTTTGGTCCCCCTTCCCCTGTTGGCAGGCCTGACCAGTAGAGGACAGGGTGGGTAGGTGACTGCACCAGTGAGGTAAGGCTGAACTAGGGAACCAAGAAGATGACTCAGCAGCCAAAGGATCAGCAACCCACAGTCATCAGGGCTGATTCTGAGGTGGAGGGTGTAGTTTAATGAGACAGGGGATAGGCAGCCACTAGCAGTAGTGGTTGGGGAGGAGAGAGAAGGCCCAGAGAAGAGAGACAAGGTAGCAACCTGTCTGTATACAGAAACTGACAGCAATGAATACCTATCTGGAGCTGCTGGAACACAAGCGGGGCACTGGTGGCATGGTGTGTGTGAAAAAGGCAAGTTGGATTCTGGTTTTAGCTACTCCTATGTCGATTGTATCTTAAGGTATGTCTATGTAAGGGGACTGTTAGCCCCTTACTAAAACTCAGTGGGAGTTTTTGATTGGCCAGCTCCCAGTACCAAAGATAATGGAAAGCAGCCAACACTCCAGTTCAGCCTGATTGACAGGTTGGACAGGCTAGTGCGGAAATTAAGAGGCCAGGTCCCGTCCTCCCTGTGAGCTGGAATTTCTGGGTCTCTCTGAGAGAAAGCAAAGAGAGCTAAGAAGAGCAGCAAGAAGAGCAAGCAGTGTGGAGAGACAGACCTGCAGTGCCAGAGCCCAAGGAGCCCAGACCCTGTGCTAAGGAGCAGTCCTGCAGGAACAGAGCCAGGCACACACAGCCTAAGGAGCGCAGACCCTGTGTTGAGCAGCAGACTTGCACTGATCAAAGAGCCAAAGGGGACAGAGAAGCAACGCAAGGAGCTGGAGACTGGCAAAGCAGCACAGTCTGCAGCTGGGTGTGGTGAGCAGCTGGGACCAGCAAAGTGCGGGGAGAGGCTCTGGGCAGGGAGACACCACCAGCCAAGAGGCCCTGCAGGCCAGACTGGGAAAGGGGTCCTGCCACCTAGAGCCTGAGGCCGTGTGGTCACTGTCAGAGCAAGCGTCTCCAGCCTGCAGCCCCCCTGCAGTGCAGCCAGGGCCTGAGAGAGAACCCTGGGACCTATAAGGAACAGACTGTGAACTGTCTTTACACTCTGCAGGCGGCTGTTTGTGATGTCCCTGTGCTACAGAGCAGGACTGTGTGTTCTCATTTAACC
>CM057845.1:134318979-134334398 GCA_030068395.1 Apalone spinifera | reverse complement strand
AAGCCCCAGGAAACCTGGGCCCAGCCTTGTTGGGATTTTGAGGACTCTGCTACTGAGGCGAGTGGAAGGGGAGCCCTCAGGGTCAGAGAGGCCTTTGGGTAAAGGAAATGGGAGCGGGGACTCAGATCCTTTCGTTGGTCCATTTCACCGGGGTGGTATAGAAGCCAGGAAAGTTCCCTACAATAGTGGGACCATTCTCCCGCTTACAACTAGACCGCGGCACTATTTTGGGATATGTCAGGTATCCCTAAATAGTGTTTTCTATGTCTTTACAGCACGCCTGTTATTTCAAAATGCAATTGAAATAATGGGTGTGCTATTCCAATGTCCCGGTAAACCTTTTTCCACGAGGATTAAGGGATTTGTCAGAATAGCACTCCATTTCAAAATTTGGTGCTGTGTAGACAGCACCAAATTTCAAAACAGACTGTCTTAAAATAAGCTCGAAATAAGCTATGCAATTTGCGTAGCTCAAATTGTGTAGTTTATTTTGAACTAGCGCCACAGTGTAGACACACCCTAAATGACTGAGAGCCCTGTTAGCAATAGACTTGTGTGTGTGACTGTAATGTGTGTGTGTGTGTGTGTGTGTGTGTATATATATATATATATACACACATACACATACACACACACACACACACAACACTCTGAAGGACTGGAGGAATTTGGAGATTCCTGGACTGTACAAAATTATTTCACCTAATACTGAAATGTAGCTACTTATGGCTAGGAAAGCAGCAGTTGAGCTCTTTTGAAAATCTTCAACACCCCAATGCAAAAATTCAGGATAAGAAATGATGAATCTGACAGATGCTGCTAGGAGAAATTTACACAGAGAGGATGTAATTAGCCATATGAATTTTAGCCAGGATATATGGGTAACAGCCTTGTGAAAAAAATGCCTAGGAATTTTTAAAAAATCGCATAGGGGGCATTTTCAAGAACACAGCACCGGGGCATTAAAACAATATGTATAGTGGGAGAGCTGAGAGCCACTGAACCAAGCTGTAAACTCTGCGTAGGATGGGAACCCATCACCCTGAGTTCTAGCACATATGTACAGCACCACATCAACACCATCCTAAGCAGGCTAGTTCAACCTGGCCTCACCACTCCAACACCTACACCACTTCTGGGAGTGGCTTTCCTTTGAGTCCAATCCAAGAGCTGATCAAGAGTAAATATGTTTAGCGGGTGAGATCAAACAAGATCACAGAGTAAAGTGGCGCGACTCCATGCGGGCATTAGAGCAGAAAACACATTTAACGTCAGTGAGAGTGTGACTAGCTATAACATACTGAGCTCTTTTGAAAATCTAGCCCTCTTCATTTCTAACTACTTCATTAATAACTTAGTCAAATAATTCAATCACCAGGCAGCAAGGACCCATGAACTCTGGAACTCTGGAAAGAGACATGGAGTAAAAATGGTTTATAACTAATTTAGCTGGAAGAACTAATTCATTTTTAACATTCTGTCATTACTGGAGGTGGGGATGGAGGGGGGACAGAGGATTCTGTGGTAACTTGAAGCAGTAGTGTGACTAAAGTAATTAAAGTGGCCCATATGGATTTTCAGACCACCCACCCACCCAAACCTTTAGTTAAGTCAAAACAAAGCATTAAATTTTTTGAAGAGCAGCAGCTTGGAAAAACATAGGCCTCTCAAAAGCCTGTTATTAGACACTGCCAAGAGGGATTTTGATCAGCATTTCTGTTAATTTGGCAACCTGAACAAAACCCCAAAGGTTTCAAGTTGCTCTGTAATGTAGGCTGAAGCTGGAGTGTCTTTGAGTCTTTCCTTTCAAGACTTGTCTCTCATGCGTAGGAGGCACAGACTGGGGCATGAGACCTAGTGTCGTCATGCACGACACACTGTCAGTTCTGCCAAGTTTGCATGATTGATCTCACAGATAAAGCAACTCTCTGGGAGTCTGATTCTTCTCTCACTTGCAGGGGGAAAATCAGGAATAACTTCACAGGAACCAATGAATTTCTGTTGGCATAAAACCAGTCTGAGATCACAATCGAACTCTTGACATAAAATACCTAATAGAGAGCTGCAGTACCCACATTTGGTGCACCTCTGTCCCGTCTATTCTCTGCCTGTGGCACACAACAATTTAGTCTCCTGAGGGCTGTGATCCTTTTGTCTAACTCTGGTGGTTGGACTTGGTGTGAAGGTGGCCGTGTGGTGTTTAGCAGAGTTGCTGATGGGGAGAGAGGAGGAGCAAAGGGCAGTTATCTCCAGGCCCAATGATTTAAAAGGGTGCAGCATGGCCTGGGTGGCGCTGAGGGCTAACTGCACCTAGCCCTGCCCCTTCTGTCCGAAGCCCCACCCAGGAGCTGAGGCCCCAGCCCCACATTGCCCTGGGCCCAGTGAAGTCTGTCACCAGCCCTGGTTACGTGATATACAGGAGATCAGATTAGATGATCTAGTAGTCCCTTCTGGCCTGGGATTCTAACCACATTATTTCTAGAGACGAGCCCAAACCAAAATAGGGTATGTCTACACTTGCACCCTCTTTCGAGAAAAGGATGCAAATGCAGCTGAGCGAAATTCCAAATGAAGCACGGATTTGAATTTCCTGTGCTTCATTTGCATAGTCACGTCTGGACACTATTTCAAAATAGCACTATTTCGAAAAAAGAAATGCTGTCTAGACATGGTTATTTTGAAAGAAAACCCTTCTTCCGAAATAACTGGTAAACCTCCTTGTAGGAGGAATAAGGGTAATTTCAGAAGAAGGGTTTTCTTTCGAAATAACCGCATCTAGACCGTTTCTTTTTTCGAAATAGTGATATTTCGAAATAGCGCCATAACATGAATATGCAAATGAAGCACGGGATATTTAAATCCTGGTTTCATCTGCAATTTCGAATGTCTACATTTGCATCCTTCTCTCGAAAGAGGGTGCAAGTGTAAACATACCCTTAGAAGCCTGAGACTCATGATATGAACAGCCCCAGGCTTTGGGGGGTTTGAAATCTGAACCTGGATCTGGATCTTAATATCGCAAATGGCCCCAGGGTCAAATTTTCTAAAGTGCCTAAGTGACTTAGGATCCTACCTCTTAATTACTTTCAATGAGAGGTAGGCTTCAAAGTCACATACGTGCTTTGGAAAAAAAAATACTTCCTTCAAAATGGGCACAATCAGTGTTCCCTCTAATCTTTTCCAACCATGTGTGGATTTTCTCCATACATGTGCAGAATAATTTTTATGTGCACCGAGACATGTATCAAAGTGCACAATAAGTCCAAACAAAAAAGCCTAGCTGTTAATCAGCTGGGCAGCATTTGAATCTCCCCTGAGCGGATGCACAAGCACCCAGCTTACAGGGAACACTGGCCACAATATATTCATGAGTCCAGAGGCATTTGAGCTACTGAGGCATGATTCTTCAACTTCCAGATACAAAATAGCTCCCATTTAAGTCAATGAGCACGTTGCATTCTCCCCTCTACTCTGAAAGCAAGCAAATATACTCAATCTATTGTCAGCGTCTTTGAATTTGGCCCAGTGTATTACTACAGCTTATTACAGATAAATGTGATTTGGGCAACATAGGGCAAAGTTTGGGATCCTTTGCATTAAACGGTGCTCTTTAGATTTAGTCTTTTTGTTCTTGATCTTTAGACAATCTATTACATTGTTGTCTGACACAGTCCCAGGTAACCAGTGCAATGCAGACAATGGCTCCGGAACACAGGTAACATGTGCAGACCAGGGTGAGATTTTCAACCATCAGTGACAAGACACAGCAAAGAGACAGAGAAATTGCAGCAAGTACATTGTCAAGGTCAACTCTATGACAAAGAAATGAAAGACAAGCACACTCTGCAATCTGGCAACTCCTAGGTTGGATTCTGCTTGTTTTATGAGCTAGCACCAAAACAGAGCCCAAAGTATATATCACTTTGATTCTACCTAACTCAGCTGTGGGAAAAGTTCCCACAGCTGGACTAGGTATAGGGTTGCCAGATGGTTGAAACAAAAATACTGACCCCCTCCCCCCCAAAAAACAGGAAAAAATTCTCTTGAAGGGGGAAAAAAAGGAGGGGGGGAGTGGGAGACCAAAGTTTTTGAGGGGGAGGAGGGAAAAGGGACTTCAAGTAAGCCAAAAAAAAAATTTAAAATAAAACAGCATTAAAAGCATGTCCCCTTTAGGAGTTAGTGCAAGGATAGGAACAGGGGAGAGGTTGAGCATTAAGACCCAGGGGAAAGCATTGCTTCCCCTAGGTTTTTTGGCCGGCAGCCATTTTGTGCTGATAGCCTTGGGGAACCAGGTAAGCATGGGGGCTGGTGTCGGGGGCCTAAGGGCCAGAGGAGAGCTCATGGGAGGCTGGGCGCTGAGTGTTTATAGGATTGCCAGGTGCCTGGCATTTTTGCCTCCTGGCCGGGGAAAAATTCAGAAAATACTGGACATTTTAGCTGTCCGGTATTCTCTGAATTTTTTTTACCGGACAGGAGCCGAAAATACTGACTGTCCGGGTGAATACCGGACACCTGGCTACCCTAGGTGATACTTAGGGCTTGTCCATGAACAAAAGTTGTATTGCTGTAGCTACCCCAGTATGTTTAAAACAGTGCAGCCTCCCTAACTTGGATGCAGAAATATTAATAGGAAGATGCCTTTAACTGGTGTAACCCCCTTTTTCCTCTCTGGGTTACTCAGGAGCAGGTCACACTCACAGGTGTTCTGGGGTGCCTGATGGTCTTGATATAAAAGGAGATCCTGAGTACCCCAGTGGTGATGATGTTTGGTTGGGGAAAACCTATCCACCCCCTTGCTGCAATCCCTTGCTCATAAAGAATGTACAATGGCGGTGCCTCCATCTGGCTGGCCTTGTACACACTTACTGGTGTGCCTCGAAAGCCTCAAGGAATAAACTTTTTCCAACAATAAACTGGATCTAACTCCAGAACAACAATTACAAATCATAAATAATATACATCTAATAGATTGCATTAGAATGAACAACCTTTACTTAACTTAAAGAAACAGGATTTAACAAATTAACAGTGAATAACATCAATTAACAAAGTATACAGAAATAAAAGGAACTTATCTAGCTGCCATTTGCACTGCCAATATTTATCCCACCCCAGAGTGTGCACACCCCTGGACTCAGAGTCCCAGACTCTTGCTTGCGAGGGTGCGCTTGAAGAGCTGCAGCTGTAGTGGAGATTCTTTGTAGGCAGTGTGTATGAGGGTCCAAGCTAGGCAGCAGCTCTGTCCCAGACAGCACTTTCCCAAAAAGGCCCAATTACTTACAGTCTCATGCTGTGCCTATCAGAAGCAGCCTGCTAGATCCCAGTTCCAAAGACATCTAGGCCCAGTCTGTAGCTGCACTCTAACAGCCCCTGGACTGGATCAAACTCCTCCACAGCAGCCTGGCTCCCCTTCTGTTCCAAAATCCAACAGCAGAGTCCTAGACTGCTAGGCCTCTGCTAGACACCCCCCCAAATCTGCCATACAAGAGTCACTTCCTTCCTGTTTTTTCCAAGGGCTCATGGAAATTGTAGCCTGTGAGGCTGGATTGCTGCACACAGGGTCTTCCCAGAAAATAAGCAGAGGCACCTTTAGTAAGGGGACTGCACTGGTATAGCTGTTCCAGTAAGCCGGTAAACAAGATGCATGCACACTCCCTCTGAAGTGAAATCGTTATACTAGTACTAAAACTGTGCATAGACCAGGCCTCAGAAATATCTACACTAGATATATAGCAGGGCCAGCATGATTATTTGTGGGGCCTAGTTTGAATATAGGGAGCAGAAGTGGGGCCTATTTCTGTGTAAGTATATTATGTATATGCCATATGGTGCAGCAAAAAACAAAACAAAAAAAATCCAAATTCACTATAAAACGTTAACTAAAACCACATTCCATCACACTAATGTCATTAACACACTCAAAATTGTCAAAACGGCCATTGGTCCACTGTGCATGACGCATGAGCCTCTCTCTATTTTACACTGCAGGGTGCGTCACAGACTTTGTTATGGTGCTTGGTTTGAAATGGACGTACGCATTTCAACCTTAATTGTTTATGTCATAAGGAACATTTTACTTCTAGAAAACAAATGTATGTATTTAGTTATTTTTTATATAATTTGAATTTTTGAGCATTATCATTTTAATAATAAAATTGTCTAAATCTCCAGTACATGAGAATAGAGCCCGGAGTGGGGCCATTAATAAAGTGTGGGGCCATGTATGGGGGAACTGACTGCACACACTTCATGCAGGCCCTGATACACAGTTTGCACCACCACCTGCAAAAACAAAACAAAACAAAACCACCTCACATCTAGACATACAATTGCTGCCGACATGCAGATGGTAGTAGAGCTCATTTGGTTGAACTTGCTTAGCTAAAAATTGGGGTAGGTTTGTCAACATTTTTGCTCAGGTTCCCTGGTATTTCAAGCAAATCTGGGCACAGTCTGGATTCTCATGAATCTGTGGGAGCTGAAACAGCTGAGGGTTCTTTGTTCTGTTTTTTGTATCATAGCTCTGTAGGGGAGAACCTGTTACCTAGTGTGGGGGTTGTAATCCAACTTAGTTCCCCTCTGCTCAATTGTCTTGAAATGGCTTCCACTTGATTGAGAAATCTAGCTTGTCAGTAGCACCAGCAAGGAGCATTTGTACTCCAGCTTCTGTGGGACAGGAAAGGGACTAGACTGTATCTCATTTTGCTAAATAGCACTCCCTTCTAATCTACTAATGAACCACACTGAAAGGCACTGTGGGGAAATTATGCAGAGCTGGTAACCTTAATTGTATAAACTCAAGGGTGTGAGGGGGGACAAAGTGGAAAAGGAAGAAAATTATATGAATTGAATCCTGCAATAGTAATGGCTGGAATGTGGAAGGCCTTGTAGTGCATAGGTTACCCAGTGTAGCCGGTGTTTGCTGATATTATGAAAAGGGAACTTTACCTGACTGATTTCTAGGTCCCTTTGACTGCATAGTGGATCAATGGAGGATTTCAGCCACCAGTCTCTCAATGTTTTCCTTTCCTGAAACATATACTTACATAAGCTCATTAATGATCCATATGTTTAGTCTTCCCTAAATTCACATTACTGTACCAGAGCTTCAGTCAACTTATAATAATCCAACCAGGTTTATCTCAAAACACCCTCCTCCACCCTATGTAATATTGATGGATTGTGTTGAGTAGTCTGCGTTTCAGTACTAGAAACAGATGACAATGTCTCCTTCTATTTGTGCTATATACTAAAAGTAGCGGTTCCCAACTGTTGGTCTATGGTCCAGTGGTGGGCCATGACCCCCTGCCTGCCAGGTCGTAGCACTCTACCAGGCTACGCCCCTGGCCAAGCACAAAAAATTTTAGGCCTGCCCACCTGGTGGTGATGGTTTGCTGGGCCATGCAGCAGGCAACTGTCCTGCCCCAGTTGTGTTCTCACTGGAGCCGGGGTGCAGTGAGGCTGTTCCCACCGGGATAGCCTCACCGGCTCTGGTGCCAGTTCCAGCAGATGCCACGTGACTCAGTTGTCCCTCCTGAGGCAGCCTCGGCGGGTGGAACACCATAGCTGGGTGGGCGGGCCACCTGGCGGCAGGCGGCTACCCCCCTTTGCTTCGGCTGGAGCCGGTGCGAGGTGAAACTGTCCCAGTGGGAGCTTTGGAAATGTTGAGAGATTTTGAAGTAGGTTTGGGTCTTTTTGATTTTTTTGTTCTTTGATTTTATGATTTTTTGTGTTTGTGTTTGCAACTGACGTCTGCAAAAGGGGAGCATACCATTTTTATAACTGTAGTTGATATTAACATTTTGAATTGGCCAACAAAACTTAAACCTTTCAAAGAATATGAAGTTTCGGAGGTGATATAGCAGCTCCTCAGTTAAGACAGTGCTGGAATTTGCATTGAAGGAAGAAATTAAACCTCTTTTTTTTTTTTTTTTAATGAAGAATAAAGTGTATCTGGCTACAATTGGGGTTAGCATATAGTCTTAGAGTGCAGACGATTTACAAGTAAATGTATTATTTACTTTATTAAGAAGTCTTCTGATACAGTCTTGCATGGTGCATAGTTTTCAGTTTGGCCCTGGAAGGAAAGATAGACTGTATTAAATGTACCTCAACATGGAATTTGGCCCATTCTGAGCCCGAACCATGTGTTATTTTACTACCTTCTTGGCTTCTGAGGATGGAAGCATGGAGGATCTGTTAAAGTAGTGCTTGTGCACATAAGAAAGATGTGTACATGTTGTTTAGAGGAAATCTTCTAAGATAAGTTGTTTGGTGTCTGTACTTAAGATTTATATCATCACATCAAGGTTTTACAGCAGTTTTGTTAGTACCTTCTTCATAGCATAGCAGTAGTTTGTTAGCAGCTGTGAAATGCTTGGCAAGTCCTAACTTTTTTGCACAGACCTCAAGAAAATGGCTTTAAATTAAAATATGCAGACTTTGTAACTGCAAACCCCATGTCCTACTCAATTATAAAATCTGACATCCAAGAATAAATGTGTGTAAGCATTTGTCACAAAAATTAAAATGCTTTTAGAGGGGAAGGTCCTTTGCATAAATTCATAAAACCTAAGAGAACAAAGCCATCCACATTTTGTAAGTGGTATGACAGCAATAGCTATAGTCCTCCTAAAGGTTTTTTTTAAATTAAACAAACCTTTGGTGGTGAAGAGAAGTTACAGTACATGATAATACAGAATATTTTCTTACATTAGATTAAATGCTATATAAAAAATGAGATTATTTTAATATAATGTAATACAAAAATAAATATGTATTTACTTCTTTAAATTAAACTATATTATAAAGTGCACAGGAATTAGCACACAGGTTAAAGCCAATGAATGACATGTATTGGTTGTATGAGCACTCAAAACTAATTACCACAATGAATATGCAAATATGCAAAAAGATTACTGTAATGAATATGTGAATATGCAAATGTTTCTCTGCTGGTCCGCCTAAGGTTTTTTCATGAGTTTGCCAGTCCACAGTATAAAAAAGATTAGGAATCACTGATCCAGTGGACTGAGCAGTGAACAAGGAATCTATAACCCTAGATTCTAGTTCTGACTCTCTTGTGTTTGACTGTCATCTGTATGTGCCTATATTTCTCATTCTGCAATGGGATTTACTGATACCTGCCCTATGTAAAGTAATTGCAGGCCTATGGCTGACATATGCTACTAATTATTGTTCATGGAACCTATCCGCCTTGCTCACACCAGCAATGTGAAAGTCCACATAATTAGGAGCACATGGCACCAAGATAAATTGCTGGCTAAAGAATGTACTCATTGCGCTAAAAGCTCCTACCCGTTGATCCGAGTGCAAAGCCATAATTACACACACCACCTCCAAAAGCCAATAGCCTGCTTCTCCTCTAGCCCTGCCCATGGGAAAGCGGGTTAGCCTTCCTGCACATTCTGATGCTCATCAAACCCAGAGCTTTACAGGACAAAGGGGGAAGTGAGATCCATCTTCAAAGACCTTTCTTTGTGATCACTCTGTCAACAGTCTCCACTCATTTAAACCAGGGTTTTTTGCATTCAAGAAACTCAACTGAACACAACATCAACTGTACTGTGTTCGCCAATCCAGGCATACATATCTGGATGTCCAGATGTGTGCTCAGGAAGCTAAGCAAAGTATAAAAGAGGAAGAAAGATCTTGTGCTTCAGGTACTAGCCTGGGACCCAGAGATCCA
The DNA here is from genome assembly GCA_030068395.1 of Apalone spinifera. Classification (NCBI taxonomy): domain Eukaryota; kingdom Metazoa; phylum Chordata; order Testudines; family Trionychidae; genus Apalone; species Apalone spinifera. Next base: position 134,324,689 of record CM057845.1, on the reverse strand, counting down.
GTTTCAGTTCCCAGTTCTGCCAGAGGCATTCTCTTATAACAAACATGCAGGAGCTACCATTACAGGACTATTTTGTACCTAGGGGGTGGAAGGATATCAAAATACTGAAGTTAAGGAACACTTTTTCTGCCTATTGGACTGCACTCAGGAAGTTGTAAGACTCACTCTTCACGAAAAACTTCCCTAATAACTAAAATTTTCCTGGGATAATAAAAAGAAAGCAGGGGGGAAAAAAGATTGACTGTGTGGTGACTATTTTTACTTTCTGGGTACACTGTAATTGTAGCATAAGCCTGCCAACCACAATTAATGCCACTACATGGCTTAATTACTTTATTATTCCATTAGGTTTGTCCTTAATACCTTTTTTAAGAACACAGATAAATTAACTACACTGCAATTACTACAAAGTTATCATTCTTGCTCTTGAGGGTTACATGTATCTGAAAATAAAGATACCATCTAATTAACGTAAACTGCAACGTATTTGAATGTACCTGGATTCCCAATATATATATATATATAAATTACCCAACTCTTGCAGTAGGTGCAAGTAGTTTGATTTTTAATCATAAAACTTTGCAGGAAGTTTAACATGAGAGTACTTGAAATGCAGCGATTTAAGTATTTCACGTCTTGTCTACACTTAAAACTATAAGCAGCACAGCTGTTTTTTGTCACACTTCAGTATAAATATTGCCTACATCAATGGGCCAGGGGATTCTCCAGTCACCTGAAGTAACCCACCTACTCAAGAAGAGGTAGCTAGGTAGACAGAAGAATTCTTCGATTGACTCAGCATTGTCCACACTGGCGACTTAGGTCAGATTAACAATACCACTCAGGGATGTGAATACTTCACACCCCTGAACAACGTAGTTAAAACTGACCTAATTTTTTAGGGCACGTCAATTGCGTAGCTTATGTTGAAATAGCTTAACTCGGCTTCTGGCGCTGTCTACACAGCAGGAAGTCGAAGGAAGAACGCTTCTCCTTCGACTTCCCTTATTCCTTGTTAAATGAGGATTACCAGGAGTCAGAGTAAGAAATCCTCCAGTTCGACATTATTTTGAAATAAAGGCTTATAGTATAGACACACGCTATGTTATTTTGGAATAAAGTCAGTTATTCCAAAATAATGCTGCTGTGTAGACATACCCTCGGTGTAGACCAGGTCTCAGTCATATAGCTACAATTCCAAGTACATGAATTAGTGGGTATTTGGGATTTTGAACAGTGTAATCACAGCATAATTGCAATGCAACTGCAGTATAATTAGGGTGTACTTACAGCCACTGTATAATAGAGTGTAAAAACCTACACACACTGTGTTCCCTGTATGCTGCAAGGTGTCTTTCCTTTGCATCATGGCAGAAACAGCAAAATCAGACTGAGCATGTCTTTGAAGGGCTCCTCATTGGTGAGCAAAGAACAAGAATTCTCAGAAAAAAAATATACATTGGATCACTTCAGTTACTGACTGTTTTTCTTCCATTTAAAGGAAGGAAAGAACTTGGTAGCACTGTTTTAATGGAAGTTTGTGCTGCCTAATTCTCCAGACCTGTACTGCCAGTGTTTGATTAGACCACACAAAGGTTTTCAGGAGACTTAGCGCTCTGAAAATGCTCTGGTTTGTTTGCCCTTCAACTCTACACCCACACAGAGTGCTCTATGGATCAGGCTACTGGTAATTAAGTTTCTGGCTTGCCTAGCAAAATAAACATTGACCTTTGAGAAATTTCAGACTAGAGGTTTGCATTACACTCTCAGCTCCTTGCAGCTCAAGGAGAGGAATCTACCTCAAGGAGGAGGGGTTACCAACTTGCTTGCTTGCTTGCTGGTGTCACAGGTAATGTCGTCAGTAATGCAGGAGGCTATGCCATGTCGTGGTTAGAGCAGAAGATCATTAGAAGCCTTGAGGATGTCCCCAGATCTGCCACTGACTTATGTGGTGCTAGGCAAGTCGGTGCAGCCCTGTGCACCTTTGTTTCCTCAGCTGTAAAACCAAAACACCAACACTTCTTTGGTACAATCATTGTGGCCAAGAGAAGATGTAATGCCCACGAATGACATGAGGCTGCTCTAATTACTTTTGATTCATGGTGCAGCCAGATCACTTTGATGGGCAGGAGAGCCAACTCTAGTGAACTCGGTCTTGCCTCATGGCCAGGAAGGCTGGCCTACTAGTTGGAACAGTGGTCCCCAGGCCTAGTGGTTGGAGCCCAAACCAGGAACCATGTTTCCAACTCCATTGAGTGAGACTGAGCTGGGGCCAGAAATTGGGGACCAGGGGTTAGAGCCAAGGCTGGAAGACAAATCCCAAGTCCAGAGAACAAACTAAGGCCAAGATCCAGAAATCAGTGGCAAAATGTGCAGAAAACTCAAAGTAACTCAAAGTCAAACCCAGAGAAGACTGTGAGGAACATCACAGGGGCTTAACCAAGCAAGAGGAATGGACAACGTGATGGCAGACGAATTTCAATTTCAATAATTTACAATGATTTATTATTTGCACTAGCATAGCATGCAGGAGCCCAGTGATAGAGCAGGCACTGAACCAACACAGAACAAAGCGACAGCCCTTGCCACCAGGGTCTTACAATGCATAAGCATTGAACATTGGAGAGGAAAATGTAAACTATTAATACACCTTACATGGGTCTAAATTAACTGTAGCAGCTGAGGAAAGAGACGTGGTCACCACTGTGGACAGCTCACTGAAGGGTTCAATTTAGAACGCATAAGGAGCCAGGGGGAGAATAATATAGAAATTCTTCTAATACCATTATGTCAATAAGTGGTGCAGCCTTGCCATGAATATGGTCTGCATCTCAAAAAAGGAAATTGCAGAAATAGAAGGGATTTAGAGAGGGGTGCATGTAGCTTAGGGCCATGGAAAAGCTCTTATGAAGAAAGATTGAAATGATTTGGACTGTATTTTTTAAAGGGAAATAAGAGGGGGCATGATACAAGCAAATAAAATAATGACAAGTCTAGACAAGGTGAGTTGGGAGTTTCTGTTCTTCCTGTTTCCCAACAAAGGAACATTCAACAAAGCGGAAAGATAGCAATTTCAAAACTAATAAGCAGAATACCTTTTTTCATTTAGTGCAAAATGAGACAGCGGAACTCACCACCACAGGATTTTTGAAGCCACAAATTTAGCAAGATTCAAAGAGGGCTTGGACATTCATACAGATAACAAGACTATCCAGAGTTTTAATGTTAATGCAAACAAGAAAAAAGGCTCATGCTTCAGGTTTTAAGACAATCTCCAACTGTTAGGAATCAAGATGAGAACATCAAAATGGCAGATTATCCCACGTTTTGCCTACTGTGGGGTATCTTGCACCTCCCTCTGAAGCATCTGGTACTGGTCACTGTTGGAGACAGTATACTGGACTAAAGGGAACTCAGGTTTGTTCTAGTTTGGCAGTTCCTGTTGCTATGTAAGCTATCCACAGATGAAGGAGAGGCTCCATATCTCATTACTCTTCTTTTGATGCAACCCAGTCTTCTGAATTTCAAAAATGTAGCATTTCTTCACAATTCCTCACTTCAACAGCAAATTGTCCTTAAGGCAAATCCTCAAGATGACTTCATCCCAAATACTGCTTCAGATAAGAAACATTCAACGGGAGCATATCAGCTATGCAGAAGGAAGTAAATAGGTCAGATGTCCAAGTGGAACCACCATAATTAAATCTTCTCTATCCAGTGACACATAATTTAATTCCACTCCATCTGATTGTGGGAATTTTGGGTCTAATGAATAGAACACCCTATTTTCATTTATTTAAGTACCTTTTAACATCTGGAATCAAACCTAAACTAGTTTGTTTAACACCCTCTCCACAACTTTCTGGCATTGAACAGGATATTCTGTGATCCATAAACTTTCAGCCTGGAGACCCCAATCAGGTTTGAAGGATTGGGACTGCCCCCCCTTTTATTATAGAAAAGGGATCCCCAAAACTTTTGCTCTTATAGCATGGGGAAGGGAAGTCAATGGGGGAAAATAGCTCAGGAGAGTTGGCAGTGTTTTAAAGAAATTTGTATTAAGTTCACAAGAACAAACTATTACAGCACATAGGAAAGATAGGAAGTATGGTAAGATACCACCCTGGCTTACACAGGAGATCTTCAGCAACCTGAAATTCAAAAAAGAGTAATCCAAAAGGTAAAAACTCGGTAAAATTATGAAAGATTATTATAAAAAAAATAACAGAAGCATGTAGGGACAAAATTAAAAGGCCAACACACAAAATTAAATATAGGGACATAAAGGGCACACCTACACTTGGCGCACCAGAGATCGACATTCTGGCAGTCGATTTAGCAGCTTCAATTTAGACCCCTAAATTAAGCGCTGAGGGCAGCTCCAGCCAGCACCTGTACTCCTCACAGCCACAAGGAGTAAGAGAAGCCGATGGGAGCGTTTGCATAAGGTAAGCCAACTCTAGCTGCGTATTCTACATAGCCAGAGTTGCGTACTGTAAGCCAACCTTCCAGGTCTGGGATAGGCCTGGCCTCAGAGTAACAAGAAACATTTTACAAACACATTAGAAGCAAGAGGAAGACCAAAGACAGAGTAGGGCCATTGTTCAATGAGGAGGGAGAGATAGTGACAGAAAATGCAGCAACGGCCAAAAGGTTAGCAGTGTGTCTAGACATCTAACATAGTTAGCATTCCTGTGAATGGGGTAGGATCTGAGGCTAGAATAGGAAAAGAATAAGTTTAGAATTACTTAGATAAGTTTTAGATGTCTCTGCATCATCAGGACTTGATTAAATACATCCTAGAATACTTAAGGGACTGGTTACTAGCAATTATCTGTGCCATAGGTAATAATCTTTGAGACCGTGTGGAGGATGACAAAGGTTTGAGAGGACTGGAAAAATGCAAATATAATTTGTGACTATAAAAATGGCAATAAGGACAACCTATGGAATTATAGACCAGTCATCTTAACTTTGGTATCTGGAAAAATAATGGAGCAAATAATCAAAATCACGTTGTAAGCACCTAGAAGATAATAATGTGATAAGTAATTGTCCAATATGGATTTGTCAAGAACAATTCGTGTCAAATCAAGCTAATATCCTTTTATGACAGGGTAACAAGCCTTGTGGATAGAGGCAAAGCAGTAGACATGGTATATTTCAGCTTTAATAAGGCTTTTGATACTGTCTCATGTGACTTTCTCATAAGCAAATTAGGAAAATATATCCTAGAGATGAACTTATGAAAAGGGAATGCACAACCGATTGAACATTGATAATTACTCTCCTGAGTATGCTTTTTCACAGTCATGCTAGAAAGTAATGCAGAGTGGGGTCCCATGGGGAACTGTCTTGGGTCCAGTTCTATTCTATAGCTTCCTAGTTGATTTGGATAATGGCATGGGGGTACATTTATAAAGTCTGTGGATGATACCAAGCTGGAAGGGGTTGCAAACACTTTGGAGGAAAGGTTTAGAATTCAAAATGATCTTGACAAGCTGGAGAAATGGCCTGAAACACAGGGCCGGCCCACAACATTTTGGCACCTGAGGCGGGGAGCTCAAATGACACCCCCATGCTCCCTCGCTTGGGCCAAAACTTTGAAAGGCCCCAATTCTGCCTTCTTCCTGTTCTACTCCTCTCATGGCACTCAACCATCTCTGTGCATCTAGAGCAGAGAGAATACATATGCATCAGCAGCAGACAC
>CM057845.1:134291822-134303992 GCA_030068395.1 Apalone spinifera | reverse complement strand
AAAGCAGATGATTTTCCGCAAAAACTGGCCAGTCTAGACGCAGCCCAACTGTATATCCTCTCTGTGGCATTAAGAAGTGCTCAAATGGTCGAGGTTTGAGAATTTAAAAGGGATTTTGGAAGTGGAGAACTCTAAGCTAGAGCTAGGTGAATAATGAAAAAAAGTTTTGGGAAATGTTTGCTTCTTTATTTACAACCCTTTTTATTTGCTTTCCACCAATTTTTCATCTGTTCAGGAACCACGGCCAGCTTGCCTGGCATGTTACAGCAATTTAAAACAAAAAAGACATGAGGCTAGGTTTTCAAAGGTACTTAGATGCCTAAAGATGCAACTAGGCACCTACTTCTTAGACACCTACATATCTTTGAATATATGGCCCATTTGCTTTCCTGCATTGAATGTGTATCAATCCCATAGCATGCAAATAAGTTCTGAAGCCTGTTCTACACATGAAATTCCACTGATTTCCTATTGCTGTGATTTGAAACAAACTTCATGTAGATCAGTTTAAAAACCTAGCTCTTATGTGTTTAGCTCCCACTTGCAAATGTTCCCAGAAATAAGCCAATTGTCAATTAATTTTCAATAATGAACTCAGCTGTGAACATTGAAGTCTGTTAGCAGATAAGCAGTGGGGGGGAAACAGAAAAAGGAGCTGCATTGAGCTGGTTTCTGCAAATACTCCCCTCCCCCCAGCTCAATTTTAGACAGAGAGCTGTGAAGAAAACTGAGGGAGAACGCTAAAGATAGCACTGTAATTAAACCTTAAGCCAGGTGTGGGGAACCTTTATTGGGTTGGAGGCCACTGACCCACAGAAAAATCAATTGGAGACCACACAAAAGTGAGAAGTAAAAAAACCCCAATCCCTCACTGACATGGCTCCCCGACTGAGATGGAGAAAGGCACTCTCCACATTCCCCTCACACACCAGAGCCTAGGGGAGCCCAACCTAGCAGATTTTGTGGGGCCAAAAATTAGGGCTTCAGTGTGTGGGAGGGAGCTGCCAGGAGTAGGCTTCACGTGTGGGATCTGAGCAGGAGGAAGAGCACAGGAGTGGGCTGGGAGAGGAGCCCCAAGCCTCAGGGGCCGGATCCCGGCAAGCTGGGGACCTCATCCAGCCTCTGGGCCTTGGGTTCCCCACTCTGGCCTTACACCCTTGCCAAAATAGTTTGACTCCAATTTGGATTCAGGATGAGGGATTTTTATGTCATCTAAGCTGACTCTTCTCTGGGTGATAGTTTGCCCCCCGCCATTCAACATAAGCACGCTGCAGGCTTTTGTTCAGGTTAGGATACCAAACCACACATAGCCACAGAGATTTGTGACCAGGCTTGTTAGGAACAACGGGTCTGCACACAGCTTTTCTATCACTCAAGTGGTTTAAAACCAATATAGTGCAGCCCCCTAGCATGGGTACCATATAGATTAGGAGTGGGGAGCCTCAGGCCCAGGGGCCTTGTGCGGCCGTTGGTTTTCCTGGATCCGGCCCCGAAGGCTCAGGGCTTCCCCCCAGCATTGGGGAGCCTGCACTGGCACTCTAGCTCCCCCCTTGGTCATCCCACCACACAAAATCTACTAGCCTGAGCCCCCCTAAGCTCTGGTGTGTGAGGGGAGTATGGGAAGTATCTCTCTGCTTCTCCGCTGGTGGCCGTGACGGTGAAGGTTGTTTTTCATTTTGTTTTCTCTTTTTGCTTCACACTTGTGTGTGGCCCCTGACTGATTTTTCTGTGGTTTAGCGGCCCCCGATCCAAAAAAGGTTCCCTGCCCCTGATGTGGCGCTATATTGGGATAGCTGACTCCTGTCAATTACAGCCAATGCAGACAAGCCTAATAGCAGATGAAAACCGGTGATATTAAAATGAAGGGTGAGTGTCTCCCATCCATAGAGAAGGAGTCTACTCTGCTTGGAGGCTACTTCTCCTTAAAGGTTCCCTGGATTCAGGCTTTGAATGCAAGCAGCACCCTTGGAGCTATGCTACTAACCCTTTCCCTGGTCACAGAGGCTATGTCTAGACTGCAGACTTCTTTTGGAAGAAGCTTTTCTGGAAGAGAGCTTCCAAAAAAACGTCTTCTGAAAGAGAGCGCCCACACAGCAAAAGCACATCAAAAAAGCGATCTGCTTTTTCGAAAGATAGCATCCACACTGAATGGACGCTCTCTTATATGTAAGCTGTGATGACTATGGACAGAGTGGTCACCAGGGCACCTGTGATTTTTCCTCTTTCCTTTTCTTCTGAAAGAACTCCCTCTTCCCCATCCACACACGCCTTTTTGCGAAAGAGCTCTTTCGGAAAAAATCTTCTTCCTCACAGAAAGAGATTTGTCGGAAAACCCCCTCTGTTCTTTCGATTCTGTTTTGAAAGAACGCAATTGCGGATGTATGTGTGGACGTAAGTGAAGGTTTTTTCCCGAAAAATGGCCATTTTTCCGAAAAACTCTGCACTATAGACATACCCAAAGTCTCCAGCAACCGTCTCTGCACCCCCACATATAACTAGCTCTAAGCACTAAGGGCAATTATCTGAGCTAGAGATTAAACTCCTCTCTAACTCTTTGAGGTGGATGAGGTGGGGCAGAATGGGGAAGCTCAGTGGGTATAAAGAGGACTCCCCAGCATAGCAAATTCCCTTACAGCATTTCCAAAATTTAAAAAGTGGGAAGGGGAGACAGTGACTGACTGTCTCCATACAGAAACATACTCTTCAAAGTGCAATTGCCAAAGCCATGCAGGATTTAGGCAGACACACTCTCATGTACAGGAGTGGCTGAGCAGAATCACAACAGAGTTTTGCATCTTGTTTTTCCCAAGTAAAAGCACCTTTGAACTGCTGGGACTTAGTTTTTCCTTTTATGTCGGTCTGTTCAGAGTCACATCATCTGTGTTCCATTTAAAAATAGTAGCGTGACCTTACATAATTTCTCATTAGTCTAAACCATCATTCTAATGCACCTTGTCAGATATAATCACAATAATAAGCCACAAGAAAAGCTCTGTCAGTAAGAGGAAAATGCAGGTGCTTGGAGGAAAGCAGAATTCTTTTAATATTCAGGCCTCATATGCACTGATCTAGACAATGAATGATGAGTCACATGAACTGGAATTTTAACAACTAAGATCTGACCTTGCAAGATGCTCAGCACCTCAAAGTCATGAATAGGCCCAATATACATTTAAAGTAGAGTTATTACCTTAAGGCTAGCCTTGCAGCTCCCATTGGCTGCGGTTCACCGTTTCCAGCCCAGGAGCATTGTGGGAAGCGACATAGGCTGGGTGGCCACTTCCCACAGCTCCCCTTGGCTGGGAATGGCAAACAGCAGCCAGTGGGAGCTGCGAGGCTCCGTGTCTATGGATGCTTAGAGAAACAAAGCATCTTGCAACTCGCCAGCAGCTTACCCGGGCAGGCCTGCGACCCAGGTTTGAAAACCCTGGGTCTAGAGCAAAGTGCTGGCTGGAAAGGGGCTTAGAATTATGAGCAAAGAAACTTTTTCCTGCTCTTTGCTTCCTGCTGTGCTCAGGGAGACAGGACCAATGGATCCACCCTTTGTAAATACACAAGAGTGACTGAAAGATACAACTGGCTCCAACATCATTTTCGCCCCCTGGCGGATACACCAGTAAAGGACCCAAATCTTGGCAGGGCGCTTAAGTCAAAACATGACTTTAAACGTTTTGGAGCAAAAAGTCCATCCAACTATCTCGTGTCACAGCTGGGGGGGGGTGCGGGGGCGGGAGGGTTCCAGAGTTAAGTGAGTAGTCTCAGATATAATCAGCAATAGTCAAGCTTGGTGGTTCACTTAGGACACACACCAATGTTTGAGACTTAATAGCTGACTATCCCAATCTCTGGACAAAGGACACAAACTCATGGCAATAGGCTCTGCTATAAGCATGGGCCTTTACCAACACAGTCCCTCATGTGACAGTGGGAACATGCCCAGGCAGGGAGGCTGGGCAACAGTACAGCTGGGAATGCCCCCACTGTATCTCCTCCCCATCCCACCAACCTGCCCCTTCCTACACTGTTCACTGCCTCTCCTGTGGAATCAGCACTGAAGAGGAGTCCCTGCCCCCCAGGAAGGTTTACACCTGAACCATGGCTTCCTCACACCAGCCTATCTAGGAATCTGGCCCCACAAGTGGAATAGGAGTTTTGCTTGAGTAAGCCCGGCAGGATCAAGACCTGAATTAGCAACATTAAAATCAGAGTGAAGGTCCTGAATTTACAGAAGTAGCTGCATCCTTTGAGATGACATTTTTAAGAGCGTGTTCTTTTCCCCTCACAAAAGCTACAAGATCACATACAGCAAGTCAGCGTTTATATTCAGATCAGACCTTTGGAGTGGAATTAATTCCTCAATTATTTCTGTGAGTGCACTGTATGTCTCAGAAAATATAATAACTGGAAACTCTGTAAAACGCATGTAAGATGCTACCACATCGTGACATATGTAAGAAGTGATCACATTTTGTATGACCAATTGGCCTTTAAGTTTGGAATAGCATTGATTTGCCTTCTATAAAAATCTTAGCCAACCGGTTACAGGCTGAACCTCCCAAATCTGGGACTCTCTGGTCCAGCAACTTCTGTGGTCTGGCAGGGCCATGGATGTTGCTGGACCAAAGAGCTCTGGAGGCAGGAGCAACACAAGGGCTGGGGAGCCTCAGATGGGCCAGGAGGCATCTGAGGAGCCCCCACCCTGGCCAGGAAACCCAGGATGTCAGTGGGGCCATTAGGCAGCTGGGGAGCTCCAAGTCACAGTGGAGCTGTTGGCGGTTGGGCAGCCCCAACCAGGAATCCCGGCAAACCCCTGGTGACAGCGGGGCTGGGGTGACTGGGCAGCTTTTGCTGGCGAACCCCCTGGCTGAAGTGGGGTGGTGGAGGCGGCCGGCCATAATCCCCAGCAGCAGCCCTAGCAGTGGAGTGGGATGGCTGGGCACCCTGGCTGGGGAAACCCCGGCAGCAGCAGCCAGGTGGCCTCAGATGGGAACCCCAGGGAACACCCTGCAGCGATGTGGCCAGCAGTGGCCAAGCGGTCCCCACTGGGAACCATGGGAGACGCTGGGGCAGCGGGCAGGCAGCAGGGTGGAGAGCTGTGCTGGGCTAGTGTTAGGGGGCCAGCAGCAGTGCAGGGTAGGGGGCCTCAGGGAGAGGAGCCTGGGAGCAGGGCAGCCAGCAGGAGAGCACTGATCTTCCCTGGTCTGGCAAACTCCCTAATCCAGGACAGCTCAGGTCCTGAGGGTGCTGGACCAGGGAGGTTCAATCTGTATTGTTATAATGACCCTCCAATCACTGCTGGAATGGACTTTTTTAAAAATCTAAACATAGACCAACTGATATCGGCCAAGTCAGTCACTGTAAAATAAGTAAGTGCAATGAACAATGTATCTAAATAGCCTCATTCAAATATAATGTATTGATAAACTAAGCTGGCGTGGAGTGTCCTTCGCTATAATTGTCCAATTATGAGAGACTGGGTGAAAAGTAATAAAGGTTATATAACAGCTATCCTAATCTCCAGATCTTTATTTGTAAATTTCCAAGATAAAATAAATCCATTGTTTGAGTTAGATCAGGGTGGGCAATAAAACAAAAGCAGTTTGCTATGGTTATCCCATGGCAGGCCACCACCCCTTTATTTCCCTGCTTGCAGCTCCCATTGGCCATGGATCACCATTTCCAGCCAATGGGAGTTGCAGAAAGTGGACAGGACACCACTTCCCGCAGCTCCCATTGGCTGGGAAAAGCAATCTACAGCCAACAGGAGCTACAAGTGCCCGCACCCATGAAGGCACAGGTAAATATAATGTTGGCAGCCCACCAGGGACTAACCCTGGCAAACCACAACCAGCCTGCAGGCCAGTTTTTGCCCACTGCTCCTCACTTTATGTAAATGAAGCTTCTCCAACTTATTCCGGCTAAAAAGTTGGTCCACTGATTTAAAAAACAACACTAAATGAATGGCAAAAAAAAAAATACAGCTATATATTTATTGCCTTTTAAAGGAAGGAAAAGGGAGAAAGAAGTAATAAAAATGCCTTTTGAGCCAGAAAGCAAATAGCCATATCTTAGCTGAAAGCAGAAAAGAGCAAACAAGTCCTGCCCTGTGTACTAAGTGGTTCCACCGCTGAAAGTAATTATATTCAAATGACTTGCTGTAAATAGCAAAGACAGATGGAAGGAACGAACTCTGTAAGCCTTTTGTCTCCTCCTATTTTGTTTTACTTTTTATCTTCTTTTTAAAATTCTTTAGCTTACTAAATTGGCCCTTCACTTTCAGTATTTAAACACTGTTCTATTATAGTTAAAGCTGACACCATTTCTGAGTTTCTTCTGAGACACCTATCACTAGGGCCTTTTCAAATACATACATATTATAGACACTATGACCTGCCTTAACCTATCATTAAGATTGCCCAACATTTTCCATTATAAGGCCCTATTTTCAGTTGTTCATAAACTTTGCTAACCTTTAACTGTTCAGGTTGAAATTTTCCATGCCTGAGGATAAATTCTGATTTATTTTTATTTTATTGAAAAACTCAGCGGAAACAATCAGCCATTTCTCAGAAGGAAGTGAGAGAAAAAATATGTTGCTTTGTCCATGTTAGAAAAATTCTTATAGCCATTTACTTCAGAAAGTCCAGCACCTCCAGGTTTTGTGACCAAAAGGTTTCACCCTGCAAAGAGGGTGTGCCTTTTGGCAACCCCATGAAATCATGCTCAAATGTGGACATTTTAAAAGCCTAAAAAAAAAAAAATCTGTTTGCACATGCTCAGTAGAGAGGTATTACATTTTGGGAGCTAAATTCTCTAAAGTTTCAGTCTGCATTGAACGTGCTCTGGCCCCACACAGCACGTACCTGCTGACTGGAAGGTACATGCACCATCCCCCCAGAATGACGGAGTATATGCCATCCTGGGAATGCAAGGGCTAAGGAGCACCTGCCCTGAAAATGCTGCTCTCAGCTACTGGGAGCCACTATGGCACTAGACAACAAAACAGACACCATGGAGCCTGTCTCTCCTGGACTCTCAATGATCTCCTACTGTGCCCAGACAGTGAGAAGGAGAAAGAAGCTCCTGACCATAAGGCAGAGCATAGGGTGGCCAACTTTCTAATCGCACAACGCCAAACACCCTCACCCTGCCCCCTGCGCCTGTCATGGGGAAGCAGCATACCGATGGAACCTCCCTACACCTAGGGACCATGGGAACTTGGCAGCCACTTCCGGAAGCTGTGCGGAGCCAAGGCGGGTAGAGAGCTTGTCTTAGCTCCAGGTCCCCGTTATGCCACTGACTGGACTTTCAACAGTCGCTAACCAGAGCTGCCAGGGTCTCTATTCAACCGGGTGTTCCTGGCTTTGTGGTTGAAAACCAGACATCTGGCAACCCTAGCAGAGCAGGGTGGAAGAGGGTGGGGTAGGTGGGGAAGAGGATGAAGACTGGGGGCCTGGGGACAGCAGCTGGAGCTATGGGGGGGAACCAGAAGCAGAGAGGATCAGAAGATGGGGTGATAGGAAAGAGCAGGAGTTATTTAAGGACCAGAGCAGAAAGGAAACATGGGCAGGATCTCTAGACAGTGAAGAAGGTGGGGGGGGGGGGGCAGGAGCTAAGCAGGGAAGAATGAGTAAGAGGAAGGGGGATAACAATGAGGCAGCATGACCGGAGCAAGGGCTGTAGGCAGGGTCAGGTGCCTAGAGGAACAGAGAGCCTGTAATTGCTACAGCACAGTCCCCTGCAGAACCTGGGGTTGAACTCATTATCCTATCTAGCAAATTGCTGTGAACCCCATTGGCAAAGTACGTGGCTCCATCCCTGTTTAGCAGCAGGTCCGCCTAGAAGATCACAGCCTTCTACTGCTACCAGTTATGCTAGTAGCTAGCAAAAACAAATAGCAGAGGACCATGCAGTGGATCTAAAGAGTTCCAACTCTGTTAATGACCAATATGGTTTCGCCAGGCTAGAGTGGGGGGTGTTGATGTGAGGGAGCAAGTGAGGGTTCTGGCTGGATGTGCAGGCTCTGGGGTGGGGAGACAAAAGAGAGTTTGAGGGTGTGGGAGGGGGCTTCAAGCAGGGGTAGATGGTTGGGGTGCAAGAGGGAAAAAGGACTTTAACTAGGAATGCAGGCTCTGGGCTGGGGCCATAAATGAGGGATTTGGGTGCAGCAGGGGGCTTAAGTCTGGGGCAGGGAATTGGGGTGCAGTGTGTGTGTGTGCAGGCATGGGCTCCGGGAAAGAGTTTGGGTGTAGGAGGGGGCTCAGGACTGGGGCAGGAAATCGGAGAGGTGCAGGGTGTGTGTTTCATGAAGGAGTTTGGGTGCAGAAGGGGCTTCTGACCTGAGACAGGGTTTTGGGATGGGGGAACGGGGTTCAGGTGCAGGTGGCGTTTACCTCAGGAGGCTCCTGGTGTACAGCATAGCAGGGCAAAGGCAGGTTCCCTGCCTGTCCTGGATCTACCTGGCTCCTGGCATGTCCAGCTCCTAGGCAGAGAGGCCAAGGGACTCTGCACACAGCCTGTTCCCACAGGCGCTGCCTCTACAGATCCCACTGGCCTTGGTTCCCAGCGAATGGGAGCTCCAGAGCTGGCACACAGGGAGGGGGCAGCGCACAGAGCTTCCATGGCTGCCCTTGTGCCCAGGAGCCAGACATGGCAGCTGCCTCCAGGAGCCACATGGAGCCAGGGCGTGCGGGGAGCCTGCATAAGCCCTGCTATGCTACCAACTGGGCTTTTAGCAGCCTGGTCCATGGTGCTGACCAGAGCCATCCGGGATACTGTCTGACCTGAGTGTTCTGGCTGAAAACTGGGCACCTGGCAGGAGGTGCTCTGAACTAACCTGCTGTCCTGACCCATGCAATGGTCAGTAGGAAGGCTGACTTCACTGAAAGGTGGTAGACAGAGTGAGTAACCATGGGCTTGAAAGGAGGCCCCATGAATCCCATCAGAGACCCCAAAATGGAAAGGGGGATCCCTTGCCTGGATGACAGGATGCTGTGATTGAACGGATGAAATGGATGCTGCAGCACTTAACCCTGCTGGCCTCCAGAATTATAGAGCAAACTCCCTCCCACAGAACGAAATAATATTCAAAACACTGAACAGACATAAAGACAACATATTAACCACTGAGGAGTGGGGGAAGGGGAAATCAGAAATTAAAATGGGCCAGATTTCTACTAGTTCCTAACCAGAACCTTCCTACTTGCAAAGATCCCTCGGTGCAGCAGAAAATAAAAGGAAGCCGAACACACTATGGAATCTGGAGTCACAAACTAGAAGGAGAAAGTGGGGCGTGCCAGGCCCACAACAAACCCAGAGATAATGGCCATGCCAGTGACTTGAAAGAAGGGAAACCAAAGCTCAGAGACATTTTCTGCTCCACCATCCAAGCCAACAAGGTGTGAGGGAAGAAGTCAGTCAGTCTATAGCCAAGCCTGAGGGAGTAAAACGCCTGACAACAGAAAGAGGTGGCAAAGACAGCATCTCAGCTCTGGGTTGTGACGTCGCACCCCCACCCTGTGAGGTCAGCACTGCATCTGAGTGAGACATAAAACTTGGCTTCCCATCCCAGAAGGGCTCGGAGACTTCAGCACAGCAGCTGGGTACCCAGTCTTCCTCGAGGGGCCACATAGAGGAGAGTGAGGGAGACATAGAAAAGAGAAAAAACTGATGAAGGGGAGAGTAAAATGGCAGTGTGGGAAGCATGAAAGGGACAGGAATTCAGAAGAGCTCCTCCAACCAGATAAGTGCTGTGTGGGTACCAGTCTGGGTGGGTGGCGAGTGAAAGAGGAGAGCGGGAAGTTGGGAAGTGAACAGGGGCATAACCCAAGTAAAATCCTTAGCCCAATGAGGCCATGAAGATTTGTCCCACGGCTGAGTGTTGCGGGACCAAATGCTGGGTGCTGCATGGAGCCTGACATGCTTCTGGTGCTGGAATGTGAATTCTGGAATTATTTCCCAATTTCCCTGGCTAGGAAAGCCAGGAATGAGGTTGTGCTACCAGAGGCCTGGACTTGTAAGAGACAAGGGTGTGGATCTGGCACCTTTTCTTGCGAAGGAGGGACATTTAGCCTGCAAGGGTGGAGCCTTACTGATGGTTTTCTCGGGGTGGGAGGGGGGGGTTGAGAGGGGGAGAAAAGCAGATTGGGAAAGATGGTTTGGAGATACTATAATAAAAGGCTTATAAAGATAACACCTATATTCCATCTGATCCATTTCAAAGGGAGAACAGGAGCTTTAAGTGCCTCAGGGAATCTGACTGGAAGGGACTCATGCAAAAGGGAGCATGGGCCCCACAGAGTCTGGAGTTTGCTGCAGTTTGTGTGTGTGGGGCTTGACTGACTCTGATTTGCCTGAGCCCCCAAAGCAGGGAATCAAAGGAGGGTATCTTCCACCTGACAGAAGCTATGTTCTGCCCACCCAACGCCCTGAGGTGAAGACCCAGGAGGTGGGGGTGGGAGATGGGCGTGGAAGCAGAGGGATGGACTCAGGGAAAGTACAAGCCCACAGGACCATTTGACAACAATGCCATGAAAATCCCAGCAGCGAGGGTGAAATCAATGGGAGCTGGAAAAACAACATTTTTACCAGAACCAGTGGGTACTGGAATCATTGAGCTCCCCCACAAGCCTCTCAAACCTAACCTCAGAATGACTGCAGCTCACACGAGAGGGGCAGGGGCTGATTTCTGTGGGGTAACCCCCCTTCCCATTTCCTAGGGCTAACAGGTGCGGACTTTTGGTGGCAGGGTTCATCCTCGAGCAGCCACTGTCCCTCCCATACCAACAGGTCAACATTCGGAGAGGAACAGGGATAGAAAGCAGTGTCTGGTCACTCAGAGCAAATGGCTGGGGCACGGCTCACCTGTGCACTGCAAAGCCTCTTGCCCTGTCATGTCCACGTCACAGCAAGGGAACACTTTGTCCTGACAGACATCGTGGCTTAATGCCCGGGGCAGAGGAGTGAAGGGGAAGAGAGGTAGCTGGGAAACACAAACCAATTCCACTTTCAAACTGGATGTCAGTGTGTGATCTCAAATGCTTCCGAGCTCTGTCCTTTCCGGGGGACCACAGTCCAACTGCTTGAAAAGGAAAGAACACTGCCCCCCCCCTTCCAAGTTAGCCAGCTGTCCTGATTATTCCCCTCCTTTGCAGAGGCATAGCCCTAAGTTGCAGGGGTGGATCAGTCTGGGAGGCGAGGCAGATTTCTCCCATTGATGAGCACTAAGTACATAGGAGAAGCCGTAACTCACTGCTTTGGGTTCTTTAAGAAATTCCACTTTGCAGGGAACCATAAACTTCATTTACGTCATAGATCACTGCAAACGGGACAAGGAAAAGCCTCGTTTTAAGGCCTGAGCATGAGGGGCAAAGTTAAAACTGAGCTTTCCACCTTAAATCTGTACACGCTGGACCTCTCTAGTCCAGACTTCTTTCATCCAGCAACATCTGGGGTCTACATCCCCGTGGGTGTTCCAAGGCCAGAGCTCTCAAGGGGGAAAACTGGGAGCCCCACATTCAGCAATTCCTCCCCCATGCTTCCAGAGCTTCCTGAGTGCTGCAAGAAGCGGATTTATGGCATTCAAGTTCAGGGTGAGAGGGGGGAGAAGAGGGAGGAGGGGGCTGCTTGGGGGAAGAAGCAGGCTGGCTGCAGAGTACCATGGCTAAGGGCCAGGAGCACAGCTCAGCAGCCATTGGCAGGGGCTAGGAGGGTCCAGCATGGGACCCTGGCGTCTGAGCTGCAGAACTGCTAGGCCCTTCACGGCCACTGCTGAAGGCCATTGGACCTGTGCGCAGGACATACAAGGTGTGTCTACACTGTCACAAAAAAACCCTATGGCGCCAAGTTTCAGAGCCCCGGTCAGCAGACTGGGGCTTGCAGGGTTCGGGCTAGGAGGCTAAAATGTGCATTGTAGTCACTTGGACTCAAGCCAGAGCCCAAGCTCTGAGACCTTCTCCCAGGGTCAGAGTCCCAGTGCCAAACAGAGCCATCCACACAACAATTTTAGAGCCCCACAGTGTGACCCTCACAAGTCTGAGTCAGCTGGCCCAGGCCAGCCAAGGGTCTTTTGTCACACTGTAGACACACCCATAGGGTACTATATAATGTTAACAACCCACTCCTGTCATCTGAAGAAGTGGGCTGTGCCCACGAAAGCTCATGATACCATC
>CM057845.1:134269829-134291722 GCA_030068395.1 Apalone spinifera | reverse complement strand
CTTTCGAAAGGAGATATGCAAATTTGGTGCTAATTTGCATATCTTCTTCCGATCACTTTTCCGATACCATTTTTTTCTAAAGAGAAAACAGTTTAGATGGAGGTTTATCGAAAGAACCCTGTATACCTCCTTTTTTAAGGAAGAAGGGTTCTTTTGAAAAACCCCGGTCTAAACTGTTCACTTAAAAAAAAAACACTTTCGAAAAAGCGATCGGAAGAAGATATGCAAATTAGCACCAAATTTGCATATCTCCTTAAGAAAGAAGAAGGTAATCTAGATGTATCCTTACAGACTAACTCGGCTACCCCCTGAAGTTTTTATATAATGTTAAGTACTCTGAAAAATGGGGTGCTAAATATCTCAAATTGGGCAACCAAAATTAATTGATATTTTTAACAGTTTTCACCTTAATCTCTGTTCCATGTGTGCTAAAGGGAGACAATATCACCTCTTTCTCCTCACTCCCCCCATCACACAGGGATGTTGTAAAGAAAAAAAACTAAGATATAGTAGAAATGCCCACAAGGTAATTAATAATGATGCAGTCAGAGGAGGGTGTGGATGGTGTGCAGTAAATAAGGCCTGGAGCCACACACTGAATGAGGAGGATAAGAAATATATTGAATAAACTACCCATCCAGTGAGCGCCATCCATCCTGTGTACAGAATGAGGCAGGGTGCTGTCTGAAAAAATACCACGTGATCATTCAATTAAAGTGTGGCTCATAAAGCATAAGCTCAACCAGACAAATTAAGATTGCACAAGCAACCTTTATGCTGGCATTTCCTCACTTCTGAGTATTTGACTTTGCAATCTTAATAATGTTCTTTTACTATTAGGAAAGTAATATAATACAATCATTCTACTTTACTGGGCATTTTCTTTCTCTCCATTTTATGTTATGTCTGTAATTTTATTAACTGCATGCTTCTGTAATTTCCTTGCTATAATTGCTGTTACTGTTCTATTTTGTTATCTTTAGTGATCAGTTTTGCTATAAAACAAAGCAGCCTAAGACATGACTATTTAAGCATCTGCAGTAACGAGACTAAATGTTGGCATTAAAGAGCCAGTGTGCACAGACCCTCTTTTGTGAAGCATTTCTACTGGAAGTAGCTGAAATCCCATATCTTTCTTTTAAATCCTTTAAAATAAAGTGTTCCCTTTATTACTTCTGTCCTCTTCATCTCTGGCAATTCTTTTTGTCTATCAACAAATTAATAATCAGCAGCAGTAGAAGCCCATTGTGCATTTGAACTTCAGAGTGGTTTTTTACTGACATGAGATTTCAAGATTTGTGCTGTATTAAATGCCAACCTGCCGGGAGGTGTGCGGTCAGAGCCAAGCTGCAGGAAGTCCTGGGTTAGGTTGTTTGGAGTTATAGAACTGGGGCTGAACACACATCATGGTAGCCAGGGGAAAGGAGTATTTCTTTCGGAAGTGATGTTAAACCTTCTTGTCTACACTGGCACATTTGTTGCGAAAAACTGACTTTTGTTGACAAAACAGTGAGAGCGCTCATGCTACAACGTGACTTTTGCTGGGAAAAACACCCAGATTTGGCAACAAAAACTTCTACCCCTGCAAGAGACTTTTAGTCTTTTTCCCTTCCTTCAGTGTGGACTCTGCTGTTTGCTTTGTCGAGAGAACTGGCTTCCGCTAGTATCCCACAATACTTGCCCTGATGGCTGTGCTCAGAGTTTTGTGATCTCTGCTGCCCTGCAGGCATGTACTCCCTCCCCTTTCAAAGCTCTGGGAAGTATCTTTCGTGATCAGTTTTGCTGCAAAATAAAGCAGCCTAAGACATGACTATTTAAGCATCTACAGTACTGAGACTAAATGTTGGCATTAAAGAGCCAGTGTGCACAGAGCTGTTCCGTTTGGGGAACAAATAAAAAGAGCAAATCATTGGAATGCTCCCGTTATTCCCTGCTAGAAACACAAAGCAGGCAGACTGCTGCTGCAAGGGGGAGGGCTGGAGAGACTGCTGTGCTGCTTTGACATTCCTCAGCATGGAGAGCTCACAGAGCTACTCATGAGGCTGCTCCCAGCAGCTGAGAATGCTGTGGGAGAACTTGGAGAGAATCCCAAGAAGCACCCGGATCATCTCTGCCTTCCCACCACACTGCACTGTGGGATGCTTACCCACATTGCTTTTTGGGGAAAGAGGTGGTTCAGCAGGCTGCATGCCCTCCAGGAATGAGCTGTAAGACTGGTTCAACCTGTTTCTTTTTCCTGCCATGAGGGCAGGGGACTGGACTTGGTGATCTCTCAAGGTGCCTTCCAGTTCTAGTGCTCTATTCTATGAGTTATGCTCTATCTGTCGACGGGGAAGCTAGCAATTTAGCCATGAAATGTTGACAATGGGAGGCAAAAAAAACAGTCTGACCATTTTTCACATTTGCTTGTTGTCAACACTTTTGTCACCCAACCTTCCCAGTGTAGACATGGGCAGTTGTCTATTGTAGTTGTGCCAGGGGTGCCCCTCACAGCATCGCTGCATTGGGAAAATGCACCTTGTTAGCATCTAACACAGTGTTGCCTTCAGGAAGGGACAGGACAGTTGCGTGTAAAAATATGTTAAAAGGAATGTTGTAAAACACACCTTGCCCCGTCTATAAAATATGCTAAGTCATATTTCACATCATGCTTAATTAAAAACAAACCCTTTTTCAAGTGTAGCCATGGCCTAAGCATAGACAAGGGAAGCCAGAGTTTGCACTGATTGCCAACAGGATAAACCTCAGCTCAGTCAGTGCAAATCCCTGCATATCCTTGCCTGCACCTTGGGGGAGCAGCATGGGTGTAGTTACTCTGACCTTTGGCCCCAAAATCTGAACCAGGCCTGATTCTGAGTGTCCCCTTGGGACTGACATTTAGAATCGGAAAGGGGAATGTGCCCATGGTGCCGTCAGCACAGCTGTCACAAATGGACTCCCAGAGCCCTCGATAATGAATTCCTTCCAGTGCAAAGCTGGCTCCCTGCAGGCGCTCCAGCGCAGGAATTGTTCTGGGGTGGGGTGGGGTGGGGTGGGCAAAACGCAGGAAATGTGTGGGTGTTGCCAGAGCAGGCTCAGTGATTTCTTAGTATGGCAGTGCCAAGCATAAGGTTGGGCCATGCCTAGTCCCTCAGCAGAAGCCATGTATAGGTGCTGCAGCACCCCTGGGCGCCCAGCCTCACGCATGTGATCCCAGCTGCCACCCCACATACCAGCATAGCTGCTGCCCCACGTGCCATGCAGCAATCACCACATGCTATAGTCCTGGTTAGAACTCCGTGCACCAAGGGGCAGCACAGGCCCCAGCACATGGCGGGACAGTCAAGAATTCAGCACCCTGGGTTCCGGCTGCTGGCTCCTCATGCTGGGGCTTTGTTCTCAGCCTCAGCTGGAAGTGGGGGCAGACAGGGACAAGAGGCCCAGCACCCCCGCTTTTAAAAATGTTCTGCACCACTGGTGGCAGCAGTGGAATAGAAGAAAAGTAAGCAGGCTCCCCCAGCACCCTAGCCATAGCGCAGGATTGCATCTGGCTCACTGTGTCATGAGAGCTTGGAGGCAGGGCCACTGAGGCTCTCCTGGGGGGCCTGGTGAGGTAAAGTTGCCTCAGGAAGAGAGGGAAGCTGAGCAGAGAGAGAAGTGTAGCAGGAGAGACCTGGCAGCTGGAAGGGGAGACATTGGAGGTGGGTGGAAAGTGGTTTGGGCCATCTGCCTGGGGAACAGGCTATCAGGACACTGACTAGTGTCTCCAAGCCCCTGGGTCCTCACAGGGTTAAAGGAGTCTAAGCTTTGCCAGGCTCCATTGAGATAAAGTGTGGAAGCTCAGCCAACTCTAGGATTATGATCAGTAAATCAAGGTGGCTTTTTAACTGTATAATGGCACTTAGTGTTATTTACAGATTTGCCAGGCCTTGCTCTTGAAGGTGACCTGCAACGAGGAAAAAGATTCTGGCTTCGTGTTCTCTTGTATTTCCTCGTGCTGTATGAAGAAAACACATCAGGCTTGTCTGGTTTTTATAAAAGGAAGTTTTGTTACCTTAGAAATACCAGAGATCTTTCCTGTGTGACAAAGTCCAGCTTGACAGCTACTAGAGAGCTGTGGCAGGCCAGTCAAGTAGCCCTAGAATGCTAAAGGCCTGTTTCTCCATGAGCTGAAAAGCACTTACCTCAAGTCAAGTTGGGACACCTGTGGGCTGCAAGAGAAAAGACCCATCTCCTGGGGGGATAGAAGGCTCCACTGCTCTCTGTAGAGGAAGCAACTGAACTGACTGACTGGGGAAGGACTGGCATCCAGAGGCTAGAATAAAAAGGCAATGCTTGGAGAAGTATTCTCTTCTGCTGTTATGAATTTGCTTTTTTTGTTTGTTTGGCTGAAGAATCCTGCCTGGGCTTTGGCCTACCCTGAGGCCCACCTTGTAAAGGCTGATAAATATTACCCATGTGGGGAGTAATAAAAACTCTCTGGAGTGGGAGTGACTTGCTCCAGGCCCCTGTTGCCTGAGGGGAAAATGCTGAATCTGGGAAAATAAAGGACGTGCCTTGCTGCACCTGGTTTTGCTGGGTGATTTTCTGGGGGGGGCAGGAAGAGAACATGTCTGGCAGTATAGCCAACTCTCAAGTATTTGGAGCGAAATCCTGGCACCACTGAAATCAACAGCAAAACAGGGAAGCCAGGATCTTTCTTAAAGCCCCTGGAGTCCTATAACTACAAGACTAATATTTCATTAAAAAAGAAAATCTTTTGATCCTCCTGGTTGAGGATCAAAGCTTGAAAACATGAACAGTAAAGGCTCAAAAACCAGCAAGTAAATAAACAAAAATTCAAACTATTATTTGTCTACATTGTGGGATTTTAAAAACCAACCATGATTTTTGAGAAGGATGATGCTTTTGAATTCTTAGAGTTAGCAACGCTGTCTCAGAAATATCTACTGAGGGTTTTTTAATCATTTAACTGAAAGGAAAGGATTATAGAACATTAACACCAATATATTTTCTTCCAACTGTGTCTGGGGTGTTTGAGTTAGGGCTTACTAACAAAACCAGTGACTTACATTGTTTAAATCAAAATTAATTTCCATTTTGCTCAGATCTTTCTTGATTCCTTGGCTGTCATATTCCACCTGTTCTCCAGTGGTCCCCACTTAGGTACTGAAGCTTCCTGTACAATGAATGGGGAGAGAAAGGTGTCTCTGAACGCCATCTGAAAAGGTCGTCATACTTTGGAGATGCTGGTGATAAGCGGGTGTCCTAAGCACTGGAGATAGGTCAGCTGTGTCCCTGCAGACCAGTGTCAAATGACCTGTTTTAATCCGAGCCTTCCCATTTTAAAGCCCTGTCCCAGTTGTCCCAACACTTTTGGCAAAAGACGCCATTTGTCCCTTTTGCTAATTGATCAAACTGGCAAGAACAAATGGGACAAATGCCCACTTTTGTCAAAAAGTGAGGTGAAGTGTATTGAACATTGCAGGGAGGGAGGTGGTAAGCAAAGATGCCAGCCCTGTACAGGGGGGAGTCTGGACTGGTGGGTGGGGTGAAGTCAGGGGTAAAACGGCTCTAGGGACAACAAGGGATGCTAGGTGTCTTGTTTTCAATCAGAACACCCACTTGAAAAGGGACCTTGGTGGCTCTAGTAGGCACCAGCAACCAGGCTGTTAAAAGTCAAGTCAGTGGTGCAGTGGAGCTAGAGCAGGCTCCTTGCCTGCCTAAGCACCATACAGCTCCTGGAAGCAGCTGGCATGTCAGTGGCAAAATCAGAGAATTGCCATGTGCTGCCCCTGCCCTCAACATGAACTCACACTGGCAGTAGTTGCTTAGCTACCTATACACCTAGGAGCTGGACATGCCAATACCTTCCAGGGCTCCTGCTTTAGCCTCGCTGATCAGGAGCTGCCTGAGGTAAAATCATAGAATCATAGAATACTAGGACTGGAAGGGACCTCGAGAGGTCATCGAGTCCACTCCCCTGCCCTCATGGCAGGACCAAATACTGTCTAGACTATCCCTGTTAGACATTTATCTAACCTACTCTTAAATATCTCCAGAGATGGAGATTCCACAACCTCCCTGGGCAATAAGCAGTAAGCACTGCCTGGCCAGAGCCACCTCAAAGCCCTTTCTGCCCAGGTCAGAACCCCCCCCCCACACACACACTTTAGCTCCCCCCCAGAGCCCACACTACTGCCCCAACCCTGAGCTCCCTCCCACACCCAAACTTTCTCCTGGAGACCACATCCTACCTCCCTACCCCAGCCTGGAGACCCCTTCTGCACTGCAAACCCCATGACCTTAGCAGGAGCCTGCACCCCTTGCTGGAGCTTCTTCCCCAACCTCCTGCCCCAGGCCCATGAAAGTGAGGGGGGGGGAGGGGGGGATAGAGTGAGTGAGGGCAGGGCCTTATGGAAAGGGTGGGGTGGGGCCAGGGCATTCAGTTTTGTGCGATTAGAAAGTTGGCAACCCTAGCTCAAGCAGGGGGCTGACCGTGTTTGAGTGACCAGTGGCAATCTCAGAGCAGCTTCAGGTGGCTGGCCGGGGCCAGCTCTATGGGGGAGTGGGCCTTGGATCAGCCCCACATGCTGTCCCATTTTCCCTTTGGGAAATATGGTCACTCTAGACTTCGATATCTCTCCCTGTTTGCAATCCAGAGCCAAGAACCTGCACTCTGGAGGGAAGTGCCTCATTTGTTTCTTGAGGGACTGGTAGGAGCCTGCCTGACTCCACATAACACTGCGGCAGCAGGCGGTGCCCATGTTCTAACACTAAACCCCATGAATGGAGCACTCAGTTGGGATGTTGGAGACAGATACAATTCTACCGCCTCTGCCTGAGGGGAGAAAAGATTTGCACATGGGTCTCCCCCTTCCCAGGAGAGAGCTCTAACCAGTGAGCTCTGGGATATTCCAATGTAGGGGTTCCCTCAGTCTCCCCTATTGATGCTGTTCCATTGTGAATAAATAATCCAAAGAGCAGAGATTGCCTATCTCCTAGAACTACCACTGAACCTTAGGGGTCTCACTGCCTGGGGCGACGGGGCAGCCCTAACAGAATGCACGTTCTGTTCATTCTCCCTCACGTTCTCCGGCCTAACGACTAGTGAAGTAATCCGTGCAGCTCTGTGGCTAAAGCACACACTTGAGTGAGGGGAGACTTCTTCTGAAATCCTTTCTTCTCCTCATGGAGGGAACTGAACCTGGATTGCTGATCTCCTAGCTGAATGCTCTCACCTCTGGGCTGCAGACCATAAAGTGATTGGCTGCACCCCATGACATCTGAACCGGGGACCTGACATAAGCACGCCTACCAGATTGAGGGAGGAAAGAGGGGTCTCTGCCCACCTGCCTTCCCCTGGTCTGTGGATTGGATGGTCCAGGCATCCTGGTGAACTAGACTAAGGCACTAGTGCACGTGCTCGGAGACAGAGGTGGGCACAAAGGGAACATCTACAGCAGAAATTTAGGCCCCAAGTAAGTTTATGCACCTACAGGGTTAAGTGCCAGCCGACTGCAAGCTGCTGTGGAACCTAAAAGGGAGGGTTAAATGCCTAAGCACCTTTTGTTGCTCCATGCCTCTGTCTGCCAAACGGATGCCAGGGAGTGCTGCAAAGCTTCACAAAATAACGCATGAAAGGGGCTTGTGGAGCTCTTTGGGGATAAGTGCAAAGAATTAACCATTCTCCTTGTTGTTGTTCCTGTCTTAAGTGGAAATCTTATCCGATAATAAGCAAGTCACTCTCTGCCCTTGCTGCTAACCTAAACCACACTGTGAAGAGACCGCCCTCCTCCCTTCTAGAATCTCATGCTTCGGTAGCTAGTGCTTGGGTGCTACTTCCCAGGTGCCCAATGTAACTGATGTGGACAGGTGATCTATACATGGGTCAGATTTTCAAGCATTCATTGCCTGCAAATGAAGCCTGATGTAAGTCCTCAGCTGTTCCTGTTGCCAACCCTATTGGTCTGCATTTCCAAACATCTCTGTACCCACGATACTCCTCTCCGTTATCAGATAAGTCTCTTATGATGATAGTAAGGGAAATGTGAGCCTTCATTGTAGTGCTCTTGGAAGTCTTGGGCCCTAGTGCATTTTAAAAAAGAAAGGACAAAAGAGAAGATTTGGCAGCTAATTAGAGCCTGGCCAGAGAGAGGGTGGGAGTAACGCATTAGGGATGGATGGGGAAGAGCAAAAACATCCTATCTCACAAAAATGTGTTTTCATTTTATATGGTAAGGAATAAACACAGCCCTCTTTCAATTACTTCCTTAACTGCCTGCTGTTCCAGCGTTTGTTTGCCTCTGGGAAGGGCTAGCAATGGCATGATCAGGAACCAGAAGTTTCCCCCAGCCCGTAGTGGGGAAGGTGCAGAAGTGAGTGTATGAATGAATACATTCAGCCCGTGGAGTGCTAGTATAATATGAATGATCACAACCATATGGAAACTTTCTTCTTTTGGTGTAGGTAGTACCTAGAGAGAGGGAGGGCCTTTTTGCTAGGCACTGTACAGGGTAGTACAGAGTCCCTGCCCCGAGGAGTCTGCAATCCGATTAGACAAGGAAGACCGGGGGTGGGGAAAAGAGGTATTGCATATGAGCAAAATCTGTGTGATGACAGTACATTAGTGCCATGGATGAGTTGTTGTTGTTGTTTTAGGTGGGTTTAGTTAGGAATGATCACCTGTGTGGCTAGAAAAAGGAAGGGGGAGAGAGGACAACAATGAAGGGCAACAGAGAAGAGGAGGAAGTTATAACCAACAGGTGGGGTGTGAGGCTGGGGTGAAAAGTTCACCAGGAGAGTTGGAACAGACAGCCACTTGGCATGGAGCAGAGGGCTGGATTCACAAAGAGCATGCCTGGCAAAGCAGATCTCATGTGGTAGGGAAAACAACTATTTATTTATTGCTGGTTTATGGATCACTTTGGAGATGAGGTTTAGGTAGTATGTAAGCATCCTGGCACTTTGTACATAGGCACAGAGGCAGAAATGTAAGTACTTAAGTGACTTTTTTATAGTGACAATTTTAGGCAATAAATGAGTTTAGGCACTTTTAGTTTTAGGCTGCAGCTGAGTGAGGGTTTTGTGGGTCACCTTGGTGCCTACAACTAGGATTTAGGTACCTAAAACTAGATTTTAAGCACTCTTTTGTGGATGAAATAGGTTTTCAAACTCCGGGTTGCAACTTGTAAGGGCAAGCCTCCAGCTACCTGTGAGATGCTTTGTTCACCTGCGCCTCCGCAGGGACAAGTGACTGCAGCTCCTGTTGGCTGGGAATGGTGATCTGTGGCCAATGGGAGCTATGATTGCCCATACTTGTGGAGGCACAGGTGAACAATGTGCCTTGTGGCCAGCAAGTGGCTTGCCCTTACAAGCTGTGACCCAGCATCTGAAAACCCCTGCTCTGAAAACATTATCCAGTGTTGGCTAGTTTCTGCTAAGGCAGCTTTGGTGCTTGCTCTTGCTAGCTTCAATTTCCTTGAGCCCTGAGGCTGGCTCTTCCCAGAACTGATTGCCTGCTTCCCCATGCTCAGCTGGCACAGAGGAAAGGGCTCTGCAAAAGTTCCAGTGCTCCCAAAAGGAGGTATCTCCTCTGCACAAGTGTGGCAGATGATTGTTTTGCTGTCAAAATATTAAAATATCATGCTGTTTCTATAAGACAACTGTCAGTGAATCTGAAAAAGAACTGGAGCAACTCCAGCCTTTATCTTTAGGAGGGGTGGAGACGTCATCTTAATCCAGGTTAAAATGGCAAAGAAAAAATGGGATCTCAGCTTTTAACTTAGGCCAGTGGATCAAGAAGAAGCCTATAAGGATGTCTGGGCTTGCTGTTGAGCCGCTAACCCTAATTAAAAGCTGAGTTGCCACATCTTCACAGCAGTTTTAAGCCAAATTTAGCTAGCTCATTTTAGCCAATGAGCATTAAGACCACGTGTTTTATTTGCAGTGTAGATCTATCCCTAAATTGTTAGGCACTGTTAAGCTGCAACCATGTTCCGCTGTAGAGGTGGCTGCACTTCCACCAGGCACTAACAAGTCCTGTGTACATACATCCTGTAAAACCCCAAGGGATCCTTTGGGATGAGAGTAATTAAACAATCAGACTGTACAGCAATTTTCCTTTATTTCACAGCTCTGCATTTGCTTAAAGTCAAGTCAGTGTATCCTCACTGTCCTCCCCCTAGACTTTTTGCTAGCCCAGATCTGTAGAAGTCCTTTATAATTTTGTATTGTGGTTGTATCTACATGTTGGAGGAAGTTTTGCTTGGGGTTGTTTTTTTTTAATCTTCTATTTTGTCTCCATGACTGCAGTGTTCATTTATTTGAGTTCCCTTTGTGTCTTGTCTCAAGGCTGTGACCAGTGGTGTAGTACAGGGTATGTGTTACTGTAAGGCACATAGGGAAAAATTTTATTCAGCCAGGCAAGAATGGAGGGACGGGGGATGTTTTCTAAAGTGGAAACCATGCCATATGAAGCTTAACCGTTGTACAGCACAAGGATATTAAATATCAGTTAATTGAATAGGAATTCATGAATTCGACTATCGGTTAGTTGCCTATTCTATAGTCCCCAAGGGGCAGAGCCCACAGCCAGTGCAAACCCACTCCACTCCCGGGGAGCCCCCTGCCACCCTATACAGCTGCCTGCCGGCCTGGCTCCTAATACACTTTAAATGCAGAGCCGCAGCAGGGGTAGGTCCCTGACCTGGTGCAAGCTGGGACTGAGCCAGGCTGCTGGCTAGCCTGTTAAAATATTTACTGGCAGGGGGGCCAGAGGAAATGTGTATAGTCTATAGCATTAACCTATAAGCTTTTGCTTATCAGTGAATCGATTAATCGACTATACTATTACATCCCTAGTATAGCCCCTTTTGCATAAACTATATCCTTGAGCAGAGTTAAATTTCCTACCATTCATGATGAGAGGGAAATAGTCAAAGAAGAAAAGAAAGAAAGAAAGGAGAAGGTGACTGGATGAGCCAGTGAGATAAAGGAAAGGCATTCCCGTTAACAGGCACTTCAGAAAAAAGCGCTTACAAATCAGTGACAGAGACTAGAGATTTATATCAAGGGAGATGGGTCAGGCAGAGGCTGAATGAGTGGATGTGGCATCTCATATCTGACAACATTAAAGCTATTAATAAGGATATCTGGGGAGGAAAAAATAGGGCTGTTCCTTTAATTCCACCGGACTACATTACACCAAGGCTAAATTCAGTCTGATCTGTCTAAAGTGGATACAACTTTCCTTGCAGGGTCTGTGAAAGCTTAAGCCAGGACTGAGTTGGCCCAACATGTGTGTTGGAGAAATAGCAAGGGAGTATGGGGGAGACAATTAGCAGCTGTGAACAATGGTGAGCGACAGGGAAGGGCCATGAATGAGACTGGCACACCATGGATTTTCCATTGTCCTGCACCCTATGTTGTCTTTTACACTGGTATAAAGTGCAGCCAGTTGGATTATGATTATTTATATTACAGTAATGCCCAAAAGCCCCAGTTCTGTACCAGGACCCCGTTGGGTTAGGTGCTTTGCAAACAGAAGGATGGTCTCTTCCTTTAAGTACAAACTCAGTACCATTATTAGTCATCATAATTTCACTTTCCTGGGACTCATGACCAAGACCTGTAGGAAATCCATTTCTCAGTTTAGAGCAGAGTCATCTTTTTATTCCATCAGTTAAAGTGCTGTTCCTAAATCCAGGATTCTTTT
Organism: Apalone spinifera; assembly: GCA_030068395.1. Classification (NCBI taxonomy): domain Eukaryota; kingdom Metazoa; phylum Chordata; order Testudines; family Trionychidae; genus Apalone; species Apalone spinifera. The sequence goes on along the minus strand of CM057845.1, from coordinate 134,280,027 downwards.
ACAAAAATGTAACCTTATTCTACAGGAATGATGCAGAACCCTGCAATAACACTCTTCTCAGCTATGCCATTTGGCAGAAGTGACTGCAGAACATAGTAGTAATCCTTATGCACAAGGGAAGGCTAGATGGTGTCATATAACTTTTACACTCCATTTGCACAAGTGTAACCAATACAAATTATACAGCTGGAATTAATACAAGGTACAAGGCACTGGAGAATTATGCTCCAAGAGAGCACCTTGATCCTGCACTGAATAGGAAGCTAGCAGAGTTGTTAAACATTAGGAGGATGTGGCTGAGTTTCTTGCAGGGCCCACCCACTTATCTCTGTCCCACACCAACAACTATTTAATAAAAACAACAAATCGTTTAGTAGTACTTTATAGACTAACAAAACATGTAGATGGTATCATGAGCTTTTGTGGGCACGGCCCACTTCTTCAGATGACCGATCATCTGAAGAAGTGGGCCGTGCCCACAAAAGCTCATGATACCATCTACATGTTTTGTTAGTCTATAAAGTACTACTAAACGATTTGTTGTTTTTTAAAGTTGTTCTTGTTACAGACTAACTTGGCTACCCCTCTGAAACTTTTGAACTATGTAGTAAACATTGTTCTGTAAGTTTTGTTGTTCTTGTTGCTATTTTATCTGGCTTGGCTTTATCTGTAAATCCGCACTAGCATTTGCATTGCAACATGTCTACTACAGCGCACACCCGTCAGACGGAATGATTTGGAGATAAGAGTGTGTACCCGAAAAATGACTTTATATTTATCCCTGCAATGATGACTGAATCGGAAACACACAGAAACAAAATCTTCAGCCCAAAAGGACAGAGCAACTTCTGTCTGGCAATTCTGTCCAACATGGGTCAATTAAATCCTAATGAGTTCTCATCAGTGCTCCCTGGAGCTGTAAACATATACTATCTGCAGCTGAGCAGCTCTTGTCTTGAAAACACATTATAGAGCAATCCCTTCCCATCAGAGCCATGAAACCAACCCTACAGATTGTGTAAACTGGGGGCAAACCTACAAGCATACAAAGCAACTGGCTTGTGCAGAACCATATAGTCAAGAAATTGCTATGTGTGGTGATGAGTAACACCAGTTCTACTGTTTTTCTTCTCAGCTGAGAGGCTTTCTAGCCCATAGAAAATACATAGCTCTTCTCCGGCACCTTTCATGAACTGCTTGCAAAGAAAGGCAAGCAGCCTTCTTCTATAAAGACTCTAGTGAAATATGACATGTTTGTTTCCCTGGCATAGCTATAAGCTGCCTTTTGGGTATGTTTATGCAGCAACTAAACACCTGCCGTTGACCTATGCCAGCCAACTTGGGCTCAGGCTGTGTGGCTATTTCACAACTGTGTAGACTTCCAGGCTCTGGCTGCAGCCTGATCTTTAGGACCCACCCACTTTGCAGGGTCCCGGCCTAGGTGTCTAGTTGTTGTGTACATGTACCCTTTGTGGAGACGTGCGCAAGGTCATGTGGCCAGATTATGGGGAAGCATGGAAACGAAGCCACATTTCTCATGTTCCTACCAAGTGTCCTGACCCATCTTTTCTCCCTCCCGATACTGTCCCATAATACACCACCAGTCACTATTTAGGGGTCTATTTGGTGTCCTTTGTGTGCCATTAAGCAGGGATCAAATATGGAAGCCATTTACTTGTCCACATTATGCTCTGCTACCCCGTTTGCCTTGGTGTAAATGCCTGCACAAGATATAGGGCAACACAGATCCACTGTGAGTCTAGCCATGGGTGTGTTTTGTGGTGGCATCATGGGTTAAGATCTAAGCAGAATGTATGAAGAAGTGTTCTTACAAATGCCTTCAACCCCATTTTCAGTAGCAGGCACTGCTTTGGGCTAAGCAGTGGAAAGCTATTGAAAGTGGAGGAACTGGACAGCCATAAAAACAATGTCATAAATCCATTCAAGAGGTCACTGCACTGTGCTGGTGACCATAATCTGTTCATTTTAAATTTTGACTGGAACAAATGTGTACTGATACATCATCCTAATAAGAGAAAAGCTGTTCAGTTGCAGAGTTTTCAGATTTCCTAAATCTGCCTTTGCATCTCAAAACTGCCTGACTAGTGGCCTTGGTTTATGTGTTCCTTTCTCTGCATATTGACTTAGACAGACATAAAAGATTAAACTGGAAAAAAATACACCTGTTGCGCTAAACGTCCTGGATATGCTAGGAAGGTGCTTGTCAGAAACCACAGGTGCCCAAGGCACACCCTGTAGAATCCCTAAATGCACCCCACAGGTAACCTGCTCTTGGAAAGCCAAACTGAATTATGGGACAGACCCCAAAAACCCACCCCAAGGCAGGGTGCCAGTAAAAGAGCTGGTTGAAAAGTAGAACTCAACTTCTGCAAAAATATTTGTGATTTCAGCATTTTCATTCCAAACTAATATAAACACACAACTCTGTTTTCCACAACATGGAATTTTCAAAAAAATGTGGTTTCGTTGGAGCATTCTATTTTGACCAAATCATAGCAATTGAGTCCAGTTTTGATTTTATCTTCAGTTTTTTCCAAAGACATTTTACTCAAACACATAGTCCCACTGAAAGTTTTTATTTCAGTAAAGTGGCTTTTTTGGACACACAATTCCATGAAAGAAATTTTTTGAGCAGCTCTAACTATTACTGTGAGTAGGCTCAGGGAGGCCGTACTAGATAGAAATTGCTGCTTTGCTGAATTCCCTAGCAATAAAAACCTACATGTGGGTACACTGTTCAAGTCAATGAACCTACCTACAGTACAGGTTGGACATCCTTGGTCCAGCACCCTCAGGACCTGACTGGTCCTGAACAAGGGAGTTTGCCAGACCAGCGGAGATCAATTCCACCCCTATGCTGGTGGACTCTGGGTTCTCCCAGGGTCTGTTAGCAAACCCAGAAGGGATCCCTTCTCAACCACAGGGCTCCCCTGCCACTGGGCTCCCAGATCCACTCCCAGTGTCCCTAGGCTCCTCGTGCTCTCTGGTCCAGGGGCTCTCTGGTCCAGCAACATCGATAGCCCAACCAGAGTGTCCTGGACCAGAGAGGTTCAACCTGTAGTAAGCACCATATATAGTAGTGAATGGTTGCAGGAAGCCCTTCAACTTAGTACTATTTTCTCTCTCGTTTGTTGGGAAGCAGTTTGGCACAATGGTTAGCGGCTCCAAGTTACTGTTCTTTCCTGAGACTGAAGTCAACATTATGATGGAGGTTAAAAGCTTCTGCAGAGGCACCTTCAGTGTGGTTATTTCCTTCCCCCTCCGTCTCTCTGATTAGTTTAGAAATTACTACAGTATTTGCAAACCTCCTCAGAGGTGAAGGAACTGAACCATAATGAGGGACACCAATTAGAAAACTCAGCATGAAGCAGGGACTTGGGGGCAGATCTGCTCCAGTCAAAGGGTAATAAACATTTGGAACAAGAGGGAAAGTATCCGAGATGTAATAAAGGAGATCAGGAGGCAGCGAGGTTGGCTTCTGGAGATAGAGGGGATTAAGAGTCTGATAGAAAAAGTGAGACAGAAGGATTAAGCTAGAGGCAAACTTTTAAAGGGGCAGGCATGTTAGACCAGATAGCAGGGTCCCCTGCCTCCACTTCTCTTCCCACAAAATAAATGCTCATGTTGTGCATTTTTATCTATTCTTCCAAGCTGTCTTATTTCAGTGAAAGGGGGCACTAACAGCTACGAGGAACCATATTGTGCCATTTGTGTGTAATGACATGTCATCTCTGAAACAAAAACACAATGATCTCCTCTATGCATTTCATTTAGTGGCTGTTTGTAAGAGCTCGAGTAGTTAAACCCAAAGCCAGCCTCCAGTTGCTATAATGTGTAATTTTGTGCTGATAAACCAATGAATGCTGCAGTTTGCATCCCTGCAGAGGTGCACTGAGAACTTAAATAGCTGTCCTGTGTTGCACCATTCTTACTGCAACAATAGCACACTTATTTCACAGCCCTACTTTAGTTTACCCTCGCTATACGGCGTGGTTACAATGCAGTTGCTACCTGACAACCTCAGCTGTTTGTGAGAACTGGCAGACAATCATAAACAAGTGTGCTATGACCCCCACCCCAGGAAAAAATCCCACCCAGTCCCAAAGAGTTACATAAAGAGTCAACAAAACAAAAGAGTTACCCACAAGGAGTTACATTCATGGGGAGAAACAGAACCACATTGTTCTTCTCTGACTGTCAAACAATGAGGTTCAATGAGAAACCAAGTCCTAAACCAGTTCTGCCAAGAGGCTGGCATGTGTCCGCTCTTCCTTCCCCCTGTGCCCAGAACTGTATGCCTCACTGTAGCATATGAGCATCTAAACTCATCCCTTCCTTCCCAGGAGTTGTGTGCCAGTGGACAAAAGAAATTGCCATGACAGGGCCATTATCTTTCCCATCCTGTCCTTGTTTGTCAGCCCAGCTAATGCTTCGTTAACTATCCTTGGGAGCTTGTCACCCACATTACATTAGGTTCCATCCCATCCAGTATTAGTAATACTTATACTGCAGTAATCTTTAGAATCCACCCAGCCCTAGTTGTGCCTAGGACTGGTTGGATTCTGTACAAATGCAACCCACACATGTGCTGGGTGTGGTGTACGGTCCCACCTAATGGCACCAAGACCACTAACAGAGTAAAGAACAAAGGTGTGCTACACCCTTAGTGAAGAACCCTCTGGCTTTTCGTTCATTCAGGAAGATCCAGGGGTCCCAGGTTCAGTTCTGCTGTCAGTCTTATGCAAACACCTAATGCATGATAGTCTTGCCCAAAAGGAATTTACAGTGTAAAGACATTATTAGGTGGGCAAACAAGCAGACTGGAATGAAGGGCGTGAGACAAGGCAACCAAGACAATCCGATATATGCAATTCGTAAAGCAAGTTGGCAGCCAGGCTTTTTTTATATACTTCTCCTACATTTTAATTCTTAAGGACTTTGCAATTTGGATGACAGGCATATTCTTCTACTTCTTGGAGCATCACAGGTCCATCTATGTGCTGTAGCTAGTTAGATGTCGTCATAAAGTTGATAGTGATTGTTCATTATGGTGCACATTTACCGATGCTATGGAGATACTCCAAACTTTTCAGTAGTAGAGTTTGGGTTTTTTTTTTTTGTTGATAGCTTCAGAGGAAAGCAAGAATAAAACCAACACACTGGCTTGCTGAGCGTTGCTAACATGATTTCGTTTTTCATTAAGAGGGCTCCTTGGGCTTAACCGCCAGTGCTTATTGCTGGGGGAGGGGGGTGGAACAGCATGGGCATTGCCTATAGAGTATTACAAGTAGAGAAGAGAAAATACTCTTAATTATTCAATATGCAAGTCTCTGAAGGTAGCCCATGCTTTTCCCCAAAATAGTGGTAAGTCTGTTTCAGTTTGCTGCACTGTGTGTCAGGTTCTGGGACTATCCCCTCCAGATTTCTAACTAAACTCCAGTCTCTGGGCCAAATTCCAGTTTGAGTAATTGAATTCTGTAGACCTAAATTCTTCTTGCAGTTTCATTGCTAGCCATATTCTTCATTTAGTACACTAAACTGTTATGTAGTGTTCTTAACAGCTGCCATGTTCTACCCTGGTGATTCTTTCTTTGTTGTTGTTTGTTTGTTTATGGGGGACTTTTTCTGTGCAAAAAATCTAGCATCAATGCAGCGTTTAAGTTCAGAAAGCAACCACTTGGAAGTCAAGAAATAGTGAAGACATAACCTTTCAGTAACTCTGCCCTTTGTGCCTGTGCCAGCTGAATGTGCATTAAATGATTTGTCAATTGATACAACCTGAAATTCCTTATACAACTGTACATACACTCGGGTCCAGTTTCATATTGGGCTGGATTAAATTCGAGAGCTGCAAAACGGGCCAAGTTTGAAGACAATTGGGTCAGTGTTTTCAAAGCTATGAATGTTCAGTGTCAATGGCCCAGAAATTGAGATCACCTAAAATTCAAGGCATTTCTAGCTTTGAAACAAAACTTTAAAACCAGCAGTTTAAACTTGCTAACTTTAAGGAAGGCAATAATGATTCTATCAAGTGGGATGATGCTGGATCCACTGTTTTTGTTTTTTCCGAGTCAGGAGGGTCCTGGGTCTAACACACAGGACCCAGAAGCTCCCCAAATACATCTTTTCCCCATTCCACCTTGCAGTGAGTGAAATGGTTTGTAACTCAGCCAGAAATGACATGGCTTTCTTTCCCTGTAGATAACCAGTGCTGTCTGAATATGATCAGTCTTATCTGTGAAAGTTTGTCAATTAAAATATATTCCTTTGATGTTTGTGTAGTGCCGCTAGTGAAGAACAGATAAATAATGACTTATGAGTTCAGTTTATCCATCTGAGACTCTTGCAAAAGCAAATCAAAGCCTTGAAAGAAATGGGCTTGGCAGGGAGAGAAAAAACGTTCTCCCTCACTTTAAAGGACACTGCCATAAGGTTTGTGTCAAATAAGGCCTTAGGTTGGGACTTTTCAAGGAAGCCTATGAAAATTTGGTACCCACTTGTCTTTGAATTGCAGTGAAATATGAGCACCCTCCTCCCTTAGGCTCCTGGAAAATCCTTAAATCCTTAAATATACAGAGAAGGAGGCTTAAAGAAACCAATATCTTAAAAACCACCTTTGCATTTGAGAATAATTTGTTTCCTCTGAGGGATAATTTGTGAAGAGATGTATGGATTGAATGGGCCAGGAAGTAGCAGCTCTCCACATGGTTTGGGCATATGTGAGAGACATTTGCAATGGTTCTGTACCAGCTCTATAAATTAAGCAGAGAACTTCAGCCTCCAGCACTTCCAGTCCAGAAACCTTCTCAATTACTGTTCATGCACACGCACACACACACACTCTCTCTGCTGGAAGTAAACCCTGATAAGCACAGAAGTCTTCTGTTCTTGTCATTTCAATAACAAATGTTTAAATCTTTTTTTCTTTTTGTTTTTTTTTCTCTGTCTGTCTACAGGAAAATGAAACCAACTAGAAATAAGTGAAACTGACTTACCTGTGTTAACAGTCCTGGGTGAGGGAGGAACAAAAAAGACAAACAGCGTGTAGGTAAGTTAGGCTCTTCTTAATTGCCTAAAGTATTAATATCATGCATACAGATTTTTTCTAAATATGTACCTTGTGGGCCTGGCTCTGCTCTCCTATTGGTTTTGCTGCTGCATAAACAGCATTGACCTAGTGCAGTTATTTCAAGTTACACCAATGTAAAAAAGAGCCTAGTGTGTATTTGTTTTGATATATTGCCTGTCTGTCACTGTTTGAGTTCCTTTGGTTTTTCTCCTTCTGAAGCTAGTTGCTGACTGGGTTTGTATTTCTGTGTGCTGATGCTTTAAAAAAATAAAGCAACGATGTTTGGATCTGGGTTCAGATCAGGAGTGGACAAATACTGGCCTGCAGGCTGGATCCTGTTTGCCAGGGTTAGCCCCTGGTGGGCCGTCACCTCTCTGTTTATCTGCTCCTCTGCAAGTACAGGTGATCACAGCTCTTGTTAGTCGCGGGATTGCCCTTCCCGGCCAAAGGGAGCTGTGGGAAGCGGTGTCCTGGTCTGCACCACTTCCCGCAGATCTCATTGGCTGGGAACCATGATCCACAGCCAATGGGAGCTACAAGCACCTGCACCTGCAGAGGCACAGGTAAATATAGCAATGGTGGCTTGCCAGGGGCTAACCCTAGTGAATCACCACCATTTCACTGATTCATACACAGAGATGGAGCAGATTGCGACCCTGCTCCAACAAAACATTTGAGCTCACCTCTTTAACTCCAAGGACGTGGGACTCAGTGCTGAGCATGTGAGACACAGGCTAGGCATGCACTTTAGATACACCCCCTTGACTTCAGTCGTGGATTGCTTGCATGTGTAAAGGAAGCTCACACAGAGAGATTTGCTAAATCGGAGATGAGAGATAGCCAGCCCAATTCTGATCTTGTTCATAACAGTTTTAACTCCATTGATTTGAGAGGAGTTGCTCTGATTTATACACGTATACGTGACACTGGACACAGGTCCATGAAGTCAGCTCTCACTTTAGACTCTAGCCAGGAGAGTAATTTCCCACTCACATGGGATAACAGCAATTCAATGAATAGCTGATACTTGGCCACCAGTGTATTGCAGTGAACAGTGTGCTCAGCATACAAATTCCTATCTTTGCTTTGACAAAATGAAGTTAATCTAGCTCTTCCAGTTATGCTCCTTGTGTACAGCATGTGACTGACATTAACGAGGGTGAAAAAACCTGGCTCAGTGGCACTTCTGTTGTTAAAGGCTGGGAACGACGGGCTGTCTAGCTTGATATGGCTTTGGTGGGTCTCAATCCACTTCACAACAAATATTTAGCCACCTCACAATTGGCATTTGTTGGTGGGCATCCCAGAGAGGACCAAGAACTGAGTGAGCTATAGATAGCTATAGTACTATCTTTTAGAGCGGTGGTGTCCAACACGCTAGCCACATGTGACTATTTGTTCAAGCCAACTAACCCCACTTAACCGGCCAATGTGGCTACTGCTTTTGAACTGGTTGGACACCCTGGTTTTAGAGGCAGTTTTAGCATAGAAATGCACCACATTTGCATGGGAAAGCTTCAGTTGCACTTTTTCTGTACTGAGCAGAGGACTTGAATGGGATACAAAAATCCTTTTTGATGTGATTCCTCAGCTGTTACCAGCCTTGCTCACTTGCTCCCCCATAACACACTGCACATCTGGCATTTGCTAAAGATCATTCATCTTGGATCTATCTTCACCCCTTTCACAAATTACACTGTTATTGAAACAAAAAGGAAATATTGAAATGAAGCCTTAAAGCAGGGCCAGATGTTTTGATCCAGAAAAGGGCCCAGTCTTCTGTATCTTGCCTCTCCCATGTAGTCAGATGCTAAGCTGCATTTCCTGGGCCCCATCTCCGTCAGCCTGTCCAGATAGCAGCTTCCTGTAGTGACTGAACCTCTTTAAAAAAAAAACCCACAAAAAAACAGGACATAACATTTTGTTGTGACTGTGGGCCGCAATCAGAAGTGACCTCAGTGGTGATTATTACATGTTGGGAAGCAGGTAGAAGTGATACATCAGAAGGGAGGAATAGCAAGAAAATCCACTAATATGAGCATGTGAGGTAGTGCAATATAAATCTTAATGGGAGGGCACTTACTCTTTCATGTGCTTCTGCCTCTTCATGCTTGTTGCTTTTCCACTATCTGGTCTCTCTTGTGGCCCTTGGCTTGTGAGTTCACAATACATGACTCACAATGGCACTGGCGTTGCTTTTGAAATTGGTGCAAACTTTTTTTTTTTTTTAAATTAGAGTGATTATAATGTGAACAGTGATTATCATCTCTTCTGAGTTAAACAGGAGAGTTCCTCTGACAAACAAGGTGCCTGCTTACTTGCAGGTCAGATTTTCCTTGTATTGTTTAAATAATGTGTGTGGGAGAGTTGTCAAGGTTAGGAGGAGGAGGAAGGAAAAGTGATCTGAGATTTAAAAAAAAAAAAACACACACACACAAATCTGCTCCAATTATTTAAGGCTTGCAAAGTTCCATTGAAGAAGTTTTGTGGTTGTTTGATAAAGCAGTGGGAAATAACAACAGGTTGGATGAGCAAGGTTGGTAGAGAGCTCAGGAGCTTGGTAACGGGATATGAAGTGTCTCAGGTTCAAGCTATTGATTCAGATTCATGCCAAGTCTTGGTAAAGCTGCTCTTGCTTAGGTTGCTAAAAGCTAGTGCAGGCAGGCTCTGATTTTAATGCAGCTGTTCTCAGACTGGAGGTTGCAAGTAAGGTTCGAGGTGGTGTCTGTTCTCCATTTCTTTATGGCTAGAGGGAAAGGAGGTTCCAAAATTCTATCCGGCTGTAACGGGGTCATGGTATGGAAAAGGTTGGCAAGCACTGTTCTAAAGTGCACACAAACACTGTGGGCCTAATTCTTCTCTGCCTTATGCTGGTGAAAATCAGGGGTAACTCTACTGAAGACTGGGGCTACACCCATGTAGGGAAAAAATAAGGCCCGTTTGGGCACATCTACACAGCAGAGCAAAAGTCGAATTAAGATATGCAACTTCAGCTATGTCAGTTGTGTACCTTAATTCGGCTTTTGGCGCAGTCTTCACAGAAGGAAGTTGAAGGAAGAACACTCTTCCTCCCACTTCCCTTACTCCTCATGAAATGAGGGTTACTGG
>CM057845.1:134245881-134262783 GCA_030068395.1 Apalone spinifera | reverse complement strand
TCAGTTCAGAGCCCCTCCCACACTCCAAATCCTTTAGCCCAAGACCAGAGCCTGAATCCTCCTTCCCTGCCGTCCAACCCTCTGCCCCCAGCCTGATAAAAGTGAGTGAGGATGGGGGGAGGAGGGGAGAGAGGGAGGGAGGATGAAGTGAGCAGGGGCAGGGCCTCAGAGAAGGGATGGGAAGGAGGCAGGGCAAGTGTGTTTGTGTTTGAGGTAGATCCTGGATTGCGCTTAAATTCAAAAAGTGATCTCATGCTTAAGAAGGTTGGAGATCATTGCTTTAAAGAGACCAAAGTGTGCACTGGGAGGCACCTCCTGAGAGGAGGAGGTAACTAGGGCCAGGTCTTCACTACATGGGAAGGTCGAATTGGGATACATTAATTATACAGCTGGAGTCAACCTAACTTAATTTGAGTTTCCACGTGGTCTCTACAGCAGAAGGTTGATGGGAGCAAAGACTCCCATTGGCTTCTCGTACTCCTTGCAAGGAGCAGGAGTACCAGCACCAACAAGGGCATCATCTGAATTCAATTTAGTGGGTCTTTACTAGACCCACTAAATTGAACTCTGGAAGGTTGATCGCAGCAGCATTGATCTTCCATGTAGTGAATACATGGCCTGAGATAGAGGTATATGTACTGTCATCAGAAGTTGGGAGATGCAGGCTGACAAGAGAAGGATGGCACTTGATCAGTTTGAAGAACAAATCCAGGTCCTTGAATGACATGAACATTCGGTTCTCCCATTTACTACTTTTCAAATGTTTGGGGCTTGCCTAAGTGGAGCTGGGTAGGAGACCTAAGAATGTTTCACACACTTTTATCTTTTTGTTTTTTTCCTCTCCGTTTTTGAATAACCCTTTTTCTTCGTGTTAGATAATTTGTATTAGTCCTGAACTGCTTTGGGGGAAACTCACTGCAATTTATTCTTAAAGATGAGGAGAAATAAGTTCTGAACTCTAGTGAGAACAATGATGCCTGATCTGGGCCGTTTGAGCAAAGGTGTGGCTCGGACAACGGCCCGTCGCCATGCTCAGCTGCCAACCTTCTGGGGTATTCAGTGAAGTGCATTGAGGAAGCCTGAGGTCTACTTGTCCCAGAAAGTCCAGGAGGGACAACTGAGTGCACTTGGCCTTTCCCGCTACTCCCCAAAGAGAGTTCTCAGTATGGATTGCTTCTGGATTAATGTCAGCTCTCTGGTCACTCTCCTCAAGAGAGCTCCTCCGTCCTAGAGAGGAGAGCAGGACAATATTCCATGGCACTGTTGGTTTGCTTAATTACCCTTGTCCCTGGCTCCACCAATAGGACAGCGTGGTGCCCGTTATCTACCGGGTACGAGCCGTGGGGAAGGGTTGAGGTCCGACCACTGGATGCTCCGGGGAGGAGAGTAGGTGACCCAAGCTCGTGCGATTGGCAAACGGGGGAACACACAAATAGTCGCGTTTGAGTGTAAACTCAAAATTTATTGGGTGACCAGGGATCAAGGGGAGAGTTACAGCTTCGGCTTACAAAGTATTACTAGACCAAACAAGAAAATCAATACAATAACAAAAAGGAGCTGGCCTTGGGGCTGTTCCAGGTCCCAGTAGTTGTCTGGGTCGGCCCAAGGGTTCCCCAAATTAAAATCACTATCACTATTATTATGGCTAAACGATACCATTTAAACCAATAACAACCTTAATTACACGTATGCATACTCACGAACACGATTAATACACGGATTTGGTTCATAGCCGGCAGCCGATTAGACTCTGGGGGACGCGCAAGCCGAGAGAGGCCTTCAAGCTGATCAGGCTTGGGTACGGCAGTGGTTCAGATTCGGATCCTCTCTACTGAAACCGGTGGGGGGTCGGTAATTTATAGTGATTGCCTGCATCATCAGGCAGGGGGCTAGCAAATTCCTTATTAGGTAACAGGGGCTCAGTCTCGAGGCCTGTCTTTCGCAACTGGCCTGCCTTTTCCTGTACTCTGCTTAGTTCTCGGAATCGGCTCCCCACAGGATATGCATATCCTGTTGAGCACCCACATCCTGTACACTGCACCCGGCGAGGGAGGCCTTGCAAGGCGTGACGGCCAGGGCAACTGTTGCTCTTAGGGAGCTAGACTCTTGTTGGGGTCCAACAGGCACCTGCCCATTTGCAGTTATCCAAGTTTCCCGTGATGCTTCCAAGCTACATTATAGGGCTGCTGCTTTTAGAATTACTCGAGTGTTGGCAACCTTGCCAACTATAACTTCATTCTTTCTGTGGAACAGGAGCAAATGTGCAGCCAAAAGTGCACGCTGATCTTTCATACGTCTAACTAATTGAGCTATGCAGAAAGGAGACTCTGATGACTGGAGAGCTAGTGCACTGATGACATCACAAGGCAAGGGAGGGAACATTGAGCAACTGAGCAGGGAAGAGACTTTTTTTCCCCCCTCCGGGCTGTTTAAAACGCTGAATGTTAATAGCTACGTAACTTTATTTACCAGTTAGCAACTGGATGATGCGCAGGGATGCAGTAGCAGAATGATTAAGGCAGTCAGCTTTCAATCCTGAGCTTTGTAGGTTTGAGTGTCGCTCCATTTCATGCAGAAAGACCACATCCAGTTCACCTGGGGGCAAAATAAGCTATCTGATCATAGGTGCCTGTGTTCCCTGTAAACTGAGCACTTGGGCAGCTGCCCAGGAGCAATTCAGGTGCCACCCACCTGATTAGCAGAGCGCCCACAGCATATGTTTCTGAGTGGTGCACATCTACACATGTGGTGCACATCTACACATGCCGTGGTGCACATGACAAAATTTATTCTGTACATTGATGGAAAAAATTAGAGGGAACATTGATAGGTGCTGGGGTGCTGCAGCATCCCTGACTTGAAGTCATTTCCATTAGATACAGGGTTTACAGTTTGGTTCAATGGCTGTCAGCAACCCCACTACACAAATCATTCCAGCCCCCCTGTATCTGCTCCACCAAATCAGAGCAGTTGAAGGTGGCTGGACATGATTCTAACCATCCCACGCCCTCATGTATGAGCGGTTCTGACACTGACGTGCCTACAGCCTGCTGAGCTGTAGGCTTGCAGGAAGTTCAGCTTTCGATAGATGTCTTTGGTCCAAACCCCTTGCCCTTTCAGTTAAGGAGACTCCCAGTATTATTATTTTCATGAAGGTAGTGCCCGGAGGGCAAGCATAACTCCAGTCTCCTTTGTGTTAAGCACTGTACAAACACGAAGTAGGCATGCTTGAACACATCTATGTGGTTCCCTAGTAAAACAAGTGAAGGCTAGCCTGGCCAGTCCTGATATGTATAAGGCAAAAGACAATCAATCCTTGGGAGAGGTTGGGACGGGGGAGAATGTTAATGTAGAAGGAAGGAAGGAAAGTTTCAAAGAAGTTTTTAAAAAGTCCTTTCCGTGTCCCCTTTAAGAAATGGGTCACTCCAACTGGTAACTGCCTTAATCTTGTAAAGAAATGGAAGTGCCATGGTTGCTGTCCTTCATTTTGGCTTTAATTATAAGTTGATTTCGTTAGTGTCTGGTTGCTGTGTAACTGCAACATCTTTTGACCCCTGTGACAGCTGTGTACCCACAATTCCAATGGGCATGTGATGTGAACAAAATAGCCTAACAGTACAAGCTGCTGGTGTAGATCGATTCTAATATTAAGCACTGTGTGCAAGGGACTGACTGAGCTGATGGAATGGATAGCAGGGAAGGGTTGGGTTTGGTTTGTGTGTTTTTAAACACTAGAAGCGTGTCGAACATTATTTAAAAAGGATGTAAACAAAATAATGTATTTTGCAATAATTAAGCTAATTATGATGGGAATTTGGTTTTAACTAAACATCTGTTACCTTTCTCTGATTGAATTAAATAGTAGTAAACCTCAGGGGCTCTCCTTTTTCTTTCTCGCTAAAATCTTCCTGCCTGTGGATTTTACAAGGTCTGTCTTCGATAGAAATAACAGTATTTGTGAGGTCTTGCTCTCTGGGGCCTTGAATATTCAGGGGAATGTTGGCAACAAATTCCAACTGGCACACTTTACATATGACCCTCATGACAGCCTCCCAAGTTTACCTATGCTCTCGATAAACTTGGTGCTCTCTTCACTTGCATTGTTGTTGTAAATGATTTTCCTCAGAAAATAAAGATCAACCCTGATCTTATTATATCTGTCAGTACAATTACTTTATGTGTTGCTGCCCATACTCTGCTGTCTGTCTGGTATCTAAGGACCAGAATTCTTCTGGTTTAGGTTTGCTTTTCCTGATCATTCACTTTAGATAAGTGGTTCCAGCATTGTTTCTTGAGATTTGCAAAATTACATCCCACAGGATTTTAATTTTAAGTTCCCTACTTTTCACCAAATCTCCATCCTCACTGTGCTCGTACTCATCAGAGCCTTACATTTGCAGACGTATATTTCCAATCCAAAATATCAGGCCATATTTTATGAATGCATGAAGAAACTTTTTCCCCTAAAAAGTTGAAACATTATGGGCCAGATGGAAAGATTCCAGTTGATTTCAGTGGACTAAGTATGTGCCCCCTACCTCATAACTGGGACCCTATCAATATGTATGTATTGCAATCATTTTGCTATAAATAGACTAGTGCATCTGAAAGAGACCAGATGTCTAAAATTAAAATTCTACATAGGCAGTCAGTTCTAATCTGGGAAAGCTCTTACTGTATATAGTAGAGTAGCTTATAAATAGAACTTCAAATGCTGATGTCATGAATCAAGAGAGCTCTTCACTTGTGATTTATTATGTCAGAGCATGGCATATTCATAGTCTTGTAACTTATAGTCGCTGCACCTATTATTATTACAAAGCCACTGTGGTTTCCAGGAGTTGCACATTGTAGTAAATACTGACTTGAATTGAACTGAAACTCTAAACAACCAGTCAGAAGGTTAGCCTCTTCATTTTAAATTCTTCTTTGTAAATAATTAAGGGTACTATTGACTTTATTAGGGGATATGTAAAACATTCAGAATGAAATATGAGGGATTTTTTTTTTCGTTTTTGTTTTTTCATTTCCTGGCTAGTTTGTAGGCACAAAATTTGCAGATTCCTTGCTTAAAAACTAATGTCCAAAGTTCGCAATGATCAGCTTTTTTTCAGTGCAGCACGTGATGTTCCTCTTGCTTCAAGGCAAGCTGATTATTTTTCAAGCTTTCCTGGAACACAGTTGTGAATATGTACTTACAAAATTTAATACTAGAATAACTGTCACTTTTGCTTTGCTCTCATCCCTGATTCTACACACTTATGCACGTGAATCACATTATACACAGGCAACTCTAAAGAGTAAGGGTCAGGGAGCGAATCAGAAAGGTAAAAAGTTCAGAATACAGAAAACATATTAGCACTGGAATTTAAAACCACAGACTTAAGGGAAAAGTCTTTTATTTTAAATATGCTTTGGAAGAGGAAGTCACAGTTCCAGACGTACAAGTGAAATAAAAACTACTGTAAACCATCATCAAAAATTCAAACTGAAATAAACATTTTTAAGGTTTGAGAATTCTATTAACTTCTCACTACTTGTCAATTTCATGCCCATCTGCACTTATGGGTTTCAAAAAGGGCTTGATCTCCCAGTACTCTGACCAGAGTAGGAAGTACTGGCCAGAAAACTATGAAAAGGTTTATGCTTGCAGTCCAATATGCACACCTTAAGATGTTCAGAAAAGTCGTTATACTTTTGGGTGTTTATCTGCTGTTCTTCTAAAAGCTGATCTGAAATTGCGTGTATGGCCATTTTATTCACAAATCTCAAAGCTGTAAGTCGTGCACAGATCATCTCAAAGGAGTGACAATAAAACATGTAAACTACACCATATATGTATTTTGCATAAATTACTTATTTTATTTTAGAAATGTTTGAGAGGGCCATCAACTATTTTATTTGGACTAATTTTTTGTACAGCTAGGCTGTCTGGGATGAGTTCACTTCTATAGAAATTAGACTAGCAATAATTTGTCTCCTCCCACTAAAAGCCCTCTAAAATTGCTTTTACCATATTTGTCTGGCATCTCTATGGTTTACAATCTTGGGACTTCCAAAGCTAGAACCAAGCATTGTATATTCCATTGGGATGCTGGGAACCATCCTTTCCTAATGGACTAGCAAGCTGTGCTTGCTAGCCTCTCTCTATATAATGAGATAATGGTACTTAAACCTGTTACTGGCGCTGGATCAAATGTTGCTAGTCAGTGTAATTTGAGAATAAAGGAATAATGTCTCTAGCAGGTTGATTTTCTTTTGCAACAGCTAAGTGGCTTAATGTTAGTCCTTGCTAGATCAAAGACATGTAGGTGCCTAAATATCCATTGAAATAGGTGTCTAGAGCCCTTTTGAGGATTTGGACCAGAATGCAGGTCAAAGGCACATGAATAAACCAATATATCACCTAAATATCATCCCCTGGTATGTTTATGTATATATCTACCCACATTTAATATTTATTTAACTATCTAAGGTACAGTGACTGCTATTTAAAGAGGCCTCTACTGCACAGCAGTGTTTACCTTCTGTGTACTATCTGCAGTATTCCTTGTAGGTACATTTGCACCATTTTTCAAGTGTGGCCACTTCTTTTGAGTGCCTCACACTTGAGTGCCCAATTTATAAAATGGGATGAGCATTCACAAGTCTAACTGAAGTCAAGGGGCGCTGTAAGGGGTGGGCACCTTCTGAAAACTTGAGTGAAACTGTCCTGAGATGGTCACCCAGTCCTCGTCTATGCTAGAAGTTATTTCGAAATAACAAGCGGCGCATCCACACTACCAAGCCTGTTATTTTGAAATTAGGGGCTGCTTATTTTGAAATAATAACTCCTACTTGCCACAAGGAATAACACTTATTTCAAAATAGTTATTTCAAAATAGCAGTAGTGTGGCTGCTTGGCTACTGCTATTTCAAAATAACTACTCCCCAGAGTCATTCAGAGTAATTACTCCCCAGTGCTTCCTGGGGCTCTAAGTCAAGGTAGTGTATCCACATTAGGGGAGCCTGCCTTGGACTAATTTCGAGGCTTCCCTGTAGTGTTTTTGAACTATTTCAAACTATTTTGAAATAGTTATTTCGGGAGTTATTATTTTGAAATAACATATTTCAAAATAATTTCTTAGTGTAGACATGCTCTCAGTTGTCTATATCAGTCAAATGAATGCCTAGGAATATGCACAGGGAGTGTAGTATGGATTCAATATTGCCAGCCTCAGACATGCTAGGTCCCCCCCCCCAAGATCATGAGGTTGGCTTAAAAACCATGGCATTTGAAAAAGTAGTAATAATAAATATTGGTTTCTGCTTAGGAGCTTTTTGGATATGTTCAGGGCACATTTTCAAGCTTTCCTCCACAATGATAAAAGCTAGATGATTTACAGGATGATTTTTGTTCTGTTTTGTTTTAAATGAAAGCAGAGAATCATGTGACTCCAGCAGTTGGGACTTTAAAGAACTATTGACTAGCACCTGATTCACGATAAAATCATGAGATTTGGCAACACTTTATAGTTTCTAAAGTGTTAATAATTTGATTCCCCACCTCCACTCCTTTCTTAATTTATCAGAGAGAAAAAAACTCCAAAAACCTCAACTATTTCCTTGACAAACTCTGACATTAGAAAAAATGTCAGAACTTGAATATCTTTATGGGACTGAGTTAGCCCTGGACTGCCCGTGAGAACCAGACTGCTGATTGGAATCCAGCTCAAGATGCCAGTGATTGACAGCGGTTACCAGCTGACAGCTGGTGGGTGCCTTGTCTCAGTAGAGCTCCCGTTGGCCAAGTGTACCTGTCTTTTAAACTGCCCACATATTTTGCACCAGTGTTGATGCTCTCAGTAGGGAGGTCAAGGACGGATTATGAGCCACAGATAGTGAAATACCTACTTAGCTGCAGGAGAACCCACATTCCTCCACGTGGGGGGAAAGTGTGTGAAGCACTGAACTGCTGTCGCCCAGCTTATTCTACAGACAGCAGCCTCAATTTGCTATCGCGAAAAGCTCATTTTAAACCTGTATGCTTGTATAAGTAATAGCCCCCTGGAAAGCCCTGAGCAAGGCTTACAGGGATAGCTGTCTGTCCTGGGCATGTTTAGGGCGCGGTATCAAGAGAACTAATATTTGGAACCATAATACAAACCCCACCAGCTCACCTAGCAGTGACAATACAAACTGTGTCTTCCCCCTTCAGGGGTGGGCTTTAGTGGTTAACCTGGAGAGCTTGTAAATTCAAACCAGAAGCTTCTCTGAGCACCCACAGTTCTAACCCAAGCCAACCTCTGAGGGTTCTAAAGTACAAGGTATGCACACTCTGAGATGGAGAGAAAATCTCATTAGAAAGCATCCCAGATATGCTGAGCTGGCCTCTCATCAGGGCCTGTAGAGCCAGCAGCGGGGAAACCTGGCCCAAACCTGCCTGTCACTGTGACCCCATGCGTCAGGTCACACCACCACTCGCTCGCATTTGGAGCAAGTGGCTGTAGGGATGACTGGGCCAGGAGGCCAAGTTGCTGTTATGATGGGGTTCCTGGAAGAGGAAAAGGAGAGTCATGTGCTGCAGCCCCTCCTTCTTTTCGCAGTATGGTTCTGTACAGTGTTTTCAATCTGTGAGGCTAAGCAGCCTGAGGAGAGCGAGAGCTGAGGCAAGAGGGGGAAATATACAGGGGAGGCAAAGGGGGCAGTTGCCCCAGGGCCCAGTGGTTCATGGACCTGGGGTTCCTTGCTGCTGCTACTGTGGGAGTGGCCAGAGCCCTGGGCTCTTTAAATCTCCATCGGAACATGGCACCATGTGCTCCGGACAGCTCTGAGGGTTGGCTCCAGCCTCACTCCTTTCATCTGAGGCCTTTCCCCTTTCTGGAGCTAGGGATCCTGCACACACATTGCTCAAGGGCTCCATGGGGCTGTCAGCTCTCTGGGGCATTTATCATTCCTCCTTTCCTCCCTCCCCCTCCTTGGACCATGACAACACAAGAACGTATACTCATCCTGGCTTCTGAATCAATAGCCAAGTTCTCCCTTTGCAAAAAAATCTGACTAGCCAGAAAGGAAACCAAAGATGCTGCCCCCAGAATAATGAAAAAAAAATTAACATCATCAGAAGATTAATTACTGTAGCCAGTCTTTTCCCATTTTAGTACATTTTCTCCCTCCCTTTGTTTCTCCCTTTTAAGACAGGGAACTGTCTCCTACTGTCAATCCGACACATGGGAATTGGGCTTGTTACCTCATTTGGTTGCTTAGGGCTACGAGCTGGTCATGGATTCCCTGATTTTACGTGACCTCCGTGACGTCAGCCCCAGGTGGTGGGGCTTCTGCTTTAGCCCTACACCGTGGTGTGCAGGTTCCACAATTTATTGTTTATTGCCCATGTCCTGCCCGTGACTTTTACTACAAATAGCTCGGACAAAATCTTAGCCTTATTTTATGACTTATCAAAAGGACCTAAAGGGAGCTTGTTTTGTTTTGTTTTGTTTTGTTTTTCCTGCTTGCTTTTCTCTGCTTGCTTTGTATCTTAAAAGAATCTGGCAGATAGAGTCTTGTTTGGCTAGAGGCCAATGTGGGGTGAGAATTCTCTGAGCTTTTAAAGCATGTCTACACTGCAACCGGGCAGGTGAACTGAGCTAATTAGATTCATGACTCTAATTAGCTCAGGCACCAATAGAAGTGAAGCTCTCATAGCACAGGTGTCAGCACTGTCAATACAAACCTGCCTAGGACAGTGGATACCTACTTGGGCAGCCACCCTGCACTTGAATCTGTGGCTCCCCTCCACCCAAACTTTCACTGCTACTGGTGCTTGTGCTAGCTAGATTAACATAAACATGGGTATGTCTACACTTGCTGCACTCACACCTCGGCTGGCCAAGTGGAATTGGAAGAAGCTGGGTTGCTTCCAACGGCTTTGTTTAGGCATTATGAGCACCCTGATGTTAAAAACAGTGGTGAAAACATCAGCTTTGTGTAGGTTTGGCCCTTATATAAGAACATAAGAACGGCCGTACTGGGCCAGACCACAGGTCCATCTAGCCCAGTATCCTGTCTGCCGACAGTGGCCAGCGCCAGGTGCCCCGGAGGGGGTGGACCGAAGACAATGATCAAGCGATCTGTCTCATGCCATCCATCTCCAGCCTCTGACAAACAGAGCTGTTCTGCTGGCTCTTGTCACAGCGATTGATTGCTGGTCTGTGTGATGACTAAACTGTTCTTGCCTCCTATGTACCCTGGAATTTCCAGGGAGATAGAAATCAGTGAGGTCACGTACATCAGGTCCACGCTAGAAAGTTTTATATCCTTAGGGAATGTGGAAAAAACCCCACCCCAGTTGACACAGCTTTGCTAGAAAAAGGCCAAGCGCAGACATAACTATTTTAAGAACTGGCTTATATCTTCTTCTTAAACTCTTGTACTCCAAGTGGAGCATAGGTCATCTACAAGTGTCCTCCACTTCACTCTATCTTGAGACAAAACTTCTAGCTGACTCCAGGAGTACCCCAGTTGTTGTCCTTCAACTATAAACCAGCAAAAAAAGTTCTTTTGCTAATGTAAGCTGTGTCTCTGCTAGGGGAGGTTTCCAGTGTAACTCTACTGCTACATCTATGCCAGCAAACCCTTCTCAGTGTAGACAAAGTCAGATTAGATTGGCTAGAGCTAGAATATCCAATCAGTGAGGCTAGGGAAAGGGCTGTTTTAAAAATGGCAGCTCATCAGCAAAGGCAAAAATCATAGAGGGTGAGTTAGGCGCATTGTGGGAAAGCACTAGTCAGTGTTTTGAACTTTTTATCTGTGGCCCATGTGTTGGAGGAACATTAATGAATTCTCACATTCCATTCTCCTCAGGTGTCTGGGGTTTTATCCCCATTTTCTCAGACTGGGAGACTAAGGCCTTGCTCCTGCACTGGAGGCAGCAGCTAGAAGGGTGAGAGGGTCATTCAGTCTCTGGGTATGTCTTCACATCCATTAAACACTCACAGCTTGCCTAAGTCAGCTGACTCGGGTGCAAAGGGTTCAGACTGTCGGGTGGTAAATTTGCTGTGCAGACATTGAGGCTTGGGCTCAAGTCGAAGCTCTGGGACCCCACAAGGGAGAAGGTTCCCACTCCAAGAGCTCTGGCCCAAGCCCAAGTGTCTACACAGCAATTTTTAGCCCCTCTGTCTGAGCCCTGTGAGCCTGAGTCAGCTGACCCAGGCGTGAAGAGGGTGTTTAATTGCTGTGTAGACACACCCTCTGTGGCCCAATCAGCTCTTGACCTCTTAGCTGGGACTGACACCAAATGCAAAGTCCCACCAACTCATGCCTTATCAGCCACAGTCGTTAGATGGGAACAACTTTGGGTCACTATTCACCTGAACTGAATTTTCAGCGAGTGAGAGTGTTCACACATCTCATGATCAGTCCCCCTAAACTCCAGCAGGACTCCTGAAAGCACACAGAGTTAGCCTGGTGCCACTGTTTCAAATCGTTAACGTTTTACAGCAGTCCCTGCTTGACTTCCCTTTAATACTACCCTTCAAAGGGAAGCAAACAAAGCATTACTCTCAATCAGCAGACATCTGCCATCTCCTTATCTCCCCAAGTGCATTCACCTTCCCTGCAATTGCTTTAGCTTGTCTTGCAGCTAGATTGTCTCACGGGGGCAGTTCAGGGACTGAGGTCTGGCACCTTGTGCCTCCTCTATGCAGAAGCTACGAGGGGGCCAGTTCAGCACTGGAACAAACTAGAACAGTTCTGAGGGCTTCAGCAGTCTCTGTACACCACATGGAATCACTAGGTTGGCCCCAGCCGGATGCACACACCTCACTGGGCCCATCCTATGCCCTGTTCTTGTTCTGGAATGTCCCTGCACCCAGATCAGCTGCTGGGGTGTCAGCGCTGGCTCTTTACTGATGTAGGGACCTTCTGTTAGTGGGGGATATGCCCTGGGAAGACTTACAGCTGGGCCCTAGTTCCTTCTTTCTTTAGAACGGCCTTCGTCATATTATGTCAAACCAATTTCAAAAGCCAGCTCAACAGGGAAGCTACAGAACTTGATTTCATTTACAAGTTTGACTCCTACAACAGAAATCTAAACAGACATTGGCTGGATGGCCCGCTACATTCCACATCCTAATGACATGAAAAACCAAGCAAAGGGTACTTAGAGCGGGTACTAAGTATTCTTATCAGCTTCATTTAGCATGGACACGTTAATTAACGATTTCTTTCCCCTTTTTTTTCTTCTACTTTTTCCTCCTCTTTCCCCACCCTCATACCCTCTCTGTGCTATTTATTTGAAAACTGGACCAACCCCTTAATCTCCAGTCATCTGAAGAAGTGGACTGTGTCCACAAAAGCTCATGATACCGTTTACGTGTTTTTGTTAGTCTCTAAGGTGCTGCAAGACTATTTGTTGTTTTATGTTTTTTTGGTTACAAACTAAAACAGTTACCCCTCTGAAACTTCTTCACAATGCAATGCGGTATTCTGTGGTAGTTAGAGCAAAGGACTGGGGTTTGGGAGACATAGGTTTTCACTTCAATTCTAGGTGCCTTGATTATATAATCAGTAAAATGGGCAGAATTCAAATGTAGAGGGATGATCCTTGCCTGAAAGCTGCTAAATCATTAAGAGTGATAACTCTATCTCATCATACATGTTACACACCTGCTTTTCAGTAGCTGTGTTCAACCTCGACTGTGTCACTGCTGAATGGTGCCATGACAGGGCCTAAGCAGCATGCCACACAGAGCTCTCATCCCACGTGGATATGTATGCTTTTCAGTGTTTTATTTTCTCTCCTCGGAGCACCACTATCCCATCCAGTGCACCATCCCAGCTTCTTAGTACAGTAGTCTCGTTGGTTGAAACGTAAACAAAACATCCAGAGTGCCATGGTTATGTCAGGAATAAACTGCCTGTTAAGGAGAACTGTACTTCATGAACGAGTTAGATCATCTCTGTGAAAGTGTGGCTAAACAACAACTAATGGGTGCAATTTATCTGAACTTTAAAAAAGTGTTAACTAAATCCATCATCTGAGGCTATTAGGGAAATTAAGTAGTTATGGGATAGAGATAAAATATCGTCATGGCTTAGAAACTGGATAAGTGACAGGAAAAGGGAGTAAGAACATATGATCAATTTGAGTTCAATAAAATTCAGTGTTGTTTGTTCAAGTAGCGTCACAGAAATGCCTGCCACCAAACCCTGCAGTACTGTCTGATTTCTATAGGAACCCATTCTCTTTGTGAATGCAGACAGGGCTTGGTAGAAAATGGAGCACAGGTGTTACATGTCCTTTTGACTTGGTATTATCTGATATTTTTGGACATTTTGTATGTTAACCCATTCTAGGTCAGTGTTTTGGATTATCAAGTGGGCATAGGTTTGTCTTCCAGAACATGCATAACTGCTTCACTGAGATATTTTCAATGACAGTGGTGATCCATGGGCATGCAAGATGACAGAATATTAAAGGAGCGTGTTTTGCATTTAGCTGCTGGGAACAAGGCACCATGAACCAAAACCACATGCTTAAATCTAGCCCGTATATGAGCTTGGCTACTGGCTGCATGTTTCCCGTTAGTGTTAAGCAATGTAGATCTGGAAATACTTGCCATAGCCAGATCTCCCCAGTGCAAACTGTCTTGAAGGCAGGTTAGGTTTTCATTGCTTTTACTGCCCGGCTCAAGGAAATCCCAATGGTAGAAGACATTAGCCTTGAGACTAATGGGGCCTTATTAATAATGGGACTGCTTTCTTCTGGTAGAAATGAGTAGGCACTTAATGGTCATACTGCCCTTGGCTGTGATTGTATCACATCTTATCAACTAAAGTGGAACCTTATCAGTAATTGGATGAGAGTCCAAGCATGAAAATCGAGGGTGCTGGACAGAATAGGGCTGGTTGATCAGTTAGTGGCAATCTTACATGTGAATCAGTAAAACCCCCGTATGTTGCTAGGGGGCCTTGTATGGTTGGAGGAGCTGTCCTCCAAGTGATATGTAAATCTGGGGGCCCCGATCACTGGTATTTTTGTAAATACCTCATGGAATTTTTGGAAGGTATGGTAACCTAGTATGCTGGCTGAATCCTAAATCCATTACCCCTTGCTAAAATTCCCCCTGCAGTTCTCCTTGGATTTAGAGCATTCTCAGTGCTTCCTAATGGCATGCGGCTGGAAGTGCAGCATTGCTGCACTGTGTCTGGCAGCTGCTGTGGGTGGGATGGAAGAGGCTGTGCAAAGGTAAGCCACTAATTTTCATTTCCTGCATCTGCCATTTGGAACTGCAAGCAGAGGGGACCTCAGGCAGGCCTCGCAGAAAGGAATGGCGGGCTGGTAGTGTTATTCAGGCCCCATTTGTCCCCGCTAGGAGAAGAGACAGCAGCAGCTTTTCATTATACTAAGCTGGCCGGCGTAGGTAGTTTCCATCGCACCTCCAGGCTGCTGGAGCATGGAAGGGGCTGGGCAGAGAGCAGGTGTAGCATGGAGTGGTAGAGCAGGGAGTGAACTAATCTTACCAACAGTAACAGAGGGTGAGCACACTGGAGGCGGCATGTTGCTTTCTTTTTCCCACACCCATGCTTTGGTTCCCCCTGCTGCAAATCAGGTAAGCCCTGAGTTTCCCCCATTGTATTTATTGTGTTGTGTTGAGGGCTATGCGGGAATTGCAAGCTATCACTTTAAGAGGCCCTGATCTTGGTTGCAGGCTCTCTTGGGAAGTGTGCAGTCTACCTGGGCCTACCTGTAGGGCATGGGTGGGAAAATACCAGCTCTTGGGCCAGATCCAGTCCACCTGGGCCCTGACACTATATTTATCTGCCCCTCCACAGATACGGGTGATCGCAGATCCCATTGACCATGGATTGCCATTCCCAGCCAATGGGAGCTGCGGGAAGCAGTATCCCAGTCTGCATCGCTTCCCACCACTCCCATTGGCCAAGAACAGCGATCTGCGGCCAACAGGAGCTGCGATCTCTGATACCGGCAGAGGGACAGGTAAGTAAAGCAATGGCAGCCTACACAGGGCTAACCCTGAGAACCACTGTCGTTTTATTGCCCATCCCTAGTAATAGAGAGGTAGCCACGTTAGTCTGATCTCGCTAAAACAAAAGGAAAAACTATGTAGCACTTTAAAGACTAACACTTAGTGGGTCTGGCCCACAAAAGCTCATCACCTATTAAACCATCTTGTTAGTCTTTAAATTTCTACATAGTTTTCCCTGCTGTAGAGTCAGTCTGCAGATAAATAGGCAGGTAAGTGAACTAAGACAGGGTAAGTTGTGCCTCTGTTTTAGGGAGCAGCCTGCTTTGTCTCCCTCTGTTGGCTCCTGTAAATGATTGTTCTGAGTTCTAAGAAATAAAGTAGAGTTGCATTGCAACCTTCTGGTAAGAACATTTAATGTTTTTATCCAATTCCTCTGTGCGTATGCCGTAAACATAACACTCATCATTGACCCAGCCACCTGATAGCCTTTAGAGATGTTTCACTATGAAAAGCAAGCCTGACTGAGGTTTGCTCTTGAGCATCTAAGCACCACACAGTGACTAGACAGCGGCCTTTGCCTGCACTAGGATTTCAGCCACCAGTATAGCTGCACAGATATAAATCATACCTGCCATATTTCAGCTCGCGCAGATGGTGCAGCGACACAGATGACTGAAATTCTAGTTCACCACCAAGTTTCCTTTAGCTATTGCTTCTGGAGGAAGGAGAGCACCTTATTGTGGAACAAGCCAGTGTGCCAATGTCTAAGGCAGCGTTTAAAGGAGACAATAGGTTTTGAAATCTGTAAGGCACGATTGTTTGGAGAGACTAAATGCCAGTATTTTTGCTCCTCCCTCTTCTGTGGAGATGTGTTAAATTGGAGCTAGAATTCAGACTAATCTGGCCCTGGGTTGACTCATATCAGCTACAGAGGAACAAGCTGGTATGTATGGACTAAACTAGACAGAGACTGGTAATAAAAAGGCCAGGCTGAGGTCGGTACTAGGCAGGGGTGGGAAAGGAGCAGAAAACTTTGTTTGTTTAAATTAAGTGCCTTGATTCCTTTGGGTTGTTTATTTTTTGATAGCTGAGTTTAATGGCCCAGGTTAGGTCTCTGAAGCAAACACCTCATTGCGGTGATTGGAGGCTATGGGCGGGTCTAGGATCACAGTTTAGTGCTGCCGTTTTCCATGGCTGGGTGAGTAACTGGAGGGGGTGGAGGAACAGCAGCCTGGCAGCTGCAATCTCAAAGCTGTTTGCAGGAGACCAAAGAGAAAATTAACTTTCCTTTAGTTTACATTGAAAATGTAGCAGAGGCCCTGTGCTTTGATTGTAAATGGAAAGTAAGTAAAGAATAGAGGAAAGGGGGTGAGGCGACGTGCTAGGAACTACAGCATGTGACCAAGAGCTGGGAATTGTGGGTTCTCTTCCTAGATCTCTTGTTGATTTGCTACATCTATGAAGATTTTTGGGGGCAGTCTCCTAACATTTCACTAGCACCACTAGGGAAGCCTAGGTGACTTAGGACAGCACTTGGGAGGTGCACCATCCCCCCACCCTCCACCCTACCAGTGTCCCCACCAAAAATGTAATTGCTTAAGTGGGATGTCCCTTGTACTTCCCCATCCTACTGGGTGGCCCTCTGTATACCCTCCCCCATAGGCACCAGTCACCTATCGTTGAGAGCATTAATGTAGAAATAGCGCTGCTGTTATTAACCACTCTGGGTATGTCTAGACTACGTGATGGCAGAGGCATGTAAATTAAACTACCCGACATAGTCAAAGAAGTGGGGATTTAAATATCCGCCGCTTCATTTAAATAAAAATAGCCACCACACTGAGCCGGCTCAGCTGATCGTCAGCACAGTGCGGCAGTCAAGACGCGAATTGGTCGACAGGGAAGGCCTTTGCCAACCGATCCGGGGGGGCCT
>CM057845.1:134223114-134238901 GCA_030068395.1 Apalone spinifera | reverse complement strand
AATACACACAACTTTTTAAATTAAAATGAAAAATTAATTCAAAATTTTAAAAACTCATAATTACTCATGTTAAGATGATTTTTTTGTGTCCATTTCACCTTTAACTGTTCATTTTAACAACCATCCATCCTCTCCAGTCATTGGGGGTCATGCATATTTTCTTTTTATTTGATTGGTCAAGAAATCTTTCCATCGTCATACATGATAGTGAACTCTGTAACCCCCTAACAGTAAAAATGAGCAAAGAGAAAGAGAGATGACAAGTACAAACATTTTCAAAAGGAGTAGACAGACTTCTATGCATTTGTGGACAGGTCTGAATCTCCACACTCTCTCATTTGTTTGTTCTCAAACAAACAAAGAAACAAGCAAAACAACTTGCATGACAAAACATGCAGCATTTGCTACAAAATACCTCGAGAGTGGAGTGTGAAAAAAAGCTTGCGACGAGCTGCAGCGAAAAATGAACATCAGACAAAATAGCCTGCTGGCATGGTCAAAAAAAGGTAGGATCTTAAATTCCACAAGTTTTGTGGGCTCATACAGCATTATTCGAGAGGGGAAGCCTTTCACTGATGGGGATTATGCAAAGAGATGCATGCTAAAAATTAGTCATGAACTATTTGACGAGTTTCTCAACAAGGACAAAATCTTATAGAAAATTCAGGACATGCCATTATCAGCAAAAACAGTCCATGATAGAGCTGTGAAAACGGTCCATCAAATTGACAAGGAACAAATGCAAAATTTGAGTATAGCTACTTATTTTTCATTTGCTGTGGACAAGACAAGACAATCAACACATGTGACGTTAATCAGTTGTATATTCTGGGATGATATATTTGTGGAAATGTTGTGCACAAAGAAATGATTGAGCTATTACCAATGAAAAATCAAAGAAGGGGTGAAGACATCCTTAAAACTGTGATGAACTTTGTAAATGAGAAAAAAATATCATTGGATAATCTTGAGTGTGTGTGTACAGACAGTGCACCTAGCATGGTCGACAAATACAGGGGATTCCTTACTCTTGTCAAAAGTGCAACCACCTACTTTTGAACTTTCATTGCATTGTGCATCAGGAGGTACTTTGTGCACAATCTTGTGGAACTGAATTCGGAAATGTAATTGGACTGGTCGTTCCATTGTCAATTGGATTCTTGCCCAACCCCTTAATCACAGTCAATTTCAGTCACTGCTCGAGGAAGCTGATTCTGAATACTTCGATCTACTAATGCACAATGTTCACTGGTTATCTCGTGGCAAAGTTTTGTCTTGTTTTGCCACCTGCATTAATGAGATTAAATCATTTTTGGATATGAAGGGTTTCAAACACATTGAGCTTTCAGACTGACTGGTTGTTCAAGTTTTACTATCTCATCGACATTACCAGTCATTTGAATGAGTTGAACCTTAAGCTACAAGGGCAAGGAAATACAGTCCTGATCCTGCAGCAGGCAGTATTTGGATTTGAGTCAGAATTGACTGTCTTTATCAAAGATATCAAGACGGACAAACTGGCACATTTTGAAAGATTACGAATGTTTCATGGTTTGTATCATGCAGCAGCTTGCCAGGTTTGTTTCTGAGCTCCTGATGGCATTCAAGTCTTGTTTTGTTGACTTTTACAAATACAGTACTCTGTTTGAGTTTATGGTTCATCCACATAAATCGTCTGTTGAAGAACTGGATTTGACAGTCATTCTAGGCATCCCAGTCAGCGATTTAGAAATGGAAACAGCAGATTTCAAGGAGTCAGATATCTGGGTGGAAAAATTTGTCAAGCTAAATTCTGATTTAAAATGCCTTGTTCAACAACGTGCAGAATTGGCAAAACTGCACAAATGGGCTGACATGAAGAAATTTGGAGCACGATGATAATCTGATTCTGTACATTTGGAAAGAATTTCCTGACACATACAACACCATGCAGAATGTCATCTTGGCCTTATTGCCCATGTTTGGCTCCACCTAAGAAGGCTTTCCTCTCATTTGAATCACATCAAAGGTAATTTGCACTCAAGATTGACAGAAGAAAGCCTGGATGTGTGCATGAAGCTGGATTTGACCAGTTATGATGTAAACTCCACAGAAATGTGCGGAAAGATGCAGCAGCAGAGGTTCCATTAAATAAAGTCCTAGAGTACAACGTTTCATTTATGCTACTATTAATCATTACGTCAATTATTAGTAATATTAAGTTGTATATTTTCAGTCATGCAAATGGGCATTCTTACACAGCTCTTTGTTGATCACTTGTTCTGAATTTTGACGTAGTTTGGCTCTTTGGTTTGAAAAGGTTGTCGACCCCTGCTCTGGGATCATCCCTGACAGGTGTTTGTCTAACCTGCTCTTAAATATCTTCAGTGATAGAGATTCTACAATCTCCCTGAGGCAATTTAGTCCAGTTTTTAACCTCCCTGACAGTTAGGAAGTTTTTCCTAATGTCCAACCTAAACCTCCTTTGCTGCAATTTAAGCCCATTGCTTCTTGTCCTATCCTCAGAAGTCAGGGAGAATATTTTTTCTCCCTCCTCCTTGTAACACCCTTCTAGGTACTTAAAAATTGCTATTTTGTCCCCTCTCAGTCTTCTCCTTTTAAACTAAACAACCCCAATTCTTTCAGTGTTCCCTCATAGCTCATGTTTTCTAGACCTTTAATCATTTTTTTTTTGCTCTTCTCCGGACCTTCTCCAATTTCTCTTTCCTCAACATCTTTCCTGAAATGTGGCACCCAACTGAGGCTTCATCGGTGCAGAGTGGAAGAATTGCTTCTCATGCCTTGCTTACAATGTTCCCGTTAATACATCTCAGAATGATGTTTTCTTTTTTTGAAACAGCGTCCCACTGTTGACTCATATTTAGCTTGTGGTCCACTATGACCCCTGGATCCCTTTCTGCAGTACTCCTTCCTAGACAGTCATTTCCCATTTTGTATGTGTGCAACTGATTGATCCTTTCTAAGTGGTGTACTTTGCATTTGTCCTTATTGAATTTTATCCTAATTACCTCAGACAATTTCTTCAGTTTGTCTAGATCATTTTGAATTATAATCCTGTCCTCCAACGCACTTGCAACCCCTCCCAGCTTGGTGTTGTCCGCAAACTTTATAAGTGTACTCTCTATGCCATTATCTAAATCGTTGAGGGAGATATTGAACAGAACTGGTCCCAAAACTGATCCCTGCGGAACCCCACTTCTTATGCCCTTCCAGTTTGGCTGTGAACCATTGATCTATATGTCTAAATATTTAATCTTGTTTTTGTCTTCCTTGGCGTACCCTATACTGATGAGTAAGCTTTCTTGTAGCAAGGGTATCCTGTACTCCAAAGCAACATGCTCATATGTTGGGGGATTGACTATGTTAATACCAGATCCTGACATGGCTGATTTTATGGGAGCAAAGAGAGAGGAGAGACCACTTCATTAACAAAGTTCCTCTTGTAATGCTGCACTAAATAAACTCCTCCACTAAATCAAACTCAGAACACTAGAGAAGCAGTTGATTGGTTGAAGATGCTGCTTTATAACACTTAGACTAGGGGGCTGGGAGTAAATACATTTGAATTTTAGGGAAAGAATCACTTGAATTCCTTAGCAAATCACTTGACCTCCCTGTATCTTCTGGCTTGTTTACACTACAAACTTTTGTTATTATACTGACTCGGTATATTTAAATGTGATTGATAGCTTTAGTGACTTACAAGAGAAAATCAAATTCAGCATTGGAGTAAGTCAGCCTCCTTACACCAGGACTGAATTTGATTTTTTTGGCCTTAGGAAACTTCTGAGGATTGAGGCTGGCATTTTTAAGGGGCTTAAAACCTAGCATATGCTAATTAATTTACTGGGATAGCCATATTGGTTAGAAGTATGAAAAATATCCTATCCCTAACTGCTGTAGTTATGCCAGCAAAAGCCCTGGTGTACAAAGCATTAGACTGGCAAAAAAGTCCTTTTGCTGGTAGTTTATTCCATTTGGGGGACTGGTTTAAGTTCTGTTGACAAAAGCACGCATGCTGACATAATTTGTGAGGGTTTGCCAATGTAGCTCTACTGGGGCCTCTGTACCAGCAAATCCTTTTAAATGTAGACAAACTCTAACCAGATTAGCGGCGAGGAGTCCTGTGGCACCTTATAGACTAACCAAAGTGTTGGAGCATAAGCTTTCGTGGGCAAAGACCCACTTCGTCAGATGCACTTTCTAACCAGATTAAGTGCATAACTCACTGAAATCTGAGAGCCTAAATCTTTTAGATGCCTTGGAAAATCCAGACTAACACAATACTAGAGAAATGGGCTGAATCTTCACCTTCATGTGCAGGGGTGAGGGGAAGAGGGGGAAGGAACTACTTCTTGCTTATAAGGAGTCCAAACACACTATTCCCTGATCTACTCTTCTCTCCCCTCCCCCCAAAGCCAAGGTGGCCTGCTCTCTGCTTACCTTACTGTAGCATCAGCAGATCTGCACACATTTGTAAGCAAAATGGCCCAAACAACAGTGCCCTGTGACAGCTCACCTTGAAGAGTCCTGTGCTGTCTTGACAGGATTATTTTTGGAGAGGAAGTGCCCACTAGCTTTTGATTAGGGTAGAATTTAGGTTTTTTTAAATTCCAGGCAGTGAAGCCCATGTTTTTAAATTGCCAGCTGGAGGGACATCCCC
The DNA here is from genome assembly GCA_030068395.1 of Apalone spinifera. Classification (NCBI taxonomy): domain Eukaryota; kingdom Metazoa; phylum Chordata; order Testudines; family Trionychidae; genus Apalone; species Apalone spinifera. Next base: position 134,234,238 of record CM057845.1, on the reverse strand, counting down.
TTGAGAGAAGGCGCCTGTTCATGCAATACAAATGAAGTGGAGGCTTTGCAGTGTTGTACTGTACCAGTTGGTCTGGATTTCATTCCTGTTTTAAGATGTACCTTTCTTAAGCCCTTTTCTTTCAGAGCTAATGGATTTGACTCTCAAAGAGCCAGCCAGCTGGTTGTTTACTTCAGCTCATCTTGGTGTTCATTTTCTTTTTTTTTTTTTTCAGTGAGTTTGTATTATTCAAACTTACACTTATCTGCACAGCGATTAATTATTGGAAGCTCCCCCCCTTTCCGCTAAGTTTTTGATGCTTCTCCACTACCTCCCTTCAGCTCATATAATTCAAATAAAAGTAGAGCTATGGGTGTTTTTATATTAAAAGCATCTTGATTGCGTATTCATATTTGCAACGTTGCTGTGAATGACTGGCTGAATACAAAGGGAACAATGGAGGGAGTTTTATTAAAGCCCAGTCAAACTGCACAATTAGAATTTCAGCCATCACTCTTCTAATAGTCTGGAATTAATGAATTTTTAGTTCTTAAACTTAATAGGAAACTAAACATCCATGCTATGTCTAATGATAGAGTGGCTCTCTGAGGCTCAGAAGGGAATAAAGTAATAGTGTCTGGGGGTTAGATGGCTGTTCTGTAATGTACATATATACCATTGTTTGAAGAAAGTTTTGCAGGACAAAGTCTATATTCTTGGTGTTGATATGAAGCCTTGCGTACATGCCAGTAATCTTCACAATTATATCACGTGTCTGATTCAAGGCTGCTCACAAGATTGTTACAATCATCCAGCTCTGTTACTGACTGTGGTCTGAGATTAAAAGAATCTGCATATTCTGGGTGCTGATCTTGAGCTTGATTTTCAGCAATGCTGAGTGGAAACAGCTCCAGACAGGGAATGGCATCAGGAGTTGTGTGCACTCAGCACCTTGGGCAATCAAGTCCTACAGGTCTCGATTTAGACATTGACAAATGAAGGCAGCCAAAATCACAGTCCTTTTTTTTTTGAAAATGTTAGCCTGGGTCTTTGTCCGAGTCCTCCCATCTTTAAAGTTGGGAATTTAAATTGATAGGAGTCCAAATCCAGAGGCTTTATATGAACATTCACAGATTCTAGAGGTGTTTGAAAATTAGTCCAAGATTTGGATTCAAATATCCTAAATGGCTCTAATCTCTGTCACAGACACTAGATCCAAATAATTCTGAACTCTGGCACCCAGACCCACAATTTATAGCATTGGTGGGCAACCTGCAGCTGAAGGGCTGCATGCGGCCCTTTGAGGTTCTATGTGTGGCCCATCAGACATTTTGTTTACTGTTGCCCACATGCAGGGTTGCCAGATTCTGCTGGTTTTCGTCCGTGAAGATTTTTTTTCCCTCCCGATATTATGAAAGTGACATGCATGTAAAGCAAGAGCATGTGAAGTGAGATGCGTGTTGATTACACCAGTGCTTCTTTTGTAAGAAAAAGGGTTCTGGTACTCTGGGGCAACCTTGTTGAGCAAAAAAAGGAAAACTTGTTGAGGGGAAAAAAAAACCCCTATGCTGGGGGCCGAAATGTGGTTGTGGCTCCTTTAAGAGCCAAAGTGCCATGCTGGGAGCTGGGGAAAAAACGCTGTATGTCCCGAGCAGGCTTCCCAGGAGCCGAACGGTCCCAGGAAAACAGGTGCCAGTACACATGGGGGAAATCCCGTTCCTTTTCTGTGGGCTGGGAAAATAGGTGATGGTACACCGTTCTGGGCCGTACCATCACAAAAAAAGCACTGGATTACACACATTGTGAGTACTAGGCACCCCCTCTTCAGCTAATCAAAGCGCTGTTATGGTTCAATGAGTACACGCCGCAAATTGTAGGTACCCAAGTACAGTTAGCAAAACTATCCTATCTTGGGAGACCGTCTTGGTTACAACAATCTTGCAGCCCACTGACATGAACGAGGGCCCGAGTGGCCCACTCACTAGCTTAGGTTGCCCCTCACTGTTTTATAGCCTTAACGTCTCTTTGGGCATGTCTACACTAGGAAATTATTTTGGAATAACTTATTTTGAAATAATAACTCTTGAAATAACTATTTCAAAATAAATAGCATGTCCACACTACAGGGAAGCCTCAAAATTAGTCTGAGGCAGGCTCCTTTAATGTGCATGGGCTACCTCGATTTAGCCTCAGGAAACACTGGGGAGTAATTACTCTGAATGATTCTGGGGAGTACGTATTTTGAAATAGCAGCCGCGGAGCATCCGTACGATGCTATTTCGAAATAACAATTTTGAAACAAGCGTTATTCCTCGTGGACAGCAGGAGTTATTATTTCAAAATAACCAGCTCCTAATTTCGAAATAACGGGCTTGGTAGTGTGGACACTCTGGTTGTTATTTTGCAATAACTCCCCAGTGTAGACCAGGGCTCTTAGACCAATAATCTGAAGCGGTCATTTGAAGAAGTGGGCTGTGCCCACGAAAGCTCATGATACCATCAACATGTTTTGTTAGTTTTTAAAATGCTACCAGACTATTTGTTGTTTTTTATGTTTAGACCAATAATAATTACTTGTCTCTCAGCTGGTTGTGAGATAGGCACACTGGGATGGGAATCAGGAGATTTGGATTCTAATCCATTTTCTGCCATTGACTCTGACTTTGACCTGCTGACACATGTTCAGACCACAACTACCTTGTCCACACTAGAATTTTAACACATTATTAGCTAATACAAGGTGGGTGTTTAAAAAAAATTCACTCTTTTTCCCCCTCCACATGACCTTGAATGTTACTTTTCCTCTGGGACTTGGGTTCTGCATTGGTAAAATGCAGCAAATAACATTTTTCTCCATTATAAAGTGTTTTGAGATCTACATTTGGAAAAAATGTGCTAAATTCTAGATGTTGCTGGTGTTCACAATGAGCTCTGAAGATGCTAAGTGCTCTCAGATAAAGGAGTAAAACATTTATAAAGACAGGGCACTCAACCTATTCTCTGTGTGAAGCTGTTAAACCAGCTGCTGCCAGATAAATCAGATAAAGGTTATTTTTAAATCTTTGGGTTGGCTGGTTTTTATATCTAATTCCATTTTGTTATTTGAAATTCTCAAGACTTTCCAGCCTGGGGGGAAAGTGGCCTGATTCATTACTGATACAACAGCAATGAAGATGTCCATGAGTTCATTGTTTTATTTCCAGTCCAGTGCTTGTTTCTCTGATTCCTCCGTAATATTCAGGGGCTCTGAAGTTTCAGTTTCAAAACATTATTTGCAGGGCAAGGTAGACAAGCAGTGTCTCGGTTAACACATCAAGCGCCTAGATACACTGCGATAGGGGATCAAAGTGTGTGTGTCTAGGAGAGTTTTTGTATTTGCATTGGGATTGATATGCTAAAATCCAATAGAGAGGAGTGGGTTTGCTTTGCTTTGCTTCCTTTGCTTTGTTTCTAGGTGCTGATGATGAACATCTCCAAAGCTAGGTTCACAAGGCAGCAGTGCCTCTGTTTAAACAGCAGTCTGCCTGTGCAAGGGGGAAAAGGCGAGAAAAGGTCATTTTATCAAATGAAAACTTAGTGGGTATAGAAAATTCAAACCAATACCATGTGAAAGAGCAATAAGGTTGCAACAAATACTTGATTATATGTTTTAGATCCAACACAAGTTACTGAGCTCACTGCAGGAGTAACTGGCTGAAATTCCGTGGCCTGTATTACACTGGTCAGACTAGATGATCTAATAGTTCCTTCTGGCTTTCTGTGGAATTGTATTTGCAATGGGCAAGACACCCACTCCCCTTCCCTTCTTGCCCTGCCTCTGTTTTTCAGATTTTCTTCTTTTCCCTGGCACATGGGTGTTCGTGGGAGTGATTTTGTGAAAATGGTGACTAGAAAGTTGGGTACAATCCGGCACTGGTCAAAGGGATGGTCTAGACAGGGTTTTTTCCCTCCTCCGATTGGGGGATCCTGTCACTTAGATAACAATTCTGTGATACAGAGGCAGGCAAATCCCTATTATGAGGTGGGGAGTGCATGGCAGGCAAGCTGGAAGGATAGGGTTTATCATTAACTTCCAAGTTGTGCTGTTTGGTCAACAGCCGATGCTTATTTTCATCCCCTTGTACAATGTTCTTATTGTGTCTGTTGCAAAGCATGCTGGGACAGGACAGATGAAGATTATAGTGGGGCAGCAGCTACAAAAAACAGTCCACCACTATGAAACAAAGAAAGTCTTCAGCTCTGAATACCCACTTGCTTGCAATTGCTTGGAGGTTGACTCTGGTACTCCACCAAAAGGAAATAAGTAAGGGGAATTGATGGGAGAGTTTCTGGGAGAGGTTGCGGGTACTGGGGAGATTCAAAATAATCTTGGCCAGTTGGAGAATTGGTCTGGAATCAACAAGATGAAACTGAGTTGAGCGCAAGTCTGTGCATAGAAAGGAAAAATCAAATGCCCAAACTACTAAATGGAGAACGACTGGCCAGCTGGCAGTACTGCAGGAAAGAATCTGGGAGGCTGTAGTGGATCACAAATTGAATACAAGTCAACAATGGCAAAGTCTGGCAAGGAGTTCCAGAGGTTGACTGTACACTCAGTGAAGAAAAACTTCCCTTTGTGTAATGGACTTAAGCTGCAGGAGGAGAGATTTTAGGTTAGACATTAGGAAAATCTTTCTAACTCTGAAGGGTAGTTTAGCTCTTGAATAGGCTTCCAAGGAGTCTGTGCAATCCTCATGCTTGGAGGCTTTTCAGAACAGGTTGGACAAACACCTGTCAGGGAGAGTGTAGGTTTACCTGGTCCTGCTTCAGCACAGGGAGCTGGACTTGACCTTTTAAGTTCCATTCGAGAGCTACATTCTATAAACTTGTTGTACGACCTTACTTAAATCACATCCCTTTTCTCGGTCTCGGTTCTCCTCCTGATAACGTGGAGATGATACCACCCTACTTTATGGTGGTAGGATTGGCAGGCTGAATTAATGAATATTGATTAAGTGCTTTGGGTGGCAGGCACTAAAGTTGGGTAAAACTATATAGTCACCTTTCCCCTTCTCCTTTCTGGGTCTTGAAGCAGCCCCATTCAGTCAGCTGCAGTTAGCTGTGTTTGGCACTGGCTGAAGCTGTTTTCAGGCATTATCTGCCTCCCAAGGATCATGTGGCAATTTTTATCCTGTGAGCCAGGAACTTGTGGGTTCTGTTCCCATCACTCCCACCATTTCACTGTGTGTCTCCGTTCCCATATCCGCTCAAAGGGGACAACAATATTCTTTCTCCACCTTTTAAAAACACTTTTAAATGTCTACCCATATTGTGAAGAACAGATCTGGGTGGTTTTCTGGTGTCAGTACAACCTCTGGGTGTAATAGGAACTGAAGCAAGTTTTGGCGGATACTTGGGAACTCGATCTGCGAGAGATAAGCAGAAAAGTGAACTAGCAGTGATTTTTCCCGATGCTTTTTTTTCTGTCAGAGCTGGTCAGGCTCCCTTGCCCCTACATGGTGCAAATCTTTCAGCATAAACACATTTATTTTAAGTCATACACACCCAGTAGTCCTGAGGTGGTGCTGGAGGAAGAAGCTATTGTAAATAGCTAGACAGAGTACAGTCAAAAAAGAGGGAGACCTGCTGAATATGTATTTTCTAGGAGACTAACTAAAGTTAGTTTAGAGAACCACTTGAAAATGCTTAACTGTAATTAATATAAGAAATATGGCAAGCTGTATTTGTCACAGGAATGCAGCATCCAAAACCATCCAAGTGGCCAAACGTTTACCAGATCTGAAGTCTTCCCTCAAAGAAAAGAAATGCATCTTAATTTCTTAATATTCTCTCACTAGCAGGTCTGAGGAAAGTTCTAGTACAAAAGTATTAATTGGATTTCATTGAACTCTCTATGAATCACACCAGCCTGGTACCAAAAGGGTACTGTGCCATGCAAGGTGGCATGTATGTGCCACAGTCTGTAGTACCTATCTAATGTTACATTGCTTAGTATGCATTATTTAATGTAGCTTTTAACGTTGGGGCAAATACCATGGTGCTAGAGATGGGTGTGGTACCTATGTAGACTTTTGTACCACACCTATCAAATAAGGTATCCCAGCTATGTGCTCCTGGCTGCCAAAATGGAGATGGTAACATTCTGGATAAGTGCAGGCCCTCATAAAAGCGGGATACATGTTGCATTGGGTGTTCAATCAGTCACTAGTAGTGTAGCTCTGCTAGAAAGATAAGTGAAAGCTGTAGTGTAGACCACATGTCAGGGTTTTTGATGCTCTCATCTGATTGCATGGTGATAAAAAATATCTGAGCCCTTCCTACACTGCTATCACTAGGGCTTCATCTTCACTGTCAGTTCTTCTGGCAGAAAATAAGCTAATGCGGGACTCATTAGCATAAGTTGCTATCTCATTAGCATATTTTCTGCCATTTCTTTTTTGCGCAAGGGGTTTTTGCGCAAAAAGCAGTCTGGACTTTTTTTCCGCACAAAAATCCCGTTTTGCACAAGATCCTTACGCCTCTCTGGGATAGGCATAAGGATCTTGCGCAAAACCCCCGTTTTGTGCAACCGCCTCCCCCCCGTCCAGACTGCTTTTTGCACAAAAACCCCTTGCACAAAAAGAAACGGCAGAAAATATGCTAATGAGATCATGACTTATACAAATGAGTCCCTCATTAGCATATTTTCTGTCGGAAGAACTGGCAGTGAACACGTAGCTTAGTAGAGCTGCACTGATGGAGAATCATGGATCAAAGAATAGATTCAGACAGAAAATGCAGGTGAAGGTATTGCATGAGTGTAGAGAATGTAGTCAGACTAAATGTGCTCTGCCACTGATTTGCTAGTTTTAGTAACCGGTGTTTGGTTCTTTAAAGGATTTGAAACCACAGACAGACGAATACTTCTTTTTAAGGTTAAACAAAGATTTTTATTTTCTATTAACTTTTTAATTAATTTCTCTCTTAAATCAATTCACTGTCTTTAATTCTTCTAAGACAGCGTAACATACAAATAAAGAATACAAAAAATAAAACAATTAAAACAAATATGATAACTCCCCCTACAGCTATACCCTCCAAATTTACCCTTGAACAGTTTGTGGAGTTATCTGTCATACCTATTTAATACTCACATTAAGACAGATAGAAACGTTGTTTAGATTCAGGAGATATTCTTTTCTTTATCTTTCCTTTCAGATTTTTTGTTTGTTGCAACTTACGACTGATGTTCCCCTTTCGGAACTTACGAATGGCAATGAGATTCAGTGCCGGGGAGGGAGCCATTTGGTTGATCAGACCTGGCTTTTTGGATTCCACTCTTGATCTGATCTGTTTAACCTTATATACCTTTTTCGGTAATTCTCCACTCGCCTGGCTATGCTGACGTTGGTCTCTTTGTCTTTATTTGGACTTGTTTTACACCTTTTCTGGTCTGCGGTCAGTGTTACTTTTCTTTCCCCTAAAGAGGAGTTTTTTGTAGGTCATCCAATTACATTTTGGTTTTTTGCTTACATCTTGTATATCTTGACAATGCTTCCTTTCCTCCACATAGACATCGAACTTAGTGCTCATTTAACATATTCTCATTAGTGGCTTTATCACATCCTATTCACAGCTAGGTAGCCTTGGGAAAAGCTACTTAATCGTTCAGTGCTTCAGTTTACTAAGTACAACATTAGAGCTATGTCTACACTCGCGGTTTCTTGTGCCAGAAATATGCAAATGAGGCTAAGTGTGGACTATCGCAGAGCCTCATTTGCATACCTAGTGAGCCACCATTTTTGCAGAAGAGGCTCTTGCGCCAGAAGGAGCTGTCCACACTGCCCCTTCTTGCGCAAGAAAAACCCTCTTGTGCAATACCGTTACACCTATTCCTTTTCAGGAAGAACGGCATTGCGCAAGAGGGTTTTTCTTGCACAAGAAGGGGCAGTGTAGACGCTCCTTGCGCAAGAGCCTCTTCTGAAAAACATGGTGGCTCACTAGGTATGCAAATGAAGCTTGGCGATATTCCACGCTTAGCCTCATTTGTATATTACTCGTGCAAGAAGCCATGAGTGTAGACATAGCCTAGTAGTATAATAATGGTTAGCCAGGAATGTTTTGAAGTTATTTGTTTAAAATTCTCTAAGCTTCAGGTAGCAGTAACTTTGTCAGGACAAATAGTATTTGATTTCAGATAACTGCTGCTTTCCCTAAAGGGATTTAGAAAAAAGCAGGGACTCTCTCAAATCCCCCTGCATGAAGTTGAGCAGGACCTCAATTTCAACTGCCCAGGCTCTGCTTCAACATGCAGAACTGATTTGCATCTGGTAGTTCGCCTCCAGCTTCCTGCCTGAAAACAAAATAATATGCAGAATGCTTGTTTAGTTCAATCCTAGGGCCTGCCTGGTCCACACACTACACCCTCCCTTGCACAAATGTAAGGAGCCAAGTTTCAAATGGAAAACGTTAAATGCAAGAACAGACTTTGCCTAGCACAATGGGGCCCTGAATTGGCTGAGGCCACTGCAATATAAATGATGTTTAAATGACTGCAGGGCATGTCCCATGTAAATGACAGCAGCAGGTAAATACCCTTTGCTTGGTTTTCCTCTGCTGTATCCTCATTAAACTCATGGCTGAAGGGTTAATAGGATATGGATCCTTCTGCTACCAGGTTCTAGTGCCTGAAAGTTCTCACCATGGCCACGTGGGGAGCCCTGTGAAATGAAGTGGTCTCAGTACAATTTATAGTGGGCAGATGTCCAATGAAAGGAAAGCCCACCACCATGCTACTGACAGTAATCAGCTCTTTTGCTGGCTGACTCAACAGAGAGGTCAAGGAAGAAATGAATGGACCACAGAGACTATGGTACAGGTTTTCAAAGCTATTGAAGCACTTAAAGGCATAGATGGCTGCCAAGTGGGATTAAGTACCTAACCTCCATCAGTGCTTTTGAAAATCCCGCCAAGCTATATCTCTAGGCGCCTCAGTATCTTTGAAAATGTGACCCTATGTGCTCATCCCGTGCAAATAGCTCCTTCAGAACTGAGATGAGGCCATTTGACCGGAGGGGCTGTGAATGGGGAAACTACTGCTGCCTTGGCCATAGTGGATCGAGAACATCAGTCCCCCGGTCTGTCAATGTAGCACTTTTCATCCACCCCAAATCTTGATGTAGCCAAGGCCACAGGATTGCAGCAGCAGTTCAAGCAGACGTACCTGAGCTAGCTTTAAGCTTGTTAGCTCAAGTCCCCGAGTAGTGAAGCTGCAGCAACACACGCTTCAACACAGATTGTCCAAGCTTATCCAGAACCTGGATAAATACCTGCGGGCCTTAGCTGATCTGAAGTGCACGCTGCTGTGGCTTCACCGCTGAAGTACCTGAGGCTACGTCTACATGGTGTGTTTTTTGCGGAAGAGGAAATGCAAACGAGTGCTCATTTGCATATCTTGGGCTCTCATTTGCATTTCTTCTTCTGATCCTTTTTGCGAGAGAGGTTTTTGCGATTAAAAAGCCCTGTGTAAATGGGGCCATTTGTCAGGAAAAAACCCTTTTGCGCAAGAGCCCTTATTCCTCAAAAAATGAGATTTACAGGCTCTTGTACAAAAGGTTTTTCTTCCGACAAATGGCCCCGTCTACACAGGGCTTTTTATTGCAAAAACCTCTTCTGCAAAAAGGATGGGATGAAGAAATGCAAATGAGAGCGCCATTTGCATTTCCTCTTCAGCAAAAAAACACACAGTGTAGACATAGCCTATGGTAGCACAATGTAAAGTTGAATCAGGTGCGTCTACATGAACTGCACTCATGCACCATGCTTGCAATCTGGATATGCTCCAGGACAGAATCCTCTTCATAGCAGCATGAGATGATATCAGATGTGTTTCCATGTGGGAACTAGATGATGAGGTCTCAAGAGGCAGGTAGCCCAGTCGAATCTCACTGCCTACCCTCTCTCCTCCTTCTCCTCCAGCAATACAGATCATTAAAGAATGGCATGGGAATCAGGCTAAAGAGACAAACAAACAGAGTCAAAGCCAGCCTTCTGTTCTGCAGCATTCTCAGAGCTCAGAAAGGTAAGAACTGGGAGCAATTCTTACCAGGGCTAGAACTGAAAATAAAGCTTTTTAGCTCTAATTGGCATTCTTTTTTTAACCTCCTGCTGCTGGTGTCCAGTGGGCTGGGAAGAGAAAAGTCTCTGAAAGGGTTTGTAAATCACTGTGCCATTCTGCTGTGCTTCTGACAGAACAATTACAAGAGGTTTAGAGACAAGTTTACTCCTCCCATCCCCAGTCCCTGTGTGGGTTGCTTGAACAAGTCAGCACCTCATGGCTAAGGACAAACCATTCCCCTCCCCACATTTTCTAAAATCTGTTAGGTCAGATTTCAGAGCTTTATTAGTTTAGTTTTTGTTCCCAATGTAAGTGGTTTGGGGGCTGGTGAAAGGAATCAAACTGATGGTCCCTGGAGACTGGAGTCCTCTATACATAGCAGCATAGGCACTGGTATGGCAAACTACCTCCTATGCACTTTCTGCTGCTGGTGTGCCTCCCTACTGCACTCCATTCAGAGTGAGCCTGGAGCCAAGTTTTCCCCCATGGCTTGCCTTTACAGCTAGAATAAAGTGGGAAGTCCATGAGCCCCCACATCCTCCTGTTTAGGCTCCCCTGATACTTCTCCTGTTACATGCATCCCCATATCCTGCCTGCCCACCTACCCTATGACGCACACATATATTCCACAGCTGCGAATCCTGTACAGAACTGCTCAGGTTTCTGTTTCCAATTCAGCACAGAGCAGCCAATACATCTGACTGCTGAGACTGGTATAAACTGGGAGTAACTGAGTTATACTCAGTGGTGTTCCACAGGTGTAAAATTGGTGTGAAAGAACTGAGTTCTTTGATGATTTTTTCTGAGATAACTCCCGTGTTACCACCTCCCTCCTTAGATGCCTGGATCTTAGATGGGTGCTTCTAAATCTACAGCAACAAAAACTCGTGTGGAGAGGACCAAATGCATACATCTGCGGGCCTGGTTCTCACGTCCAGTGTTCCTATGCTTGGGACAGGAATGGGGAGCAAGCATTATCTCCTCAGCCACTTTTGCACTCTGGCTACGTCTACACTGGACCCCTTTTCCGGAAAAGGGATGCAGATGAG
>CM057845.1:134201673-134211702 GCA_030068395.1 Apalone spinifera | reverse complement strand
ATGCAAAGTGCTCCACTTAGGAAGGAACAATCAGTTTCACGCATACAGAATGGGTAGCGACTGTCTAGGAAGGAGTATGGCAGAAAGGGATCTAGAGGTGATAGTGGACCACAAGCTAAATATGAGTCAACAGTGTGATGCTGTTGCAAAAAAGTAGACGTGATTCTCGGATGCATTAACAGGTGTGTTGTGAGTAAGACATAAGTCATTCTTCCGCTACTCTGCGCTAGTTAGGCCTCAGTTGGAGTATTGTGTCCAATTCTGGGCACGGCATTTCAAGAAAGATGTGGCGAAATCGGAGAGGGTCCAGAGAAGAGCAACAAGAATGATTAAAAGTCTAGAGAACATGACCTATGAAGGAAGGCTGAAAGAATTGGGTTTGTTAGTTTGGAAAAGAGAAGATTGAGGGGGGACATGATAGCTGTTTTCAGGTATTTAAAAGGGTGTCATAAGGAGAAAACTTGTTCATCTTGGCCTCTGGGGATAGAACAAGAAGCAAGGGGCTTAAACTGCAGCAAGGGAGGTTTAGGTTGGATGTTAGGAAAAAGTTCCTCACTGTCAGGGTGGTTAAACTCTGGAATAAATTGCCCAGGGAGGTTGTGGAATCTCCATCTGTGGAGATATTTAAGAGTAGGTTAGATAAATGTCTATCAGGGATGGTCTAGACAGTATTTGGTCCTGCCATGAGGGCAGGGGACTGGACTCGATGACCTCTCGAGGTCCTTTCCATTCCTAGTATTCTGTGATTGCAAGAGAAAACTGATTACTTCGGTCAACAATCAGCAAAAAAAATTTTCTGTTGGGGGCACCAGAGGGGAAAAATGGATAATATAGTATTGCATTAATCTTGGCTAGTAGGATAATGAGAGCAAGCACTGCACCTTGTATGTATTAGTTTTGGAGGAACAATTTGCTTTTGATGAAGAAAAATTGCCCCAGAAAACTACACTCTGGAAATATACAATATGAAGAAATTTGAAGTGCCGGGAGTTAAGATTGTCATGTCCATATTGACCTGCTGGACAGTCTGATGTCACATGATCTGCTTGCACTATCTACATTTGTCAGTGTTTCCACTTTAGTGGTAAACTTTCAAAACGAATACTAATTTGAGATTGTGAATTGAAAGTGTGGGTTTTTTTCCATAAAACTTTAATCTGTACAGCACTGACTAGTTCTTAAAAATGTTGTACAAAGACTTTTAACAAAACAATTGGAAGGTGGGTTCGTTTCATGACATTAATCCATGTCATTGTAGAAATCAAAGTGGCTTCCTTTTTAAGGAAAGGTTGCAGGCATTGATTTTTCTGAAGACTTGGGAATTTTGAGCATACAGAGTCTCTGTGTATGCAAATGGTACCAACATGACAACATTCCATTTCAGTCAAGAACACACTGTCTTTTAATATGTATGTCCTTCCTTCCTGTTTCCTATTATGGGTGTTTTAAGCCCCAAGACTTTAACGTTAGTGCACTGAATGGGTTAAAGACCCTAAATTGGGGCAAGGATCCTTCTGGCTCCTGGAACAAGTTGGTATTTGCTCTTCCTTGACTAGACAGTAGAGGTCACTTGCACATTAGCAGGGAATAAGTGTACGTAAGCCTGAAACCTTTCCATCCTCTTGCAAGCCCAGAAATAAAGTGTAGGCTCATCATATACCATGGTGCAGTTGCTGATAGTTTGACCTCTGAATATACCTTTTTCAGTTATGAAAGTATGAGTTACTATTGCATCAACTTTGCAAAATGGTAATGAATTGACCAACCGGGCCACAAAATCTCACTGGACTTTCATCGATCACAGTGGTGATAAATAAAATGTACTATCCTACTGGAAAAAGGTCAAGTAGAACTTTTTTGTTAGAGGGAGAATATATAAAACACAAATTTTGTTTCACTGGATATTATTGACCACATAAAATACAAATCAATATTACCCAGTAAACAGCACGTGCCCAGGAATTTTAATGATCTATGGGGGCAGTGGAATAAAGTAACGGGCAACTTTAATTACTAAATGTACTGGCAATAAATACAGAAATCACAGGGTTACAGGACTAGGAGATAGAAAATCTGACTTCTATTGCAGTCTCTGGCTGTGACTCCTTTGTACCATTTTGCAAATTGGAGAAAGGAGAAATAAATGCTTTAGAAGGGCAAGTTTTAAGATCTGCAGAACAAAATGTTATATAAATGCTGTGAGTTCGCTTCATTGCTCTGTAAAAATGCTATTGCTGTCATGAAATCAGAATCGTGCTGCTCTTTACTGGGTGATATTGACGTGGGTATACCATTCAGAGATATAAAGTGCCATTTCTATACCAGATGGTGGTGGTATGCTAATTACTGTGTGCATTTAACACACCAGAGATGATATGCTCACACAGAGGCCAAACTAAGATTTTGTACCTATCTATAAAACATTGCTTTTCCAGGCTTTTTCAGGGGATTGTGATGGAATGAAAAGCATTCAAATGTCCAACATTGTGACTTCAGCAAACTGACCCTCTTTTAAAAGTACAAGAGGAAAAATGCATATGGAATTCTAAACCCTATTTAAGTGCAGTATTTGGTTAGAGTGCTGATGTGTGATGGAATAGAATGTTTTGTTTTAAATGTTGGTATAGCACACTGTAAAAATAGTATCAGTTTGTCTGTGTATTTCTGTTCTTGCTGTTTGATCCTATGAAGTATTGTGCATACCCTCCACTGGCTCTGGGGAGGGGAAGGCTACTCCACACCTCACAAGAAGAGGCCCCCTTCAGAAACTGTGGCAGAAAAGACTCTTCTGTCAGATCATAGATGTTAAAAAGGGTTCCTGGCACTTTAAACCTCTTCCTCCTTTGCCTGTGAAGTGGTGTAATGGAAAAGGCTGTTCTGGTACATAGTGCCTGATTGGCTCACTTAGCTTACATAGCAGCAGTAAATGAAATAGAGGTCATTGTATTTTTGCTGGTGAGTTTGCAACCATCCTGGAGAGAGTTCTCTGCAGGTGCATGTTACATCTTCTTCCTCTGTGTCTCACCTCTTAAGAGGGGAATCTGTGCAGCATAAACTGCAGAGGGAACCTGGTTGCTCAGCCATGTTGAGAAAGTGGGCACGTTTTCCTAGGGGGGCATCTAGAAAATAGGAGTGGCCCCAGGATATCAGGGTTTTAAATTTGTTCTGTCTTGGTGTGGGTTTTTCCTAAGCTTACTAACCCTCACAAGATCTTGAGGGCAGTAGCTTGCTAAGAATAACTGTCGCGCCCAGCTGGGCCCTTTCGCAACCACTTCACCCGCCCTCTCCCACAAGGTACTGCCCTGAATGTCCCCCACGACCCTTAGTCTCACCTGTTCCAGTGGTTAGTGTGGCCCCACCCTTCTTGGCTGGAATGCCTGGAGGCCAGAAAGCTGGACAGCTATGTCATGGGCCCCAGGAAGTTGTCTACATTACCCATCGCCCATGACTGTTGTGGATCTGTGTATGCCAGATCCATCTACACTTAATTGTGGACTCAAGAGGGCACAGTCTTTAACTGGCAATGACCACTGTGTTATGAAGCAACACACTGTAACTCACTATAGTTACAGCAAAGTTCCTCATTTAAAGTCTTCCCCCAAACTACAGTATTTCCCTGTCAACTCTTTCTATGGGGAAAAGCCCAGCACTTTATACAAGTTTCTTCTCTTGCCATTAAAACACTTTGCTTCCCATTAAATGTGCACACACTGCTCTCTTGTGGAGATGTTCTTGTGGGCTCAGCTGCTGCCTCTCTAAGAGCATTGAAAAGGATTTCTTTTGGGTGGCTGAATGTTTGTTGGCAAAAATTAGAAGGCTGGGCACACAGTGGGACGTGATAGGTGTAAGTTAGGCCCCTTGCTATTGTCAGTAACATGGGTGAGATGGGGAAGGGGAAACCAGTGATTTGATTTCACAGGGATGCTGTGAGGATTACTTAACATTTGTATTCCTATCCTCCAATAGGTAAAATGAGGCATAGGCGAGATTAAGAACAACCGAGTCCTGTGGCACTGTAAAGACTGTCCAACTTATTTGGGCAGAAGCTTTTGTGGGTTTGCCTACTTTGTCAGATGCAGCGTCTGACACAGTTGGCTTTTGCCCATGAAAGCGTATACCCAAATAGGTCTGCTAGTCTTTATGGTGCCACAGGACTACTCGTTGTTACAGATGGCCACCCCTTTGATAGGAGAGATTAAGGTCCCAAGTCACAAAAGCACCATAAGCACATGCTTTTCCTTAAGCACACACTTCAGTGCTATTGAAGGGAATATAATTTAGGAATATGTTTAAGTGCTTTGCTGACTGGGCCTAAGTGGTTTGCCTGGGGACAATGGGATGAGCCCTTGGGAGGATGGGAGACCAGAGACTATTCTGTAGTGCACTAGCTGCTAGGCTCCTATTAAATATTGGGAGTTGGACAGAGGAGCCAATAGTGCCTTTCTGATATAGGGCAGTAGCTCTCAACCTTTCCTCTCTACTGTATCCCTTTCAGGAGTCTGATCTGTCTTATGTAACCCCAAGTTTCACCTCACTTAGAGATTACTGACTCACAAAATTAGACAATACAAATGTGTCACAGCGCACTGTTACTGCAAAATTGCATTTCTTTTTTTATTTTTATTTATAATCCATTGGAATATAAATTAGGATATTAAATCCCGGTTAATCAGTTAACCTGTTAAATGCTAGATTTGCCTAGCATTTAACCAGTTAACTGCCTAAACAGGATCCTAGGCTGGCTGAAGCAGCCCCAGGCTGGTTGTGGAGCAGCCCCTGTTTGCTGCGGGCCACCTACTGGGATGGAGCTGCTCCAGCTTTTCCCCATCCCTGTTACAAGTTAAATGGAATTGGTAAGCACCCATTTGGGGGGATGCTTACTAGGTAACCAGTTAACCTTGCATCCCTAATATAAATCATGTATTATACTCACATTTCAGTATATAGTCTCTAGAGCAGTATTAACAAGTCATTGGCTATGTGAAATTTTAGTTTCTACTGACTTCGCTAATGCTTTTTATGTAACCTGTTAGTAAAACAATGTATCTAAATGAGCTGATGTACCCCCTGGAAGATCTGTGTTCCCTCAGGAGTACACACATCCCTGGTTGGGAGCCATTGATGTAGGTTTACAGGTTGCCCAATCTTACTCTCTTGGGGGATTCTTCAGTGTGGGTGGTCCACAATGACACACATACAACCATTTTTCCCTAATGTTTGTGGGTGGGTGGGTGTCTTACAAAAATGGACTCCGAATGGTGCCCTTACCTGACAGTAGAGTGTAGCTACATTGTCACCCCTTTATTCAGTGGTTTTAGCTTCATATTAAGTGAGTGGGGGTTTTGGGTTGTGTGTGGTTGTGGTGTGTGTGGTGTGTTGTTTTTGCTTCAGCAGAAGGTGTACAGATAAGGGAGGGATATGCTGTTCACCTGCAGGGCTGGCCTTACCATGAGGCGAACTGAGGCAGCTGCCTCGGGTGCCAGACTGGGGGAGACGGGGCACCACTAGGATCCAGAGTGTAGAAAATTGTCTGCTGCTGGTGCGTATGCAGGTAGCAGAGCAGTAACCTGAGAGGAGTAGAACAGGAAGAAGGCAGAATTGAGACCTTTCAAAGTTTTGGCCCAAGCGAGGGAGTATGGGGGCATCATTTGAGCTCCCCGCCTCAGGTGCCACAATGATGTGGGCCGGCCCTGTGTGTCTGTGTGCACCAAACCAAGTACATAGCTTGAATTGTCTGACAGACTGTAGAGAGCACTTTACAGCTTCTATACGATATTCTGCTAGACTTCATTTGTGTTCTCAGTTCCCAGGGCTGGGAGAAGAATGGGGTATGAGACTTTTCTACAAGCTTACATCAGTTGAAATTAATGGTGTTGCCTGAAGCTCACATGCTGATATTAAATGACTAGTATGTTAGTCTGAATCTGCATAAACAACAATTAACACGGCTACACCTCTGATACTAGTGTGTTAATATTCACAAGCTGAGTGGGAGGGAAGGGGTTAAAAGCTACTTGCTAACATGCTATATTTATCAAAAAGGGTTTTGTGTGGCTAGCAAAGTTGAAATTTCCTAGTAAGGAAATGATTGTCAGACTGTACAAAGAATTGAAATTTTGATAGGATTTAATTCTACTAGTGGAGAAGGTAACTTAGTTCTCAACTTGTAACAACCAGCCAGGCCAAAATACATGAAAGGGAGAACTCAGAGAAGGCTAGAATTGCTTCCTGGAATAAAACTTGAAACCACAAGCTCTGCTGATTGGCCGTCTAGCTATCTTTGGCTGCTGGGGGCTGTCTGCTGGGAAACAAAAGCCAATCTTTGTCTCCTAGGTTACAAATTCCAACTTTGGGAGGAGGTGGGGGAGGAGGGAGGAAGGGGGGCTAAGCAGAAATACTCACTGGCTTTGAAAAGACCTGCTGGAATTGTGATCCTGTGTAGGCAGCTGAGTAGCTTCGGCCTGCATTGGAGAAAATATTGTTGGCAAAACACTTGTGTGAAAGTTGTCAAAGCAAATGCCACTCTGCTTGTGCTTGAAAAGCAAAGGCGACAGGCTGAAAGTAACCAGGTCCCTAATGATCCTACAGTTTGTGGCAGAGGCCGCTGCAAAGCAGCAGGAACTGTGGTTCCCATTATTTTAAACTTCAGCATCAAGGCATTACATTAAAATGTGACCTGGGCCTCATGTGAGTGCAAATATTTAATAGAATTTTATAATGACTAAGGGAATTGTTTTCCCTTTGACTGTACATGTAACATCTGTTTATTCCCCTATACCTCAGCCTTCTCCCTCTCGCCTCAAATCCTTGCCCCTGGGGTAATAGAGATCATGAAACCCAGAGTTCTGGACTTGAAGGCAGTGTTCTAATCAAGGTATGATGTACCCATTTACCCCGATCAAACGGAGGCAGTCAGCACTGTTTCTGTGCACAGAGCCCAGAGGAGATCAGTAAGGGGGAGACGGGGTACAGTACTTTCTAAAGTGCACAGATAATGGCTTGCCTGTGCTCTGAGCTCATGCAAGTAAATTTTGCTTGTAAAGTGCAGAGGCTATATGGGGCTGGAGTAGTGTTCAGGATGCCTGGCTGACGTTCAGTTCTGCCCCCCACTTCCATGTAGCTGTCAGCCTTCTAATCCTGCATGTGTGACTTTAGTGATCCGCCTGGATGGCCTCATGTTGCTGGGATCACAGCAGCTGTGCAGTGTGCCTTAGCGCAACCTCCACCTCCAGTGCCACAGTATCAGTGTTGCAGCACTGCGGTATAGATCCATCAACCCTGCTGCATCTCCGCTGGGGATTAGTTCAACCTGACGTTGGCCCCAAGGGTGCAGAAAGTCAAAGCCTTCATTGGTGTAGCCAGGTCAGTCTAACTTGTAAGGGCAAACCAATGCTTAGCACTGAAACGTCACCATTTAAGGCTTGTAAATATGAAACGGCTAGTTCACTGCAGAAGGGAGCCTTCTCTGGTTCTGATTTTCCTCCTGTGTTCCATCATTCACCATGGGAGGGGAACTTTGTCCTGCTGTCAGAATAGATCTTCCCAGTTTGGTTTAATCCAAGGCTGCTGTCCACATGCATTCTTCTTCCTGAATTAGGAGAGTGGCAGGGAAGTGAAACATCTTAATTGCATTTTGAGCTGAAGTTTGAGAGCAGTGTTACACGAAGACCACTTTTTCTTGCTAAATGTGAGAGGACAACGATCCTTTTTTTTTTTTCCCTTCTGTGTCTCCTCCCCCCCCTCCCCCCACCGCCCCTTCTGGCTCAGATTTTTAGATGGCTGTAACCAAAAAGCCAAGTGTGTGTCCCTCTGTCTCCAGGTTTGGAGCTGTTCTAGCAGAGCAGAAGCAGTGGAGGGTTCTTCAGTTCCCTTAGATGGGCCAAAGTTCAGATACTAAGTCTCTTGCTGTTGGCTTAGAGGCACTTCTAAATAACTAGATCCTGGATTGCTAACTTCAGTGTTCCCTGTAAACGGCATTTGTGCGGCCACTTGAGTTTCAGATGCCACCCAGCTTATTAGTAGAGTGCCCACAGCTAGGGTTTTGTTTCTGCTGGTGGTGCACATAAAATTATTCTGCACATGGATGCAAAAGATTAGAGGGAACATTGCCTGTATTGCTTCCTAAATCCATGTTTTCCCCAGTGGATTTTAGGCATATTCTTAGAAACCATCTCACTCTTCCAACCTTGAGTTGCTCTATCTGCATTATTCCCCCTCCCCCTTCTCTCTCTCTCTCTCTCTCTCTCTCATATTCATTCATAATATTTTTTTCCTGCAGGACGACAGAGTGATGTGATCACATCACTCTGCGTCTCACAACCTCCCTGCTGCAGACGCTGTTCAGGGACCGACAAAGCCACCTGGCAGCCCAACCTGGGCAGACTGCCTCTTGAAAGGCTGCAAGCCAGAGCTGAGCAGGCAGGACCCTTTGGAGACAGAATCTGCCCAGACCGGGCTGGGCTGCCAGGCGGATTTGCCAGTCCCTGAACAGTGTCCGGGGCAGGGAGTGATTCCATCCATGGCCTGGGTACTGCTCCGGATCAGCCTGCTGCAAGAGAATGGGGCTGCAGCAGCGCTGCTCCCATTGCTCAGAGAGGAAACTCCAGGTAGAGGCTCGGGGCAGCTAGACCTGGGGACATTGGAGACTTTCCCAGCAGCGCCATGCGAGAGCAGGCCATGGGGAAGTAACATTGGGATTGGTCCTGCCTTGAGCAGGGGGTTGGACTTGATGACCTTGTGAGGTCTCTTCCAGCTCTGAGGAGGAAAAGGGATAAGGGTGTGTGGGGGAATGGTTGAGGGGATGGTGAGAGGGATATAGGAATGGAGGCAGGGGGATGGGTAGTGTGCGTGTACAGAGGGGAGGGGTTAGGGAAGGATGGGAGTATAAGAATATGGAGGAAGGAGATGTGTGTGGGGATCAGCAGTAGGATGCAAGTAACCAGTCAACTATCCGATAAGCAAAGGCTTATCAGATAGTTGACTAGTGATACGACTAGTTACTTCCCTTCCCCCTTGCTGCCTCTATCATAGAGAGGCAGCAGTGGGGGGGACCAGGTGCTGGGGGGAGCCTTCCTAAAAGCTAGTTCCCCCCAGCACCCTCTCCATGGAGGGCAGGGGAGGTAGAAGCACAGTGGGAAATGGCATGATTGGGGACTGGAGCAGATACCAGTTCTGCTACAATTCTGTTTTTTAAATGTACAAGAGCCCCATAGAATATCCAAAGCAGAAGCCGCACAGGGGCAGTGGGGTAGTGGAGGAAATCCCATCGACTGTTCGATTAGTTAATCTAAATTTAACATGCCTCATGTAATGTGGGGTGGGGAGGAGGAGGGATTAGGGAGGATGGGCGGGGGTAGGAATGGAGGCAGTGGAATGGAGGACAGAGGTGGGGCTAGGGATGGAAGGAAGGGGGTGGGCTATTTTATTGGCAGGATTGTGGGCAGGGGGGACTTGCTGTGAAGGGCTTGAGTAGGTGGGATGGGCCAAGAGGGTTGAAATAGAGGGACCCATCCCGGGGTGAGAGTGGAGAAGGGTGCAAGTGTCTTGGAAGGATGGAGTGCTCAGCTGGGCTCAGTGCGAGATTAACAGGATCTCTGGCTGCAAAAGTGGCCAGTCAGAAGGCAGGTTGCCTCCTAGTAATTAAGTAAAAGTTTCAAGCACCTAAATGGTTTCAGAACTCAGTGGGACTTAGGCTTCTCGCTCATTTAGGCACTTCTAGAAACTAGAATCTTTGAGGCATCTCAAAGCTTAGGCCAGGGCTGGTCAAAATACAACCTGTGGGCTGGATGTGGCCAGCCAAGCCACTGGATCCAGCCCATGAACACAGTGGGGAGCCCCAGACAGGCTCCCTGCTTACCCCACCTGCATGCTGCTCAGAAAAGCAGTTGCTGGACTATTTTTCTTGCATACCTGTGAGCCTGGAGGGGGAGGGGAAGAAGGCTTCATGAGCTGCTTCCACCTTCTTGGACAATCCCATTGGCCAGTTTCTGGCCACACAAAGCACCATGCTTTCCCTTCCGCGTGCACACC
>CM057845.1:134177922-134192567 GCA_030068395.1 Apalone spinifera | reverse complement strand
AAAATCATGAGTGGTGTAGAGAGGGTGAATAAAGAAAAGTTATTTATTAGTTCCTGTAATAGAACAACTAGAGGACACCAAATGAAATTAAGGGGTAGCATGTTTAAAAAGTAATGAAAGTTCTTCACACAGCATGTAGCCAACCTGTGGAACTCCTTGCCAGAGGAGGCTGTTATAGTCCTAGCCTTCACAGAGTTTATAGAGAAGCTAGATAATTTCATAGAGGTTAGGTCCATAAAAGGCTATTAGTCAGGGGATAAAAATGGTGTCTCTGGCCTCTGTTTGTCAGAGGCTGGAGAAGGATGGCAGGAAAATTGCTTGATCCTTGTCTTCAGTCCACCTTCTCTGGGGCACCTGGTGCTGGCCACTGTCAGCAGACAGGCTACTGGGCTAGATGGACCTTTGGTCTGACCATCTGACCTTATGTAACCAGTCAACAACCTTTTGTGCTTAGGAAAGGGCTTCTACAAGTTGCACCTCTAGAAACCAGGCACTTTCTGGTCTAGCAACATCCATGGTCCAGCAGGACCTAGACCACAGAGCCTAATAGCAGATGGGCCAGCAACCTAGTTGAGGAAGGGACTGGTGGCAGAGGACACCCTCTTTAGTCTGGCAAATTCACATGTGTTATACAACCTATGCTGCTGTATTAACCTCAAATAGTAAGCACTACATTGTCATTTAAGCTAGTCCTAACAAAACATGCTTGTTGCCTCAACTTCCTGAGCACCTAATGCACTTTTTAAGGCCAAATTAGTCATCTTTCAACTTCAGCTCAGACACTAGCAGAAGACACACTAATTCAGTGTCTAACCAAACTTATATAAATGTGTAATAATCTGCATGCTACTCAATGAGTGTACTTCAAAGACCATAGTAACAATATACTTATTCCCTGTGGATTTAAGTGAATAACCCTTAATAGTTGGAACAATACTTGAAGGGTTTGTAGGCAGACACGTAACCAGTTAGCTCAGTGAATGTCACTTCTGCCCGTCATGCTTGGAGAGAAGAGGCTGGCACAGCCATTAATTTTAAATGAGATAATAGGGAAAGACCCCTATGCAATTTATGCAGCAGCAGTTTGAAAAAAAAAATGCAACCCAAATCAGCTTTGTTTTTGTTGGGGGGGGGGAGGAGGGAAAATGGGCAGGGACCCCACACAGTTGAAACACTAGGGCTATGTCTACACTCACTGCTTCTTGCACAAGAAATATGCAAATGAGGCTAAGCATGGAATATCACCAAGCCTCATTTGCATACCTAATGAGCCACCATTTTTGCAGAAGAGGCTTGTGCACCAGAAGGAGTCTACACTGCTCCATCTTGCGCAATAAAAACCCCCTTGCACAAAGCCGCTATGCAGCTTATTTTCAGGAATTGCGCAAGAAGGGGCAGTGTAGATGCTCCTGGTGCAAGAGCCTCTTCTGCAAAAATGGTGGCTCATTAGGTATGCAAATGAGGCTCAGCAATATTCCATGCTTAGTCTCATTTGCATATTTATCACGCAAAAAGCTGCAAGTGTAGACATAGCTAGGTCTTGGTCCCAGTATTAAACTTTGTTAGAGTAAGTTATAGGCTAAATCTCACAATACTGCCATCCCCAGCATGAGAATGGAAACCCTGTCTAACTTCCTGTATGACTATCCATGGCCCTGCGTGAAGAATTTTTACTGTAGGAAAAACTGAGCTTATACCACCCCAAGGCCAAATTTAGATTGTCCGCATTTCATTTTGTTGTTCATAACTTTAAAAGGTAACTTTTAAAGAGTGTTAAAAGGGCATCCTCTCACACAACAAAACTGCTCCATCTCTCCTGTTTCCCTAAGCCAAAAATAACTGGATCAAAAAATCTCACTGTGTTATAAGTGTCACAGGTATTCTACACACTTAAAGAATGGCAGGTGGAGAGAAGTGACATGTGGAAAGTATTAGTAAAAAAAGCCTCTCTAATCATATCAGCATTTTCACAGTGTAAAAATCTGAGGGAGAGGTAGAAAAAGAATCCAGGTGTAACTCCCAGACTGATTTACTGTGCTACACTACTTGCCTTCATGCCCCGGTTAATTCAAATTTGGAGCCTCTCAAACGTGGGCAGCACTGATTTTCTAAACTCAAGTTACCACCACGCTATAAAGTAATTCCAACTGCCAACATCTAATGGATTGAATTAGACTTTCACGACTGGAAAAGTATCATGTGCTGCATACCAAAATGTGGTTCTTTTGAAAAGTCACCACTGAGTAGACTGAAATTTTCCAGAAAGCATTTAAGAAAGTTATACCTCATCTAAAACTGGCAGGAGGTAGTTCTGCATCCCAACAAATCTTTATATATAATAACATTTTTCGTGCAGGATGATGAAGTGACAATCACCTCATTCTGCATCGCCTCTCCCAGCCTCCGCAGAGTCAGAAGAGGTGGCTCGGGGCAGCAATGGCAGCCGCCTCTGGCCCCGCTTCTACTTCCAGGTCTGGGGTCCCAACACTCCGCAACCCAGTGGGGAACTGCCACAGTTGTGCTCCCACCCCACAAGATTGGAGCGCCAGCCATGGCTTCCTGCAGGGGGTGGCGGAGAGAGGAGAAAGCCCCCAGGTTGTGCGCCAGATCCAGCTTGCGCTGCTATTCCCCTCGCCACAGCAGTGTGCTCTCATCTTGTGGCAGGAGGAAGGACGGACACAAGGCTAGAGCACCATGCAGGTGGCAGCCTGCCAAGGCGAGAAAGCCATGGTGATTCGCTGCTGGGTCGCAGAGCCAGAAGCAGAAGCAGGGCTGGAGGCAGCTTCCCCAGTGGAGAAAGCCTCTGGTGCTAAGGAGTACCCACCCCCCTGCACTCCCAGCACCTGACCCACAGCCCTCCCCTGCTGCACCCCCAACCCACTCCTGTCCCCTCCCCCCACCAGACACCCTGCCCTCCAGCCCATTCTCCTGCACCCCCCCCACCCCGGCCCCAGCCTGCTCCTCCCTACTCAATCAGGGCCCAGCCGCAATGTCCTGTCCCTAGCCCCGATCCTGGGGCAGGCCCTGCAGTCCAGCCCCCATCTGGCCACAGGAAGGGCTGGTGGCAGCCCCCTTCCTGCTGCAGCACAGGTAGGAGTGGAGGCCACGATCTGGCTGCAGCGGAGAGATGGGAGGTTGGCAAGTATAGTAAGCAGGGGGCACAGTCCTCTAGTCATCCCTAATAAGTCTGGAAAGCCTGGACTTGCAACTAGTGACAGGCCCTTATTGTACATAATATGATTTTCTACTTAGAATGACAGTTATACTGCTATACACCCGGCGCAACAAGAGGATCACTTGTCAGAGACACTGCTTAGAGTCACTGGGTAAAGTTAATGAATTTTGTCACTGACTTCAGTAAGGCCAGGAATTCAGCCACAAGGCAAAGGGATTAGAAAGCAAAAATGCATTGTTCAGTAGAACAGTCCAGCGTTTTTATGCTGTCACTTACAGACTCAGACAAAGATCAGAAGGGACCATCATGATCATCTAGTCTGAGATCCACATCTCAGACTACAGGACCTCACCACTCACTCCTGTAACAAGCCCTAACTACCTGGCTGAGTTACTGGAGTACTCAAATCATGGGTGAAAGACTTCAAGTTACAGACCCACCATTTACACTAGTTTAAACTTGCAAGTGACCCGTGAGTCAGACACCCAATGCAACATGACACGTCTTTAAAAACAAGACCCTTGGGAAACCTGTTTTGCCCACCAAACCTACTGTTGCCTCAAACTGTCCTGTCTAATGGCCAAACAGTCCTTACTTTGAGGGCCATATTAGAAGCATTATTATTTGATTAATCAGTTTGATTCTCTTTAGAAAGACTAGCATAAAAAAAAAACCCCACCAAACCACAACCTGCTAAAGAAAATGGACGGGAAGGCATTTACCCATCCATGTACCACATGTCACTGAAAAAAATACTCCAAGAAAGCATGAGAGAGTCAAAACTTCAGCCCTCCCTTTTCAGTATGTCACATTTAGTATTAACAAGTAGGTGCATTGACACAGAAAGGCTCTAGTCATGACTGTTGGCCCTGTACACCAGAGGCAGGCCCTGCATTGTCCAGCTATATGTATAGACCAAGACCCCAAACAGGAGTCCCACTAAGCAACTGAGATAAAATGTCTGCATCTGATCAGACTCTTGCCAAAAGTACATTTATTAGGAACTTGCTACAAACCACAGGGTGAAAGACTGGCCCCACCAAACTTAAGGGAACTTTGGCCATTGACTTCAAAGGGTCAAGATTTCAGTCACAGGTTCTATATGTTAATTTACAAACAAGCAAACAAAAATTCCTTTCCCTCCCCCAAAAAAGAGCAGTAAATTACAATTTTATTTTATAGGCATAGCAATAGAACATACTAAGTTGTATAAATCTAGGTCCCATAGTAAATTCAGAGGATTTCATACTGTCACTAAACAAGCCATCCAATGTATGGTATAGTGGGTTGAATTATACTAAGTACAGGAATTGGGACAAAAGCCCATTACAGAAATCCTGCACTGCTATTTTGCAAATACTTCATCTACACAGGAATTCCAGCAGCAATGGGTGCAGAGCAGAACCAAGACAATTCAAGTGTCTAACTTAAAAATAAAAACCACTAAAAGCGTTCAGTTTTTGGTGCCATCTCAATCAAAGCAGTAAATGCTTCCCCAAGCTTAGATCAAGAGAGGATCAGAAATTAAAAACACTCAAACAACCCTCAACAAAACTAATTCCTCCCATTGGAGGAAACACTACCCCTAAAAACTAAATGGTACCCCAAAACACTGCACCAAAATCTATGTTGGATGCATATGAGAGTCACTGAGGAAACAAGACCAAAGCCATCTGGACTTTGGAGAATCCAACACAGAACCTTCCCACCGGCAGATACACAAGAGTACAGCTGTGTAAAACAGAATCAGTGACAATAAATTAAAGAAAGAAACTGGGAGACCCTGCCTAGATGTAAGGCTTGTGCAACCAGTTTTGCAAAGGAAACAGATGGAGAGACATTTGCTGCTCCACTGTCAGAAGTACAAGGGCGTTGCGAAAGATGAGCCCTCCCATCTACAGAATCTGATAGAAACTTTCTATTAAAAAATCTCGAGGAAAAAATAATTGAGAAAAACGAAGGACATAGATAGCATCACATTAGGAAGAAATGTGTCCCTGACATTATGGTTACACTATGAATTAGGGGTGTGATTCCCCCTCATCTCATATACACAGGCTTGTGCTAGCTCTTGTTGAACTAGTGAGACTATAAATAGCCGTGTATCTCTGGTGGCAGTGGCAGTGTAAGCATGGCTGAGCTGTGCAAAATCCAACCCCACCAGACACTGCTGAGTATCAGGGTAATGCAAGCATATATATGTGAACAGGGGAACCACACCCCTAGCTCATAGCATAGACAAAATCCCAAAACATTAGTATGAAGTCTGAAGGGAAACTGAATGCTTAGATTGTAGCAGAGCTGTTTGGGAACTGAAATTTCTGTTCCATGGAAAATTCTGACATTTACAAATAAGGTCCCAATTAAGAACAAACAGCCAACATTTTGAAATGTCCCACAATATTAAGATTCCAAATTGTTTTGATTTGTGTCCAGTGAAGCATTTCAATTCAGTAGTGTCAGAGCATTTCAAAAGGTGCTCATTTTGCCTCCTGTTGTTTGGACTGATTTCATTTTGACTTTTATATTAAATAGTATTAAATTAACACTAATATCATAACTGTGTATTTGATCGTCTGTGTATAAGTAAAAAAAATACATTTCCATACTTACACTATTTTCCATCGGAAAATTATTAAAAATCTGCAGTTTTCCATGAAATGTTTTGATGTTGACAAGTTTAAAAGGGAAACTTGGAGCTATCTCCAAGCTCTTTGAGAGCAGGGGCCATCTTACTATTGCATGTTTGTGCAGTGCCCAATAGCTCTATGACTAGAATGGTAATGTACTATTTTTTCACAAGTACCTAAGGTTTTTGTCTTTTTCAGTGTTTGGCAGCATTGTATAACTTGTCACACTAATACATAATTTTGAATTCAGCTTGACTTATGGCAAGGCCTATCTGCCATGAAACGGTGGTTTCTTTGTACAGTAGTGACTATGTAAAAGCTTCCATTGCATTCAGTAGAGCTGCTACTTCTTTATTGCTTACGTGGTATATTATCAACTGTAATATCTGAACACTTGTCCATGTGGACAGATTGACTCAGCTATAATTTTCTACATTAAAATGAATTCTGTCTCTGCACTTGGTGATAAAAGCACCTGAGTTTCCAGAGTGACAGGCACACTAAAACACCTAAGAAATACAGAGAGGGGAGACAGAGAGAGAGACAGAGAGAGAGAGAGAGAGAGAGAGAGATTTAAAGAAACTCCCATAATAGCTGAATTTGAGAACAAGCAATAACATGCATATACATAACATCAATAATGTTTTGTAAACCAGAGGTTTAAGCCTTAGAAATTTAGGGTTCTTTTCCCACCTCTCCCCCCACCCTTTCAACCTGTTAAAGTCCAAACGTAGAACACAAGCTGTGTGTCAGAGACCCAAAATTAAGGGGACAAAAAGTATTCATGTAGGAAATTTAAAATCCATTTCTTAGGTGTAAAAAACTCTGTGTAACCTTGGTCAAACATAATTATGCATTTCTGATTTAACTAATTTACAGCACTAAATGGAAGGAGACACCAAATGTGTGTGGAATGTAGATTAGGGATGTCAACCTAGCCTGGGCTTATTGGTTAATCTTGCTGACTACATGCACTCTCCCTACCCCTTGCTGCCTCTGTATCAGAGGCGGGGGGGGGGGGGGGGGGGGGGGGGGGGGGGGGGGGGGGGGGGGGGGGGGGGGGAGAGGCAGGGGAGGCAGGAAGAGTGGAAGACAGTGCCTGTGAGGAGCTGGCTTAAAAGCTGGCTCCCCATGAGTACTGGATTCATCTCTCACCCCCACACCGCTGTCTCTGATAGAGAGGCATCAGCGTGGAGGGTGATGGGGGCAGGCTGGAGCTGATACGTGCAGGGAGCAAACTTTCAAGCAAACTTCCCGCACTTGCTGGCTCTGCGGACCCACCTGATGCCCCTTGCTGCCTCCTACAGAGGCGGGGGGAAGGGGGAGGGGAAGGGGAGAAGACAACAGTGCTGGAAATAGTCATCTTAAAAGCCGGTTCTCCCTACCACTGGCTCCCCAGTGCCGCCTCCTCCTCTCCACCTCTGCGCTGCTGCCTCTATTAAAGTCAGCTCAGACCCTTCACAGACAGGGGCTGCTACCACCCCTTTCTGTTGCCTCTGATAGAGAGACAGCAGTGCTGGATGGCAGGGGGCTCCCTGGGAGTGGGGCTGGGAGCACACTGGTTGCCAGTTCCGCCTCTGGGGACTATGAAATAGTCGTGTAACTGCTAAGATATCATGCGGTTACACAACTATTTAATTACACAATATCTAAAATCCCTAATGTAGTTGACTTGAGGATTTTGAGATCTATAGCTCTGCTACCAACTTGCTGTGAAATCTTGGGCAAAGTCACTTAATCCCTGTGACCATCAGTTTCCCAATTCACTGCATGGGAATAATACTTCATTAATGATTATAAAATGCTTTGGTACATCTAGATGAATGTTGCACTTAAAATCTGTGATAGAGATGCAGCCATGTCTTTCTGGCCCATGAAAGCTCATCACCTAATAAACTATCTTGTTAGTCTTTAAAGTGCTACATAGTTCTGTCTTTTGTTTGCACTTAAAATCTATACAACTAGTAATAACAGCATTAACTACAGGTGTCTTAGTTCTAAGAAGTGCCCTATTTATTATGGCTTGGGCCCCCACCTGCATGGCCTTGCTGAAAGGGAACTCTCACACACTAATGGCTCACTCAATGTCTAGAGAATCTCTATTAAGACAGCTTTTATTGCATTGTCTGACACTCATACAGAATGTACTGACAAACTTCAAAAGGCAGAACAAGCACAATAAGTACGGTATAATGTACAAACGGTGTGTCATTATGTTCTTTCCAAATACAATTATGTGGATTAGCTGCCACAGATTCACAGTAAAATCTGTTAACAATTTACATATATATGGTATGGAGGAAGGATTTGTTTTTCTAAGAACTTATTCTCAGGAGCTGTGCATTGCTGGGTAGATGCTGCCATGATAAATGTGACACTGTAATCTGTAGCCAACAGTGCCCATCTACTTCCCCTGTTATTATGATCTATTTAGTGAATTAGCGCTTGTGAAAGATGATGCATTGTTAGCTTTAGAACAAGGCCAAGTTGTCAAAAGTAACTAGTGATTTTGAGTGCGTCTATTCTAAGTCCCTTTGGGGTGGCCCAGTTTTCGGAAAGTGCTGACTCATGCCACTATAGAAACAAGTTCCTTTATGATACCGCTTGTGGGGTATCAAAAATGGAGGCAGACAGATCGCTAGTCACTTTGAAATATCTGAGCCTGCAGTCACTCTACTTAGAATCCAGGTACAGCACAAACAGGAGGAAAGAAAACTTCCCCCACACAACGCTAACGTGTCTCAACCTTTAGCTGGTAAGGGCAATATAGACTGTATGGTCTACTCAAAACTTTGGCCTCTTTGCTATCAACAACCAGGCCAATTAGTGGCAAACACGGTGACTTTTGTCTAGGGACATTTATTCCATCAGGAACAACAGTGAGACCAACCAATCAAACTCATATTGCACAGGCCACCCATTTGTCCTTAAATGGTGGTCACTTCCAGGCACATTCATTCACTCCCCAGAGATAGGTTTGAAGCAGAAGACACATGGTTCCATATCCCATTACTAATCCCAGCAGCCATCTAACCACTAAGGAAAGCTGGTTTATAACATGCAGATAAGGCCACTCTGCTTCCTTCTCCTATGTAACGTGGGAAAAGAACCATGATATATTCTGACTCCAGCAAGACCCATGAGAGAGAGCTCTAAATCTGCTGCATTCCACAGTGGACACAAACTCGCTGCAATCCTAGGACTAAAGAAGATAATTCCTTCCTTAAGCTTCCAAAGTGCATTGTAAATACTCTTTTCCAAACTTTCTACCCTTAGCTGTTTCAGGAGTTTACACAATTGTGCTGGCAATAATGAAATCCAACAACACACTGACTGTATCACTCATGCAAACACTTCTCTTCAACAGTCATCTGAAGAAGTGGGCTGTGCCTAGGAAAGCTAATGATACCATTTATGCTTGTTAGTCTTTAAGGTGCTGCTAGACTATTTATTGTTTTTTATGTTTTTCCTGTTACAGACTAACTCGGCTACCACTCTGAAGCTTTTCAATAGTGTGCATCCTGAGAACAAAGAAGGGTCAGACAGGAAATTAAAAAGGAAAGCAAACCAAGCAAGCAAGCATCCCAAGGAAAGAGGTCTCTTAAGTGTAGGAAACAGCAAAGAATTTAATAGGGAAAACACAGAGAAATTCACAAGGGAGAATATTCCCAAGAAATGGAAACTCCCCCTTAAAAAATAAAGGGGAATTTAATGCTAATGCAAGGTGCTAGGTAGCTAGACAGCCTTAGAGACTAATGTTCTGTGTTTAAACATGAAGTAGGTACAGAACAAGCAGTAGTAGCATACCTTGGTACACAGGCAGATTAAGACTTATTGGGGCCCTGGGCACAAAGAAAATTTGGGCCCCACGTGCCTTGGGGCACTGAAACCAGGCAGGCCAGAGAAGCCACAGCTCCCCTTCTTTTTAACATGGAAATAGTAGCTTGAGGCAGGTGTGTAATGGTGGTGGTGGAAGGACTACACTTCGCAGCAGAGGAGCTGATAAGGTGACCAGCTCCCCCACCACTAAGCATAGCCCCTACTCAGGGCAAGTGGAGGGTCAAAGGCTCCCCACAGCGACCCAGGTCCCTGGGAGAGTTCTTACCATAGCCCAACTCCAGCTTTTTGCCTGGCCAGAGGGCAGGGCCACAGTTCCAGTGCAAGTGCTTCCAGTGCTTCTGACAGGGCCACTGAATTGGCCAGGATCCCATGGGCCTGTGCATTAATCTGCCACTGGCTTGGCAAAATGCCTCAGCCCTGCTGAGAAAAATCCCTCTGAAGTTGAAAGGGCAGTTGTTATTCATGGTCCATTCATTTTGGCCTCTCATCTGAAACAGTTAACTCCAGGGGATCAGTTTCAGTTTTGGTAGTGGTGGTTTTAGCAACGTAGACTCTTTCCCCGTAGAAACTAGCTTAAGACTCCTAACTCATTTCATATGTATAGCAATTTCCAGTCATTTCTAACCTGAGCACAGCTGACTTAGAATCATCAACCAAAGGATGGAAGGCTCCGTAGTCTATTATTAATTCAGAGCCAGGCAGTGCCCCTCCAGCAGGCTGAGAGAAATGCATGCAATTCATCAAAGCTATCTCCGAAACAATTTTGACACTGTACCCATACTGAACCAGTGGCACGGCTCCAGGAATGTGATCCAGATAATAACATGATCCATGTGACATTTACTGAAGCATGGCACTGAGGTCTTATAACTCCTTAGGAATATCTCAATTTGAAATGACTAATGGGAACTCAAATACCATTTTGGTCATTAAAGCTGCTCTACATCTGCTGAGACTTGGCTGCACTTTGTGATGGCTAACACTGAGTTCTGTTTCAGATGCTATTGATTCAGTGCAGTATTAATACTATAGCATGGATTAAAAAACACTCAAAAACTCTTGCATTTTTCCAACACTTCCCATCCCAAAGGGTTTTAGGAATCACAGAACACTAGAACTGAAAGGGACGCGAGAGGTCATCAAGTCCACCCCCTACCCTCATGCCAGGACCAAGCACTGTCTAGACCAGTGTTTCTCAACCCCTTTCTTAAAATAAAGAACCCCCTTTTAAAAACAACTATAAGTATCCCCTTTTTAAAAACAAAATTATAAGTATCCCCCCCAGTACGTACAGTTTTCAGAAAACTTTTTTTCTACTATTGCAACACATTTGTTTAAACAACTTAATTGTAGGTGGGTGGGTGATGAAATTTTTGGGTGTAAAAAGTAGAAAAATAATAAAGTACTGTAAAACTTAAAACAAAAATTCTGTTTTCTCCAAATTTCAGTTGTGTTGACGTACCTCCCCCCCTTCCCCCGACTTCTCTCAAGTACCTTTAAAGGTACTTGTGCCACTGGTTGAGAAACACTGGTCTAGACCATCCCTGATAGATGTCTATCCAACCTGCTCTTCAATATCTCCAGTGATGGAGATTCCACAACCTCCCTGAGGCAATTTATTCCAGTGTTTAACCACTGTGACACAGTGAGGAAGTTTTTACTAATGTCCAACCTAAACCTCCCTTGCTTCAATTCAAGCCCATTGCTTCTTGTCCTAACATCAGAGGCCAAGGAGAACAATTTTTTCCTCCCTCCTCCTCGTAACACACTTTTAGATATTTGAAAACTGCTATCATGTCCCCTCCCAGTCTTCTCTTTTCCAAACTAAACAAGCCCAATTCTTTCAATCTTCCCTGATAGGTCATGTTTTCTAGACCTTTAATCATTTTTGTTGCTTTTCTCTGGACCTTCTCCAATCTCTCCACATCTTTCTTGAAATGTGGTGCCCAGAACTGGACACAATACTCCAACTGTGGCGTAATCAGTACAGAATAGTGCAGAAGAAAGACTTCCCATGTCTTGCTCTCAACACTTCCAGAATCATGTTTGCTTTTTTTGCAACAGTGTCATACTGTTGACTCATATTTAACTTGTGGTCCACTATGACCCCTAGCTCCTTTTCTGCAGTACTCCTTCCTAGATAGTCATTTCCCATTTTGTATGTGTGAAGCTGATTATTCCTTCCTAAGTGGAGTACTTTGCATTGGTCCTTATTAAACTTCATCCCAGTTATTTCAGACTATTTCTCTAATTTGTCCAGATCATTTTGAATTACGACCAAGGCTCGACAAACTAATTTCAGCCACGCTCCCCATTTACCGGCGGCGTGCGCGTGAGCAATGAGGTTCTTGCGCATGCGCAGTGCAGGGCTGGAGAGCGGCTTTCATTGCCTTTTGTCAAATCCTGATTATGACCCTATCCTCCAAAAAACCTGCAACCCCTCCCAGCTTGGTATCCTTTATAATCATACTCTCTATGACAATATCTAAATTGTTGATGAAGACATTGAACAGAACTGGTCCCAAAACAGATCCCTGCAGAACCCTACTTGTTATGTCCTTCTAGCATGATTGTGAACTGCTAATAACTACTCTCTGAGAACGGTTATCCAACCAATTATGCCTCTGCCTTATAGTAGCCCTTTTTAGGTTGCATTTCCCTAGTTTATTGATAAGAAAGTCATGTGAGATCATATCAAATGCCTTACTGAAGTCTAGGTATACCATATCTACTGCTTCTCCCCTAGCCACAAGGCTTATTATCCTATCAAAAAAAGCTGTCAGATTGGTTTGACATGATTTGTTCTTTACAAATCCATGCTGGCTGTTACCTATCACCTTATTATCTTCCAGATGTTTGCAGATGAATTCCTTAATTACTTGCTCCATTATCTTCCCTGGTCTAGCTGTTAAATTGACTGGTCTGTAGTTTCCTGGGTTGTTGTTCATTCCCTTTTTATAGATAGGCAATATATTTGCCCTTTTCCAGTCTTCTGGAATCTCTCCCCACTTCCATGATTTTCAAAGATGATAGCCAAAGGCTCAGATACTTCCTCTATCAGCTCCTTGAGTATTCTAGGATTCATTTAATCGGGCCCTGGTGACCTGCAGACATCTAACTTTTCTAAGTAATGTTTAATTTGTTCTTTTATTTTAACTTCTAATCCTACCTCATTTCCACTAGCATTCACTTGGCATCTATCACCATCAAACTTCTTGGTGAAAACCAAAACAAAGACATTCCTAAGCACCTCTACCATTTCCAAGTTTCCTGTTATTCCCCTACCCTGTCCTTGGTCTTCCTCTTGCTTCTAATATATTTGTAGAATGTCTTCTTGTTTCCTTTTACAAACTGATGTACATACAAGGGAGTCATTTTATGCACCACTGACATGCATCCACCTCAAGGGTGAGACATTGCAGTTATTTAACAGTTTACATCATACCTCTCAAGCCACAAAGAAGCGAGGTATAACTCTTCCAAATAAAGTGGCAAAAAGAATGTAGTTCCTTGTTGGACTTTGGTCAGTTCATGAAGGTTACACCCCTTTCCTTCTTACCAAGGAATTTGTAAGAAACAAAACTGATCAGGGAGGGCCAATCTGAACTTTTCATACATTCTGGCAGGTTCTAAATTAACTTGGATTCAACAACATAAAAGACCTGGGCTTCATGGCAGAGAGATCAATGAACAGCTCTTTTCAGTGAGCACAATGAAAAAAGAAACAATGGGTAAAGCAAAAAGAGGGGACACTGCTTTCATCGATAGAGAACAACACTGAAATGTTATGACATATATAGTGCCCATCTATAAAAAGGGAAATAACAACAACCCAGGAAACTACAGACCAGTCAGTTGAGCACATGCTCATCTCAAATATGTGTTCAGTTATGGTTAGCCCATCTCAAAAAGTTACAGATAAAGTATAAAAAAAAAAAAAGGTTTACAGAAGGACAATTAAGACAATTCCATGTCTTAATTTTTACACTCGTGAATATGAAAAAGATTAGATTCACATCTTAGATGGGAAACACATAAGAGGGGACATGATAGTGATACATGGATAAAATGAAAGCTACAGTAGAGATAAATTGGTGATGCTAACTTACTCTATTTAATAGTATTAAAAAGGGGATATAGTCAATGACATTAAAAGTTACATTTAAAATGGATATACCAGTACATCGCTAACTTGTAGAATTCATTGACAAGATACTGAATTCAAGAGAAGTTCAGACATTTATAGGTATATTTCTAGACATTTATATGTATAATAAAAAATCCACAGTTAGATAGGTCAATCTTTTATGAGAGAGATGATATTTGCATGCTTCTGGACATAGGCCAACCATTAAGAGCCTTTGGTTAGGAAGAAACTATGATTGTCAATTAATCACCAATAATGCATGTAATTAACACAAAACAAA
Organism: Apalone spinifera; assembly: GCA_030068395.1. Taxonomy (NCBI): domain Eukaryota; kingdom Metazoa; phylum Chordata; order Testudines; family Trionychidae; genus Apalone; species Apalone spinifera. Next base: position 134,178,495 of record CM057845.1, on the reverse strand, counting down.
CTAACTAGATTAAAAAAGTCATAATTAATTGCAGTTTCAATCCCACTGTTAAGCAATAAGAGAATACCAATTTAAATTTATTATAAATATTTGTGGATTTTCTCTACATTTTCATATATGTTGAGTTCAATTACAGCGAAATATAAAGTGTACAGTCCTCACTTTATACTACTTTTGTTACAAATATTTGCTCTGGAAAATAACAAAAAAAATAGTATTTTTCAATTCATCTAAGGACCGTAGAGCTATCTCTTTACGGTGAAAGAGAAACTTACAAATGTAGGGGTTTTTTACATAACTATCCTAAAAAAATAAAACCACATAAAAGGCTAGCGCAGTGGTTGGCAACCTGCAAACCATGATGTATGACCCACGAGACATTTTGTTTACTGTTGCCCATGTGCACTATGGCCAGATTCTGCTGGTTTCCATCTGCATGTTTCTTTCCCTACCTCTATGACTACAGTGACAGACATGTAAAGTAAAGGTATATGAAGTGAGGTGTATGCTGATTGCACATAGGGTTGCCAGGTGTCCGGTATTCTACCGGACAGTCTGGTATTTGCGCTCTTT
>CM057845.1:134152806-134176106 GCA_030068395.1 Apalone spinifera | reverse complement strand
GGCAGGGGTTTGGTAGGCATGGGGGGTTCAGGGCAGGATGTGGGGATGTAGGAGTCAGGGCAGGGAGTTGGGTGTGTGAAGGAGCCCAGGGCAGGGTGTGGGAGATGCAGGAGTCAGGGCAGAGGGTGGGGTTGGCTGACAACCGCTCCCCAGGGCCAAATGGGGTGGTGGGGGCTGTGCTGGCCGGCTGGTGGCTGCTTCCCTGGGCTGGGGCACTTGCTGCCTCCCTGTGGCCATTCTATAATATGTCTCTGCTATATCAGTGCCTTCCCTTTCTATTTGATGAGAAAATCGGATTCCAGGCACAACCTATTTTCTTGGCACAACCAAAGCCTGACCTTTCTTTAAGTTACGATAAGATGAAGCTACATACCAAATTTGGTGGTACTAGCTCTTACTGTTTAGAAGGAGTTCTTGAAGAAACAGACTCTCGGGTGGACGGACAGACACAAACTCTCTCAAATATGTAGTAGATGTAGGAAAACATCAAAATATGTATAATAAATTTAAACTGGCATTCCATTTTTGTTTAACGGTATGATTAAAACAGCAACTAATCACCACAATTTTTTTTGCAGCCCTAAAAGAAACTTTGCCTGTGAGCATTTTATTTCATAATTGTCCAGCACGGGTTTTACTCCTCTGTCTGAAGCATCTCATATTGGCCACTGTTAGGGACACAACACTGGACCACACAGCCCTTTGATGTGGTAACTCCTGCATTCAGAACACATTTCAAGACCACAGCATGCAGTTACCAACATAGTCCTGGGATATTGGTTCAATACCAATTCAAACCATACTTCCTGCAACATCTAAGAGGACTCTCATCCACACCCAGTATTTCCCTGTCTAGTTTGAGCAAGTGCTAAAGGAATCATAGCGCCAGGCTACAGGAAAAAATAGCTTTAAAGACTATGTAAATAGCTATAAAATGGCTAACAATAAAAAGCAGGGGGGCTGATTTGCACAGGGGTGGGGCACTCACATTGACTTCAAATGAAGTTCTGGGTGCTCAACACTTCCAAATATCAGGTCCCTACGATGCAGAATTCCCTGCAGGTGACACACATGTGAAAAGGGAAGAGACAAATCCTGTGAGGTTTCCACATTTTAACTGTGTAATTCACAGGAGCAAATGGGAGCACAACTGCAAAAGGGAGAACAAGAGAGTGAGTCTATTCAGCGTGAAGTCACTGCACCAGTGATTTAGAGATTTGCATATAGCTAAGTTTGCTATAGCTAGTGAATATCTATATTAAAGTACCTGAGAAGGAAGATGCTAGTTAGTAAAGGGCAATAAGGTGAGCTCACACCCATTAGAAGTTAAAATGATTACTGCACCAAGGCCACAATCAATGGTACTATTCACTTCTGCTGGGACTGATGCTCTCAGATTGATCCACCAGTAGTCGATTTAGCTGGTCTAGTGAAGACCTGCCAAATCAACTGCAGATTGCTCTCCAGATGATCCCTGTACTCTACCTCTGATGAAAAGAGTAAGGTAAGATAAGTTGACAGGAAAGTTACCCCTGAGGTAACTTGATCTAAGTACATTGCTGGAGTTGCGGACCTAAGGTTGACTTACTGCAGCTGTGTAAACATGGCCCAAGAGGCACATTGGGAGATGTACAGCTAACAAGCTATTCCTAAGCAGCCTGGCACAGATGCAAAGTAACTCACCTAGCCAAAAGGTCTTACTAGGGAACCATATATGCTACAGTTAGTGATACAACAAAGATTATTTCACACCTAAGAAAATGGTAACATTTTATAAACCATAAATAACCTCCTCTTTCAGGGGATTTACTCAATGTTGAGTGTTAATACTACCCCATCTTGCTGTACCCCAAGTGATCTTTCACCTTTTGATTGTTTTACACAACTTTGGCACTCAAAGTACTTTCAAACAATGTAATTAAGTCTCATGACTTTCACTCCCCTATGGAATGGCTCAGGGTTATCACCACTATTTACATACATAGATGGGGAAACCAACACATAGTAAGACAGTGAGACTTGCCCAAAGTTCTACAAGTCAATGAAACCTTCTGTAATAACCAATCATGTTAAGACGTTCTCTGATGTCAATAGCAACATTCCTATTGATTTCAATGAGGTCAGGATTTCATTCAAGGCTCTTTTGTACTACCTGGACTGTAAGCTTTTTAGCTCACATACCCGCTTTGTGTTTGGGCAGAACTTAGTACAGTGGGGCCTGCCTGAGGCATATATTTGGGAAATGTTATATATAACAAAGGAAGTGATTTCTAAAGTTTATGAAAGAACCTTAGCTCAGGATTCTCTGCATTTGTAGTGATTGTGCTAGCTAGGAATAGATGTCAGCAACCTTCATTCCATGTTAACATAGTGTTTTGTGGGCTATATATATTTACATACATTAAACTTATTGATCTAATTCAATCACAGCTATGTATATTAGGAGTAACTCTACTAAGTCAATGGAGTTAAAATAACAAGAGAAGAGGAGGCCCTACACAATACAAGGTATACTTAATAACCTGCCTTGGGGAGCTCTGGGAAGGATGCTATTTAGACAAGTGAATAGTAATAATTCAGTGGGTTCCTAAATGTGTAGTAGTGAACAGAAAACAGCCTTACAGTCACACAGCTCTATACAACACAGGGTACATTTACACTGGTGCTAGCAGGTGTAATTTCCAGCTCCCGTAGACACATCCACATTAGCTCTGATGGAATTAGTGAGCTAAACATAGAAATGTAGTTGTGGCACATGAACAGCAACATCTAGCAGTCCCATGAGAATGTGCCCCTGTTTCGGATGGAATCTAAGAAAGAAGTCAGGCCAAAACAAGCAGGCTAGACAGGCTTTTAAGAAGTCTTAACATCAAAAATTTTAAAAAAAATTCTAGCTCAGCATATTCTCTCTCTCTCTGTATAATATCTATCCATCTATCTGAATATCCCATTTATCATATAGATAAAGTGTTTCTCAACTTTTCTAGATTACTACAACCCTTTCAGAAGTCTGATACGTCTTACATATCCCCAAGTTTCACCTCTGCTTAAAAACAACTTGCTTACAAAATCAGACATAAGTGTCATGGTACACTATTATAGAAAAATTGCTCACTTTCTCATTTTTACTATACAGTCATAAAACAAATTGATTGGAATATAAATATTGTACTTCCATGTCAGTGTGTCGTATACAGAGCAGTGTAAATAAGTCTTTGCTTGCATGACATTTTAGTTTGTACTGATTTTGATAGTGCTTTTTTATAGCCTGTTGTAAAGTTAGGCAAATATCTAGATGAGCTGATGTACTCGCAAAATAGGTGGAATATGGGCTTCATCTTCTATGGCAGCAAAAGCATGTTAGCTGAATGTTTCTAAACACCACTTAAACACACTTTCAGCATGGTTCCTTTGGCCAGTCTAGAGCAGGCATAACCATTTCACTCATCATGTTCAAAGGCTGACGGAGAAGATCTTATTGCCCTTATATAAATCCATGGCCATCCACATTTTGAATACTGCATACAGATGTGGTCTCCTCATCTCACAAAAGATATACCAGCATTAGAAAAGGTTCATAGAAGGGCAACTCAAATGATTAGGGGTTTGGAATGGGTCCTATATGAGGAGAGATTAAAGAGACTAGGACTTTTCAGCTTGGAAAAGAGGAGACTAAGGGGGGATATGATAGAGGCATATACAATCATGAGTGGTGTGGAGAAAGTGAACAAGGAAAAGTTATTTACTTGTTCTCATAATATAAGAATTAGGGGCCACCAAATGAAACTAATGAGCAGCAGGTTTAAAATAAATAAAAGGAAGTTCTTCTTCAGACAGCGCATAGTCAATCTGTGGAACTCCTTGCCTCAGGAGGTTGTGAAGGCTAGGACTATAACAGGGTTTAAAAGAGAACTAGATAAATTCATGGAGGTTAAGTCCATTAATGACTATTAGCCAGTATGGGTAAGGAATGGTGTCCCTAGCCTCTGTTTGTCAGAGGGTGGAGATGGATGGCAGGAGAGAGATTGCTTGATCATTACCTGTTCAGTTCACTCCCTCTGGGACACCTGGCATTGGCCACCGTCGGCAGACAGGGTACTGGGCTGGATGGACCTTTGATCTGACCCAGTATGGCCGTTCTTATGGCAGCAATGAACTAACAGTGCCTTAGGGCTTTATCTTTCCTCCCTAAAGCATCAAAAGAACTAAAAGTAATACATCTACTTTAGGCCTACTATTTTCTTTTTCATTTACTTTTCCATGGAGAAAGTCCTCTTCATTCTTTGTACTGAGTCACCTCTTGTTACCAGAAAGTTACACAGCATAAGGAAACTTTGAGACACAATTCCAGTGCTAGCAAACATGTGCATAGCCACCCCAAATTAGATACAAAAGATTTTTCTGCATTCCAGATTTTTTCTATTCTATGCACATACCTCCTGGATAGCAGGTATTCAAAAACCAAAGTGGTAGAAAACTTATATCACAATCTTTATCATCTCACAAATCTCTATGAAAATTAATTTATATCAAAAAGTGACAGATGCAAATTCAGTCTTTTAAAATGCCTACTGTTTTCATGAAAAGTTAAAAAAAACCCTTTTCATTTGAGATCATTAAAACAATCTTACTATGGATTACGCAGTTCAGTACAGGCCTAGTAAAAAAGACTTCACTGCACAATTGCCATATGACTGGGAAACAATGGCTTCTTTATTAACAATTTAAATGCTCTTGCAAAGAAATACTGTACGAATGGAACACCCTTATTGAAAGGTTCATTGCCATATTCTGCACTTCTGCTGTGTAATGTTTTACAAATTGCATCACCGTGTGAATAGTAAGAGTTAGTTCTCAGAGGCTAGAGGCTGACTGCATGCCAGAGAAGTTAATATGTAACAAACAATGCAGGAGACCTTTGTTCAGAATGTGACACACTGAAATTTCACACTAGGAAAATGTACACTTTTTAGCATCTTTATGCTTTCCAGAGTTATTCATTCACATAGTTTATTAGCGTGTTTATCATTCAAAGTTTGATGCAACAAAAAGATTACTTTAAATATTTGTATCTTTTAACAAAGCACTCTAGTTTTTTACTATTCATTATTGCTACGTGTACTATTGCCCAATAGTCTGAAATTATAAATAATCAAAGTAATCAAGACAAGTCATATAAGGTCTTTCATCCCGCACTGTTACACAAATCACAGATAGGAATTGACCCATCCAACAGTAAAATCAACCTCCTCTGGGGTGGAATTTGGCAGCCATTTGACAGCACGCCAGAATCCCTACCCGATGATTTAAGAGGGGAAGAGAAGAGTCACACTGAAATTTCAGGTCAGCTCTCACCAAGACATTGCATTAAACGCACCTCCCCTTGTGAAAATTGCCGTTAGACATTTAATGACATGGGAGATATTGCATTTTTCCACACTCAAAGAGCAACCACACACTGTTACTCTGAATGATTAATTTTAGATTAAGAGAAACAACAGAAGAATGAAGAAAAATCTCTATAAGAAAGCACAACATGTGCCTCTCTGGACCCTGGTAAAACAAAAAAAGCAGTCATGTAGCATTTTAAAGACTAACAAGATGGTTTATTAGGTGATGAGCTTTCGTGGGGCAGACTCACTTCTTCGGGGTATGCCTCATGAAAACTCATCACCTAATAAACCATCTTGCTAGTCTTTAAAGTGCTACATGACTCCTTTTTTTGTTTTACCAAGATCAGACTAACATGCCTACCTCTCTGTTACTTCTCTGGACCCTGTGTCACAATTCTGCATCACACCTTTGCAGCAGCCCCTACTGACAGCAGACAATTACAAAAATTCAAGTGGAATACATCAAACAGTTAGTCAAACAATTATATGCATCGCTTGCAATCTTCAGCTGCACAACAGCTCCAAATACCACCCTGCCACTAAACACCCTGGTACAGCAGGATCAACTGCCATTCCAGGCCTGGGGGCAAGGAGGGGGCAGCTCTGTGCCTCTGGAAGGGTTGGAGCCTCAGGCAAAAGGGGCATGGTTGAAGGCAGTCAGCCCTTAGTACAACCTGGAGCACCATGCTGGGCCCTCCCTACCCCCAACTTTCAGAGCCCCACGGAGCAGTGCTCCTGCTGCCTTTAAAAAGGGGACTGGAGAGCCCAGCTGTTGTGGCAAGCTGGGAGCTCCAACCCCTTTTGAAATGCTGGGCTCCATGTGCATTGCCCTCTTTACCCTATCCCTGCAGTTGGGGGGACTGCTCCAGTAGTCACACTCCACGCAGCACTGTAAGTGTCTTTGTACAAACTATGCCATTTGTATCATTTGAAAATGAATAACTAACTGATCATTACTCTTGCATGATATATATATATGGGATAGATACTAAGAGTTATGGATTTATGCTGGAAATATATCTAAAATGTGTTCAAGCCAAGCATATCAGTGGGAGCTGGTAAACAGATCTGCCTAGGTCTTGAATACAAATGAGACATGGTTCACCAGAAACACCAGGATTGCAATTAAAAAAAAACTATTAAAGCTCACAAGGCAGTTGCGAGGATGTATGGCTCAGTTTGGCCACCAGGCAAAGACAATGAAGGTCCATTGACATGCCAGATAAACCAAGTGATCAAGCTAACAAGTGGGGAAAGAAATGGCATGTCTACACCCAGCAGGCTGGTGGCATGAGAAATGATGGAAGCCCCATTTTTATAGAAATCATACTGCAGGATGGGAAGCCTACAGGAAGGGAAGAACAGCAGGAGGCCACCTTGCCTCTTGAAACAAAGTCATTGAACTTTGGAAGATACAGGCAAGGATAGAAGCTATCTTTGGCATTCACCATTAGACAGATATAAAAGGCCTGAGCTCTTGCAAGCTAAGAATGATGGGGCCTTCAACCAAGGGTTAGCTGAAGTTTTGGAAACTGAATGTAGATGAGATATACACAAAGATCTTTCCTCTAAGACAACCAGGGAAGCCAGCACCTTGTACTTTTGTGGAAAGTCCTGTCTGAAGGAAAGTTAGCTGTTGCTAGGAAGACGACTGATTGGTGAGAGAAACCATCTTAACCAAAGCCTATACCATGTAAGATTAAGTTTTAGTCTTTTAGGTGCATGTTTTCACTTTTATTTGTGTGCAACTCTTTTCTAACTTTATTCCTTTCACTATCACTTAACTTATGTCCTATTGCTAATAAATGTTTTATTTTGCTACAAATCATCTCTGTGCCACATTAAAGGGAGGAGTGTATTCACCATAGTTGGGTTAATAAACTGTGATTTTTTTGGGTCTCTTTAGAGGAATAAACAAACCTTACTCTTCTTGTGAGCTGCCCCACAGAGGGCTGGACATATCAGGGCAGGCAGTTTTGAAGTAATTCAGGACTGGGAGTATGTTGGGGTCACCATGACCAAGGCTAGTGGAAGCCAGAGTGGGTCTGCGGACAGGCTGCTGGGGTCAGACCTGCTGACTAGGGGCTGCCTAGAACACAGACTCTTGGTGTGTGCCTGCATATGTTGGGGGACTGGTTGTGAGTGACCCAGTGTGGAACTACAACAGCAAAACACGCTGAGAGGCAACCCAGGTTACAGAGCAAATGATTGGATTGAATGCTAGAATATGACAACTGTGTTGAGTATTAATATAAGTATCAATGCTTGCTCTGACTCACCAACATTGTAAGGATAAGGTTTTTTCCTGTAGCCATGTTATAAGGCCTAAGGTTTTTGTCTGCAGCTATATTAGGAGAGAAGCAGCCATTAGCTAAGAAGCTGGAAGTCACATGCTCACATTTCATCTTACTTACATTAAAACAATGTAATATTGGGCTGTTAAAAGGTGATCCTGACCTAATAGTACCAGTCACCAAATAAAGAAACAGATCTTAAGATGGTTAAAGAAAACTTTAATACTTTAAAAAAAAACTCTGATAGCCTTTTGTCCAGCAAGAAACCACTTATCAATAGCTGTGGTTGTGAAATCCTCATTTCTTTATTGTTTTGTCATTATGGTTTCCATTTCTCCATTGTTTTTCTGTATGATCTTTGTTTCTTTGATAGCAAAATCAATTATATATCAGACAGAAACTAAGTACATTCATTAAAATGGCTGGGATATGACTGGTTAAAGAATTTTGCTACAGCATGTTAGGATTGGTTAGTAAAATTTCAGTATAATGATCGATTAAGGTATAGCTGAACAGGACTCAAGTTTCAGTACATAAACTGTGGTGCAAAAAGAAATTCTTGGGAACCAACTCCAGGACACAGCCCCAAACCAGATGCCTTGTGGGATTTTCAAAAGGGCCTCAGCAAATTAAGTGAACAATACACCTTGAAGTCTACCTTATATTCACATTTGATCGGAAAATCACTAGCATTTTTGGCCTTAATTCTGATTCAGAATGTCCTCTGCTTACTTCACCAGAGTCGGGGTGCTCAACATTTTGCTTAATTGGGCTCTTATTTGTCTAATTACAAAGCCATTATCAAAAATACTTTGCTATCTAATATGTGTACACAACTAGGACACATCTTTATACAGTCCATATTCAACTTTGTAAAAGGCCAGACTCTGCTTTCATGTTAAATGAATCCCTGCAATTTGAGTTATTTTGTCATTTTTAACACTCTTTAAAGCTTTTGCCACAAACCAACTCCTGTAAAAATCCTCTTCCATGAATAAAAAAGTGCACTGTTCACTGAATTTGTTCTTACACATTTATTGGTTATAGATCAGGGGTGGGCAATAAAAAAAAAATGGCATCCCACAGGGTTAGTCCTTAGCAGGCCCCCACCTCCATGTTTACTTGCATCTCAGCAGGTATTGGAGGATCGCAGCTCTGGTTGGATGCAAATCGCTGTTCATGGCCAATGTGAGCAGCAGGAAGCATCACGGACACTGGGTCCTGCTGCTCACATTGGCTGTGAATGGCGATTTGCGGCCAACAAGAGCTGCAATCCTCCGATACCTGCGGAGGTGCAAATAAACATGGAGGTGGGGGCCTGCCAAGGACTAACCCTGCGGGCGGATCTGGCCCACAGGCTGGAATTTGCCCACCCTTGTTACAGACAGATGCGAAGGTCCAGATTTTCTAGTGTTCTAGGATTGATTTATACACCTAAAGAAGCAGATAGATTCCTAGCGGGACTTTCAAAAGCATCTAGGCTCCTAATTCCCAATTATTTCAATAGGATTTAAGCACTGAGGCCCTTTTGAAAATTCCACTAGGCACCTATCTGCTTCTTTAGTTGCCTAAATATCTTGGAAAATCTAGTCCCATATAACTAACTATATTATATCTAAAAATGGGACTTAAGTGTTTTTGAAAATATTACTCAGTGTGTAGATGGGCTCAAACCCAAGCTGCAAGTCTGAATGCTCTCAAACTGCAGGTATGTGCTTTGCATCTCAGTTCATATCAGGAACCAAATATCCTTATCTCAGGCCAAACCTACACCAAGATCCTAACTTCCCCCTGAATTTTTTCAAAGGTCAATGCCGCTCTGAATCTAGAGCCTAACTCTTCTTTTCACACTCACCTCAAACTAAAATACCTAAGTTGTGAACTCTGTGTAACACTTAGGCCAGGTCTACACTAGACCTGGAAAGCCGGTTTAAGGTACTTAACTCCAGCTACGTAGAATACATAGCTGGAGTCTGTTTACCTTAAGCCGAGCTTAGCAGCATCCCTACTGCAGGAGGCCGTCGGCTTCCCTTACTCCTTGCAAGGAGTACAGGCGTCAGCCGGAGCTGCCTTCACTGTTCGACTTACGGGTCTGTACTAGACTCACTAAATCAAACACCAGAACATCAATCTTCAATGTGGTTGAGTAAAGATGTGCCCTTAAAGTTATTTGATATGTTTGTCAATAGCTCTCATCTTCTCAAGAAGGGGCAGAATGAAGGTATGTTGGATATTTCTGAATGCTTGATTTTTGGCTTGAACAGGTTTCTTTAAGAGTGCATGAACCATACAAGTTACATTCCTATCTATGGCACTTTAACTGAGTATTGACATACATTTAAATGCCTACGTTTTATTAATGCTACAGCCTTGGTATGTATTTTTTTTGTTATACAGATTAGCAACCTTAACTTTAAAAAAAAAAAGGTTTTTCTTTTAAAATCTGGAAATATCCTCTAAACTGTATATCACATAACCTCGTCAATCAAATTGAGTTGAAAATTTAGATTATTGTTGTATGGAAAACAAGATATTAGTTTCAGCTTTTTTTGAACTGTCAAAAATTACCTGGTTTGCATATTGCCACAAATGTCCCATGCCCCTCAAATTACGTTGGAGCTACCCCTTGTCTTCAAACAGGTAACAGATAGTAAAATTGCGTCTAGGTTTTTTTAGATCAATCATTTCAGCCACTCCTTTCTATACATTATCACCAGTAAGTATATACTGACAAAGACATGCAAGGATACACACAAACACAGAGAGAAATAATTAAGGGCCCTATCCAGGTAGGTGAAGAGCACTAAATAGATTTAACTGTATTCCGATCATCCAAATTATACCAGAAATAAAAACAGAAATTATAATTTCATGAATGAACATATGCTGACTCTAATTACGGCAATGTTTCAGGCTAAATTCCATCTCCTCCCTCCTGCATCAAATCAGTTACCAGAGTTATTCATTAACTTTGACTTGCTTTGTGACTGGCTAAAATGTGAAGTAGTTTGCAGAACAAAGCCAAGAGGTCAGGGTCAAACTACAGAGAACTAGTGACAATGAACTGATTTTTTTAAAAAGCTGCTTCCTCATTTTTCAGCCCCACAGATAGAGTACTACCAGCCAGCTCTGAAAAGTCAGCATGCAGAATTAAAAGTACCTAAAAGTACTAAAAATACCTCTTACTGTCTCTCTCTTTTAAGAGGTTGAAGTACTTTGTTGTAATCTCTGGGCAAGCTGAACAGCAACTGCCCCAAATAACACTCTCCAAATCCAGTTTAGGTTGATCTTTAATCAGTTTATTGGTAATTTTGCAGATGGAGAGAAAGAAAGAGAGCTTAAAATAACCAACACACAGAAACAGGAATATCTAAATAAATCCTATGGCAATCACTGGTACCCTACTACTAAACAGCGCTCAAATATCAGTTGAAGACCCTGTAACAAAGCGGAAAATTCGCATCCCCCCCACAGGCTATTGAAGTATCTCTAAGGAAAAGGTGACAGGGTAAGCAGATATCCCTTCTCCCTCTCAGTCTGACAAAGGCAAAAGTCATGTCTGTATTAGTATTAGGAAACTGCCCCATCTTCAGTTTCCCAGCTGCAAAATGGGAATAATCCTCTCTCTGACCATCTTGTCTATTTAGAATTTACGTTTTTTGGGGCACGGATTGTCCAAAGTCTAGCATGAAGTGGCTCCAAACTTGATTGGGACCTCTAGGTATCACAGTAATACAACCAATAAATAATTCTTCTCTTGCTCTGGATTAAAATTGTCCTTTTACAAACATAGTGGGCCACATTCTCTTCCTGAAGCAGAAGTCTACTCTGAGAGTATCTTCAGGGAAGGGCAAGTGAGATGTAACAACTGGTTATGACTGCCAAGGAGTGCTGGGTTAGAGGCTACCTGGGCTATCCAATGAATGAGCACATATGTTCTCGGTCTGGCTCAACCTTATTTTTGGGGCAGCAACAACTGGCTCCAGACTACCTACCCACCCCTCTGACAGACCAAGGGCTACAGGCAACTCACTCCAGGCAGACTGACTGCCTCTGGGCTTATAGTTTATGTTCTGAGAGCAAAATCTGGCAGGACCCAGGAAGTGAAATGAGTCCATGTCTTATTCAGCAGAAAACAAAATGCAGTTATACAGTAGAGCAGGGCAAAATAAATAAATGCTCACACGTTTTCCCACCATTATGTTTAACACTAATTTTGTGTTTTGTTTTGCAAAGTATTGGTTGCACTTAACATTCCACTTTTTGCCAAAAATGCAGAAGAAAACTTTACTACAAGATTTTCACATTTTGATATGAAATTTTTGGAAGCGACTCAGCCAAGCTGAGGGGTGCAGGAGAGAGAGAGCATGGGTGCATATCTCATGTCAGAGCTAACTTAGGACATGTCTACACTTACCAGAGATCGATACTGCTGTGATCAATGCAGCAGGGTCAATATAGTGGGGCTAGTGAAGACCCGCTAAATTGATGGCAGAGACCTCTATGATTGACTCTTGTACTGCACCAGAATGAGAAGAGTAAGTATGTGAATTGGAGAGTGTCTTGCTTCAGCACAAAGCAGTGGAGACACTAAGGTAAGTTGACCTCAGCTATGTTGACCTCAGTTACATTATTCAAGTAGCTGGAATAGTGTAATTCAGGTCAGCTTACTGTAGTGGTGTAGACATGGCCTCAGGAGATCCCGTGTCATGTCGGTACCCAATCATTACAGCACTGCTTTCTTGGCTAGAAGGAGTGCTGGGATTTGTATATGGTCAGGTTATTGAAGCCAGGGCCTTGCTGGTAGCCAGAGTAGAGGGGCATGCATTTGAGGAGTTCATTTTTTAAACAAGTTATCACAGTGAGGTGATGTAGTGCATTAATAATTCCACACCAAAAAGGTCTGGGCCAAGGGTCAAGTTTCTCGAGTCAAGTTTCTCTTCCCTTTGGGCATTACAAGGGTCAGGGTTTGTTCCACATTAGCCTGAGAACACATTTATCTCCACCATCACTTCATAAAAGTCAATGGCGTTATGCCAGTGAGTAATTTAGTCCAGTCTCATGGAAGCAACAACTGCAGCATCATAACCATGGCAGACTGTAACCATATTTCCATTGAAACATATGAAATGGATTAGACCCTGTCAGCTCCATTATGTAGTGATGGAGAGCCATGAGTGGGACTCACAAGTCTGTCTTTCTACTAGAGAGTGAATTCACATAGTCGGAGGCCCCAAAAATTTATATTTTGAATCCAACCTATTATTAAAATGCTAAATCATTCATCAAAATATAATATATCACCATAACTGTTTGTAATATCAGTGGTTTGTCTTCACAGTCTTTGATCAAAATCCCCCCTTGCTTGTGTTTGGTGTCATCTTGTTGGCTGCACTTCGACGCAACTGTACAGTGTAGAGAGGCTAAAAAAGCACTTTGAAATGAAAGGTGGTATATTACTATTATTAAAGCAATACAGGTCTAGATGAACTACTCAAAGACAGACTTGGGGAATTTATACTGACTCTCTCCATCTCATTCTCAATAAGCTTTTCAATGCAGTCCTTCCCTCAGATCAAGTGTATTATCTCACTACTGTTTCAGCAGGTACACTAAGCAAAGTTGGTTGTATGTGCCAAGACCATAAAACCACCCAGAAGTTCTTTTGTTTCTGCTTAGCTAGATTTTCAGTCAATTGTATTAATTTAAAAACTGACCTTAAAAAGAAGAGTTAGAAGTAGTACATGCATTCTAGGAATCAAAAAGCTCTAGTAATTTATATAACAAGGTCTGTTTTGCTAAGGAATCAGAAAGTACTATTCACTGTTTCATTACATTAATAATGCAACATTGGTGGATGGTCTTCATTATTACTGCTATAGCTCTTAGGCTATGTCAACACAGCCTAACATAACACAGTCTACGTCTACATAGCAAACATTTATTTCGACATAATGTTGAAATAATGTCGAACTGGAGGACTTCTTACTCCAACTTCTGTAACCCTCATTTTACAAGGAGTAAGGGAAGTCGAAGGAAGAGTGCTCTAACTCAGATTTTCTGTTGTGTAGACAGCATCAAAAGCCAAAATAAGCTATTTCGACTTAAACTACACAATTGACGTAGTTCAAGTTGTATAGCTTATTTCAGCTTTATCCCTGCTGTGTAGAGGTGCCCTAATTGTCAGGGCTCGACAAACTATAGAATCTACTTGACCCTGGTGAGTAGATTTCAGCTGCGCGCCCTGTTTACCAGCGGCGCGCGCATGCGCAGTGCGGGGCTGGTGAGAGGCTTTCGACGCCATTTGTCAAGCTCTGCTAATTGTCAGAGGAGAAATGAGTGACAGATGAAAAGTCATAAGGCTGCAAGAACATAAATGATAAAAATGTAATTGAGAAAAAGAGAAATATTTATGGACTGCAAAGCACATGCTCAAAATATGAATTAACATGCTATGAAATAGTGTGCATAAGTTTAAGAATGCATTACGGAATTCAGAGAACATCATGACCCATGACAGTAGTTTTGAGTTCATGCAATCAGAATACTGAGATGGAACTTCAGACTTCAAATTAATTGGGGAGAAGCAGGGCCAGATTCACTTGTACACTCCAGTTGCTTTATGCCGCCACTTTCATAAAAAAGCAACCATGGTGCATTGCTCAACATGGCCCAAGTTGTTTACATGGAAGTCTGCTAGATATACTGAAATGCCTGTCAACACTGGATGGTTTATCTTCAGTGGTAAACTCTTTCTCTCCTGCTCTACAAAAGGCTTCTACTCTTAGTGGGGGATGATAGCCTACTCACTCTCTGCTTGTTAAAATCTTCACTGATGTATTACTACATGGTCCAGAGCATTACTACTATAATGGCGACTTTCATTCAGTCAGTAGTTCAAATCCAGCCCAAGCAAGCAACGACTAATAGATACTATGCAAGGCATCCGGCCAGAAGGGGTTGGCAGGGAATGGTGCGGCGAGCGGAAAACCTCCGGAGGCAGGGTAAGCCCCGTGCAGCTGCCAGTGACTGGCAAGCTGGGGAAACCCAGCTGCCAGCGGGGGACAGAGGAGAGGGAGCGAAGCATCCGGCCAGAGGGGGTTGCTGGGGAACAGCACGGCAAGTGGAGAACCTCTGCCGCTTTGCAGGGAAAGCCTCGCGCAGCTGGCTGGCCCTAGGGGAAATCGTGTTATTGCGGGGACGGGTCATGTTGTTCGAAAAATGTTCCCCCCCCCCAAAAAATCATGCTATCGTGAAAATGTGTTAAGCGGGAATGTGTTAAGCGAGGAATTATTATAATTACCCATAGATGTAAAAAACAAAGCTGATCACCAAGGAGTTTTTGTAATCTTATGCATTTGTCAAATTGCTAAATATTCTTCAGGTAGGTCAGGTGAATGAGAGGGTTCTGACGAAATAATGCTTCTGACATTGGTTCACTACTTTGTTCAATAGCATTCTGAGAAAGTTGCATGGGTGAAGTCTTAAGCCACTTTACGAATCAGAATTCTGCCTCTGGCTTAATCATGTAGTTAAATTAATTTATCTTAATAAATTCACCAGCTGTTTTATTTTTAACTTATCACTAGATGCCAATACTATTACTCCAAACACAACACATGTTAAATAACCCCAGAAAATTGCTAGTTTTATTTTATAATTTAAAAAACCCAGTTACAAAAAAAGATGTGTGTATTTGCTGAACCCTTACCTCCAAAAGCCCATCCTCAGGTAGATCTGTACAGTGGACAGCATTCTGAATCTTGTTTTTACCAAAGATGGCACGCAAAGTTCCAGGTCGAAGATGACGGGCTATTTCCTATTGAATATAAAAATATTAACATGGTGTGAAACTCATAGCATTGTTACAACATGGACAATACAAACATGTATCAAGTAAAGCATACATTCTGTGTCAATTAATCTATGTACAATATACCAAAAATGAAAATTAAAACGTAAATTCCAACTTGGATTTCATGTATTCATGTGGCTAAAAAGCTATGACCAGGATGTGAACCAAACGGTTAAAACTCTCTTACATGTGTCTAGTGTAATTCCTAGATTCCAAGACCTGAAAGGACCATCCAATCTGACCTCCAGTATAACACAACTTTCCAAAGTAATTCCTAAATCCAATTTTTTAGAAAAACGATCCAATCTTGATTCAAAAATTCTCAGTGATGAGAATCCACCATGACCCAATGATGAATTACTCTCACTGATACTACAAAAAAAAAAAAAAAAAAAAGATTTGAATGTATATGCCTGTTGCTCTCTGTTTTTGCTGTTACATATACATTTTTTTTTTTACTTCTGCACAAACACACACAAATAAACATGGTTCTTTTTATTTTGAATTAAGAAAATAAAAACCACTCAATTTATTCCTGTTCTCAGAGTTTATATTTCACATGCTATATATATATATATATATATATATATATATAATATATATATATATATGCTTGTTTTCATACTCTCTCCATAAACTACATATTTCATATTGTATTTTCACTGTACAATAGTAACCTTGCCAAATGGAATAATTTACAAATTTTAAGGAGTCATTTCTCCTAAAGAAGATGGGCCATTACCGAGGACAAATTTTGCATTTTTCTTCTTGCCTTTAGCAGTGAAAATTGTTTTTTGCAGCTTTCCCTCTAATGATATAGAAATGTTTGCCCCTTCAAATTTGCCACCTACAAAGATCATTAAAATGTCACAATGGCAACAACGGTCTTTCACTGCCATGAGTTCCAGACTTCCTAACTTTTGTAAACCTAGGAGATCATCATCTTGAAAAGCAAGAGACTTCAATATCAATGATGATGAAGTCCACTATGAAAAACTTCATGATCTTGATTTTGTTAAGAATGGCCCTACCTCATGTGACAACATTCTGAGGTGGTTTCTGCAATATATTCTTGATAATTTTTTACTATAACGAATAGTTCTGCAGCACCCTTAGGGCTCATCTAGACTACATTAGAGTGTAGAAAGAGGATATGCAAATTCCACAGGAATTTGCATATCTTCTTCCGATTTCACTTTCAAAAGTAGAGCTTTCTAAAATGAAAGTAGTTTAGACATGGCTTTTTCGGCGAACTCTGCTTTCGAAAGTGAGATCTATCCTCTTTCGACACTCTAGAGTAGTCTAGATGAGCCTTAGAGACTAACCAAACATGTAAATGGTATCATGAGCTTTCCTAGGCACAACCCAATCTGAAAAAGTGGGTTGTTCCCACGAAAGCTCATGATACTATTTACATTTTTGGTTAGTCTCTAAGGGTGCTGCAGGACTATTTGTTGTTTTAAGTTTTTTCAGTTACACACTAAGGCTACCCCTCTGAATATTTTTACTATGGTTTTCACTACTATGGACATCACTCATAGTTGCCTCAAAAGCATTAGCAAGGGACTGAATTAATTCAGGTAAGTCTATGGACTGTAATATACTTCAGGTCAGATTAGATGATCACAGTGATCTCTTCTGGCATCTATCCACGATAGAGCTTGAAGTTCAAGTAATCTTTTGGGACTTAAATAGACAAACTTTTAAAATGTGATTTTATTTTCAAAGGCATTTTCGACTAAGAAAATCCTTTCCTAGTGGCAGAATACCAAGGTCATCATTACAACTGATGCAATGCACAACATTACAAGCAGTAGTTTGTCTGAACTTGGCCTGCACACCATTCGAGTAGTCCATATCCACCTCTGGCTCCTTCTAAATTCAGGTCAACTAGTTTTGAGATCTTCTACTATGATCACTAGAATGCCTGGTTTTTATTCCACAGAGTCATACCATCTAAATGTGCTATGTAAGACGAGCCTAAGGTTTCCCAACCTGCACAAATCTGACGTCAATTTAGCCATCAGCAACTGTACTGATAAGCTTTCTGTTCGTTTTCTGAAGATACTTCCAAGGAATCTAATTTGTTGTCTCTATAAAATCTTTCATTTAATTGGGTGTTAGTATAGTTGTTCCAAGATGCTTCAACTCTGGCCTGCTAGTTGAAGAGTATTTCAAAAAATCTGAAAAACTGAAGTCAGGCTCCACTGTTAAAACACATGGTATTCTTGCTCTATTTTATGGAGTAATTAGTAGCAGGAGCTTCTTGTTGACTAAGTGATGCATTTTCTGTTTACACATACTCCACATGAGCAGCAGAGAGGTCAAATCCATGGAAGGAATCAATATGAAAGGTCTAATACTCACTTCCAAGTCTTATCATAAAACTTACTGTGCTTTTCAACAATTTCATGAAAAACTTTTAATGCTTCTGACATGCAGCCAACTGATATGTAGATTATCATAAATTCTGGAATGAGATTTTATATCTAAATTCCTTATATTCTTTAGCATAATCTTCTGTCTCCTGTGTATTAAACTTACTTGGCCTTATGCCCAGAGTGTTGCCCTCCACTGATTTCAGTTAATTTTTTAAAGCTCCAAAACACCCAGCCAAGGTGGTTTGACATGTTCCACCCATTTTTTCATTTTTTTAAATCAACACTGTGCACATAGTTGTGTGTTTAAAAATCAGTGAGAGCGCCGAGTGCAAGGACTGATTTGCATGTTAAATTGCATGGCCAAGGAAAAGGCAGCCAGGAATGCAATTGCAGGGCTGTAAAAAATGTATCAGATTGTATTCGTCATCAGCAGCACCAAGTAATCAATACTACAAAGCCTGCTCTGGTTTGGATGACAAATTCAACTATTTCTTGCCTTTCTGGTAAAACTGCCGTGAACTCTGACTAAAGCCTGTCCCTTTTGCAAGATGTCTTATCCTACTTAAAATCAAACCACACTCTGAATTGTAACTGCAGCAGCAGCTGTTTAAGATGGCAGGTCTATAAAAAAATTGCTACACAGGCTATTCTGTTCAGCTCAGATTTTTTCTCTTTCCTCTTTCGTGAGGCAATTCAATTCTCTTTGCTTTACTCCCACTCATTCCTTCCAGCCATCCTTCCCTCCGACTGGCAGTCTAATGGTGCTGCAGGTCTGCTATCACTCAATCTACCCACAGACTTCCTATTCCGTGGGCAGGAAATTGACACACTTACTAGCCCAGATAGCATTTCTACTTGTCCTGAACTTTTCTGATTCCAATGCTGGTGCCTAAGTAACTTTTAAAAGAAAGTTACTTCACTGTATTATTTAAGCGTGATCTAACATAAACAATGGGCCAAATTCAGATCTGGAGGAAACAGGAGTAATACTTGTCCTAGTTTCTGGGTTAGATTCAGTGATGATGTAAATGGTAAGTTACAGAAGAGGTATAAGTTGGTCAGAAAAATGGATATAAATGGTAAAATAACTCAATTTGAAATTCAGTAGGTCTGCAAAATGTGGGTAAATTACACGCTGGCAAGTGGAAGGGGAATGAGCAGCAAAGAGAAATTAATAAGAAGGTATAAGAAAAAGAAGATGCTCACAGTCTTTAAAATAGACTATTAATTGCTTTGAGTTCCACTTCAAATCTGTCTTGATTTAATGAATGACTTCAAGGAAGACAAAGTAGGTGAGGTAATATATTTTATTCTGTAGGTGACAGAGATAAACTTACACAGAGCTCTTCTTCAAGTCTGGGTCCTGAGATCTGAAGAAAGCTCTGTTGGCTCAAAAGCTTCTCTCTCACCAACATAAAACATATTACCTCACCCACCTTATCTCTCTAATACCCCTTGTATAAGGTAATGTACATGAACATTAAGAGACATTCCTTGGCGTAAAAGTTTACAATCCCAAGTAGACACAATAGACAAAGGATGGGAGAAAAAAGTATCTCCATTTTCAGAGCAAGAACTGAAGCACCAGGAGATTTAACTTGCCCAAGGTTACACAGAAACTTGTGACAAAGTTGGAAAATGACCACAGAGCTCCTAAATCCTCACCCAGTTCCTCAACCATCCTTGCTGTTTGCATTAATGTTGCTTTAATTCCTAAACAGATTTCAAGTTAGGTATCTGCCCCGTGTCTCCTTCACATCCCCTACAAAGAGCCCAAACCATTCCATCCACAGTCTGCAGAAAGTAGTTTTGTATGGGCTTTCTTTCCCTTGCTTGCAACACTGTTACCTTGCATTCAATTATATCAGTTTTCAAAAACTGTCCAGTGTTTGGTTACTGTGCATTTTCTCAGACTACAAGAAAAAGAAACTGCTAAAAATTCTGCTCAGGTTACCTTGCAGCAGAAAGGAGAAAGCCAACATACACTGAGCAAAACAGTGAGAAATACTCTAAATTATTCATCCATGGCATGTTTATTGAGTCACTTGTTTTCTCTCCAGTTTTTTAAATGTCTTTGTTTAATTGATGGTTTCAGAGCTAATGAGACTGATGCCATAGAGTGAAAAAAACCTCGTACTGCAGCTGCGCACGTTTGCTGCTCTCAGACGCAGCAGAGGTGAAGGATGGAAAAACAGAGATTACCTGCTTCTTTCTGATACAGAAGGATAACTGGCTCAGGTTGGAACATACTAACAATGTACTCTAAGCAGAAAACCCTTGAGAGATTCTCTGACTTCAGTAGTATGTATTTCTTGTGTTTCAATTACAATGGCGCAATGTGTGATGTCATATGCAAGCTTTACTAGGGAAACTCTGAGCCCATATGTTTACTGTGCCCATTTCTCCACTGAGGACAATCCCAATCGTGCCTTTCAATGGTGCAAGCATACAGTCAGGTCACAAGCAGTTGTCTAAGAAGGCAGCTTCCAAGGAACCTGTGTAAACTGGTTTTAAATTGCAGTCCATATCCTAGCCAATTCTTGTGCTGCTGGGAGTCCTATATAGAATGGGCAAAGGTTCCCCTGAAAGCAGTCTACCGCACAAGTGACAGATCCTCACAGATACTCTTCTTTAAGATATTTCAACTCTTCAAGATACTTCAACTCCATACTAATAAAGGATATATGAAGAAGGCTGTGATCTGCAACCCCCTCTTCCACATGGTTTTTGATGCTCTATTACCCATTAATTACATTTTCTTTTTCCCACATAACCCCTCATACTTGCGAGGTGCTCTACAGAAACTGGCAAAACTACCTCATTATCCTGCCTTCAAATTTCTCTGTACAACTCTTCTTTTCCATGATGCTTGCCAAAAATTGACAACAGCTAGGTTGCTGGTTCTAGAGACGACTGCCTATCACGCTGACCAATACAGTCTCATTGTTTACTTGTACTCTTGCTTGTTGTCTGTACCCATCTGCTGTCTCTTGCTTAGACATTAATTGCTTTGTTAAGCTCTTTGGGGGCAGAGACCATCTTTTTGTTCTGTGTTTGTACAGCATCTAGTACAATGGGATCCTAGTCAATGGTTGGGGCTCCTTCACTGCACTCCAATAATACACATAATAAATAACATCAGTTGACACTAAGCAAACAGTCTTCCTAACTGACATGGCAACCAACATTTTCAGTATTAAAAACAACTCAGCATCTTACAGTACCAAGCCCTGTACAGGAAAACACCCCAAGAGATTCTGAGCAACACAAATGACAAACATGAAAGGTGCTATATACACCTGTTCATGCTACCTTCTACTTCCATTGATTTCAAGGATGTTGGAAAATGCTCAATACGTTACAGGAATAAGCCCTATAAGAACAAATTACTATTAGTGACGCTTGAGATAAATCACTGCAGGCTTCCTGCATGAAACTTTTTGGAGCAATCATAATTGACTCTTACCCCCAGAATTTCTGACCCTTACTACTGATTTCTTGTGGCTCCTCTAGAAAGAGTAAGGGAGTTAGCCTTAGTGTCCTGACAAAGCGCTAGCTGAGTTAATTACATTCTGCTTCTTTACTTTCTCCTTGCAGTTTCACCTTGATATATCTCTCCACTTCCTGACCCAAACAACACAACAACACTGCACAACGGTTTTGTTTAGCCCAGAGCAGGGAGCATTTCATTGATGGATAAAGCCATTTCTATTTGTAAACAAATTACAGAATCAGAAGATTGAGAGATGTTTTGGAACCTATTAAGATGAAAGTTGCTATGTAAATGCAAGGTCACTGTGACTAGCCATCTATCCTGAGGAACTGAAGAAAGGAGACAGTAGACATTGCTATTGCAATATCTTTTCACCTTCCAGACACTGTGACCTCAGTACTTCCCTTATCTTCTGAGAAACACTGCTCCCTTTCTCTGAGGTGGGACTGAGGTCACAAGAAACTTTGTTCTGGTAAAATGCTTGCTCTCTCAGGGTCACACGATAGGGGCCATAAGGTTACATTAAAGGTAGAATGGAATCCTGAACCTACTAGATCTCTTGGCTTTGTGGGTCTGTTGTATTACCAGATCACCACAAAGAAGCCATATCGTAAAGAAGAATCTGACTCTGGAAGTTCATCTTTATAAGGAAGTCATTAAACCTCCTAGCTAGTAGGCCTGGGCACAATCTGTATCAGCTTTTTCATTACATCTCTAATAGCTGATATGCACAATTAAAACCGAAAGGACCGAGTCAGATGTTTGACCCTAAATAACATTTAAGCCATTCAATCATGTCCTTTCCATTACAAGCCTCCACAGACAGCATGACATAGTAATTGCTGCCTGTTATTGATCTGTTTGCTACTCTAGCTGACAATGGTCTGTGGCTGAATGAATTTTTTTAAATGTAACTTGTGCTATTTGAAGGGGTAACTGATTATATAAATTTCTACTTAATCAAAGAGTTAGGTAAATAAAAATTATAATTCCTTTTCATACATGTTAATGTGTCTTTCTGCAGAGAAGAAATCCACATTCACAAAATCAATACTAGACAAGGGAGACAACAAGCTTGGTTGCTTGAAACAGTCATTGTATCTTTTATGATTTTATACACACACACACACACACACACACTTGTATATGGTCATCTTTCATATCAAATAAAAATGTCACATAGGCAATGCAGTTATAAAACAGTAGTAATATACATAAGTATTCAGCCTTCAAATATATTGACTAATTCTTTTTGCTTTCATAGTATCTGCCACAGAGAATCTCCCAACCCAGGGAAGGGGTGGGGGCATGTCTTTATGCCCATATAATAGATGTGGAAACTGAGGCACAGAGCAATTTGCCCAATGTCACAGTGACAGAACTGAAAACAGAACTCAGATCTCCCAACCCTGTGTTTTGTCAAGCATAAGGACTATCCTTTCTTTCAGTTGTTAGAGTTACAGAGTTTAAGGGCAGAAGAGACCAGTATATCATCTACCCTGCTTTCCTTATCCCAGGCTACCAACACCATCCAACACTCACACATTAAATCCAATGACCAAAATGAGACCCCAGGAAACAAGACCATGTGTCACAGGTAGAGAAGAAGGATCAAGGTGCCCTAGTGCCAAAGACCCCTGCAATGGCAGGGAAATGACTGAGATACACCCAGATAACTCTGGCAAGTGATTGGCACCCACATACTGCAGGGGAAGGCAAAGAACCCCTTTCCCTCTCTGATTTGAGGGAGATTTCCTTCCCAACCCCACATAGCAATCAAACCCTGAGCATATGAGCAAGAACTAGCCAGTCAAGTACTTGAGAGAGAGAATGCTGGGTGTCACACTGCCCATTTTCCCAATTCTAGTTGTGGTCATTCCTGAT
>CM057845.1:134134656-134151347 GCA_030068395.1 Apalone spinifera | reverse complement strand
TGTTGATGAAGATATTGAACAGAACCAGTCCCAAAACAGACCCCTGTGGAACCCTTCCAGCATGATTGTGAATTGCTAGTAACTATTCTCTGAGAACGGTTATCCAACCAATTATGCCCCGGCCTTATAGTAGCCCTTTTTAGGTTGCATTTCCCTAGTTTATTGATAAGACAGTCATGCAAGACCATATCAAATGCCTTACTAAAGTCTAGGTATCCCATGTCCACTGCTTCTCCCTTATCCACAAAACTTGTTATCCTATCGAAGAAAGCTTTCAGATTGGTTTTACATGATTTGTTCTTTACAAATCCATGCTGGCTATTACCTATCACCTTATTATCTTCCAGATGTTTGCATACAAGTTTCTTAATTACTTGCTCCATTATCTTCCCTGACATGGAAGTTAAACTAACAGGTCTATAGTTTCCTGGGTTGTTGTTCTTTCTCTTTTTATAGATGGGCACTATATTTGCTCTTTTCCAGTCTTCTGGAATCTCTCCTGACTTCCACGATTTTTTGAAGATGATAGAGGAGGTATCTGAGCCGTTAGCTATCAGCTCCTTTGGATATTCTAGGATGCATTTCATCAGGTCCTGGTCACTTGAAGACATCTAACTTTTCTAAGTAATTTTTAACTTTTTCTTTTTTAATTTTAACTTCTAAATACATCTCATTTCCGCTAGCATGCACTAATGGATGTTGTTTTCCCCCACAACTCTGACAGAGTGTCTGTTGCAGAATCTCACCCATCTGATGGTTAGAAACATTCTAATTTCCAGCCTGAATTTATTCATAGACAGTTTGCATCCATTTGTTCTTGAGAAAACAGTATCCATTAACTTAAATACTCTTCACCCTCCCTAGTATTAACCTCCCTAATTTATTCACAGAGAGCAATCATATACCGGTCAGTCTTCTTTTTGGAAGACTAAAGTCAAACTCTTCCAATCTCTGCTCATAAAATAGGCCCTCTATTGCTCTGATCATCCTAGTAGGTAGTAGTGCTGTGGTCATGGATGAACATAGGCCTGAAGAAGGCAGACCCTAACCCCACCCCTTGTGCCCAACCCCTCCCCCCACAGAAGCAAAATCCCCACATCACCACAGGGGCACGCCTTCAGCCCTCCACAGGGGCCTCCTTGGCCCCGGAGCACCACAGGGAGGGAGGGTGGCATGTGGTTCAAGCCTCCATGGTGGTTCTCTGGGGCCAGGGAGGCCCCTGGGGAGGGCTGAGGCCCAGTGCACAGGAAGAGAGGGCGGGCGGCACACAGCCTCAGCGTCTGTGGCCTCAGTGTGGTTGAAGACCGGGGGCAGCAACACTCCACCGCCAGAATAACTATTGCTTCAGCAGGGCTCCCAGCAGAAGCCCTGCTGAAGCAGTAGGCATTCTGAGTGTGCGGTACAGGCAGGGCCATGCCTGGCCATTTGGGAAGGCATTGCCTTCCCCTGCCTATTATATCTGCTGCCCATGGCTGTGGTGGACCTAATTCAGTTTTAGTCAGGCCCATTTGCAGGAGAAGGGAGGCAAAGGGAGCAATTGTCTCAAGGCTTTGTGATTCAAACCCACTCTGGGCCACACTAAGAGAGAATGGAGGACATGCCACACTCCAGGCAGCCCTGAGGCCCAGCTGCCTTTGGCACCGCCCCTTCCACTCTGGGCACCACCCCTTCTGGGAGCACAGATCCAGACCCCTACCCACACCTTGCCCAGGGGCACGCAGAAGCTGTTGGCTCCATTGGTTACAGTTAATCTTTCTTGAATATAGAAATTGCATCTAGCAGTGGTTCTCAACCTTTCCAGAGTTCTGTACCCTTTACAAAAGTCTGATTTGTCTTGTGTACACAAGTTTCACCTTGCTTGCTTACAAAGCAGACATAAAAATACAAATGTGTCTCAGCATGCTGTTACTGAAAAATGGGTCACTTTCTCATTTTTACTACATAGTCATAAAATAAATTGATTGGAATATAAATATTGTACTCACATTTTTATGTATAGCTTATATAGAAGTATAAACAAGTCATTGTATGGCATTTTAGCTTGTACTGACTTCACTAGTGCATTTTATGTAGCCTGCTGTAAAACTAGGCAAACATCTAGATCAACCAATGCACCCCTGGAACACCTCTGTGAAACCCCAGGGACACACATAACCCTGGTTGAGATCCACTGGCACACAGTATTCCAAATAAGATATTAACACTGCCTTGTACAAGGGCAATGTACAAGGTTCTCTCTATTGGCAGTGCCTCACCTTACCCATTCTAGGAACACATTGGTCTTTTTTGCAGCCAGATCACACTGATGGTTCATAGTCAACCTGTGATTAACCCACACATCCAGGTCTCTCTCTCTCCTCTGTCACTTCCAACTGATGAGCTCTCAGCTTGTGCCAGAAATTCTTATTGTCATACTAAGTAGATAACCGTACACACTTAGTAATGTTAAATTTCACTTGATTTGTCATTCAGGTCTTTGAGGTCATCCAGATTTTCCTGTATAATATTCTGACCCCAAAAACCCCTTGCGCAAAAAGAAACAGCAGAAAATATGCTAATGACATAACGAGTCCCTCATTAGCATATTTTCTGCCACAAAAACTCACAATGTAGACAAAGTCTTTAAGTACAATCGGATAAATCCACAAAACCTTTTCACAAGAGTCTGGGGAGGAGAAAGGAGCTAGGGTGAGGGCAAAAAGGAAGTTTTCAACTGTGTTGTCTCAGAAGGGTAGCCATGTTAGTATGTAATTTTTAAAACAATGAGTAGTCCTGTGGCACCTTAGAGACTAACAAATTTATTAGGTAATGAGCTTACATGAGTAAAATCCATTTCCTCAAATGAGCTAGAATGGAAATTCCAGAATCTGTGATATATATAACCGCAAAAGATTGGGGTTATATATATATATACCCTGAATTCTGTAATTTCCATTCCAACTCATCTAATGAAATGGGTTTTACCCACAAAAGCCCATGATCTAATAAATGTATTAGTCTACACTAGGCAATGTCTACACTAGGAAATTATTTCAAATTTACTAAATTTGACTATGGACTCCCAATTTAACAAATTCAAACTTCCGTGTCCTCTCTATGAGGAAGCATCAAAATTAGTCTGAGGCGGGCTCCATTAATGTGGATGCGCTACCTCAGACTCAGAGCCCTAGGAAGCACTTTGGGGAGTTGTGGAAGGCCTCCTAGAGGTCAGTTAGTTAGAATTAGTGGCATTGAAGAGTCCATACTGTTATTTCGGATGTGCAAGTTTGGAATTAGTGTTATTCCTCATGAAAAGCAGGAGTACAGAGTTCGAATTCTGTGGTCTCTTATTTTCGAATAATGGGCTTGGTAATGTGATACACCACTAATAAATTAAATCTTAAGGGGTTATTTTGGACTAAGGCCCCAGTGTAGACCATGCCTTTGGCACCACAGGACTGCTCATTGTTTTTAATGGTGTTGTGTAATTTGCTGTCTCATACAGTGAGCATGAAAGCAAGGGGCTAGACTAAAACCTCAGTTTTGGAGCTTGTGGAGGGCACTTAGGGAATCTGAACTCCGCAGAAGCTGGGACTAGAAGAGTAGAGTTAGATTTAGCTGCTGGATGTTTGACTGTGTGTATATGGCCTCTATAAAAGTAAGGCCTTTTGTTGCTAGCTGGACCTAAGGCTATCGCTTCATTTTTACCTCTATGCCTGAGTTTTCCCATCTGTAAAAGAGTTACTGCTCACACAGAGGCATTGTGGCGACCAATACTTTTACAACATTTTAAAGATGTAAAATGCTACAGAAATAATAGGCGTTGTTGTTTTCTCTGCCATCTTTGTGAAACATAGCTCATAGAACTTTCCCCAAATCATTCTCAGACCCTATCCTATAGAAAAGCACTCTATCTTGATTAAAAAATGTGTCAGTTATGAAGACCAGTTAATACTCTCAATATTAAACATTTATGCCTTTTTTCCATTCTGAATTTGTCTAGCTTCAATTTCTAGTCATTAAATCATGTTATACCTTTCTTTGTTAGATGGAAGAGCTCAGTATTAAATTTCTGTTCACTCAGTAGAGACTTATAAAATGTAATCAAGTGACCCTCTTTGTTAAACTAAATAGATTGAGCTCTTTGAGTCTATCACTATAAGGCATGCTTTCTAATCCTTTCATCATAGAATACTAGAACTGGAAGGGAGAACTGGAAGAGATCATCAAGTCTAGTCCCCTGCACTCACGTAAGGACCATGCACCATCTAGATCATCCCTGATAGATGTCTGTCTAACCTGCTCTTCAATACCTCTAGTGATGGAGATTCCATAACCTCCCTAACAATTTATTCCAGTGTTTTACCACCCTAACAGTTAGGAAGTTTTACTTAATGTCCAACCTAAAACTCCCTTTCTGCAGTTTAAGCTTCTTGTCCTATCATCAGAGGCCAAGGAGAACAATTTCCCCCTTCCTCTTTGTGATACCTTTTTAGCTATCTGAAAACAGATACCATGCCTTGGTTCAACAGTCATGGGCCTTTTCCTACCTTTCTGAATACGAGTGCTCAATTTCTTTTTAAACGTCACTCAATTTATGAATATTTTCCTAACACACAGGGTTTTCTGAAATGATATTATAAATATTTTTATATGGGACTTATTTTTAAAAAATACCTCTTGCTTTGGAAATGGTAACAAGCAACTAACATTATATTGTTGAGTGCTTTTAAGCAGCAACTGCACTTCCTGCTTTTGGAAAGTGTTTGAATACATTGAAATGTCTTTTTTCTTCCCTTTCTGGTATAGCCAGTCTGCTGCATGTTTTCTTCTTGTAGACAATGAGACCTAATCATTTCACAAATATCCTTTTAGAAAGGCATTGCTGTACCATGATTATACATTCTGATTCTCTTCCATTATGACTCAGTTGAACAAAGCAGACCAAAATAATAATAATAATAATAATAATAAAAAACCACAGCGGACCATAGGTCCACGGGCCACCCAGCATCAAATCAAATCCTCCACACTGACTTCTTTAGGCACAAAAGGATTGGGTACATGAGTGCTTCTGCATCTTTGTAGTGTGCCCTGAAGTCTTCCAACCTCAGGCACTGAAAAAGGGCAGCAAGTTTCACAGATGTGGGCATTCAACTAAGTATTGCAGTTATCCTCTAGAGTTTACACCCAGGGGCCAAAAGCAAGAGTGTCCTAGCCATTCTTAATCATTAATGATGGGAAGTAAGAGGAGATGCTGACTCAGACCATTTAGGGCTTTACAGAACATGACTAGTATCTTGAATTGTATGGAGAAACCACATGTCCAGTGCAAATAACAGGTGTTATGTGCTTATGGTGACCTAGCATGCTTAAGAAATGGGCAGCAGCATCCTGCACAAGCTGAAGCTTCCATGTGGTTTTCAAGGAACAGGGAAGGAGACCAGAGCTTTGGTAATTGTCGCAGGGCTGTGTGTAGGGGAATGAGTAGAGTCATTTAAAAGCTGGCTAAAAACAGGGTCCAGCAAGACAAAGAGATGCCCCAACTACTGAACAATCAACACCTAACAGCAGGAAGCTGGGATTTGTGAACTCAGCTGGAGAACAAGGTGGCAGGTGACTGAAAGAAGTGGTTTTTTTTGGAGGGACCAGAGGAGACAAAAGGGGACAGCAGTTGACAGATGAAGTTAGAGTCCATCAAAACTTGACTCACTCATCATGGCACTGTCTTGACCAGGATGCACTATGGTTTAATTTCTTCCTCTCTGTGCTAACCTAAAGGCTTTCGGATTCTGTACCCAGGTGACTAATAAATTATTACCTTGCTCTGAAAAGACTACCCGTATCATTGCAAATACTCAATGAGAACATTGCGCACTGAAAGGGTACAGTTCTAGCCTCCTGCAGACTGATTCAGCTGGATTCACTGCAGGGAGCCACAGCGAGAAACAGGGATTGCTGGGCCCAGAGTCTTGGAAGCCACAGGCCTGCTCCAGTAGAACTGTGTAAGTTCATTGCAGTGTTTCTTAAACTGTGTTCCATGGCACATTGGTGTGCCGCAAGGCAGTCAGAGGTGTGCCATGGAGAACACCACAATTCAAAATGGCCGCCCTTAAAAGGGTAGGCGACTTCCTCCCCCCCCCCAATAACTTTTCCCCCAACCCTTACCTGCCCCCCTCCCCACCCCAAGGATTTTGCTCAACAAAAAAATCCTTGGTGTTCCTCATAAAAAAAAAATTGTTTGGTGCTTCTCGGTCTTAAAAAGTTTAAGAAACACTGGTCCATGGGGTCTGGGTCATTCCCAAGAGATTGTTTATAGACTGGGAGACAGATCAATCCCTGGGACTTCAAGACCAATGGAAATCAAGAACTAAGTATTTCAAATTCCTGGCATTGTCTAATAACTGTTTCCTGTTAAAGTTCCACCATTATGTTCTGAGGTTATTTATTCTCAGTTTGGAGGAATTTTCATGCTATTAACGCAAGGAAATGAGTTAGGTCATCTGAGGTTCTACTCCCAGATCTGTTGTGGACTTGCTGTCACTTAACTCCTCTGTGTTTTACTGTCTCTCTTCTTGAAGTACGGATATTTATGTTTTTTCATACATACAGGACAGCTATATATGGTACCTGCATTACAAATGCCTTATATTAGCTTAAGAAAGACAGGGGGGGGGGGGGAGAGGCCAAAATAAAAGCCTCCATGAAAGTCTGGTTTGTATTTTTGGTATAACATGTTGCAAAAACTCAGTTTCCTAAAATGGCAGATGCCTTGCAGGGAGATAAATGACAAATATTTAAAGTTGCAGTATATGGGAAACCAAATCACAAGTTACACAGTTATATGCACCACAATCACAAAACCTGCTCTAATTTGTAGGGCACTTTGAACACTTACTGCTATAGATTCTGGAGATAGGGGGTGGGCCAAAAGATCATTTCCTTTCCACTTGTTAAATGGAGGAGGGGGATGGCTTGCCTCTTGGCATGCCAGGAGAACAGCCAGGCCAAATGTCAGCAAGTGAGGGGCATTGTGATTTGTATTTGAATTTAAAATGACCCTGACAAATTGGAGAATTGGTCTGAAATCAACAAGATGGAATTCAATAAAGACAAGTGAAGAGTGCTTCATTTAGGAAGGAAAAATCAAATACACAAAGACAAAATAGGGGCACAACTGGCTAGTTGGTAGTACTACTAAAAAGGATCTGCGGGCTACAGTGGATCACAAAGTAATTATGAGTCACCAATGTGATGTAGTTGCAAAAAAGGGTAATATTCTTGGATGCATCAATAAAAGAATATCACATGTAAGATATGTGAGGTACCTGACCCTCTCTACTCAGCACTGGTAAGGCCTTAGCTGGAGTGTTCAGTTCTGGGTGCCATGCTTAAGAAACATGGACAAATTGAAAAAAGTCCAGAAGAGATCAATGATAATTATAAATGTTCTTACTAATGTGGAAAAGTTAAAAATCTGGGCATGTTTAACTAGAGGAAGGATAAATAAGGAGGGACCCCAATAAACTTCAAATATGTTAAGAACTGTTATAAACAGGACTGTGATCAAGTGTTCTCCATGTCCAATAAAGGCAGGACAAGAAGTAATGGATTTAATATGCAGCAAGGGAGAGTTGGAAAGTTTTTTCTAGTATCTTACCTAACTATACGGGTAGATAAGCACTGAAATAGACGCAAGAGAGGTTGTGGAATCCACAACATAGGAGTGTTTTAAGAACAAGTTGGACAAACACCTGTCAAGCATTGTCTAGGCATATTTTGTCCTATTTCAGTACAGGAGACTGGACTAAGTGATCTCTTGAGATCCCTTGCACCTCTACACTTCTGTGATTCTATAGTATAAGAACAGTCATGTTGGTTCAGACCAAAGGTCTACCTTGCTCAGTATCCTGTCTTTTGACCGGGACCAGTGCCAAGTGCCAAGTGCCCCAGAACAAATGAATAGGACAGGCAATCATCAACTGATCCATTTCCTGTTGCTCATTCCCAGCTTCTGGCAAACAGAGGCTAGAGACACTATCCCTGCCCATCCTGGCTAATAAATACTCCATTCATTTATCTAGTTTTTTTAGGAACCCTATTATAATCTTGGCTTTTTCAACATCTTTTGGCAAAAAGTTCCTCAAGTTGACAGTGCATTGTATGAAAAAATACTTCCTTTCCTTTGTTTTAAACCTGCTGCCTATTAATTTCATTTGATGACCCCTAGTTCTTGTGTTATGAGGAGTAAATGAGGAGTAAACAGCAATTCCTTATCTACTTCCTCCAGACCTGTCATGTTTTTAATGGACCTCAATCATATCCCACCACAGTCATCTCTTTTCCAAGATTAAAAGTCCCACGCTTCTTAATCTCTCCTCATACAGAAGCTGTTCCATACCCCTAATCATTTTTGTTACCCTTTTCTGAAACTTTTCCAATTCTAATATATTTTTATATGGGGTGACCACATCTGCATGCAGTATTCAAGATGTGAACATACCATGGATTTATGTAGAGCCAATATATTTTATGCTTTATTATCTATTCCTTTCTCAATCACTGCCACGGCACATTGAGTGGATGTTTTCAGAGAACTATCCATTATAACTCCAAGATCTCTTTCTTGACACAGGTAATTTAGACCCCATCATTTTATATGCATAGTTGGGATTATGTTTTTCAACATGCATTACTTTCCACTTATCCATGTTAAATACAATTTTGATGCCCGGTCACCCTTTTGTAGCTCTTCAGTCTGCCTGGACTTAACTATTTTAAGTAGTTTTGTATCATCTGCAAATTTTGGCACCTCACTGTTTACCCCTTTTTCCAGGTCATTTATGAATATGTTGAATAGGACTGGTCCCAGAACAGACCCTGGGGAAGCACACTGTTTACCTCTCTGCATTCTGAAAGCTGACTGTTTATGCCTATCCTTTGTTTTCTATATTTTAACCAGTTACCAGTCCCTCCTATCTCATGGCAGCTCATTTTGACAAAAGAGCCTTTTGTGAGGGATCTTGTCAAAGGCCAAGTTCACCATATCTACTGAATCCCCCTTGTCCACATGCTTATTAATCCTCAAAGAATTCTAAGCAGATTTGTGAGGCATTATTTCCCTTTACAAAAACCATGTTGACTTCCTCAACAAATTATGTTCATCTATATGTCTGACAACATCTCTTACTGAATCTTTTACTTTATTGTTTAGCAAGAGAGACACTTTTTTGGTTTTCTTTTAATGTTTTTTAATTTGGGGTTTACATTTAAGTTGAGACTATTATCGCGTCTTTAAAATGTTTCCACGCAGCTTGCAGGGATTTTACTTTTGGCACTGTATCATTCCATTTTTGTAAATTAACCTCATTTTTGTGTAGCTCCCCTTTCTGAAATTAAACACTACAGTGTTAGGCTGCTGTGGTGTTTTTTCTGCCACAGGGATGTTAAATGTAATTATATTTTTGTCACTATTACCAAGTGGTCCAGTTATATTCACCTCTTGGACCACATTCTGGGTGCTGCTTAGGACTAAATCAAGAATCGTCTCTCCTCTTGTGGGTTCCAAGACTAGTTGGTCCAAGAAGCAGTTATTTAAGGGGTCAAGAAACTTTCTCTCTGCATCCCATCCTGAGATGATATATACCCAGTCAATATGGGGATAGCTGAAATCTCCCATTATTACTGAAGGTTTTTGAAAAATAGCCTCTCTCATCTCCCTGAGCATTTCAGTCACTATAACCATCCTAGTTGGGTTGTCGGCAATATATCCCTGCTGCTATATTCTTCTTATTAGAGCATCTAGTTCATCCATTTTGAGAGATGATCAACCTTCATATCAAGCAGGTAAGTCACCATGTGGTTCTCGCGGTCATCAAAAACCCCACTATTACCTGTCTCTTCCTAATAACTGGAGTTCCCTCACCTGCAGAGGTTTCCTCAGTGCGAGAAGATGCCACATCATCTTGGAGGGTCCCAACTATGGGATCATTTCCCTCTGTTCCAGTTGGATGTTCTACTTCCCTGAGATTGCCAACTCTCCTCAACAGCACAAATGCTGAAAGACCAGGGGTAGGACTATTCTATAGTGTCCTGGAAAGTCTCATCTATGTACTTCTCTCTCTCTCTCTCCTTTAGCTCCTCCAGTTCAGACACTCTAGTCTCCAAAGCCCTATGACCAAGGTGTGGGGGAGTCACCCGGTCCTGCACCCCCATCTGCAGCCAAATGGAACTCTCAGCCAGCAAGTAGCACAGAAGGTTTATTAGTCCACAGGAATATAGCGTAGAACAAAATTGTTAGCACAATATCCAGAAGCAGTCAGTACAATCGATATTGGGGAGAGGGGGATCCAGAGCTCTATATCCTAAGCCATCCAAGACTAACTCACACATTCAGCAACTGGCCCCAGAACTGCAGGCAGTCCCGCCTCCTCCTTTGTCCAGCCTCCTGGGCAAAAGGTGTCACCTGGTTGCATCCCACTCCCAGACTCAGGATTACAGAGAGCCTCAGCTATTGTGTACATTCTGGGGCTGGAGCAGCCTCCCACACTCAAAGTCATTAGGATGTTGAATACAGCAGCCCATCTAGTTCATGTCTTTGTTCAAATCTTGATTAAAAGTGTCAAATTTGCAAATGAAGGCAAGTTTCGCAGTTTCTCTCTCCAGCTAGTTTTTGACACTTTTAATCAAGGTTTAAACAAAGACATGAATTGGGTGGGCTGCTACATTCAACACCGTAATTACATCGAAAGCTAAGTATTGGGCACTTACAGCCTACTCTACTAGACTCATTTAGCACAGACACTCTAACAAGTTTTTCCCCCCTTTCTCTTTCCCTCCGCACCCCTTCTTTTTCTGCTATTTATTTGTTACCTCTAGACCCCTTGCTCCATTCATCTGAAGAAGTGGGTTGTTCCCATGAAAGCTCATGATACCATGTACATTTTTTGTTAGTCTCTAAGGTGCTGCAGAACTAGTCTATGTTTAAGTTTTTTCTTTTTTTATAACATAGGTCACTCATGGTAGCACTCAGGAGATGCACCGCCCCCCTGTGCCCCTGCCAAAACATTAATTGCTAAATGGGGTAATCCCTCATGCCCCCTCCCAGTCCCCTGGGTGGCCCTCTCTACACCCACCCCCACAGGCATCAGTCACCCCTGTTTTGTGTTAGCGCTTTCTAGAACTATAGAAGCCAAAGGGTTTTTACAGAAGAATCCTGTATGCTGCCTCCATAGGTCTCCCAGCTGACTTGGGGACTCTATGTAGGGCCTTTGAAGTCACTGTATAGTGTGGCTGTAAGACAGAGTAATCAGGGAGGAGAAAATGAGGGATGCAAATAGACTTGGGGGCAAAAAATGTTTTACAGTGGCTGACCAGTTCAGTATAAACTGCAAAATTATAGTAGTGTTTGACAGTGACTTGCAAAGAGAAAATGTTCTGCAAACCAACTGTTCAATTCTGTTTTCCTTTTGCAAACCAGTAATTACAGTCTGAGACATGATTAGTTAATTCGCTTTATACAGAATATCAGAGATACTCTATACTATTATCAAATGCAGGGTGGGCAATAAATAGCCCATAAGCCAGACACAGTTCGTCAGGGTGAGCCCATGGCAGAACGCCAGATGCTTTATTTACCTGCATATCTGTAGGCACGTGTGTAGGTCATAGTTTGCTGTTCTCAGCCAATGGGAGCTGTTGGAAACAGTAGCCCAGCCTACATCACTTCCTGCAGCTCCTAGTAGTTGGGAATGGTAAATCACAGCCAATGGGAGCTGCGAGCAACCATACCTGCAGACAGGCAGGTAAATAAAGCATCCGGCAGCCATCAGAGGTTAACTCTGGTGAACTGCATCTGGCCTATGGGCTGCTTATTGTCCACTCCTGATATAATAGAAACAAGATGCAGACACATGCCATGCCCATATAATTAATGTATTCTATTGGTACAAGTGGAGCAGAAGGGAAAAAATTGAGCTATCCATCATTTTAGGAGGTGTAGAAACACATTGCAGTGATCATAGAGGGCAATCTGTTACCTAGTGTGACCAAGAAGTGAGAGAAGATCAGGCTCAAGGAGACAGAGGATTGGACTGTGTCAGCAGCTGGTTGCAGGTAATAGCTCGGGAACTGGCTGCAAAGGAAAACTCAAAGCAGAGCAGTGTAAGCAGGCAATGAGAGGCAACCACGTTAGCTGGATGACAGCAAAACAAGAAAAGGCCTCTAAGGAGACCACTGATGAGGGAACTGAACCCTGGCCAGTGGGTACCACAAGCCAATTAATTGCCCTTTAATAGAAGAATAGGCTAGCAGGAGCATCAAAATAGGAGGTGGGAGAGGATATCTGTGTGCCCTTCTACTTGATTGCCTCCTACAGATGGATTTACAAACTAATGTGATAATTTTTAATTATTTGGCTAAGACATTGTAACAAGGCTAGCTGAACCTTTTCCTCTCTGCCATCTCTAATGACGACTCACTGGTTACTGACTAGATATGTGTGGGTCTTTAATAAAAATCCAACCCAGGGCAAAAATCTGCAGAACCTAGTGCATGGAATGCTGACTGCACTTCCCTCCACACTACCAAATATTTACAGAGAACTGTTGTACTGCAGCACTCCCAGTGAGCCCTACTGTCAGATCAGTTACAATATTTTTAACTTTGGGTTGGTTTTAGCCCAGTTCCTTGTGGGCAAATACCCACATCACAAAATCCATTAAAATCTTTGGTAATGCTATCCCAGCATAGAGACTGTACAACCACAAAACTGTGTAAAAGACCAAGCTTTCTGCCTGAAATCTTCCCCTATGGCAACAAGTTCCTTTAAAATGAAAGAGTCTTTCCTTTGCAGAGAAGTTCACTCACTTGTGCTACCAAAGATAACCCAGTCATAATAAATGGTACACAGTTCATTCCAGTTTTAGCCCTGTGCACTAAATACTGATTTTGTGCATTTAGAGCTATTCTACCTTTTCCATTTTACAGACCAAAGACAGTTAGCCACTTGTCTTTACTCCTCCACACCTCAAGAGTCTGACAAAATAAGAGTGAGGTCCAACCAACAATCCCATCTTGATTTTGTGAAACTCAGGTCACCTCTATTTTTATCCATCACTACTGACATCACGTATCAGAGGGGTAGCCGTGTTAGTCTGAATCTGCAAAAGCGGCGAGGGGTCCTGTGGCACCATATAGACTAACCGAAGTGTTTGGAGCATAAGCTTTCGTGGGCAAAGACGAAAGTTAGTCTATATGGTACCACAGGACCCCTCACATGCATCTGACGAAGTGGGTCTTTGCCCACGAAAGCTTATGCTCCAAACA
The DNA here is from genome assembly GCA_030068395.1 of Apalone spinifera. Classification (NCBI taxonomy): domain Eukaryota; kingdom Metazoa; phylum Chordata; order Testudines; family Trionychidae; genus Apalone; species Apalone spinifera. The sequence continues at coordinate 134,138,042 of CM057845.1, read as the reverse complement.
CTTCGGTTAGTCTATATGGTGCCACAGGACCCCTCGCCGCTTTTACTGACATCACAGAACTCAAAGCTAGTAGTCTAACCTCCTGATATCACAGGCCACCAACTCCAGCCAGCACCTGCATGCTAAACCCAGCAACTGAAATGAGATCTAAATACTACAGTCCTCCGAAGACAGGATTATTATATGACATAGGCAAAGAATGTGTGTGACTGGATGACTATGCTAAACTCAGGGAAATGTTATCATCAGGGTCTATAAGACTAACTGTAAAAATGTGAATTGCCACATTTCTAATAATTATTCCATTTGTTACATATCAAAGAGACTATTTGCCACCTATAAAGTAATGCAACATCTGTATGGGCCAGACTCCAGTTCCTTTGCTCACCTTGAGAAGCACCTTACTTCAAGAGCAGTCCCAATGACGTCAAATGAAACTACTAGTGGAGTAAGTGATTACTTAACATGAGCAAGCATGGCACAATCTGACCCTTTTGGTTTTGTGCCATAATTCCAGACTTTGCCCTTGTCTTGGTTTATAGCAGGTTGAACTTTTATAGCAGGAGGCAAGGCATGAGATACGAACATGCATGCACAATATGTCACAATGCACTGTTAACATTAATAGTTAAGAACATGCTGCGTAAAATGCTTGATTGGCTGTTCTCAAATGGCTTTAAAGTTTGATATTTATACACCAAACTTCTTCACACTCAGTAAGGCTTCATACACTAGACTTCGTAAATCAGTCAGTTTAGGTCCTCCCAGCTCAGAGTCTGTCCCAGGATTTTAGAATTGCTCCAGGATTTTATTTCCTGGAGAGCAATGCTGATTGAAAGTTGCCACAGTAAGCTTAAACATAAAACACCTTGTTGATCAGAAACATAATAATTAAATGTGGAAAAGCACATTTATGTGAGAATAAGAAAAACACTTAAATTTTTCCCAGTCAACAAATCTATCTAATTAGAGATTTGTCTGTCTGTCTGCGAGTCCATTTGTTGAACAAGCTCCTCCTAAACGGTAATAGCTAGGACCACCAAGTTTGGTATGCAGCTTCCTCTTATCCTAACTTGAAGCAAGGTCAGGGTTTGGGTGTGCCAAGAAAACGGGATGTGCGTGAAAAGCGGTTGCTTTCCATAACATGGGAAAAAAGGGGGCTAAGCAGAGGGATGCTATACTCATTGTCACCACTGGGGGCAGCAAGCACAGGGGACAGCTATACTGCACAGCTATACTGACCATTGAGGGCAGCTGCACCACCAGTGGCAGGTTGGGGACAGAGCTTGTCATTTTGCCTACCACCGACCCAGGTAAGTGGCCTCCTACCCCAAATCCCTACCCCAGCACCAGACCAGGAGGGAAGACCCTGCTGGCCCCACTGCTGCAGCCCATCTCCTCACAGGAGCACCACCAGGCCAGGCAGCACAGCCCCCGCCACCACCAGAGGAGCCACAGCCAGCCCTCGTTTCCCCCACACCATCGGATCCCCCAGCATGACCGCAGTTCCCCTCCCCCACACACACACAACCTCCTCCTTTCCCTGGAGGGAGGACTGCATGCTCCCTTCCTCCAGGCCAGGCCATCCCTCCACACCCAGACCAGATCTGGGTACCACCAGATAAGTCTTCTAGTAAAGTAAAAGAAAGTTATTTTCATATCAAAACTGAAATGCCACATTGAGGAGAAAACTAAGTCTAACGTAATGAAGCTTGAAACTAGCTCTTCAAAATTATTGAACTGTAGCGGACAAAAACAGGTTTTTAATTTTATTTTTACATGCACAGATTCAGATCTGAATGGCAGTGTACTACTTATGAGACTCTTATAAATATTTACCCTCTCTTTAAGCACTAAAATATCATCAGCTCATGAAGCTCTGACTCTGTATATAACCTTGTTAGACAGGAAACTGTTCTAATTTCTACTACCACTACTTGAGGAAAAGTCTCAGAGCGGTAGTTGTGTTAGTCGGTAACTTTAAAAACAGCAAGCAATCTTGTGGCAGTTACAAACCCTTCATTAATGAAATTTGGGAAAACCACAGGAGCAATACTCATATTGCTATTGACAGGTCCATCCCAACGGCACGCGGGCCTGGGGCACTGTCTCCCTAACACAGGCCCTGGCCCACACCATCCCTTCCCTAAGCCCTGCCCCTGTTCTGTTCCCTTCCCTGAGCAGCACAGCCTAGGACATTACCGGGGGACCCTGGTGCAGTAGTAGCAGGGGTCCTCCCACACTCACCACAGTGGTGGGAGCTGGAGCAGCCCAGCAGCCTGCTCCATGCTGTCCTGCTGCCGTCTCCCAGCCCGCTGCTCTCCATTTCACCGTGGTGACAGGAAGAAGCGTGCCCTGGTCCTGGGGCACTCTGCTTCCTGCTGCTGCAGAGAAGTGCAGCGGGCTGGCAGAGTGCTATGCGGTGGAGTAAAGTAGATTGCAGGGCTACTTCAGCTTCCATTGCTGTGGTCAGTGCAGGGGAGCAACCCTTGCTGCTGGCCTGCACCAGGCCCCTAAACCCAGGTAATCCCCTGGTTCCTGTCCATAGGACAGCTGGGGTGGCTGCTGCGAGACTCCCCATAGTCTGGGGCATCTGTCCAGACTGTTTTATGAATGGGACAGCTCTGGCTATTAAAAGAGATGACTGCCCTTCATTTAAACATAGGTCAGATAATTGGGTTTACAATTTGCTCATAGTAGAGTTATATAGAACATGGCCAAATGGAAAAGTAATTAGAAATTGGCAAAAATATTTGACTAATTCTCGAAATAGTTGCCTTTTCTAATACTGAAATGTGAATCTAAAAAGCATTACACTCTAAAGAACTTGTTCTCTCCAAGTGTAAATCTATAAATTACTGGGCACTGGAAATTGCCAAATCAAAACTAAAACATCTTATAATATTAATACACAAATCCTTGACTGCATTGCCTTAGAACTATTATTCTGTCTTCTAGATGCTATCTGGTACATTTTGTTGGCACCATATTTTCTGGTTAGTCAAAAATGGCAAGATTTTAAATCATAGAACACTAGAACTGGAAGGGACCTCAAGAGGTCATTGAGTCCAGTCCCCTGTCTTCACGGCAAGGCCCAGTACCCTCTAGACCATTCCTTATAGATGTCTATCTAAACTGCTCTTAAATATCTCCAGAGATGGAGATTCCACAACCTCCCTAGATAACTTATTCCAATGTTTAACTACCCTGACAGTTTGGAAGTTTTTCCTAATGCCCAACCTAAACCTCCCTTGCTGCAGTTTAAGCCCACTGCTTCTTGTCCTATCCTCAGAGGCCAAAGAGAAAAAATTTTCTCCCTCCTCGTGACACCCTTTCAGATACCTGAAAACTACTATCAAGTCCCCTCTCAGTCTTCTCCTTTCCAA
>CM057845.1:134122562-134134556 GCA_030068395.1 Apalone spinifera | reverse complement strand
ATCCTCCAAAGCATTTGCAACCCCTCCAAGCTTGGTATCATCTGCAAAATAATAAGCGTACTCTCTATGCCAATATCTAAATAGTTTATGAAGATATTGAACAGAACCGGTCCCAAAACAGACCCCAAGGAACTCCACTTGTTATGCCCTTCCAGCATGATTGTGAATTGCTAGTAACTACTCTCTAAGAACGGTTTATACAGCCAGTTATGCATCCACCTTACAGTAGCCCCATCTAGGTTGCATTTGCTTAGTTTATTGATAATGTGAAACCGTGTGAAATGCCTTACTAAAGTCTAGGTATACCACATCCACCACTTCTCCCTTACCCACAAGACTTGTTATCCTATCAAAGAAGGATATCAGATTGGTTTGACATGATTTGTTCTTTATAAATCCATGCTGGCTGTTATCTATCACCTTATTATCTTCCAGGGGTTTGCAGATTAATTCTTTAATTACTTGCTTCATTATCTTCTCTGGCATAGAAGTTAAACTGACTGGTCTGTAGTTTCCTGGGTTGTTCTTATTTCCCTTTTTATAGATGGGCACTATATTTGCACTTTTCCAGTCTTCTGGAATCTCTCCAGTCTTTCATGATTTTTGATGATGGCACTCAAACAAACAAACAAACAAAGCTACAGAATGCAAGCTTTTTGTTTCGTACAATGAACACTGAGGACTATACTGCAATGTAAGCCCAGGGTTAATGGGACTCAAGACAGTTAGCCAAACTACAGAACTCTGGACCTTGACTGACTACATTGTATTTAACCCTGTGTTGAGACTTTTCTAATAATGTACTATAACCTTGTGCACAGATCCAAGTCAAAGTAACCACATCCCAGAGTCTCCCTCCATCCAAAATGTGGCTGCTGTAGCCCTAAGATCATGGTGCACTATCTTTACTATCTGCCATACACATTACCAGGAAGCAGTTCTCTTTGCAAAAGGCTTGATTAGTTTGCTTAGCACTGCAAAACCAGGAGACTCTCTGGTACTGTGCTTGCAGATCAGTGATTTCAAATCAAGAGGACTGCAGATTGTTGGGACAGAGGACCAAAGAAGTTTTCCATGGAACTGTGGGATCTTACTGGCTGACACCTGGGACCCAAAAACAAGCAGGGATGCAGCGACAATGCAAAACAAAAGGACTCAGACTTGGGTCCCGCCTTAACTCGATCTTGGGTTCTCCAGCCCAGCAGAGTCCTGGGACTCTGGGCCCAAGTCCTAGATTAGCACAATTGCAGTGTAGACCCAAGGGGAATTAGGCATCAGCTCAAGATCAAGCATGGGCTTATGGTACACCATACCCTGACAGTTTTCTTTCACCTGTTGGATATCAGATCGTCACACTGATCTCTGGCCTGAAATGAAAATCAGCCCTTTTGTTGTTCTTAACTCTTCTAGTGCTTTGCAGTCCAGTGACAATTGATTAAAACAATTACCAAGACGCCTTTTGTCTTGATACTGTATTCTTCTGATAATACTTTGTGTACCTAGGATTGGTGGCATTACCTACAGGTTCAGACCACTGATCAACCTAGTTTAGTATCTGGCCTCATGGAATGGTCAATGGCTAACCATTTCAAGGAAAGTGAAAAACGCATACAGTAACCAAACAATGCTGTAATGTTTAAGTATGACATATAGCGCATCACCTTTCAAGTATTTCTCTTTAAACAAGTAACTTACAGGATCAGAAGGCCCACAGAAGTCTCTGAATAATTTTTGAGGATCAAACTGCCTAATCTCTAGTGCTATACAAGGACCCGAGCACAGTTCTGTAATCATCTCCTGGAAGAGGAAAAGATGAAAACAAAATTCAGTTTCAAGTGTGTTATCAAGAGTTGTACTTCACATCAATGTTGGATCCAAACATAAACAAGAAGAAATTATTAGGAACTGTTGGGGGAAACAGCAAAAAGCAATGTTAGAGGGCACAATCTGCATGCTTATTTGAGAGAATTTACCCAAATTTTTTTTATTCAGGTTCAGAACATAGGGGATAAGATGGATCTCCAGCTTCTTCAGGATTCCCAACTCCTAGCAGTTGCCAAAGTACTTATATTCTCTGCATTTGAGATTGCAACCTCTTCATTACTCAGATGGATCTTGCTATAGAGAACTATACCTTTGTCACCTTAAGCTCCTGTAACATGCTGTACTTGGGTTTAAACCTGAAGAGCATTTAGGTTTATTCTCTAAATAAACCCCCTCTTCTTTCTAGTTCTGCTCTCTCAAATTTCCCTCTCCCTCTTGGTCAACTCTCAGATTGAATCATTTAACAATGCAAAATATGTTGGGGTACAGTTTAGGGATGTGAAATATTAACTGGTTTATTGGTAAGCATCACCCTTAACAGGTGATGCTTACTGCTTCTGATTAACTGATGAGGACTGGTGCAGCTCCCCACACACCATGGCCGCCCCCTTTAATCGGTTAACTGGTTAAATAATTCAATGGGATTTTACATCCCTAGTACAGTTGGTATGAAAGAGGTGCAGGAGATGGAACAACAGTTGCCATTTGATTCACCACAGAAATGTCTCTGGAGATCAAAACGATTGCAAGGTATATGATACCTGCATCAGACGATACAGATATGCTCACATTTGAGCAATGCTACACTCAGTTCTCCTAATTTGTCAGATCCTCCCTTTGACCTAGTGCCTAAGACTCAAAGCTGGGAGATGAGACCTGGTACACATTCTCCATTTTGCCAATGACCTCCTGCGTCACTACAGTCCTGATCTTCCAAAGGGATCAACCTGAGGTACCCTTACACACTTGCTGCACTCCCAGAGGCATAAAATACTAGTACCTTAATCCATCATTAAAATAGGAATAATTCTCATACTTCACAGGGACATTGTAAGTCTCTTATCATTATTGTTTGCACAGTGCACTGAAATCCTCAAATGGAGTCAGTTGCAGAAATACAAAGTCACTTCAATATATTCCCATTGATCCACCTATACTCGGAGAGCCTTCAGTGCCACTGCTCAAAGGCATTAGAATGTATATTGAGGTTACAATAGGTCTACTGGACCTCACCAATTTCACAGCAATTCACAAATCAACTTATATATGACATTAACCATTAAACAATCATAAAAATACTCTGATGCCCCAGCACTCATTAAGGACAAAGGTATAAATACATACAATTTCTAGGCCAACCCAGTTCTGAAGTAGGACATTCAACAATAACATAAAACTGGACATTACATCATTTCTACCAAGGTGAAATAGCTCAATTCTGTTTTTTTTCAAACTGCTCTATTACATAAATATCTTCGTCCAATGGTCCTACATTTCTCCCACAAAAAATTATTCTGTCCCAGTGTATACATGTGGAATTTTGGGTGAATTGGTTCGTTCTGGACCAACTCAGGGAGTGTTCAAATTCAGACTCCCAATACAATGCTAGTCAGAATCCTTAAGAGCGATGACCTCCTGTCCTTAATTTGTCTTTTATATTTTCTAGTGTATACTTACAGGGTATTCAGCAACAACACCTCTGTAAATCTCATAGAACTCTTCCACATTCGCACGTTCCATGCTGAACTATGCAAAAGAAAAGGGTGAAAATGTTTGTCAAACAAACAGTCTCAGGAGACTAGAATAATCCAGCAGACATTTAGCATACTCTTTATTTACCCCATACAGTATGTTTTTTCCCCTGTGATAGGAAGGAAGGCTGGCTTTGAAGACCTCTTTTGCTGCAGCGCAGATAGATTTCAGATCATTCTTCAATAGCCCAACAAGTCCATACAGCTAAACAGTAAATGCATTTTCTCCATAAAGTTGGCAAATGCAAGATGTGTTCAATAAGACCATTTTTACACAGTTGCTTTTCTGCGCAAAACTATACTCTAAGTACCAAATTCAATGAGAAAGCCCAGCAGTTCAGCTTACATGAATTGATTCTGTTAGTGAGATAACAGGCCTTCACAGAGAACAACAGAGGCCCGGGACACTTTGAGTTTAGAGGCCCCACAGCCCAGCCTCAGGCCCCCAACATATCTACCGTCTCATCCACAGGGCCATAGAAAACCAAAAGAATATATGAAAACGAACACTTGAGACATTTATTTATTAATAATTAAGTCATTATACCAATAGCATGTATATTAAAAATGTAACTTTAATTGTGAGTTTCCACTGCAAGCAAAACTCTTCATTTTAGGAATGCTTTTCTGGCTTTGCTGTGTGCAAACTCATTTATAATTGAACAAAAATGTAATTTATGTGCAACATCACTGTTAATGTTAGGCACTGCGAACCCATTCAAATGCTCTTTTGCAGAATGATGATAGTTCTTTACTTGTTTGAACACTTTGAATGTGCATTCACCTGAAGCCACCGATGCAGGGAGACTGACAAAAATACATAATGCAATTGTGATATTAGGAAATGCAGTCGATAGGCCGAGATCAAATATTTCTTGAAGCAGTTCTTTTGTCTTGTAGTCTGATTTAACATTGGTGAAATGTGTTTCAGGAAGATGATGTCGTCAGAGATCTCTTGAAATTTCATTGTACCTTTGTTGAAACTGTTCAGCCTCTGAATATAGCTCTTCATCACTTAGTTCTCTGAACTCCCAAAAGAATCCAAAAAGGGTACAAATTTGTCATAGTGACTCAAATTGACGTGTAAGACCAGATCTGATAGAGTCAATAACAACAACAACAACAAAAGACTTGATAGTGTCTTACTGCATCAGATTGAGATGTTAGGCTGCGATTGGTGGAAAACTCAGTTGAAATGTCAATACCCTGTACTACTGATTTGGACTAAGAAAGGATTGCATCTCATTGATCATCAGTCTTTTGACTATCTTTAAGTCGTTGTTCAATGTTATCCCTCTCAACATCTAAAGTAGCATTATGTGCTTCAATTACAAGATTAGGTTTCATGGATTATTTTTAGCAGCTTCATCCACATGGATGACATTAAAATGCATTCAAATTTGGATGTATACTTCTGAATTGACTTAAGTTCAGTGCGAGCCTGTGCTGTGAGAGTAAGAGATTCAAGCTCACAAAGCCTTTCTCTCAGAGTCCAAATACTGTGCAACTGGTTTAATGCCATCAATTCATAATGACCATCTCGTTGTTGACATGCCGTGAAGGGAAACAGGCAGATACTGCTTCAGAATTTCCCACTTTTGAGGACTGCTCCTGAAGAGGTTGTACAGTTGCTGGATTGTTCCAAAGTATGTGATTGCTTACTTGCGTGATTCAGCACAATCAATGCCGATAAGATTTAATGTATGGTTGCTACAACTGGAAAAAATACAGTTTGGATTTTGCTCAAGGACTGCTTGTATTCCATTGTACATATTGGATCCACTGTCGTAGGCTTGGCTAATGCAGACTTGAAAATTTAATCTGAAATATTCAAGAATTTCTAATACATGAGTGGCAATTTCCTTTATCATCACAAAAAAGCCTTTAAAGGTTAATCCAAAACTAGACAGAGAGGTAGCTTACAGCTAGGCCTGATATGGTTATTGTATATGAAGACACACACACACAAAAAAAGAAATACGAAAATCTCCTATGCAGAGATAAACATCTAATTTAAAGGTTAACTCACCCTCAGACCAAGCAAAATCACTTTTCAAAAACAGAATTACGACTTTCAAAACCTCTAAACTATGCAAAGACTGTAAATAGTGTTTCATAACATAGAATTACTAGTCACAGAAGCTACACCAATTATGCATATGAAAACTCGGATTTGACCGAAAAATTGGCGATGGCCCAAACAGCGGCTCACAAATATTAAGGGTTGGATTTTTGAAACTGCCTCTTATATTCATATTACATGTTTTATTTTAAAAATTCTAAGCAGAATATTATTATTAATACCTAGCACTTTTCATGAGTGGCTATCAAAGTGCTTTTTAAAAGAGGTCAATATCATTATTGCCTTTTTACAGATAGGGAAACTGAGGCACTGAGCCATAAAGTGACTTGAACGTGTCCAAGTTTGTCCATCAAGGATACACCAGCCATAAATTTAAAAGAAAAAATATCCTATCTACAAAAATACCTGCTCCCCCAACCTAAACACAAAATGAAAATAACCCTTCCCAAAAACCTTACAACCACCATATCACTCAAGCAAACAAAAAACCCAATATCCCCAAGTAGTTCTCATCCTAAAAAAGGTAGAGGCACTAGAGACTCCATAAAGTTCACTAGGGTCTCTGTTATTTCTGTTGATTTTATGTCGAAGGCACTCACATTCTATGGTAAAACGCAGCAGTATAAAACCTTAAGACAGAGACTCAATTGCATCACAAGATGTACAGGTTGAATCTCTCTGGTCCAGAAACATTCATGGTCCGGCAAGACCATGGATGTTGCTGGGCCAGAGAGCGACAGTGGCTAGGAGTGGGGGATGTCTGGGAGTCCAGCGGCTGGGTCTAACAGTGGAGCCGGGCCAGCGGACAGGAGAGGAACCAAGCTGGCAGCCTGGCAGCCAAGAACCTGGTGATTGAGGCTGGCAGCAGCACTGGACCAGCAGCCCAGGAGCAAGGAGCCCAGAGATCAGGGCTGGAAGTGGAGCCAGGCCAGCAATTGGGGCCAGCAGCAGAGCTTGGTGGCCAGGAGGGGAGCCCAGCCTGAAGGCTGGCAGCCCCCTGGGAGAGCCTGGAGGCTAGCAGCAGAGGGACTGGAATTGACTTCCCCTGCTCTGGCAAACTCTCTTGTTCAGGATCAGTCAGGTCCCAAGGATGCCAGACCAGGGAGGTCCAATCTGCCAGGCTTCCAACATTCTTCCCAATACAGTCTTTAATTTGACAGTCCATGTTCCTAAATTGAGATTTCTTTTTTAATTAAATAAAATGGTAATCATGCAACACTGTTCTAGATCCAGTTAAAATAGGAAATAGAAACATATGAAATGTACGAGGATAATTACCAATTGCAAAGCCGAGATTTCAAATCCTGCATCAAAGATGGTTTTTATGATCTTTCCAGTTAGCCCTATGGAGATACAAACACACACATTCAATCAAGTAATGAAATTCACAGTACGTAGGTCTAGCTGTTACTGCACATACTATCTGTTTTCTTATCAAAATATGGCATATTTTCTCTCTGTAAAACTGAAGTATGCAGCAGAGCAGAATTCAGATTCCCTAACCTTTGTGAAACCATCCTTTAGAGGGGATTCTCCAAGTGAATTTTCATTCAGGCTATGTCTAGACTACAAAGAAAAGTCAGAAAAAGATACACAAATTGCGAATCACAATTTGCGTATCCTTTTCCGCTTTTCTTCCGAAAGGGGCTTTTCCAAAATTTGGCACATCTACATGGAGAAAAACCTGCTCTTTCTTTTGAGCCATCCCTTCTTCCTCGTACAACAAGGTTTACAGGGATGGTGAGAATGCATCTGCTTTTCTGATTTTTTTTTTTCCTCCCAGAAAAGCAGTTGTGTTCCTTGGATGAGGCATTGCTTTTCCGGGATCTCTCTGGTATCCCGGAAAAGTGCTGCAGTCTAGACGTAGCCTCAGTTGTGGACATAACCTTTTGCAGCAATGTATGAATAATGTGATTGGTGAACTCCCAGCCATACTGAAGTTAATGGTAAAACTCCTGTTGACTTCACCCTTTATTTGCACACAAAACTTCATTTATATAAACATCCATTTACAATATTATTCGGATTGCAAGCTCCTCAGGATAGGGACTATCTACTAGGGTGTGAGAGTACAGCACGATGGGGCCCTTTCTTTGTTAGTCCCTAGGCTCTACTGTAATAAACATGATTAATTAATGTGTATCCTAATGCACCTTTTAGTGATGTAAAATTCCAATCACTTAGTTAACCTGTTAAATGTGAGGTTAACCGAATGTTTAACTGGTTAACTGACAAAAATGGGATCTCAGGTTCCCACTCTCAGCTCTTCACAGGACTGTTTGCTGGGGCTGGCTCCCAGCCCGGCTGGAGCAGCCCTTTGGCCGTGGCAGGCTGCAGGTGGAGGCTGCTCATAGGGGACCAGGTAATCGGTTACCTGGTCACATCCCTAGTACGCTTGTGAACTTTCACAGAATGACAACAGAGAAAAATATAGTCCAACACATTTTGGAGCTCATCTTGCATACACTGACTATTGAGGATACCTACCATGAATAAACCCACTGAAGAGGGATGAGATGGGACTTGTGCTCACAAGATCATGCCCTCTGACAAATTACGTCAGTCTAGCACGCAATGCAACAGTAGGCAGAACTCAGTAGAAACACTGTGCCCACAGAATGAACTCAAATGGTGCTCTAGAACTTCCAATATCTCTGGAGCACTTCACATAGTTCTAAGAGTTTCCAGACATTAGTTCCAGACACTGCAGTAGCCCCTGCCTGCAGGGCAATCGGGCCTGCCATGGACAATTTGGAGGAAGTTGTTCAATTTATGCTTTCCACCATATTTCCCATTTTCAAAATGCAACTTATTTTTATTTTTGAAGGAAAACTGGAAGTTTTGGCTTCTGGCTAGGGGGCAGCAGATTGGAATTTTGGCATTTAGAAATGAGTGGAGACCAAGTTTTGGGCATTACGGTATATTTTAATATGGTGCCTCACAAACATTAATAAATGTATCATCACAATACTCCTATGAGATTTGTAAAATTGGGATAACATATACCCTATGGAGACTGAGATACACAGGGATGAATGTGCCCAACGCCACACAGGAAACTGGTGGCAGAATCAGAAAAAGAACCTAGATTTCTGATTATGACCCCTCCCTTACCATAGTATCTAAGCACCTCCTAATTTTTAATGTATTTAATCTCACAACACCGCTGTAAGTAGGTGCATATGATCCACATTATACAGATGGAGAACTGAGGCACAGACATGTAATGGGTATGTCTACACTGCAATGTAAACCCAGGGCTCAGATTCAGGCTTGATCTCAAACTCCCTATCCATCCACAAACACATCTCTCAGACTTGGTCTCAGTCCTAGGATCCTCCATATGGTGGAGGTGGAAGCTACAAGATCAAGTCAAGACCAGACCCAGGGAATGAACCCTACTACTTTGCAGTGAAAATTCAGCCTAAATTACTTGCCCAATGTCACTCAGGAAATCTGAGGCAGTGTAGGGAATTGTCATCATTTCACATTCAGCAATTAAGGGATTATAGGACATCTACAGAGGGAAAAGAGCAAGGAATCCTCCACCCCCCTACATTTCTGCAACCAACAGCCAGGAAAGAAAGGCAAGAAGGAGAGAAACAGCAAAGGTGGAACTACTTGTTATGACATAGCTGCTATACATTGGCTGAAGATCTTTTACATTTTACCAATAAATAATGGTTAGCTATTCACTAGTCTATCTGGTTGACTCTCGCACTGTTTGATTAAAATATTTATCACATATCTGGGCCTGTCAGTTACATAGACTTTTATCCTTACCAATTTTAAATGTAGTTAGTAAAATCCATGTCCTACCATTCAACTTTGTGTTGTTTCTTTACTAAGGTTATTAAAATTTTGCTCATCTGGGGGAGAGAAGACCATCTACTTGGTGAGAGGGGATCAGATGTGTTTCTGATATCATGCTGTACAGAACAGAGGATGCTGTTTTGAAAGTTTCGCTGCTCCATCCCTGCTTCCATGATCTCACATGCACCATGAACATGGCTAGCTGGTTCACACCATCAACACTGTGCTTATATAGTATCTCTTCAGAGCACTTCACAGATATCAAACTGATCACTTCTCTGAAGGGAGACATCTCCACATAGTGGAAACTGAGGCTCAAAGAGGATACGTGATTTCCTGAAAGCCTGACAGCAAATTATTGGCAGAGTAGGCACTAGAACCCAGCTCCCACTTCCCTGCTTTAACCATTAGACAGATGCCCTTTTCCTTATAACAGTACACTTGCAGAATATAAATGCTAGGAAAAAAAAAACCTCAAATAGATGGCAACCCTAGAGCAATAGAGAGGCAAACTCTTACAGTTTAGGTCCAGGGTTTCAGCCAAGAAGCATAGAGGAAAGGGTTATGTGCTCACATTTCTGAGTGTATGCAGGTGGGAAGGAAGATTTAGTCGTTTCTGCAGCTTATGTTTAGGACTTGAAAAAAAGAAAAAAAGAAAAAAAAAGAACAACACTAAAATCCAGGTGAATAGTGAAACGAGCTACTTCTTAAAGACCCTCCAAATAAGGACAGTACATATTTAAGTGCAGTAAGCAGCCAAATCAAATCAAACCTGCAGATTAGGGGCTAGTCAGGATTAATTTTCAGTGACAACGTACAAAAGAAATCATGGGCATTACTAAATACAACGGGAGGAATTTAACACTAATCCTAGCAAATATGCATAACAAATAACCTTCAACATAAAAACTGAGAGGGAAAGCTTTGTCTCCTAGACAGCATTAGGTTACTAGGCACTAACACTGGACAGATAATCTTGCAGCACATTTTAATCAGATGAACAGATGAGGCCTTAGATCTCATTGGTTGCGGTGGTTTTCAACAATTGCTACCTTGTAATATACAAGGATAATTTTTCAATCATATATAATAAAGAAGAAGAGGAGAACATCAGATTTCATAAGGTGATATAAACTCTTGCAAAACAATTGAAACAACTTGTCTGGCTTACAGGCTCCACATATTAATCTAATAAATGAATTGTCAATTCTCTGGTCTACTAGCCAGCAGCCCAACTCTGGACAGTCACAGGTAGTGATGCTGTGTGCCCTTCACTTCTTAGATTTGCCATCCAACTTCAGCTTTTCACAGAATACCAGTCATTTGTTAGAGAGAGTGTCATCTAGATAAATCAGAAGTCTTCTCTTCTCCCTCCTCCGTTCTTTTACCTGTCTAATGCTATGCTCTCAGTGTAACACATTTCACTCGTGCAGTGTCTCTTTTAAAGGGAAAAATAGTTTCTGCACAGGAACATGGATCACAGTATGAGCCAATTTCACAATTTTCAACTAGTCCAATCTTCAGAGTCAGAGGTCTCAACAGAAAGGTTTGGAGGATGACAATTGGAGGATGACTGCAACTTTTGAGGTTTTGCATGTTTTGTTCTCATTCAACAGTGGAATGAAATCAAACCCTTATGAATGTTTTTGCGAAAATGGAATTGTGTCGGGGTGTGCATCTGTCTTCTTTTGTCTGCAGTTTAGGTGCTCACCTGGGCTGACACACCCAGATTCAAGCGCCTGCTGTTACGTGATTTAGCACAGCACTTTTCATCCCAGCTCCCTCACTAGAAGAAAGCTCACTTGAGCTAAGGTGGTCTGGGCTAGCATAAACCCAGGAAGCAGGCATCAGCGGCCAGAAAGAAGTTTGTGTTCACCCTCTGTTTAGTAGAGTGGGAAATAAACCTGGGAAAAGCATAGAACTCTGGGGTCCTGACCAAAGGAAAGGGTGTACCTTGAAGAGAGCAGGATGGAGAAGAAAGCCTATGGCACATGGGGTAGGAAGCAAACCAGAGAATAAGCACCAAGGTTGGGACCCCCACAGATGCTGACTATGTTGTACAGTCCTTGTGCTGAAACCTGGAGTAAAGGTCAGGCCCAGTGTGACGAGCTACACTCTCCCCATACTGAGCAGGAGGGGGTTAATCCAGCCCTAGGGGCTGAGAAAGCCCCCCCCCCTTTCTTTGCCTAATTGGGCATGCTCGAATTGCACAGCTATAAAAAGGAGCAGCTCAGCTCAGTTGGGGCTGAAGGCTGGAAGAAGAGGACATGGATTGCCAGCTCCAGGCAAATTGCAGTGACTACCCAAACGCTGAGGTGCTACCACACAGGCCAGAGTCCCAACGCTTTCAGGGTATGTGTACACTACAGCGTTATTTCGAAATAACGCGTCTAGACACAAAATGCATTTTGAAATAGAGTTTTGCTCTTTCGAAATAGTGCATCCACACTGATAGGACGCTGAATCGCATTTAAAGCCGTCTGGAACCGGTTCTGGCAGGGCCTCAGGTCAGGAGTTAACTTG
>CM057845.1:134102056-134122462 GCA_030068395.1 Apalone spinifera | reverse complement strand
TTCCAGAAGCAAGGAGGGGAGACAGATTCATAATGGACCTGAGGCAATAGTAGCAGGGAGCAGTCCATGATGAGTGTGCCAACAACAGGGAGTCAGGGTGCTTCGGTTAGAGCTTTTCCCTGCTGACTCAATGGCTAAAAAAAGCCACTATCAGGGCCCTGGACCCCCGTGTTGGGGAATATAAATCCATCCTCTATTTCCCGTCCCTTGAGAGGGGACCACATTACACCACAAGTGGGGGTAAGTTACTGACTTGGACTATTGAACTGCACTGCTCTGTGAATAGGGGCGAGTCATTGACTGTAGCCATTGGGCCACACTACCCCAAAAGCAGTGGCGAGTTACAGACTCTGACCATTGGGCCACCCTGCCCCGTGAACTAAGGCGGGGGGGGGGGGGGGGGGGGGGGGGGGGAGATTTACTGACTTTGGGGGGAAAGGCCAATCAGGTGTAGAATTGTGGGTGGAGTTATAGAGGAGCAAAAGCAGAGAATTAAAGAGTGCCAGAAGTGAGACAGGCACCCTCACCCCCCACATACTGGTGTCTTCTCCTCATCCATATCACACCCAGGTTTCCCTACTTACCACTGAGGAAGTGGCACCGACTGTGTGAGTGACAGAAACTCTGATGGACTATACCCCAGAAGGGGAGAATGCCGAGTGACCTGACAAGAGGGCAGAGTCACACAGAGAAGTCTGGTTTTCTGTCTCCTAATATAACTGCCTTTTCTTTCAATTTATAGAAATAGATACTCTTTTCTTACTCTTGCTAAGAATTTGGTCTCAATGCTTACCTGAGGCTATGAATTCCACAGGCTAATTGTATATTGTATGAAAGTATTTCCTTTATTATTATTTATATTGCTGTAGCACCTAGAAGCCCCACCTATGGATGAGGATTCCACTATACTAAGCAGAGTGCAGACACAAAACAAGGATTGTCCCTGACCAAAGAGCTTACAGTCTACAAGACGACAGACAACAGATGGATACAGACTTACTGATGGTGGAGTACTAGGAAACAGAGACACAACACTGGTCAGGATGTCTGCCAGTGATCTCAACACATCAGTGGTCTAAACATTGTCAAGTTTTTTTGGAAAAGAAAAGTTTTGAGGTGAGATCTGAAGGAAGATAATGAGGTAGCTTTGCAGATGCATGTGTAGAAGGTTGAGTCAAAGATGATGGCCAGGTTATGGGCCTGCATGACAGGATTGTGATGTTGTCCACACTGAGAGGATTTGGGAAGGAGCACTTAAGTGGGAAAACAAGCTGTGTTTTAACCACATTGAACATGAGCTGACAACTATAGAAACCCAAAAGAAAATGTCAGAGAGATGAGCTGACAATTCTATTTCATTTTCATCAAACAAGTCCTGGGTTCTTGTGTTAGGAAAAAGTAGAACAGAAAACCCTGGCTTGCCTTCTGTGTGCCATTCATTATTGTGTGTGATTTTATCATGTTCTTCTTACTCCTCTCTGAAGTGAACAGTCCCAATCTTTTAAATCTCTTTTGGAGATAACTTTTTTGAGATAGGGTGAACAAAATTGAACAAATATTCAAGGTGAGAGTACAAAATTGGTATATATAATGGTATTCTAATATATTCAGTAGGTTTGTCCTTCTATGAACTCCTAAATGATAAGAACTAGGATCACCAAATTTGGTATGCAGGTCAGGCTTTGGTTGTACCAGAACAATGGGATGCGCCTGGAATTTTAATGTTTCTCATAAAATGGAAATGGAGTGGTACGGTAAGAGGGAATTATACTGTGAAATGACAACAGGGGGGGCAGCAATTATCCCAGTGGCTTCCCGCTGACTGGCAGCAGCCAACACCTTGGTCTTCCCCAAGGAACAGCTGCCACCTGCTGTGCAGCCTCACCACCCTTGAGACAGGCCCAGGGAACATTGATGGGAGGCTTGTGTGGCCCCTGGAGAATGCTGGCAGGTGGCCTCCCCTGTCTGAATTTATGAATATTGACTATGTATCTGTATTTAACATGTAGTCACACACCAGAATGATTTCCGCTAGACAAAATGCTTCCAGTCTAGACAGCAGGTTGTGAAGGGCCTATGGAAGGTAGTGGACCATTAGAAAAAACAATGTACCTTAGAAGCTTATTCCCCCATCAGGTGAGGCTTCCTAAGAAAGCTCCAGACAACCTGGGCTGAAATCCTAACCCCAAAGAAGTAAAAGACAAAACAATCATTGACTTCAATGGAACCATGGTTTGACTTTAGTGGATGAGAATTTCTCTCTGGTGCCTGTTAGACATTGCAATCCGAAGCATCACCCAAGTGGTTCCTTCTGGTCTTGGAATCTAAGGAAATGTCTATACTAGTGGCTAAACTGGTACTGCTGTGATCAATGCAGTGGTGTCAATTTAGCAGGTCTGCTGAAGACACACTAAGTCAATGGGCAAGCACTTTCCCTTCAACATCTGTACTCCACCTCCCCGAGAGGGGGAAGCTATGTTGATGGGAGAGTATTGTGTAGACACTTAAATTGACCTAAGTTACTTCGACTTCAGTTACATAATTTACATAACCAAAGTCACATAACTTAGTCTGACTTTCAGCATTGGTACAGGCCAGCCTTTAGTATGCAAAACTTGAACTGACTTACATAGTCAAATAAAATACATTTTAACCACCAAATTGAAGTCTTGATTGTCTCTCTCTTTTTTTAAAGTTTTCTTGTTCTCTTGCAAAGAAATTCGATGAAAAATCGTGTGTTAAAATCTTATGCTTGCTATTTCATTAAGAAGGACATCGAAAAAATGTCAAATTGTGGTTCTTACAGAAAAATATAATTAGGACACATTGCACCAATTCATGAAGAAATTCAAGTCAGCCTTATTATAATACAGTGATCAACAAGACACTTTTCCTATGAGAAATATGGCCACATTACAGTACAGTAGACCCATGCCATTCATGGTGGATACATTCCTGGCAACATAATGAATGGCAAAATCTGTGAATACTGGGGGCTTCAAGTTGAGCTCCTCGTGACTCCCAGCCCTGTGATGAGCTCCCCGCAGCTCCAGAACTCACCACACAGGAGCCATGAGCGCTCCATGTGGCTCCTGGCCCCCATGGTGAGCTCCCTGAGGCTCCTGGCCACCACAGTGAGTGCAGAGGGACTCTGACTGCTGCTACCATTCAGCACAGCCCCCTTCAGACGGCATTCACCTCCCAAGCCAGGGGCTGAGAGAGACCCACGAATACGCAAAATCATGAATAGTGATTCCACAAATCACGAGGCTCTCCTGAAGCTATATAACCATGATCTTTCAATTCACTCCTCCCTCCACCCCATTCAGAACAGCAACACTGAGGATCCTGCTTTTTACTGATTGAACTGGCTTAGGTGCTTAGTTATTGTCACAACTTTCTGGCAAAGGTTCAGAACTATATACTTCCCTGAAAGTCTAGCATTACAAAGGCCAAAGCTGTTAGTTGGGGGCATTAATTGACTTTTCTATTGGTGTTTCTTTGCTCTCCCCCTTTTTCTATTTGATCAATGCTTAGTTTGAGAGCTTGTTGAAGGAAGGACCATCCTTCTTGGATGTTTGGAAAGTGCTTAGGATGTTGTATTTACTTATCATACAATCCATTAAGTATTAATAAAATAACCTTACTGCAATCATAATCAAATTTAACAATTCTTTAAAGAACTTCGCCATGCATTTTCATCCAGTTCTGCTCCTTGAACTTCATGAAATAGCTATCATTTATGCAACATGCCCAGGCTTTGATCCCAATTGTCTTGGCTTCTACTTAAATGGTGATTAATGATACTACCACAGTTCCTGTCTAATAAACTCTCTGGTGGATCCCTATATTATAGATTGTTATTTGTGCACTATGCTGCAGAACAGAGAAATTATTTTCAACACAATATTTTTCCCATGCTTCCATGACTGACTGTTGATTAAATTTTGTATTTCTTAATAACCTTTTCTTTAACTGTAGAAGACATTGTACAAATTTGGTCGCTTATCTTTAAGAGCTTTTTATTTTTAATTTTCCAGTGTGAGGATAGAAGCTGATGCATCAACAGCCATGAAAATCGAAGGTCTCTTTCACCATTGTTGAAGTACAGCATGGCCAGTACAGCATGAAGTTGAAGTACATTGTTGAAGTACATCTTCCCACACACAATCTCCTGCCACTGTATCTCAAGCCAGAACTAGAATCCATCAGAGATTAGATAGCCTCTAAAGAGCTTTAGTGCCTTCCACATGAAACCTTTTCCATATGAAGTGTGAAGTGGGGATATTAAATATCAAATAATTGACTAATCAAATAGTCAATGCATTTTGCATCGACTATTCGATTAGTGGATAGGGCTGCGTGGAGCCTGGGATCAGCTGGGGATTTCCCCACTGATTCCAGAATCCATGCAGCGCTGCAACTTTGAAACACCGCGGGGAGCCTAGCATCAGGCTGCATGCGGCATTTAAAAGCAGCAGCACCATGTGGAGCCAAGAGTCAGCTGGGGATTTCCCCGCTGACCCCAGGCTCTGTGCAGAGTTTCAAAGCGGCAGCACTGCACGGAGCCCAGGATCAGTGTGGGGAGTGTCCAGCTGATGCCAGGCTCCACATGGAGCTGCCACTTTGAAACACTGCATGCAGCCTGGGGGCATCCCAGCTGGACCCAGGCTGCATTTCAAAGCGGCAGCGCTGCGTGGTGCCCACAGTCTGGCCCCAGGTTCCACACGGTGCTGCCGCTTTGAAATACCCCTTGCTCTCCCCTGTCCCTTGCTCCCTCTTTTTGATAGGGGCAACAAGTGGGGTCGAGGGGGGAAAGGAGGGAGTGACTTGTCAACTAACCTGTCAACGAGTCCTTCACACCTCTAGTGTGAAGAAAAGGAATGGCCAGAAAAAAGTGTTGGCAGGACAAGCATCTTGTTAAGGTGGAAAACCGCCATTATCTTTGGAAAGAAACTTAGCCAAGCCTGTGATGTAATAAATCATAAGAAAAGCTGGTAGATGGTGGACCAATTGCTAGAATCTGAAATTGTGAAAGAAAAATCAACCACCAGGCAATGATATTTCATAAAAGAAATCTGAGCTCACTCAGGACATCCAGTGGCTCAAAAAGAACTTTCATCAACTTTGTCGGGACTACATTATCAGCTCATGACACTGGGAAGTTTCTGGAAAGGAGAAACTTGGAGTAGTGTTTGTCACTTGTTCTCTCATGCCCGAACTGGCAGGGACTCCAAGCACACAGTGAGAACAGGGGAAAGACATGTGGACTAGACATCTTATCATTAAACAGTGCTCCCTAATCCTAACCAGGAGACCAAAGAACTAATTACCATCCTTCTGGCTGAAAGAAGCCCTGGGGAGAAGAAGGGACAAATTTAAAATAATGAAAAGAACTAGGGATGTAAGCAAGTAGTGGAGTATCAGAGGCAGCGGGGGGGAGGGGCAGGAGCCAGTGCTTAAAAGCCGGTTCCCCCCAGCACCATCTCTGCAGTGCTGCCTTCCCTCCAGTCCCCGCTGCCTCTATCAGAGGCAGCAGAAGAGGTTGGGGGTTAGAGGAGGCTGCTGTGAAGCAGCCTCTGCCCACAGTGGGCCCAGGCTCACCGCAGACAGAGGCTGTTGCCATGAAACAGCTTCTGTTTGTGGTGGCCGGGACTCCTGGACCTGGAGCGAGCTGGGACTGAACAAGCTTGGCTCAGTCGCAGCTCACACCTGTCTGGGACTACTGTGGCTCTGCATTTTAAACGTAGTAAGAGCCAAGTGGCTCTTACTACGTTTAAAATGCAGAGCTGCAGCGGTCCCAGCTCTGTTCTGGCTTGCACCAGTCTGGGTCCTACCCCTGCTGCGCCTCTGTAGTTTAAATGCCTTTGCACCTGGCACCTACTACATTTAAACTGCAGAGACGCAGGGGGGGTAGTTCTTGGACTGGTGCAAGCCGGGACAGAGCACCTTCACTTACTGATTAATCATAGAATCATAGAACTGGAAGGGACCTTGAGAGGTCATCAAGTCCAGTCTCCTGCCTCCACAGCAGGACCAAGCTCTGCAGCCAAATACAATTTTTATCAACTACAAAATTAGTCAATTACCAGCCTCTTAACATCCTGAAAAAGAATGGAGAAATTTTTGGGACTCTTATAGAAAGGTGAATCTCTCTGACTCCCTATTTCCCCACTGAAATGGTTATTTGTTATGTTGGTACAGTTACAGAAACAACATAGCTTCCTATAAACATACCATGCACTCTGTCCTGCCTCCAGCCAAACTTCCATGAAGAGGAAATGGGATGCTTCTATAAGTCCCTGGCAGAATCCAAAAGCACAAACACTTCACCACCTCTCTCAGAACACTGACTCACGGCCACATTTTTTCCAACCCTCCAGTTCACCCCATTAGCCAAAGCAGTTCTTTGCTTCATCCTGGGGTAGGGGAGTTGCTAGAATGATGATCTCTCCTCTCTCCCCCTGCCCCCGCGCCAGAATATATTGCCTGAATGGCACTCCCAAACAGGGAGCCAGGGACTCGAGCTCTGATCCCCTATCAGGCAGAGTATTACACTGACAGCAGACTGACAAACTAGTGAGTACTTTGATTTTTTAAAAGACATCACATGATACACTCATTCTTTTGTGGATCATGACATTATCCCCAGGGCCCACATCTCCACCCTCATTCCAAGTGTTACATGTTACTATCACTCTCAGCAGCTGAAGTTAAACTTCTTCTAGCTCCCAGTCATCCCTTTATCTGGCCTTGGGATTTCTCTGCATCCTGGCAGACATTTACAGAGCTCTCACTCACACTACATATCACATGCCTTTGATCACTGCTTCACGTTCCTGCTGCAGGTACTATGGTTGCTAAGTTCTGGTGCTTTGGCTGCCTAGCAACAGATGTTTCTTTATTCCAGTCAGGAGTGGATCAGAGAGTCCAGAGATAAAAGCAACAGTGATTTTCCACTGCTTTGTCATTGGATAGGAGCCCTATAAATGATCTGCTGTAACTAAAGTCAGCTTCTAAAAAAGGACTCTGTCCTAAAATTAACTGGGTGCAAACTAGAGATTAGATTCTGGACTCTGATAGCGACTCAGCTCACAGAAAAGCTCCTTGGATAAGTTATAGTTAAACTGGACTGTGTCTTCCAACACAGGGCTAAATGTGCCATCTTTCTGCAATACGTTATGATATAGAGTCTGCAAGGGAAAAATCAATTAGAAATAGGATCAGAAAGCAGATCTTAAATCATAAACTCAATCAAAGATTAAAGAGGAAGGGAAGACGGAAAGCTGCAAGCTCAAGCACTTAAGTGTTTTAGTACAACTGCACATAATTGTACACATGTAATGAGCTGATTATGTTCATGTAAATTAGATAATCATGTTGAAAGCCTGGAAACTGAAAAGGTTTATTTTTAGTTGCTCTAGATTAAAAACTTGTACAACTCAAAATCCAATCTTTCACTCCTTCTGCAAGCTTCTGCTTCTCAGATACCCCATCAATACCTCTTCCCGCTCCTTTGTCCATGCCACCTCTCACACTGATTGAAGGCTCTACAATATTTCATTTTTTTCTAATGGCTCACATTTCTACTCTCACTCTCCCTGACCCATTAGAAATGTTGGGGGTTTTGACAGGTGTAACTTAGAGGCATTGATATTTCATTCAAGAAAGTGAACTGTTCACTTGCAAAGTGTCTCACCCTCTCACACATGCAACTTCACCAGTCAGACCACATTCTATTTAGCTCCCACGTTATCTGCTTCCACTATAATATGAGGAGAGATGCTATTGGCCAACTCAATTTCTCAGTGGGTAAATGAGGAAGGGGTACATCTCCTGATGCCTTCTCTTCCTTGTGTCTCCTTGAACCTAAATAACTCATCCATTTCTCTCCAACTCTCCCTGCATGCAGATACAATTCCTGATTAGGCCTGTCTGCTCCTCTACAGTCCTCTTGCTCTCCACCCCCTGCAACTACAGCACCTACTACTCAGGCCAGAGTCAGGGTTCACCTGCTTGTTTCCCAACCTCTGTTCATCCCATTGGAACTGGGGCTCTCTAAAGGCATGGCTACGCTACAGAAAAGATCAAACCTCCAGAGATTCCTTTTCTAGTGTTCAATTTAGCAGGTCTAGTGTAGATCCCCCAAATCGAACGCTGAGGATACCTCCTGCCGGCGTGGTACTCCTCATTTAGTGAGGAATAAGGGAAGCTGATGGGAGCATGTGCTCCCATCCACCTCCTGCAGCGTAGACCACAGCGGCTCAGCTTAAGGAAAGTTGATTCCAGCTACACATTTTGCATAACTGGATGGTGTAACCTTAAGCTGACCTGCCTGATCTAAGTGTAGACCAGGTCTAAGTGGGTCATCTGCTCTAACATAACTACTGCTGGTAACCCTTTCAGTGGTTTGCTTATCTCCTTCTGCCTCAGCCTATGGCTGTGGTTGTGCATGAGGAGAAGTGTTTAGACCAGGGGTGGGCAATAATTTTTTTCCAGCGATCACTTCGGAAATTTTTGAAGTAGCCCTGGGACGCACAGGAAGGGGCGGGGCATCAAGTGGAAGGGGTGGACCAAGATACTTCCAGGTTCGCCACCCTCAGACAATGATTGGTCTGGGGCTGAGGGAGTGCCTTTGCCGCCCTCTCCCTCTCCCCCAACGTTCCCCCTAGGTGCCCATGTTCCTGGCATGGGAGGAGACTTCCCACACTCCCCTGCCCCTAGGCCAAATAGGGCCTGGAGGCAGGGGAACACACAAAACTTCCTCCGCTCTCCCCATCCCTGCGAGCAGCACACGGCGCTTCAAAGCGCCACGTGCTCCTGGCAGCGCAGGAGGAGGCTTTGCACACTCCCCCGTGCCCAGGCCCTAATTGACTTGGAGGTGGGGGAGCAGCAGGGCCTCTGCAGGCCGGATCCACCTGCTTGGAGGGCCAGATCCGGCCCGCAGAGGCCCTTTTGCCCACTCCTGGTTTAGACACTGAAGGGATGGTGGGGTATCACAAAGCACTATAATCTGCTAACCTCTAACAGCAACAAAATTAATAGGAGTCAAAGGCTAAGTTTATGTGACTTTAAAGCTGAGAGTTTAATTGCAAAAGGAAGTCAGAGTCAAGGCTCTCAACAGCAACTGTAATGCTGGTACATTGCCCTTTACAATAGGCTCTTTCATCACAGGATACAAGGTAACATAAAACATTATATATGTGCATGTAAGATGCCACCGTGGTATTGGTATAATTTGTAAGAGACCCAAGACTAGAAAGCATTTAAGAAAGGTTGGATGAAGAGGGAGGAAGAAGGCATATAAGAGGACAGGCCTACAGCAATTAAATCTGCTCCCATAGGCAATGTACAGAGAGTAGGATGAGGACTGAAAAGGGAAGAGATTCCTGATGTTTCATCAGGTAATAATTATGCATGAAAGTTAAAAAAGTCCAGCTCAGGCCCTTCATTTTGTAATTTACAACTCACTTTCAGGTGCCTGACAATTTTGCCATCTGCTTTTTACACCTTCATCAAACAGATAAAAAAGCCAATATGTCTACGATCAAAGCCCAGGGCTGCTGCTGGTGCTAAATCATTCCATCTCTGGCTGCACAGCAAAGCTTTCAGTAGCAGATATTACGCAAGCCCTCACAGACATAAAGGGCAAGTTAGCAGCAAGTTCAAGATCCTTTGTTGGGAAAACCATTGTTTGAAGCAAGCTCTCCAGCTATCCCATTTGAGAGTGAGAAACCTGGAGACCGCTACTATCCCCGCCCCTCTGCTTCCACTTCCACTTTCACAAAGGAGGCACTTAAAATGCTGCAGTGCCTTGCAAGCTGCTTGGGAAAAATCTCTGCTATATCCAACATATTATGTCTTCATACAAATATCTTTAGCCCCATAGAGCCAAAACACTGTAATATTATACTAGAAACATTGTTCCTATTTGTACTCCTGCATCTGAAGGCTAGGCAATGAAAAGGAATTGTTTATCTGTGGTTATGTATGGACATCAAGCTTTTCTAATAAGCATATGACAAAAGGACATAGCATTCCCCAATACAGATGACATAATGTGCTTTCAGTGAGATACAAAGAACGATAGCTTTAAGTATTTTTAGTTCAACAGGAGCTATGTCTTCTGCTGTAGGATTCAAATTTCCTAACTACTGCCATTAAAGTATAAAAACAAAATGTGGAAGAACTGAAGACATAACTATGTTGTATGCAGCTAAGCAGATATAGGAGAAATGTTGTAAGTCTATTTCCTGTGTAATGCATCCTTCTCCTCTGGTGAAGATGGCAATTTGAGAAAGCTGTTACAGACTAAGTGACATCCTTTCATGGAAATTTGCATTTGCTTTTTGTTTTCTTTATTCTAAAATACAACCTATCCAAAGCACACAAATTGCTCTTTGAAGATGGAAATCAGTGTAATAAACCATGTAAAAGTCAGTGATTGTGATACACAGCACTTCCGAGTCACTAGTGAAGTGCTCCTTTCCCTGCAAACATTTACTCCCCCAAAATTAGTACTGTCAGTGTGATCAGGTCCATGTTACTTACCTTCATTAATAGCATGAGGCTTAATAATGCAGCAAGTACAGTTTGTAAATTTTGCACTATTGGCTGGACCACGACCGCCGCTTGAGGGAAAGAACAACTCCAGCTCCTGAATGTAATTGAAATTGAAAATATTTTAGTATTACACAATTGCATGTCTCAGATCTTCAGAACACAAAATATAGTTTTGTGATATCCACAGCCTCATTGGTTTATATAGTTGTTCTTATAGCACTATATTTAAGTACATAATGACCATACTGGATCAGGCCAAATGTCCATCTTGCCCAGTATCCTGTCTTCTGACAGTGGCCCAGAGGGAATAAGCAGAACAGGTAATCATAAGTGATCCAATCACTCACTCCCACCTTCTGGCAAACAGAAGCTAGAGACACCATCCT
Source organism: Apalone spinifera (assembly GCA_030068395.1). Lineage (NCBI taxonomy): Eukaryota > Metazoa > Chordata > Testudines > Trionychidae > Apalone > Apalone spinifera. The sequence continues at coordinate 134,111,513 of CM057845.1, read as the reverse complement.
TGCCCATCCTATCTAATAGCCATTGATGGATCCTAGCCTCCATTAATTTATCTAGCTTGTTTTTAACCCTGTTAGTCTTGGCCTTCATAACATCCTCTGGCAAGGAGTTCCATAGGTTGATTGTGTGGTATGTGAAGAAATATTTCCTTTTGTTTTAGATCCGCTGCCTATTAATATCATTTGGTGACACCCCCTCCCACTTCTTGAGTTAAGGGAAGGAGTAAATACCACCACTCTTATCTACATTTTCCACACCAGATAGGATTTTATGGCCCTCAACCATTCCCACCCCCCTTAGTTGTCTCTTTTCTAAGCTGAAAAGATCCACTCTTATTAACCTCTCTTCATACAGAATCTGTTCCATGCCCCTAATCATTTTTGTTGCCACTGTCTGAACCTTTTCCAATTCCAACATATCTTTTTTGATATGGAGCGACCACATTTACATGCAGAATTCAAGATATGGATGAACCACGAATTTATATAAAGGCAATATAATACTTTGTTTTATTCTCTGTCCTTTCTTAATGATTCCCAATATTGTTTGCTTTTTTGATTGCCGCTGCACACTGAGTGGATGTTGAGAGAACTATCCACAGTGACTCCAAGATCTCTCTCTTGAGCAGTAACAGCTAATTTAGACTCCATCACCTTTTATTTATATATATATATATATATATATATATATATATATAATGTTTTCCAATGTACATTGCTTTGCATTTATTGATATGAAATTTCATATGCCATTTTGTTGCTCAGTCAAGCAGTTTTGAGTGATCTTTTTATAGCTCTTTGCAGTCTGCTTGGGACTTAGTATCTTGAAAAGTTTTGTATTATCTACAAATTTTAGCACTTCGCTCTTTTTCTCTTTTTGCAGATTTGAATAGAACTGATCCTGCATAGACCCCTGGGAGACACCACTAGTTACCTTTCTCCATTCTGATAACTGTCCACTTATACCTACCCTTTGTTTCCTATCTTTAAACCAATTCCCAGTCCATGAGAGGACTTCCTCTCTTATCCCATAACAGCTTCATTTATACTTTTCTCTCTAGTTCCATTGATATGATGATTAGCCATGCCCTGGCTGCTGTGAGCATTTCTTCTTCACTTTCCCACTTCAATCTGTGCAAAAAAGTTGCTGCCATAATTTCCTTTCCCAACATTAGCTGTTCCCAGTTTTCTGCATTCAACTCAAGCTTATTGAGTCTCACTTTAACATTGCTCCACAAATCCTCCCCACATCTACATTTCTAATCTCATCCCTCCTGCCACATCCTTTGCCTGTAGGAATGGTGGGAATCCCCACTCAATTCTCAATGTGGCACACACAGACTCGAGTCGATACTAACGTCCTTCCCCCTCATCTTCAGATCATCCATGAGAACAAACAAGAAACTTTAGCCTGAATTTTTTATCTGCCTTCTCTAACGCCTTTTCTTGCCTTCAGGAATATCTACTTTTTATGTTCCTGAATGTGGGCTAATGAGACCCATATGCTCTGGCTGCCAGAGCAAAATAGCTCTGCACAGGATGCAGTACCCTATAACATGACATCCTATTGCACATGTTCTGATCAAGCCTCTTTTCCAACTGCTCCTTTTGTTTCCTTTGGTCGCTGCCAACTCCATGCCTTCCTTCCATGTAATTCATCCACTGTGCTCAGAACAACCTTCCAATTAACATTATCCAATTGCTCTGAATGTGGCCTCCAAAAAGATGTGTTAGTCAACTTACAAAAGGGAATTCGATTAATTTCCTTTTAAAGGAAACAACAACAAACCTAGAGGTGTTACCACTAAATTCATCTGATTCTTCCTTGTATAACAGTCTCATGGCTAAAGCTTATGTCCTTGAATTCCCTCTGATTATGTTTCAGAAGGAATTAAGCTGAATTTAGGATTTTCCCATTCCATACCCTCTTGTTCCTGTAATGGTTGTGTTCTTGTTCCTGTAATGGTTGTGATCCTGATCTAAATAAAGAGCCAAACAGTGCAATTTTCCAGTTCTTTAAAAGAAAAGAAGAAAGAACTTCTGTTTTTTGCTACTACCAAATGTACCTTTGTTTTTAATATTTACACCTATCTGAGGCAAAGAGTCAACATCCTGGATCCTTTTATAAATAATGAAGAGCATGTTTCAAAGACTCTATTCTGGTCTGTCTCCACTGACTATTATTAACTTTAAATAAATAAAGCAATCCCCATAGGCCACAATGCCAGGAAAAAACAAAATAAGATAAAATATTTACAAGTGTAACACTTTTAACTGCTATACAGGTATCCCTGAGTTACAAACATCTGCACATACATATAAAAGCTCACCTGCAACCTTAGGGAGCAGGCAAGATGCACAGGTAGTGGCGAGCAGTGCAAATGCTGACAGGGGAGTGGGGGGACTCTGGAGGAGCAGAGGGCAGTCCCACAGCCAGTGGCTAGAGAGAAGCAGTGCTTTGAAAGGGAAACTGCCACACCTCTTCATCTTCTAATCCACAGCTTCCTCCCTCCCCCAAGTCCTCCAACCTGTGCTCACTGCCTCCTGGTGACTGGGTACAGCCTGCAGGAGGTGGAGGGGAGCCAAAGGATGGAGCTGGTCATAGGAGGTTACCCCAAATATGGCCTGTAGAAATGGAGATGTTATCCCTGGATAACCTAGCAGACAAACCTTCAACTTGATATGCAATTCGGTCTGTGAATCAAGACAATTGAACCATCCTCAAATAAGCTTAGGTTTGTTTTCCTTTCAAAAGATTTTTTTCCCCCCAGTATGCTTTAACTGACTCTCTCTCTTCCCAGGAAAGTATCTAAAATCTGAACCCTACTAATTTTTTGGGCATCTGGTATGCAGTTACCTAACACTGTATGGCACCTGCCCATTAAATTCATAATCCCAATTGCTTCATCAGAGATAAACTCCAGTATTCACAAGGTAAAGAGGAAAAAACCCCACAAAGACATATATAAAGATATATGCAAGTCTATCAAAATAGCAAGCTAAGCATTTACAATCACAGGAAGAGTAAAAATTAGCTAGCCTTTCAAAAATAGTTACCATAATATGACAAAAAGCAGCATTTCTAAAATAATTAAATGCAAGAAAAGTAAAGCAACAATCTTATCAACAGAAAACACACACTTATTTCTCTAACTAAAATCTTGTATTAAAATATAATCTTTCCTACAGCCTCTTTCTTCAGAGGCTGCTATTCAACTAGCGGTATGCCAGAGCTGAAATACAAGATATAGTTATACTACAAAGGTTACAGCAGCAGCACTGCAGCTTTGCCATTACAATAGATACTTGCTACGGAGGGTTTTTCCTGTCACAGCAGTAAATTCTTCCATGGATCTAGCAGTGTCTACACCAATGGCTTAGGCTAACTTAATTACATCTTTTAGGAGTGCGAATTTTTCACACCACCAAGTGAGACAGCTATGTTAATCAACATTTTAGGTGGAGACCAGGCCACACTTTGACTCCTATCTTTCCAAGTGAAGTTACCCAGATCTTTCAGTCATACAGACTCAGATCACAAGCATGAATAACCACTGTGATCTTAATAGCATTCTAATGGTAGTGAGTTTCACCTGGCTTGACCAATTCAATGTACACATCTCACTAATATCAAAGCTGTACTTAAAAGAGGTCATGTAAGATATCAAAAGAAAACTAACAACATAATGATCATTAATGTTATTGTGTGGTGTACGTATGGAGGACTAATGCAAAATTACAACTATATTGGAAGTTACATTCTTAATATGTGTCTGCCAGGCAGGGTTGAAGTTACCCCCACCCTAGACAAAGAAATGTGGTTCTGCTCCTTTAGAAGTACTTCCAAATTACGATAAGAATCAATGGGAACATATTTACATAAGAGGTGAACAAAAGCATCAATGCCACAAGGGGAGAAGATAACCATTCAGCATCACAGCATGGAAAGGAAATTGCAGGAAACCGATCAGTTTCCATTATAGAAACCAACAATCAAGAGCCTTCCTCCATCAGACTCCATGACACTTTCTCTCACAGCTGGGGCAATTAACTTTAAAAAGGATTCATTTTCAAAACTTCAATAAAAGAGGGGGGCTGAGATCCACAAGAGATCTTCCACTTAACTGACAAAGAAACTGAGCACTTTTGTCTTTGTGGGAGATCCTGATTATCAAGGTGATCAGCCATCTTGTCAGAAGGAAGCGTGATAAAAATCTGACCTTGAACCAAGACCACAGGTTTTTTAAGTCTTAGGCTTTAACTACACATCCAAGTTTAAAGTGTTGCCGTGGTAGTTCTTTAACGCAGCAGTGTGGTAATGGCAAGAGCACTGGGAGAGAGATCTGCCAGCGCTCTAGGTAAACCACCTCCACAAGGGGAGTAGCTTACAGCACTGGGAGCTTGTTTACACTGGCACTTTATAACGCTGTAACTTGCTATGCTCAGGGGGTATTTTTTCACACCCCTGAGTGAGAAAGTTACAGCACAGTAACTTGCCAGTGCAGACAAGCCCTTGGCCTCTATAAAGTGTTTTTCACTTTGATTTGCTTATAACCATTTCAAATTCTATTCTTCAGACCTGGACTCACTTGAAACCCTATCTCCTTTTATCAATCAACTTGTTTTACTTTTAATTTAAAGCATCCCAGTGCTGTGTGTGTATGGAAGTGATTGTTAACCCCAGTTAAAGTAATAAACTTTGAACTCTGAATTGTATTATTCCTCTGAAGGTTTCAGGAAAGAGTGGGATGTTACAGAGCACACAATTTTGGGGAAATTCGGGACTGGGAGTGTGTTAGGGATTATTTGGCTAGTAGTTATCATGATGTATAACAGAGCGTGGCCGGAGAGTAAAAAGCAGGTTGCTGAAATCAAATTAATGAATAAGAGCTGCCTTACCAAGGAGAAACAAGGTGCATGCTGTCTGCTGGTGGCCAGGCTGGAAGCCACAGCAGCACAGCAATTAAGGCCTCTGGTTTAGAAGGCAGGGGGTGCCATAACTCCTGATTGGTCTGGATTATATCCCAGAATGTGATCAGCACCTTCACTACTCCGTTTCCTAGCTCCTCCAAGCCCAAATTCCACTTCTCGTCTGCACCCATTACATGCAACCCAGGTCCCTTTGTGTCCTCAAGTCTTGCTCACCCACCATGACTCCTTACAGTGCCATTATCCCACAGATTTTCTCCATGCCCCCGCCCCCAAATTCACATCCAGAGTCCTCACACTCACACACACACACGCTCCCATCAAAGGGCCCAGGGCTCCCAACATGTCAATTATCAGAGCTCTGGAATGGAGAGGGGAGTATCCCAGGCCCTGCACCTCTCTAGGGACAGTGCTGAAGATGACAGTTAAGATATGTGGGCTGTGAGTGGCAGAAGGGAAGTAACTATGATTGGGAAAGTATGAGTGGAACTTAAATGGGATGTTGAATGATTTTGCTACTTATTTCCTTGCTTTTTAGAATTTACATTGCTAAGCCATATAGTCTGCATAATTAACACAAAGTTGAAGCTTCTCCTGTGTATTGTGTATATACACACACATATATACCCTCGGAAGGATTAGATTTAAAATTGGAAAATGTTGATTTTAGCATACACACACAAACTAACAACATTTTCTTTTTTCATAACAATCAAAATGTACATATACACAAAATAAGAGTTCATGGATCAAATACAATGATTTAGATTTTTGAATTAGGCTTGTTACAAATGGACTTACAAACAACAAAAAGAGTGGGGATTCATTCATTCAAGGATATTTTACTCTATTTTGAGGTGTAATGTGGACCATTTCAGTTTTTAAAGTTTATAAAGCTTTAGCCTTTTCAAACTCAATGTCTATTGTCATTAAAGAATTTCCTGACTGCCTCCCCATAAATTCCCTCAACTGTGAACACTTGAATCAAGTTGCAGTGGGTGGAGAAGGTCTAGGTTGGATATTAGGAAAAACTATTTCCCTAGGAAGGTGGTGAAGCACTGGAATGGGTTACCTAGGGAAGAAGTGGAATTGCCATCCCTACAGGTTTTTATGTCCTGGCTTGACAAAGCCCTGGCTGGGATAAGTTAGTTGGGGTTGATCGTGCTTTGGCCAGGGGGCTGGACTTGATGACCTCCTGAGGTCTCTTCCAACTCTATGATTCTATAATTCTATGATTCTACTAAATCAATACAAATCTAAAACCAAGTATGTACAAACATCAATATCTGCTGAACTCATAAAAAGAAATAATTGAATTCCTCCTAGAATGTGACAGATGAGTTGGCCTCAATGTCCTAGGACAAATTTTCTAAGGTTAGTCCCTTTATGCCAAGGTGGGAATATATAGACAGCATACTTTGTATAGATGCTATCTGCACAGTGGATTAGATTGTCTACAAATGTGTCACTGTGGAACATTTAAATCAGCACTATGTGCAAATGAAAAAAAAATGGATTTCCATACTTACTGCAGCCTCATCATCAGATTAAGTAAAAATACAGTTTTTCAAATGAACATAATGAATAAATATATTTAGAAAACTTACTCGAGCAGCAGAAGCAAAAGAGTCAGGGCCATGAGCTGCATTTCTTATGCCATCTGTTCCAAACATTGCTCTAATGCTGCCCGGAGCTTCAGAACGAGCCACACCAGAGTTTGCAGGTCCCAGTAACTTTTGCCACTCTGACACAGCATCATCTCCTAAAATCTCCATAGCAACAGCGGGGCCACTTGTAATAAACTGGAGCAGCTCACTGCAAGAGAGACATACAGCAGACAGGGAATTCACTGTACAGAAAACAAAATCTATGCACTGGTTCTCAATTCTCACTAGTGTTACAGGAAAGGAGAACAGTCCATGCATGGCACAAGTAATCACACAGTGGTATGTAGCACAAGGCTCTGGAGCAGCGGTTCTCAAACGTTTTGCCCCATGGCCCACATGGCTCAATGCAAACTTTTTATAGGACCAGTTGCTAATGGAAACTCACCATTAATTACATAACTGCACCTGAGCCATTTTGCTAGCGCTATAGTTAGAGAGAACAGTTTAATTTAACCAATGAGAAAGGAAATATTAATTTAAATTACTAAACAGATTAAGTACTTGAACTTTCTCATGTTTATTTAAAATGAATTTTGATAAACTAAGTAAAATATTAATTTATGTACAACACAAAAGGTTCCTATGTTTTCTTTATTTGTGGCAGGGGTGGGGAACCTTTTTTGGGTCCAGAGATACTGACCCACAGAAAAATAAGTTGGAGACCAGACAAGTGAGAAGCAAAAAAAACCCCACCAAAAATAATATCCTAGGCTCTGGGGTTGGGACAAACATAGGGGGATTTAGTGTGTGGGACAGGGCTGCCAGCAAGAGGAACGAGGGTGCAGGAACTGGGCAAGAGATGGAATGCAGGAGGGGGTGAAGGTGGAAGGTCTGGGCGGGAAGAAAGGCGCAAGCGGGGATGAGGGAGGGCAAGACTGGAGTGCCAGCGTGGGCTCCCTGCTGCAAGGGAAAGGAAGGGAACTGAACTCAAGCCACAGACCGACCACCCAGAAGGCAGCTGTGGATCACGGACTGCAGTTTGAGAACCACTGCTCTGGAGGAATACTGGATGGGATAAGGCAGGGACAGTGGAGGCAAAAGACCACTGGTGAGCCATTCCTTCCTTCTAGTAGTGCTCCTTCCGCCTTGTAGACTCGTGGTGTCCATCTAGAGATACTATTCAGCCTGTAACTTTTTTCCTCACTATGGTAACAAGCATGCTCTCTCACAACTAGGGAGGCCCTGCACCAAAAATGTTTTACTTCAATTACTCACTCCACCATGTGCTTCTCCCCCTATGAGACATGGAGGAGATTGTAATCTCTGCGTCACACTAAAACGGAAAACTGAATTCTAGTGAAAATGGTCCCTATTAGCCTTTCTCGGATTTGGGCATAATAATCTAAAATAAAGTTTGATTAAGGGAAAAAGTAAAGTTAGAAAATTACAGCATATTTTTATAATTTTTATTTCGAATTTGCTTAGCACAGGCAATGTGCTCAGTGCTGTACAAGCCACAGAGATAAAGATAAATCTTTCCTTGCAGTCTCTGCACTGAATCAGACTGAGAAATCAATATACAGAGGAAAATGAAAATTGTTGCTTTTTGTGTTACAAACTCATAATTTCTTGGGATCGTGGAAATCATAAGATATTGGGGGGAAGATATAACATGGGTAAAGATTCAAAAACCTGGAAATCCAAAAGTTAAGTTTGAATATATGTAACCTTAATTCTGCTCCCTTGATGCATATGCATCATGAGATAACTGTCAGTTACAGAGTCACATACTACCATCTCTGCAGCAATCCACTTCATTCAGTTTGAAGGCTGGACATTGCACAATGAATGAAAAAGTTACATGAAGGTTTTTTATTCAGTTATTCTTAAAGTTACATTTTATGGCGTATAGACACAGATGCACAAGAGAAAATTTCTCAACAGCTCGTTATTTCTTTAAAAAAAAACCCAACACTTATTTATGTTAATGCATGTTGTAAAACACAATTTAACAAACATTTAATTACCAAGAAGTTAATTGCTCCTTTTTCCCCGCTATTCAGCAAACTTTCATTAGTTGCCAATTAAATTAGGAAGTCCTGTTTATGAAATACTAATAAATCTCTAATAAAATGCTCTATGTAAATGGATATGAGAATTTATATTTTGTAAGTGTGAGGACGCTTCTTCAGTTCCCTAACAGTAGCAAAATCCCACAGAACAGATATCGAGTATTGATAGATGGCCGACAGAGTACATTATAGTGAACTGAGGGTTTACAGTTTCTAAGCTTGCAGTTAGTTTAGAAATCTATGAAATAACACTGCAGACATTCTTGTTCATTTACAAACTTATTCAAGCAGACATGCTCAGCAAAGTAAAAATGATACCTCTGTTTTCCTAGGAGCTTTATTATAGTCTGGCATTTCCTAGGGCCATTTCTCTATAATCCACAGAAATAAATCTGCTCCTACGCAAACCAAATGCTGCTTCTGGAATTAGGTGGCAATTACGATATTCCCACTGCTCAGGAAAATCTTGACAGTGCTGCACTTGGTTATCTGTCAGTTGCAATTTTTTGTTCTGCATGACCAAAAATATAAGCTTCCCAAACAGGGCTGACTTTGACCAACTACACTGTGAGGGTATGTCTGCACTACAGCGTTATTTCGAAATAACACGTCTACACCCAAAATGCATTTCGAAATAGCTTTTTGCTATTTCGAAATAGTGTGTCCATGCTGAGTGGATGCTGAATCACATTTAAGGCCAGCCGGAATCAGGTCCAGCAGGGCATCAGGTCAGGAGTTACTTTGTGTGGCTGCTGCCTGAGGCCATCTGAGACCTGTGTTTAAAGGGACCTCCCCTGGACAGCCAGTTCTCAGGTTTCCCTGCTTGCTTGCCTACCTCCATGAGGGACAGCA
>CM057845.1:134090476-134101956 GCA_030068395.1 Apalone spinifera | reverse complement strand
TCATGCAAACCTGCTCCTGGGTTCGCATGTGGCCTTTGGTGGCTAGGCTGGCAGTTATCTTGCCATAGACGGCCACTTTCCTCCATCTAGTGCGGAGATCATGGACGTTGGAGGCATTCCCCCCAAACCTGAGTAAGGTGCATGATTTCCACCCTGGACCAGGAAGGCACCCACCTTCTCCAGGCCCTGCCAGGCTCCTGGGAGCTGGCAAACTGCTCCTGGGGAGCGGTGGAGGGCTGGCTGCCAGTGGCTTGCTGGCTCATGTTTTAGGGCCACTGGGTCAGGGCAGTGACTGCTGGCTCTGGGCTGGCAGACTTGGAGCTGGCACAGGCACTGTGGCCAGAGTCTACCCCTTTAAGGCCCCCGGAGGGAAGGGGGGGGAGGGAGAGGACGGTTCTTGGTTGAGGCCAGTGTGGCCCACTAGGGCACCCTGGGAAGGGCTGGAGGCCCTCTATGTCGAAATAAGTGTCTACACAGCACTTATTTCGAAATAGCAATTTCAAAATTGGCATTATTCCTCATGGAATGAAGTTTACCAATTTCGAAATAAGCCCTCCGCTATTTCAATTTAATTTTGAAATAGTGGTTTGGCTGTGTAGACGCTAGTAAAGTTATTTTGAAATAATGGTTGTTATTTCAAAATAACTTTGCTGTGTAGACATAGCCTGAGTGGTTAACGTGGGCCCAGACTCAGGAATACATTAGCTATCCCTGCCTTCTTTGCTAATCAGATAAAGCCCAGGTGTAAATAACAAATAGCATTTATCCATTATGCACCCTAATTAAGCTTGATAGAACATCACAAAACTGAAAAGATTTTAGAAAGCTACATGCGCACAAATATATAAATATTTGTATCCCATGTTTGTGGAGAGATTAAATATTTCATAGTTACATGCAATGTGAAACAGTAGAGTCACACAGAGTATTTTGTTTAGGACCGTATAAGGTGCCACATTTTGAGATACTTGTGCTTTTGCATATTTGCTGCCTGAAGAGTATCAGGTACCCTGGATGTACTCTGCAATTTTCACTGATTGCAAGTCATATTCTATAACTGAAAATTTCCCCTTTCCCATTTCTTTTTTCACGAGGGTCATTTTCACTTCTCAAAGGGTCGATGCATTCATTGGCACTTGATGTGACATGGGATTGCGGAACTAGGTCCATGTTAGGAGACTGGAAGGGATTCACACAAAGTTTTTCCTAGGGGCCCTTGAAACTTGAGCCCAGTTTTGATTTTGCCAGATTCTTTAGTATCAGAAGCACCTGAAATGAAAATTCTCTTGGTCAATCTTTTCCTGTACAGTAAATGAGTATAATCTCCAAAGTATGCACTTACTTGTAAAAAGGCCTTGATTGATGATCTACATAGAGATCCATTGCCTCTTTCCTAGAAAAGATGTAAAAAACAAAACAAACTCCGCATGAACCATTAATGAACAATTATCCATTAACATGCCTGTAACGTGGGAAGTCTCTTCCCTATACCAGATAGTTTGTGGGTGGCCTATGCTGTAAATCATGAGGGTTAATATACCTCATATGTTTTTATCATAACAAGTGTAACTCTTTATATTCCTTTTACACAGAAAAACCGATAATCCTCTGCATCCTCCTTTGAATTCTACTTAGCTCTTGGCTTATATGGTATCTTGTAGCAATTAGTTCCACAGATAAATTACATGTTGTATAAAAGTATTTCCTTTCACTAGTTTTAAATGCATTGCTTTTCAAACTCACTATCCTTTCCTATGTTTTTGTGTTATGACTAAGGGCAAATGGGAGCACTATAGACACCTTCCATGTACCATTTGCTATTTCACAGTTTTCATATTCATCCTCAGATTGAACATGCCTGTCAAATCAATGAATCCACATTTTTTAATTGCAGAGCAGCAGCTCATCTGCTTTGTTATAATTGATTTACTTGCCTAAATTATATTTTTGTTTGTCCTGGGATGCCAGACAATAGGATTTTTCACAGCCTGGTTTCTACCTAAGGTTTGCAGATTTTCCAGGGCACAAAAATATCATAATGTTCTGCAGATTTCAGGAAGAGGGTTGTTGTCTGTTTCGCTTTTTTGTTTTAACACAGAGAAAGTGTTTCCCCCCCAGTACTTCCCCACTTTTGGAAACACATTTCAGCCTCACGCTTTCCTGTAGGTACATGCCAATTGCCACACATTGCTTCCACACCACTTGACTGAGATGCTGTGATACAATTATTTCCAATACTGTCATGCAATTGAACCAGTTTACTAAGATCTCAGTTAAATCAACTAGTGATTTTCTCATCACACCTTAACCTGTGGTTAGCAACCTCTTTTCCTCCCTACTTTAGGGCTTTATTCTATAGCAGTTCCATGTGTGTAACTCCTGTTGGCTCCACTGGGATATCTGCATGTGGAGTGGCTAGAGAATTCATGCAGGGTCTCTAAATTCAGTTTGGACACTGGGTGGCTTCTCAGCTCCAATTCAAAAGTGTATTCTCTAACTCGGGAGGCGCGGTCTTTGACTTGCCTAATCCAGCCCCCAAGGCTCAGGGCCCCCTCCAGCATTGAGGAGACTGTGCTGGTGCTCCAACCCCTCTGCTGCCCCTGGGGTCTGGAGTGCACAAAATCTACTAGGCTGGGCCCCCCCCCCCAGGCTTTGGTGTGCAAAAGGAATATGGGGAATTTCTTTCTCCTTCTCAAATGCGGGTCACAGAGTTTTTTTTCCCCCACTTCTCACTTGTGTGTGGCTCCCAACTGATTTTTCTGTGGGTCAGTGGCCTCCCACCCCAAAAAGGTTCCTCACCCCTGGCTCTATCCCATAACGGCTCTTTGTTTGCTCCGAATTCTAGAGAGCACCAGATTCTGATGCTATGATAGCACTCCCCAAACTTTTGTGAGTTGGCCTACATTTACTCCTGTAAACGTTCACACACACACTCGCCCTGGAGTCAGGGTGACCCACGGAAAGGGGTTAAGGCAGGGCTTGCAGTTGATGGTGGGCCTGGGGCTAAGAGCAGGGCCATGGCCATAGGCCAAGGCTGAGGCCAGGAGCAGAGCTGGGCTGTGAAAGGGGCCAGCAACTGGACCAGCAGCTCTTTTCCCAGCCTCATCCCCAGCCTGAGATCAAAGCCATAGCCAGCAGCTGAAGTGGAGGGCTGTGGGGCCAGACACAGAGCTGTGCCAAGGCTGGGAATGGAGACCGGTTGAGGGTGGTACTGGAGCAGAGCTGGGGGCACAGCAGGGTGTGGGTGGTGCTCTCTCACTGAGTCCTGCTCCTGTGGGGCCGGGGCCAGGGCCAGGGCCAGGCCCCACCACATCCTTTTAGACATTTGTCCACACCCTCTAGGTGAATGCAACCCACAGTCTGGGGACATGGTGAAATCCAAATTCTTTTAGGGATTAGAGTTAGCTGAATACAGGCAATGGCAAAGCAACAGTGCTCAGACCACAGGGTAAGTCAGGAGTTCATGAGGAGTGGGAAACAGGAGTTTGAAGTAGCATTCGAGGGAAGTTGTACACTTTCCTATTAACTTCCCATCTTAGAAGGTTATTTTTGGTTACAAGTACAGTTGTGTGAAACTTTTGGTCTCCGTGATTCCACTCATTGCTCAGAACTGGATGCAGTCATCAGCACAATTTTTAAAAGGCAGATTCCAAGCCTGCCAAAATGCATAGTACGGTTACATCTATAAAATAACTTGGCCATGTTCACTCAGTCATCAGTGTATCAACTAACTTCTATGAAGACAAGAAAGGAATAATGAGAAATATGAGTGTGAAGAAGTCCAGTAATAGTCACCGGGACCAATTCTGAAGTCCTTACTCCAAGTGGGTGAATAATTTCTAATGAATAATTTAGCTAAAGAATTTGGTTTGTTATGCTTCATAGATTTTCTCAAATTTATGCATTAGTCAAATTCCAGGTCTGTAGTTTATAGCTCACTGAAACTATCTGACATTCAAAATTTGAGGCATTTTTATTGGATAAGTCTCATAGTATGTTTCTTATTTATTGATTGGAGGTGTAATGCTTTTAGAAGGAAGTTTAGGCCAAATCAAAACTATTTTCCACAAATATTCTAAATATTTGCCTAAAATTCACTATTTTGGCAATAATTCCTACCAGTAAGCTAATGCACTAGAATTTTCATGGAAAGTGTATAGAAAGTTGGCATTAATCCAATCTAAGCTAAATCACGTATAAATCTGAACAAGTATTTGTGGATTTTTTTCAAAGCATTTGCTCAGCTCTACTGCTTATTCAAACAAAAAACAAAACCCTCCTGTGGCATTAAATACCAAACCAAAGCTGCTAGCTGTATCACTATTTCCCATTCTCTCTCAGCAGATCCCCACTTGTAGAGCATAGAAAGTTGAATTCATTGTGGACAGTGAGCAGATTAGAGAAGTGATTAGCTGAAGAGAATGGAGAACTGACCTATCACAACAGGTGTTTGCCCTTCCTTTCATATCTAAGCCATGAGTTTTACAAAAGGTGTCAATCAAGATAATGGGGGTCAGCCAGGCACATGTCAGCAATGGCATCCCATCAAAAAAACCCTCAAAACTAAAAACAGCAGAAGCTGAAGCTGATCTGGACAAATCAACCGAAAGGGATATCTGGGATTAGAATTTTGACATTACTACATACCATCACTAGGAATATGGTGCCAGCCCAACGGACAGAAGTTCAGGGTCTTATGAAAGTTACAAATACCAAGTCACCATTTTAGATCATTCATCATGATTCGCCAATTACAGGTTAATTCATAATAATCTTTAATTCTGCAGTGCAGGCAGGTGACGTGTCTAACCGAACAGTAATAAAAATGTAAATCTAAACTGCTTGGATTTCTTTCCTTCAAGATAAGCAAAATCCAAAATATATAAAGTGGTTCAATGGAGATTCAGTTACCACTAGAGAAATGGACATATAAAAACAAAGAATGCCTAGCACTCCAGGAGCAAGATTCCCAGACAGCAGAAGGAAAGTTGGGCTGCAAAATGGTTTATATTTATTAAGAGACAAATGGAGGATTGAGAGAACTCAAGAACTGGAATTGTGGCGCAGGTTCTAGGGACTGGAATAGTTTCAGATAGCAATATGTGACTATTGGAGGGGTGGTCCAGTACTGTCTTACCACTACTTCAGAGGGCAGAAAATACAAGGGAATTCCTCATCATCTTGCAATGGAGCTCAACATGCAAGAGTAAGAATCCTGTGAGACTGATTTTTCTCTTCAAAGAGATGTCAAGTAGGGAGGTATGACACAGTCACAGCCAAGAAATAGTATACGGACTTTGTAAAATTCCTTCATTGTAGATTCCCCAAATCTAACTTTATTCTTTCCCCAATATACTCTCTCTCCAAATTTTGCTGCTCAAGAACAGAAGGGACACCAAACAGAATTTCAGAATCCAGGAACAGGCTAGCCTTGTCCTGACTTGTGCCCCATAGCCAAGGCACACACAGGCCTGCCGATGAGGAGGGACAAAGGGGGCAACTGCCCTGGGATTTGGCAATTCTAAAAGGCCACAGGCACCCAGCCGCTGCTGCGGCAGTGGCAATGTCCAGAGCCCCAAGCCCTTTAAATCGCTGCTGGAATGCCATGCCACGTGCTCCAGACGGCTCTAAGGACTGAGAGCTGGCTGCTCCCAGCCCTGCTCCTTCTACCCAATGCTCCACCCTTTCCAGAATCACAGAGCCAAGGGGCCTCCCCGCCTTTCCCAGGGGCCTAGTGTTGCTGTTGGCTCTCCTGGCAACACAGGCTGTGGTGTGTCTGGGGAGCTCCACAGCCATGGTAGGAGTAAGGTTCTGTCTTCCTAAAGATAAATCTTGATTTTAGTAAGGCTTTTGATACTGTCTTGCATGACCATCTCAAACACACTAGGAAAATACAATCTAGATGGAACAAAGTGGGTGCCTAACTGGCTGGAAAACCATTCCCAGAGAGTGGTTTACAGTCAAGCTGGAAGAGCATATCAAGTGGGGTGTCACAGGGATCAGTTCTGGGTCTGATTCTGTTCAATTTCTTCTTCAGTAATTTAGAAATAATTTCTCTCTATGCCATTATCTAAAGTGTGTGGACAAATACCAAGCTAGGAATGGCTGCAAGTCATTTAGGGCATATGATTAAAATTCAAAGTGATCTAGACAAACCAGAGAAATGGTCTCAAGTAAACAGGATGAAATGCAGTAAGAATAAATGCAAAGAACTCTACTTAGTTGTACATAGACTGGGAAGTGACTGCTTAGGAAAGAGTGCTATAGAAAGGCATCTGAGGGTCACAGTGGATCACAAACTAAATATGAATGAACAGTCTAATACTGCTGCAAAAAAAAGGAAACACAATTCTGAGATGTATTAGCAGGAGGGTTGTAATCAAGATATGAGAAGTACTTCTTCCACTCCACTCCAAGTTGATTAGCCCGTCACTATGGTTCTGTGCCTCAACTCCACTAAATTTTAGGAAAGATGTAGACAAAATGGAGACAGCCCAAAGTATAGCAACAAAAATGATTAAAGGTCTAGAAAACGTTACCGGTGAGGAAAGATTGAAAAAAAAATGGATTTGTTCAATGTGAAGAAAGGAAGACAGAGGGGACATGATAATAGTTTTCAAATACATAAAAGGTTGTTGTAAGGAGAAGGGAGAAAAATTATTCTCCTTAACATCTGAAGATAAGACAAGAAGCAATTGTCTTAAATAGCAGGCAGAGAGGTTTAGTTGGACATGAGAAAACATTTCAGAATTGTCAGGGTGGTTAAGCTCTGGAATAAATTGCCTAGTGAGGTTGTGGACTCTCCATCATTGTCTAACCGGCTCTTAAAAATCTTGAAACACCTGTCAGAGATGGTCTGAATAATACTTAGTCCTATCATAAGTGCAAACGTCTGGACTAGGGCTATGTCTAGGCTACATCCCTCTTTCAAAAGAGGGATGTAAATTAGAAAGATCGAAATTGCAAATGAAGCTGGGTTTTTAATTTCCTGTGGTTCATTTCCATAATGGAGGCCACGTGTTCTTTCAAAAAAGGACTTTTTGAAAGTGAAACCACTGTCTAGACGGTTCTTTAAAAAAACCAACCCTTTTTCGAAAGATCTGCACTCCTCCAGTCCTAATCTGGTCTGGCCAGTGGAGAATAACTGGAGCCAAGCATGAACAGGAGCCAGCATTGGTTTATGAAAGCATAGAACCTGTTGTGGGCGCCATCACATTTAACCTGTGATAAAATCTCCAACTCCCTAGAAGCTAAAATAGCAGATACGGATGAGATAACTTGAGCATGTAACATGGCAGTTTTCACTGCAAAACCAGAACCTGCAACCATATCATCTGCAGGATTCCCCAAATGTCCCGCACAGCTGCCTCGGAGGAATCTGAGGGGCAGCCCAGCTACTTATCTGCCCTTCTTCAATCTTTTGGGTTCCTCAAACTGTCAGTGATTGAGTTTGCTTCAGGGAGTAACCGAATTAGTCTGTACAGAATAAACTTTTAAAAAATGGTCTGGTAGTACTTTATAGACTAACAAAACATGTAGATGGTATCATGAGCTTTCATGGGCACAGCCCACTTCTTCAGATTACCAGAATTTTGTGAGTGATCATCTGTCCTAGTGGTTTAAGGTTGAGTCTGGCGTACCAGTTAGAGCTGAATCTAGATAGGGCAGTTCCAGGAGTGAATCCAAGAATCACAGCTATGCCTCAGAGATCAAAACCTAAGCCCAACAGTCAACCAGAGTCACAAACAAAAGGTAGAGTTGAGGATGTGAGCTGTGAGTCAGAAGACAAGAAGGAGCAAGGTATGGAACCAAAGCAGCCTGGAGCTGGAGCAGGAGCAAGGCTAGAGAAAGTGGAGGTGAAGACAGGATCAGAAACAGCTACGGGCTAAGAATACGTTGCACAGCAAGTGAACTACTACTGAGCATAAGTATCAGACTGCTCACTCCTTCAGTCAGACACAGCTTCTATGAGAGCGCTACACTCACTTGAGTGCCAGAAGCCTGACTCTGCGGCAGGCAAGGCCCCTCACAGACATCCTGAATTATGAACCAGATCCCCTTCTTTGCTACTTAGTGGAATAGACCTATTGTTCTAAATAACATGGTGTAGATGAGAGGATACACTATAGTACAATATAATCACATCCTACAGGGAACGTTAACAAAGCCTTACCGTGAAAGTGACATCATTTTGGCTTTAGTTATTGTAAACCCAGCATTGATGATGATATCAATTAGTCCTCCAACCTTGGGTATTGCGTCAGGTTTAACCAAAGCCAGCGTTCTAAAAAAGCAGAAAAGAATTTGGAATTTTCATTATTTGAGGAAAAGACAAAAGTGTAAGTAAAACTCTAAGGGGAAAAAAAGCTTCACGTAAGGAAATACAGAAATGCAGTTACAGTCATGCAACAATTTTGCCTCAGACCTTTACTGATCTTCCGTCATGCACATGTATATCTTTCATGTATGATGGAGGCACTAAAATCTTAAAATAATATTTGCCTGTGGCAGTCAGCAGTAAGCATGAGACCTTTGTGGCATCTAAGATGTCTGTAACTCCAGATATGGTAGCATGAACCTATGCTAAGTCTTACAACAGGACAATCATTTTATAACAAAAATTCCATGTATCTTTGGGAGAGTGTAATGAATGGGGTTACTAATGAGATATGAAAGCCTAATTTGCTGATGAATGCACAGCATGTTGAGATGCATAGATAAAAGGGGCTATAGAAGTGAAAAGACTATATATATTTATTTGATTTATAAAGCAAAGCTGTTTCATGCTGGAGATTGAGAAATTTTTCCATCAGGTCCTCCCACCCCCACATGCAAGCTTTAATATCCTATTTGTTCTTTTTCTCTCTTCCATTTATGTCTGTTTATTCACACTGCTCTTTATACACAGAATGACCTCCTGATCAACAAGCCTCTATTCTCTTCCTATTCAAATCCTTCCATAAAAATTGTGCTTCTTCCACAGTGCTCATAAAAGAAAGTGAATCCATATTTATTATCTGTATTAGAACAATGCTGAATGGTCTCATCATACGAGGTGCTGTACAAACACAAATTATAATCTCTTCGTTTATCCAGCCTATGTAGACCAATAGCTCTTTGGAAGTATTATTCTATTTTATGGATAAAATCTATATTATGAGAGCAAAACAAAAATCTCTACGCCATCCAGTTCACCCTATCTCCTCTGCAATTATCTTTTATACTCTAAGCACTGTCAATACTAAATTCACTATTAATCATAAATAATAAGTGGCATAACATGAATTATGTAAAATAACACCGTGTATTTCCATTATTTATTCTCCCAATGAGTCAGCATCCAATATGCTCATCTTACAAATCAACAGATGATTTATCTAACTGAGTGTATCACAAACTCTGCCTGGAATCTGAAAATCCAATGAGTTTCTTTCTATCTTTTATACCATCTCCAGCACTGGAGAATATTCAAGACTGAATGTTTCTTTAATTTAATGCATTTATCTAGCGAAGGTAGATGCTGCCAGTTTGCTCACTTTATTTCTCAGTCTACTGGAGAAGATAGCTTCTTTGTCACTACAATTTATTCTAACTGGAAACAACATGATGAAATGAGGGGAAATTGACAAAGTGCCATTCCAGTTGCTCTGATCACTAATAGATATCAAAGATGTTGTGGGAATAAACAACACTTTAGCCACACCCAAGGCTTTTACAGTGAATGGACACAGGAAATGTTAGAAGGGAGACAGAATTTAATCTGATACTCCTGGTGGGGCAGGGGAAGGGATAGATCTAAACTGCAAAATTCAGAGCCAAATGTGAACTTCTCCAAACATCAGGATGCTCAGATCTGTGGATATGATTAAGTACATGTCTATGGAAACAGTGCAATGATGCAAGCAAGATTGATTGAAGACTGGAAAGGGTCAAGTTGTTTGACCGTGAATTTCAACTCAATTTGAAGCTAGTGTTTTCCCTCAAAATGCTTGTTTAGGGGTTGGGTTTTTTTGTTTTATTGTAGTTATATAGACTATTAGAGAGAAGGTGTTTAATCCTAGAATAATCTGTTGTTTACTTTGCTGATTTCAGACTCTGATAGCAGATCCTTAATTGCTAGAAACATGCAGTGAAATACTTTATGGTGAAGCAATTAACTGCAGGACTATCTGAAATAAACATCTGTCAGGAAGACTTTTTTCCAGCACTTGTTTGTAATAGTATTTTTCATAGAATCATAGAACACTAGAATCGGAAGGGACCTCGGGAGGTCATCGAGTCCAGTTCCCAGCACTCATGTCAGGACCCAGTACTGTCTAGAACATCCCTGATAGAGGTAAGTACGTGTTTCATGGAGAAATGCAGGGTAAAAAGTGTTATGATCCCCAGCAAGATGAGTGCTGTTCCTGAGATTGGATTTTAGTTCATGTGATACATTTGTAGTTTTAAGTAGTAATATTATGGCATTATTTCCCATATTTTAATGGAAATATATTTTGAATGTGAATATGTATAACTCAAATATACTACAAAATAGCATATACTGTAAAACAGGGCAACTAACCTATCATTCAGGAGCTTGTAATCACCTGAACGTGTATATTCTATTTGAGTGCACGTATCTTTCTTGCATGTCAACTTAGAAATATGAAGTGCAAACCCATTTATTAATCTGGGTCTTCTGATGAAAGCAAGTAGTGGTACTTAAGGAACTTAATGGCCCAGTGCTCAAGGCAATGATCTGTGAATGGTCTTATTTTTCTGGTAAGCCTGGATTGTGATTGGCCCTACGAAGACAGGTGACCATACCATCTGGTGCTAGAAATCATCTTGAATTCTGCATTCTTCAACTGAGGGAGAAGGGTAGAATGGAACAGAATTCTCACCCTAAAGAAATTCTGTTTAAGGGATGGGAAGCAATCAACGATTGTCTTCAGCTGGCTTCACAGGACTATTACAAGAGGGCACATGAAGAGACCTGGAAACAAAGCTCTAACAAAGGGAAGAGAGGAGATGCAGCTGGGCCCAGGTTGGGAAAAAGATCATCTCTTGCCTGAAGGCCTTCTCCTGAAATAAGTACTAAAGTGAGAAGTTATGGTCTGTAATAGCTTCTCTTGGACTATGTCTACACAGCAGCATTATTTCGGAATAACTGACATTAATCCAAAATAACACAGTCCGTGTCTTCACACAAGCAGTTATTACGACATAATGTCAAAGTAACACTGAGCTGGAGGATTACTTATTCTGACTCCTGTAATCCTCATTGTACGAAGAGTAAGGGAAGTCAGGGGAAGAGTATTCTTTCAAAATAACTGCGATATAGAGGCGCAGGGTCAGTCCTACTCCTGGGCCCCTGACCCCTGTTCAGCCCACTGTCCCACAGTTTAGGAGTCACAGTATCAGAGTTACTCGCCTTGTTTTGGTGTTTGTCCCTCTGTCGTCTCCCTGCAACCTTTAGCAAGGCTGATGCTGTTCTG
>CM057845.1:134079854-134090338 GCA_030068395.1 Apalone spinifera | reverse complement strand
GAATCAGCTTCACCTGGCCCTTAACTGATTTGCAGCTGCCCCTAATTAGCCAGGATTCCTGCTGTTCCCTCTGCAAGAGCTGCCTCTCTCCCCTTCCATCAAGCCAGTTAACCAGCTGTCACAATAGACAGCGCCAAAGTCGAAATAAGATATTTCGACTTAAGCTATGCAATTAGCATAGCTCAAGTTGCGTAGCTTATTTCAAGTTTAACCTTGCTGTGTAGACATGCCCTTAGCGTATTAGTCTTAACTGATGCGTTTTGTTTATTTTAGCTTACTAATTTGCTTACTAATTTGCTTTGATCTGCCAGTCATTACTTGCAATCACTTAAATCCTACTTTTTATACTATACTTAATAAAACCACTTTTGTTTAGTATCAAGTACAATGTAAATAATTATTACCTGGAAGGGACAATAGAATCATAGAACTGGAAAGGACCTCGAGAGGTCATCAAGTCAAGTCTGACCCAGTACCACCTAGACATCTATCAGGGATAGTCTATCTAAGTAACTGCTCTTAAATATCTCTTGAGATGGAGATTGCACAACCTCCCTAGGCAATTTAGTCCAGTGTTTACCCACTCTGACAGTTAGGAAGTTTTTCCTAATGTCCAACCTAAACCTCCCATGCTGCAGTTTAAGCCCATTCTTTCTTGTCCTATCCTCAGAGGCCAAGATGAACAAGTTTTCTTCCTCCTCCTCATGACACTCTTTTAGATACCTGAAGACCGCTATCATGTCCGCTCTCAGTCTTCTCCTTTCCAAACTAAACAAGCCCAATTACTTCCTTTATAGGTCATGTTCTCTAGACCTTTAATCATTTTTGTTGCTCTTCTCTGGACATTCTCCAATTTCTCCACATCTTTCTTGAAATGTGGTGCCCAGAACTGGACACAATACTCCAACTGAGGCCTAGTCAGTGCAGAGTAGAGTGGAAAAATGACTTATCGTGTCTTGAAGCTGTGACATAGCTGTGCTTATTTCTCTGTCACTGATAGAGTGCACTTTATGAACTTTCTGTATAAAAATTTTATACAAAGTGAGATGGAGTCTTCTGGAGGTTGTATTCCTGGGTGCTGTCAAGTCACTGTAACTGAGCCCTCCCTGAGCTGAGCTGATTCAGTGTTTGTGTAACTCTGCCATGGGGCTGTTACCCCAACTTTGTGCCTTCACTGGGAGAGACCAGAGCTTCTGACCCAGCAAGACAAGGTGGTGGGGCACCCCAGAAAGCAGGCAGACGTGCTCAGTGGTATGAGCAGTACTTTGAGTGACAGTCACAAGGGGAGATCTGTGATCCAACCCATCACAAATGTGTTTTAGGGTTCTGACATGTCAGTCCACACTAGTGAATTAGGGAGTAGTTACATCTGAGAACTAGGGATGTAATAGTGTAATTGACTAACCGAAAGCTTGTAGGTTAATGCTATAGACTACATGCATTTCCTTTCCCCAGCCTTGCCAGTAAATTCTTTAGCAGGCTGGCCAGTAGCCCGGCTCAGGCCTGGCATGAAACAGGTCTGGGACCTACCCCAGCTGCGGCTCAACATTTAAAGTGTATTAGGAGCCAGGTGGGCAGGCAGCCCGGCTCAGTTGCAGCTCACACTGGGCCTGGGAGCTCAGACCCCCCCCTTGACAGGGGCTGCTGCCACCCTGCATTGCTATCTCTTTATCAGAGACAGCAGCACAGAGCAACAGGCAGCCAGTCCGCAAGAGAAGCTGGTTTTTAAACTGGCTTCCCTCACAGACCAGCTCCTGCCTGGCACCCTGCGCTACTTCCTTTGATACAGAGGCAGAAGCACAGAGTGCCAGGGGGCTCCTCAGAAGTGAGGCCAGAGCATATTGGCTGCAGCCCCACCTCCAGGGAATATAGACTAGTCAACTAAGCAATAAGAATTCATGAGGTTACTCGACTGTTCACTTATCCGATATTTAACATCCCTACTGAGAACAGAGGAAAAAGAATTAAAAACTAAACTCAGCTACTTTATGGCACACAGTAAATCTGAACGCAAATCTCTTGTGGTTATTGAAGAGACAGATACAGGTTGGAACTCTCTGGAAGAGCACTCCTGGGACCTGAGTGGTCCCAAAGGAGGGAGTTTGTCAGACCAGGGGAAGTCAAGTGTCGGGCTTACGGGGGCTCCCCTCTTGGCTGCCAACCCAGCCAACGAGCTATCCCCAGCCCGCTGGCAGGGCTCCACTCCGGGCTGCCTTCCACTCTAGCGGATGGGGCTCCTGGCCCCCAGCAGCTCTGCAACCTTGGCTGCAAGCGCTCCCTACTCCTGGCAGCTGGCTTACTTCAATAGCAGAGCTCCCTGCACCTAGCAACCAGGTGCGCCACACCCCTGGCCCATTAACCAGGCTCCCTGCCTCCAGGCCACTGGCCCTATGGGCTCTCTGCTGCCAGATCAGTAGAGCTCCCAACCGCTGGCAGCCTCTGTGGCTGGGGCTCTCTGGTCCAGCAACATCCATGGTTGTTGCTGGATCAGAGAGTCCCAGACCATAGAGGTTTGACCTATAGCTTGTGATAATAAGAAGGGTATCTGCTGCATAAAATATGTCTATGGCTACGTGATTTATTTAATTTTAGTAGAAGGATTATTACAAGAAATAATTCTTACGTTGGGGAAGTGAGGAAATATGATAAATGACTAGAAGCATGTTAATGACTTAAATCAATAAAATATTCTGCTATTTTTGGTTCGCCATGAGTATTCTAATAATTTTTCAAAACGGTTATAGTAACTGAATACATTAAAGGCACATGGTCCTCTTAAAAATACAGATCTGAAAAATGTAAATTAGTGTTACAAAGTGCAACCCTTAGATCACTATAAATGAAAGATTAAAGAGGGAAATTCTCAGTTTGATCCATTGTATTTACTTTATTCATTGGACAGCATTGTGTTTACACTTAAGTTCCTTAGTCTTCTTGTTTGTGTGGGTCTTTCAGTTAGCAAGAATGTGTGGAGTGGAGCATTTAAACAGACAAGCATAATTTTAAAACCTATAAACAAACAAAGTACCAGGAAGACTCAGAGGTAAGTGTAGAACTTGAAATTACTTTAAAGTCATTACTTGAAACTAAATAGATTTTAAGATGAGAGTTAAAACTTTCCTTGTATGGACAAAGTGCAATTATAATCAGAAAAGGGACCACATAAAAATTGCTCTGATAAAAACAATGGGCCCAGTTTCAGAAAGTACAAGATGCTTGATGTGCAGATACTAGTCTAGCCTGGAGTACTCATTGAGCATTTTGCACATGCTTCTCTAGAAAATAAAGAGCATGCAAAGTTTTCCAAACCTGAGACTAATTATTTCCATCTACTAGCTGTATGGATCATGCAGGACTATTACAGAACAAGGAGGAGATTATTCTGCCATGTGCATCTACAGCAAAATTGCCCAGCTGCACGTTCTTTATCTTCGGTGATGCTCATTTCATCCTCTCTTGCAAAACTCCTCTTTCCCCTTCTGTCACTGCATTAAGGACTGTCCCTAATAGGCAATTCCCCATAAGCAGTTACTTCCCCCCCAAGCAAAATAATCTTCTTTAACTATTGTAAGCCAATTTCCTCTAGGAAACAGGATTTTCCTGATCCCTTTGATATTGAATAAGATATAGATCAATGGCCATTCTGAATAAATTATAGCACTGTCTCTTCTATGGCTAAAGATGGGCATGGTGGGTATTATTAACACCATAATACAGATGGAGAAAATGAGAGATTAAGGGCTTATCTAGACACCCAATTTGTACGGTTTTAAAATGAGAATATAAAGCTGCACATTCCTCCCAATATAAAATGCATGCACACCTTCTAAAGGTATTGTATACCAGCATAGCTATTCCCAAATGAGAAAGGGAACAAACAAATCCCATGTAAGGCACCTTTACTTTGCTGTTATTGCGTCCACACTAAGGCTTATTCAGGTAAAGTACATCAGTAAATATTTACACCAAAAAGGTTATACTGGCATGAAAACTATATGTAGGCCAGGCCTAAGTGACTTGCCCAAGAGCACACAGAGTTGGCTCACAGAATCAAGAACATAACTAGAGCTAATTTTTTTGCAAATGCAAAAAACAAACAAAAAATAAAACCAAAAGCAATATGAAATGAAATAAAGTGCCATTCACTCAGCTCTGGCCCAGCCACCCCTCCGTCATAATGATAGAGAGATAACTCAATATGCCTGAATAAAGCTATGACCCCATGCACCAGGTCGCACAACTGCACCGGGGCATCCAGCCCTATAGGAAAGCAGTTGTCTCTACAGGGTGAGTGTAGTGGGGAGTGGGGGGAGATTCACACACCAATGGGAGGATCTCCCCAACCAGAGCTTTCTTCCTGCATCGGGAAAGGATCCTCTCACCCCCAGAGTGGATAAAATTGATAAAACAAAATAACACAAACTTCCCGAAAAATAAAACAAAAAAGGAAGTTGGCAGGACTCTAAATATAATCCAAGAGCCCTGAAACACAATCTTTCTCTTTCATACCTTCCCTCCCTCTACTCCAGTTCCAACCAGTAGGCAATATGACTGGAGACATTATTTTCGAAGGCTGCTCCTACAGTCATCTCAGGGGCAATATTTTTAGGGGGTGAGGAAATGGTAAATGTTCAACTTTGCAACCTTATCAGTGTTGTTTTGATTAAAATTTAAGTTTTAAAATAACGACACAAAAACCGGGCTGGTTTGGAGCTAAGAAGTCAGGAGAAGCGGGCTTACTGATGTTAAGAACAGCAATCTAGAAAGGACACTGAGTGTTTTTTTAAAGATATTGAGCTAAAATCTGATCTCTGATACTGACGCACATTCAGAGAGTAATTCCACTGAAGTCAATCCAGCACAGCACAACAAAGAGCAGAATTTGGTCCATGGACTTTTTCCAGACATATTCTCCAAAGCAAACCTATCATGCAGCCTCAGTTGGAATGAGCTTATGAGCCTGATCTACAGTGTAATTAGCATAGCTCCAATTTTCATCAGCTGAGTGCCTGTCCCTAGAAGTTTTCTTGGCCCCTCTACAACCCAGCTGGGGAATTTTTCTTTGAAATGTTTCAGGAGTTCCTTTACTGCAGGAAGAGCAGTGGAAGAAGGATACAAGCATCTCACTCTTTTTATTGTTGTTAACTGCTACTACAAGCTGATGTATAAAACATATCACCTGGTAAAGAAATGCCATTGGATCATAAGGCCTATGTTTTGTCCCTGCAAGACACAGTCAATAATTTTTGCAAGATTCATTCCCTTTAAGCCTAGCACATATCAAGGTTGAAATTCTGCCCCAAGCTACACCCATTCAACCCCAATAAAATTAACATTAGTGAACATTGGTAGGGTTACACAGCTCTACCAAAATTGAATTGGGCTCCAGAATTGGAGTGAGAAGCAGTTTACATTTTGGGGGAGGTGTAATGTGGAAGGTGTAACAACAAACAGGAAAGATCATAGATTTGATGACAGCAGTATGAACTACTCTATCTTGCTTCCAGAGATCACACCATCAAATCACCTCACCTAAGATGTAAATGAGCAGATATATCCTCTCATCATCTGCAGAAACCCTCTCTGGTCTCTCCTGAGAAAGACACTTAGCTTAACAAACTCACTTGCACAAACAGATACGTGGATAGGAAATACCAAAGGAATTTCAGAGATCATATCCTCTTACCTTTCTTTGCGGCTACCCAACTTGCGGGCTGTGTATTGATCCCCATAGTCTACCAAGGAAAGGTGACGTGAAAAGACAGTAACTTTGTTGCCTACAAACAAATCTTCCAGGTGTAAGTCATCATATTTTGTGCGTTTGAGAAAGGTTCGATGGTTCTTCACATCATACTGCAGACAGAAAGATCACCAAGCAGTTAAAGAGGGTGATTAAACTATGAGCAAATTCAGAATAAATTCTATTCAATTTTAGAACAGCCTCAAAAGTATAAAGCCAACTACAGCTGAACCTCTCTGGCAGGACCATGGATGTTGCTGGACCTAAGCGCCCTAGCAGTTAAGAATAGGGGCCGGCTGGTAGTCCCATGGCAGAGGGGCCAGTGGCAGAAGGGTTGGCCGGGGCCGGGAACAGAGCCAGACCAGCAGTTGGCATCTGGGAGTGGGGCAGGGAGTGCAGCAATACTGGGAGTGCAGTTGGGGCAATGGCAAGAGGGCTGGCAGCCAGGAACCTGGCTGGGGCCAGAGGCAGGGAAACGAGCAGGGCCAATGGCAGGAGCCAAAAGTGGAGTCAGCAGCCAGGAGAGGAACCTGGGAGCCAGGGCTGGTGGCCAGAAAGGGAGCCTAGTGCCCTCCAACAAAGCTCAGAGGCTGGCATTGACTGCCCCTGGTCTGGCAAACTCCTTCATACAGGGACCCCTCAGGTCCCAAGGGTTCCAGACTAGGGCGGTCCAACTGTGTATTAGAAATGTGTTCCATTTTAACTGTCACCCAGTGATACCAGGAGCTCCTCATTACCAGTTAGCGCAACATTCTGCAACTCACATCAGGCCTGAGATAGTCACTGCCCCAACATGCTGCTGTCATGTACAAAAAGGTAACACACTGGTCCCCAAAATCATCATGTGGCGTGTGTATAGAGTGTATACAAAAAGTTGTAAATGTGTTCTAGAAATACATTGTTAAAATGTGTTTGGTAGGCAGCATATAAGCTCAGCCTATTCTAGATAAAGGAATGGGAATTTACTTGTCTAATCAGCTTGATAATAGGCAGAGGGTATTGCACATTTACATATAAAGTAAATAAAGACCTCAAGCTAA
This sequence comes from Apalone spinifera, assembly GCA_030068395.1. Lineage (NCBI taxonomy): Eukaryota > Metazoa > Chordata > Testudines > Trionychidae > Apalone > Apalone spinifera. The sequence goes on along the minus strand of CM057845.1, from coordinate 134,083,558 downwards.
CAAAACTAAAAAGGTGAATGGTCCTGTAGCACTTTAGAGACTAACAAAATTATATATGGAATCATGTACTTCCATGGGCACAACCCACTTTTTCAGATGAATGGTCACCATCAGAAGATGTGGGTTGTACCTATGAAAGCTCATGTACCATATATATTTTTATGTTAGTCTCTAAGGTGCTACAGGATCACTCGTCATTTTTTAAGTTTTTTTAAGTTATGTACTAACACAGCTACCCCTCTGAGACCTTCAATCAAGCTAACTAGTAGGAGAGCAGACCACTTACAATCACAACAGACATGATATGAACCCCAGGACGTCTTCCAGGTCCTTGAAACAGTGTATAGAAACGTTAAGGAATATAAAGTAAAGCAAAAAGCCATTTTTGTTATCCATCGAGGGGATTTAGTAGCCTGTGCAAGCTGGATCCTCTTGGCCCAGAAGGCAAGAGTACTTGGAAACTGACTATAGGTGAGAAACCAACTTAGAAAAAGATAAACTTGGTTTTAGTCAATAGAAAAACATAATTTGTTTTTACTTATAACCATGATTATTTATTCTCTCTTATGATCACGTAGATTTTTGTTCTTTATTAATAACATTATTCTTGTTTTATTACAAAAATTACGTGAATGCTATGTGCAAATCTTCAGCTACACCAACAGGTTTGCGTGCATTCTGTTTCTGTGGAGGTAGTGAACTGAACATCCATGAGCATCCAGTGAGAGGAACATCTCTGTAAGGTAAGGTTTAGAATGGCAGAGTCCTGAAAAGTTTGCTGGCAAAGCAGACATGCTTGTATGTCAAGGAACTGACCACACAGCTTAGCAGAAGCAAGACTCTCAATTGGGCTACATCTAGACTACGAGCCTTTTTCGAAAGATTCTTTCGAAAAAGCTTCTTTTGAAAGAGATCGTCTAGACAGCAACCAGTATTTTTGAAAAAGAGAGACGCTTTTTTGAAAGAGCGCACCCAGGCAGTCTGGACGCTCTCTTTGAAAAAGCACTGTTTGCGTTCAATAACGCCTTTTTTCAAAAGAGCACTTTCAAATAAAGGTGTTATTCCTCATAAACTGAGGTTTTCCACTGTCAAAAAAACTGCCACATTCTTTTGATTTAATTTCAAAAGAACATGGCAGCAGTCTAAATGCAGGTGAAGCTTTTTTGGAAAAAGACCACTTTTTTCCCAAAAAACCCCCCCTGTAATCTAGACACACCTTTGCTGAGTCTGAGAGGGGTAGGACAGTAGCTCACAGTTCTGGGTACCCCAAGCAAGATGTCACTCAGCACACAGGAAAGATATCTTAGAATTTTCCAATTTTTAACTTGTTTGTGTTATTTTGTGTTGTGGTAAGGGCTCTGGTACCCTGTGTGTAATCTGTCCAGTCTGAATTATAGGGAGTCTCATGGACAGTTTGCCCAGCAGAACTACACTGTGCCACAGTTCTATAACCCAAACCAGAACAGCTCATTGTCACATGCTGTAACAGGTATCTTCAGAACTTCATCTCAGTGATGTACACTACAAACCGTTAGCATAAGACGACTCAAATGCAGGAGAGGAGGGATGAAGGGCCAAAGAACTGGATTTGAAACACTGTAACTGCTGAGAAAAACATAGGAAGTTCCATGCAGTTTGCAGGTGGGCTGTCAAAGTATCAGAGATCTTGAAAGCAATTAGCTTCCTTTAAGCTGCATATACATGTTAAACATCCCAAGGCACTTCTGTAACAAAAGGGGTCTGGCCTGCCATTCTCACCCAAAACTTCCCGTTCCCGCCCTTATATACCATGTGTCACCTTCCACCACAAAGCTAAGCCAACCATCAGATTTTTGTGAAACTACAAAAATTTTGCCCATTTTTAGAACCAAAGTGAATCTTTTTGATATTCTGGATTGTTTGGATATTTTTCTCTCCCATTTCCAGATTCTGATAGGAACCAATAGGAGTCTCACAGGAGAGCTATGCTCTCCTGAAGTTCACAGTCCAATTCTGCAGAATGAAAAGCTCAGAATAGTTCTGATAAGCACACGTTTTGGGGAGGATTGGATGGGCTACTTCACTCTGAACCTTTTGAGGTTCCTCGTCATGACTATTCAGAATGAAACCCCTCTTTGTCTTGCACTAACTGACATCCTATATTCTGATAGCTAATGAGATGGTAAAATGATAAAATAGTACCTTGAATTCTGCTGTATATTATTGCCTGTACTTATTCATGAGTCGTATTTTCAGATGTAACTAAATCAATAATCTTCAAACCCCCTAACACTTGCATGTTTCCTAGCCCAGCTCAGCCCTAGTGAGAAAAAAAATGTGTTCCGGTTATTTTGCACTCATAACTAAGTAGCAGAAGTGACATGGATACAAAAAGCCTAAAGATGATATTTCTTCATCCACCTGTTTGGGGTTTATTTTTTGGCATGGATGCCTGGATATATTTAAAACATAATGAGCCTCAAAGTGGGTAAACAATACATCAACGTTACATAGATTTGGTAAATACAGCTTGCAGTTTTCTTTCTCCCTCTGTCTCTCACATTTTGACTGAAGAAGCAAGTTTAGTGGAAGTGATGTAACGTCTGCTAACAATCTTGGTTTTGTGTGTTTAAAATTTTTTTTATAAGCCTTCTCTTATTAAAGAAATCATCTACATAACCTCTATGCCAAGCAATAAATTATTAACGATTAACCTGTAAAATTTCAAATTATGTCAAATTCTGAGACCCAAGAAAGAATATTTGCCAACAGATCTGATTTGCTCATAGCACTCCCTGGTACCCTATTCTGTTGTGAGCTATTGGGACAAGAAACAAAAAACACTGTCAAACTCTCTCACAGCCAACAGAGGCCATTCCTCTCTCTACATAACTAAATCTGCCTGGCCAATATTTTCACTGCTTTCTCTGCTTCCCCTTTTTTTCACCAGGAACTGCCAGGAAGCATAGGATAGTGAGGAAAAGGAGGAAAGGAAAGCTGAGAACTAGAAAGCCTCACTTATGCAGTGTTATGGGGCTATCCATATGCTTTATGAACATAAGCTTATGAATATGAATATGCCATAACTGGAATATGCTTTACGCAAAATACTACTTGTAAGATATCATTGGAAAAGTTGTAAACTACTGAATGTGATTTTCCCATTTGTGTGCATGTACCATTTCTGTATCTGAAATTAGAGAATTTACCCAGCGTTGCTTGGGTCCTTAACTCAAATAAGTTTTGTTTCTCTTCATTTAAATCATTGCCCTGGGGTGGGGCTGATAGGTTCAGTATGCAGATTGCCCCAGGAAGAGAGGATAAACCCAGATCTGTGTCACTGCAGCACCTTGGGGCCAGGTGAGAAGTGCCAATCCATGCATGCTGCAGCTGGGGGAGTGATGGATGTCTCCAGGCTGAGGTCAGAAAGACTCATGGACAAAAAACAGACAAATGCTCTAAAATATATAGTAGATTTCTGTCCCTATTCCATTCCTGCCCACTGCTGGCCCAATGGAGTTATAGCTGTCCTGGTCCCCATCTCTGGTCATTTGATAAAATCATAGAATAGAATCATGAATACTTAGGACTGGAAGGAACCTCGAGAGGTCATCGAGTCCAGTCCTCTGCCCTCATGGCAGGATGAAATACAGTCTAGACCATCCCTGATAGACCTACTCTTAAATATCTCCAGAGATGGGGATTCCACAACCTCCCTGGGCAAT
>CM057845.1:134066840-134079754 GCA_030068395.1 Apalone spinifera | reverse complement strand
CCACTGTCTCTATTTTGCTGTTCTCTCTTCTACCCTTCCTTAGAATTGTGAACTATATGATTTCATGATCACTGTCACCCAAGCTGCCTTCCATTTTCAAATTCTCAATCAGTTCCTCCCTTTTTGTTAGGATCAAATCTAGAACAGCTTCCCCCCGGTTGCTTTTTCAACTTTCTGAAATAAAAAGTTGTCTCCAATGCAGTCCAAGAACTTATTGGATAGTCTGTGCCCCACTGTGTTATTTTCCCAACATATATCTGGATAGTTCAAGTCCTCATCACCAGCAAATCTTGGGCTTTGGATGATACTGTTAGTTGTTTAAAAACAGCCTCATCCACTTCTTCCACCTGGGTAGGTGGCCTGTAGTAGACTCCTAGCATGACATGACCCTTGTTCTTAACCCCTTTTAGCCTAACCCAGAGACTCTCAACACTTCCGTCTCCTACGATGCCCTACTGTGATCCTTCTATGGTATAACTGTCCCTCCTGCCAGACCTCTCCCTTTCCACTGTATAAGAAACAGTTGAACTCCAGGCACATCCCATTGTCCTGGCACAACCAACCCTGAACTTGCTTTAAATTACGATAAGAGGAAGCTGCCTACCAAATTTGGTGATCCCAGGTCTTATTGTTTAGGAGGAGTTCTTGAACAAATGGACTCACAGACAGATGGGTAGACAGACAAATGCACATTTCTAAAATATACAGTAAGATATAGCATGATAGACAGATTTATCTGGGGTTCAAGTCCCATTGACTGAGCCTTCCCACAGCAGAGCTAATTTCAGTGTCTGTATTACATTGATCAGGCTGTGACCTCACCTCTGTGTCAGTGCTGGAGGAGGCCGGAAGACCTGGCTCAACAAGACAGAGTTGAAGGGTGCCCAGGAGGGCAGCAAGGTAGGCTCAGTGATATTTCAGCACATCAGGTGACAATCACAAGGGAGTCTCTGTGACCAAGCTTGTCTGAGAAATAGTATGGTCTCAGCAGCTTCAGCCCCATGCATGGTAGAGAGGTGGCTAAGGAAAGGCATAGATGATGAAGAGACAGAAAGGGGGAAACTCTCACAGCAGGGCCGTCCCTAGGGGGTGCAGGGCAACCCCACCCAGTGCCCCAGGCACAGGGCAACTTCTCCCCCGCTGCAGGCCTTGCCCCTGTTCCATCCCTTACCCCAAAGCCCTCCCTGAGTAATGCGAGTTAGGAGTTTCCAGGGCAGCCTGGCACAGGGCAGCAGGTGGGGTTGTCTCCCCCCCTCACTCACAGTGGTGGTGGCAGTCAGAGCAGTCTGCTCCATTCCACTCTGCCCCACCGCCCTCTCCCAGCCCATTGTGCTTCCCTTCTCTGCAGCAGCGGGAAGAAGAGCACTTTGAAGTCAAGGCATTCTGCTTCTCACTTCTGCAGTGAAGCCAGCCACAGCAGGCTGAGAGGATGTGGCGGGGTGAATGCTGCTCTGGCTCTCGCCACCATGGTGAGGAGCGACCCCTGCTGCTGCCCCGTGCCAGGCCTACACCCACAGGTAACCTCCTCGGCCATGCTGGGATCCATCCAGAGGATGGTTGAGCCAGCCTCCATGGAGCCCCCCAAAGCACAGGGCCTGGGATGGCCACCCCAAACTGTCCTATGGACAGGATGACTCTACCTCACAGGGAAGAGATGAAGAGGTCAAATCATTCATTACCACCAAAAAGAAATTCACATACTGGTTGCCACTCCTCCTCTCCTGAGATATGTCCAAAGGAATAACAGACAACCATCTATTTCTTAGAAACAACAACAGGCAGAGGTAAAATAGATTCCACTGACAAAAGAGGTAATTCTGTGGTAATGGTTAGTGAGCACAGCAAGAACCTATATAAATTCAGAAGAGAACACAAATTTTAAGACGCTTGTAAAGGAGTCTCTTGAGGTTAGTTTCCTTAATGATGGGAGAACCTGTCATACCACGTTACTTACACTGGGTGGCTCCAGCACAGACCTTAGCGCCTTGCTTCTTAAAAGGGGCCTCTCTCCCCCTGCAGCCTTCTTAAGTCTCTCCCTAGCAGTTTGCAGCATTCCCTTTAGGGTGGAGTGAAGATCTTTAGGACAAGAGCTCCTCCTGAGGCTCCAGGAGTCACACCAGCAGTCTCCTGCTTGGCAACCCCACAAGTCCTGTCCCCTCACCTGACTGCAGTTTCCTCCCTTTTTTTCAGGCCTCCTGCTTATCATACATAATTGACAAAGCCAGAGGGGACAGGGCCTCTCTGGCACCTTCCTCCCCAGTGTAAGGTCCATACATCCTATCACAATACCTGTCCAAACAGATCCCAAAATCTCAAGTGTAGGGCTTCTCCCACCATGCGTTATTTATGGGCATTTTTGCTTCCCCAGCTCTAATATGGAGATCAAGGTGGGCACCCACTCTGACATTTGTGTCTGTGTCAAGTTATCACCACATAGTGATACTTTGGCAAAATGGAGCAGAACAGAGTACAGAACTGAGTGGCTGCTGGGTGTTCTAAGATGGTTCAAGAACACATTGGAAATGAGCATTTTAGAGACTAAATATTTCTATACAGTTAACCTAACTGTTACCAGCATTCACAGCTGTGCAGAAAAAGCTGCCACCACTGGCTTATTAGAATTCTCCCTGGAAACGTTTTCAAATGTTGGCAGCTGTGCAGCATACAGACAGCCTATGACAAGATAGCTTTAAACAAATACTGTTGTAAGCAGAGTTCCTTTAAAATTATTCATCATTAACTTATAGGGCACGCTGCAAGGCCCATCTACTTGCATGGGCTGCTCCCAAGGAAAGGGTTTTGTGAGGGATAGACTAGGAAAGGAGGGATGTGTGTTCTGTTAATGTCTTTTCTTTTTTTCTTTTTTTTTTAAATGTATAGCAAGGGCAACTATGGCATTAGACAGACACCATTTTTTACTTTTACATATGCATACAAACAAAGATAAATTATAATCATTGTGTGGCCTGCCAACTTCCAACATGTGTAGCTGAAAAGTATGCTTAGGAAAATACAAAAAGTTTTTACCATTTCAACTGACCCATCTTTCGGATAATACAAGAGTTCATAACGTCGAAAGAGTGAAGCATTCGGATCATACCATTCTGCAATGAAAGCAAATCTGTCGTCTTGGCTCTGAAAAAAAAAGGGTAGAGGATTATGATAGCAGTAGCACACAGAAACACTGCATTCAATTTGTTATTTCCCAACTGAAAACATTAGCAAACACACTTCAGCATTTCTAATAAGATAACTTCTATCCGCTCATCAAGAATGACAATATCGTTTAACTTCTGAATCAACTCTGATAGCAAAGAAAGCCTCTTAGAAATGTGGAGTTGTCCATTTAAAGAAGTATGACCAAAACACATTGTTCTAATTTTGACTATACTAGAAAAAAAGTCAATCACATTGAGGGGTCTATTTACAATGCAGCTACTGTTTAAATTCAGGTCAACTTCACCTACTATGCATGATGGAACCAATAGGGAGGCAGCTTCAGCCTCTCAACTTTCTAAGGTTGAACTCATATGGACCTGCTACCTTGCCCACTTTCAATTGCTATAAAATGTTTATCTGCTCACAGCTAACCATAGAACCTTCCCGACTTTTGCAACACAGCCCAAAGGAAAATACATCCCTCTCTTGTTGATGGTGACAGAGAACAATTTATTTTAATACAGAGATAAATTCACTCAGGCTGTGGCAATATTAGTGAGATCTATAACTTAAAACCTTACTAAGAAATCTGTGCACCTCAGCCGCATCTACAAATAATTTCCTCTGAGAGGGTGGGGTATGAAAGCAGCGTGGTGCAAATCATTTCCCAGTGCTGCGGACTATATTATGCATGGTGTCATTTTGTCTCAGATGACATACCGCTTATAGTTAACTGGTGTAACAAAACAAGCGTGCTAGGTTGTCAACATAAGAGGATCTCATCATCATTTGAGGTGTGTCAGTAGTCCCTGTGAAATAAATTGGCAGTCTTCTCTGGTTTCATGTTGACACACATATACTAACTGTCTCCATCATTTGCAGTCTCAGTAGAAAAGACAATAACCGTACTCCTCTGTCACTCTTGGGCTACGTCTATACTACGAGCCTCTTCCAGAAGAGCAAATGCAAATGGATCGCTCATTTGCATATGTCGTGCTTTCATTTGCATTTCCTTTTCCTTGCCCTTTTAAGCAAGAGATTTTTGTGCAAAAAAGTGCTGTGTAGATGGCACCTTTTTGCGCAAAAACCCCCTTTTGCACAAGAGCTGTTCTTCCTCAGAGGTGGTTTTTGCACAAAAAGGTGCTGTCTACACAGCGCTTTTTTGCACAAAAACCTCTTGTGCAAAAGGGAAAGGAAGAGGAAATGCAAATGAGAGCGCAACATATGCAAATGAGCGCTCCATTTGAATTTCCTCTTGCAGAAGAGGCTCGTAGTTTAGACACAGCCTTAGAGTATACCCCATCCTTTAAGGCTGAGGCATAGTTGCAGGACAATGCAGAGGAAAGTTTACATTGCCACTGCTTGTGTAATACTCCTTCCATGGGACAGGAGACTTTAAACTCCAGGTCTATCAATTAGGAATGTAAGAGTGTAATCAATGAAACAGTTAACCGATAAGCATCAGTTTATCAGTTTCTGTTACGGTTACATGTTAGCTCCTGCCCCTGCTCTCAGGGAGCCCTCTGCCATCCCAGCTGCTGGCTCCCCAGGAACAGGGCCAGCAGCCGGAAGCTGGTGCTCTTAAGCCCTGGGGAGCTGGCTGTTGCCCCACACTGCAGGCTCTGCCATATAAAAAAAGCTTTAAAAAAATATAAAGCTTATACTGCAGAGGCCATAGCACAGCCAGCTCCCCAGGAGTGGGGCTGGCAGGAGCCAGTACACTCTAAGAGACAGCTTATAAGCCGGCTCCCAGCTCCCGGGATCCTTCAGCAGCTAAGATTTTTAAGTTACACGGTAACATTATTAACCATTTTTTTACATCCTTACTGCCAACCATGCACTTCTCACTCCTTCACAGACACATCTATATTTTTCTTTTGACAGCCCCATGACTTTGTTTTTAGTGTTTCTCATTTAGTTCGTTATCATTCTTTTGTGGCCTCTACTGCTGAGAAAAGGGGAAGCAATATTTCAAGGACTTCCAGAAAGCTCACAAACCGGCCAGCACTTTCACTTTTAAACACTTTTTGAAGTCTAACATACATATATATTATATAAAAGTTGCAAGTTGGCACTAAGTAGGACTTATTAACATTCAAATTTTGGAAAACAGGCACATCAGCCATGTCAACCATTGCCCGCTAAGCAGTGGAAAAGAACAAATGCACATCGACTTCAAGAGCAGTGCAGAAATATGAAGGGTCTGGTCCTGCTCCTATGTAAGTCAAGGATAAATTATCGTTCACATTAGTGGCAGCAAGAGGAAGGTCATTAGACGGGTACACATGGGCAGAAACTATCAGCATGTAATAAGATGGCTACTGAAGGCAATTTGCTGCATTATCCTTTTCCCTTCCTACTCACAAAAGAGCATAACAACTTATGCTACTAAACGTTAGATATGGAAAATACTATCTAGTCAAAGCTATCACTTTAAAAGCTGGCAGCACATTTAGAGCTAGACACAAAAAACATTATTAGAATTAAAGGCCCCAATTCAGCAAGCCATTTAAGCAGTCTTAAATCCCATGGAATTCAATGGGTTTCAAGGACGAACCTAAGCTCTTTACTGAATCAGGTCCTAATATGAGCAGCAAATTGGAAAGAGTGAGATAATAAAGAATAAATCCTCAATTTAAATACAGTAAAACCTGTGTTATCCGGTATACTCGGGGATTAGGGTGTTCCAATTATCTAAAAAATCCGGTTATCTGAGGGTCCCATCAACCTAGGAAAAACCAATGGACAATAATAGTAAAACTCAAGTTTTTAATACTGGTAGTTTTGTAATTTGAGGCAGTTGGTCTCACATTTCTATTTTGAGTTAAAGATGATTAGTACTTCTTGAATAAAAAATTGTTAAGCCAATCATGGTAAACCAAGCCAGGCCTGTGCACCTGAAGATGGGACAGTTTTGTGGCTGGGGGCAATGCCAGTTAAAGTTTTCTGGTTAACAGAGTGCCGGATAACAAAGGCTTCACTGTACATTATTAAGCTTTGCAGTTTTGCTTCCAAAACCATGCAAGGAGTGTAAAATTGTACTCTTGTCTAACAGACGGAGCCCTTGACTCGGACTCAGGAGACCTGAATTCTGTTCCCAGCTTTGACCATGGCACTCATCTCACCCTCTATGGCTTAGTTTCTTCATCTGGAAAATGGGGTTAATGATATTGACCTCCTTTGTTGTACTGCTCTACTTTACTCTGTGCTCTAACTGATGAAAAGTGCTATGTAAGAGCTATGTATTATTTATTAACACTTTAATATTCTAGTGATGCTGAAAAGAAAAAGAATGAAATTGCTTGAGGAATTTGCTTGAGTTATTTGCCTAGTAGTGACTAATATTGCAGAGCACAACAAGTCACGTTGTTGTTTAGGTTGCAGTGAATTTCCCTGTGGCCTTCTTTGAATATCCTTTACCACAGGGGTGGCCAACCTGTGGCTTTTGGGCCACATTAGGCTCTTTGCTCACAGAAATGCAGCTCTCGGGGTTATTGCTTGTTCGGAGCCACATGCCCACTTTGAGCATGCGCCCCAGTGTGTGGAGGGAGAAGTGCGTGGCTGTGGCTGTGACGGTGGCAGCTCTGGTGAGACCCAGGCATTGAGTTAGAATGGGAGGGACCTGGGAGTGCCTGGCTCTGGGTGAGGGATGTGGGGCTCTTTGCTTTACTATCCACACCTCTTTTGGCTCTTCGTGTCTAACTGGTTGGCCACCCTGCTTTACCATGTCAGTTTTAAGAGCGGAATAACGATCCATGAATAAGAATAGTGAAGTCATGTGGTCCTTCCTTGTATCTTTCCTACACAACTGTTTTGTTTTATTGCCGCAAGTCTGTAAAATTCAAAACTATTTGGACAAACTAGAGAAATGACCTCAGGTAAACAGAATGAAATTGAATAAGGACAAACACAAAGTACCCCACTTAGGAAGGAACAGTCTGATGCAAACGTACAAAATGGGAAATGACTGCCTAGGAAGAAATACTGCAAAAAGGAATATGGGGGTCATAATGAATCACAAACTAAATATGAGTGAACAGTAGCCAGAGGGAAAGACATGCTCCTTGTCGTCATGGCCATTTGGGTGTCCAGCAGCATTGGTATGTCCAAAGTGATGCCACAGCTGTGGATTGTTGTTTTACTCCAGGAGCACACAAAACACTTTATTCTTCACACCAGCATCAACTCAGTATTACTTGAGTTCATCTTTAGGAGTAATGCTATTTTGCAGACCCTATATGACATCAGATTAAACTACAACAATACAAGTTCATTGCTGCAACCGCTGTTATATGTTTGCATAAAATCTTGTACAAAGTGGGCCAAGTAAGAGGTCTATAAAAAGCTTATTATTCTCTGGTTCTGTTTATACTATCCATATGCATGTATCTTTTTTTATTTGAAGTTATGAGTAGTGGCTATGTATTTATATTTCAAACGTTTGCTTCTGGGAAACATCAGCAGGAAGTTTGGCCAGCCTATTATGAAATAACTACCAGTCACATGAACAGAAATACTTAACTGACAATGGGCACTGGGTGATGCCAATCTATATCTGATGAACTTTTTTGTAAACATTCAGACTGGCATGGAAGCAATGGAGTCCATCTGTAAAGAACTGAGTCATGCATGAACAAGTGACTTGCTCATGTAACAAACTCCATCTTGGGATGTACTTTTACACAGCAAGAACAATGGGAGTCCCTCCAAATAGTCGAGAATATAAAAAGGGCACTGGAGATTCCTCCGTTTTGTCTTCAGTCTGGATTCTCACTTCTGGAGGATCTTTGCTATGATACGAAGCTTGAAACAAAGGACTGATGACCCATCCTAACAGCAGACGTATTGCAGAGACTCGATTTAAGACAGCAGATTATTCCACCTCTGCTACAAGCCTGTACCAAGAACTATGCAGTTGGTGTATTTAATTTCTTTAATAATTTCTCTCTCACTCTTTCTTTTCTCTTATAAATACATCTCTAGATTTTAGATTCTAAAGGATTGGCTAACAGTGTTCTTTTGGTGTAAGATTAAGAATTATAAATGAACCTGGGAACGTAGCTCATCCTTTGGAATCAGAAGAACCTTTTCATTTGGTGAGATTGGTTTTCATAACCTCTCATCTGTATAAGGAGTACTATGGTGGTGACTGAACTGAGGTGTCTTAGAGAATTGCTTGTATGGTTTCTTGCTAGCCAGTTGTGGTGAATAGCTGTGATCTTTGTCACTGGGTTGGGTGTGCCTGATAGTGGAGGACCCCCCAGTCTTATGCTGTAAGTAACCCGGTCTCTAAGAAATTCGCCCTGAATTAACATTCTCAAGAGTGTCCCAAAGGACCACCTGTATTATACCATATTCACATTTATCTTGTACCTTATCATTGCATGGGACAGATTTTGGTCTAACATACATGCAAAAATAGAATAACTCCATTAGCCCAACAGGTATTACTTTGCCTTTGCAAACAGTGTTACCAAATTCATTACCATTGAATGTTATTTTTATTATATTTCCTCCATCTATAAAATCTGAAAAACAAGGCTCTCAAGATTTATGACATTAACAAATTATCCTATGCAACACCTCTGGGATGTATTCTACCCAGTTTATAGATGGAAAAACTGAGGCATGACGAGGTTAAGTGTTTGGTCCACTGAGAATAGTATCAGGCTTTAAGTGACCGGTCCACAGTAGCAAGTCAGTGGTAGAGCTGGGAATAGAAATCAGATCTCGATTCATAATTTGCATTCCTTGGAGCCTCTTATTAAAATTCCACCTCCAAACTGAATAAAGGGGGGAGGTGTGATTCTTCAACTTGTGATGAAATGGATCGCTCTCAGACTAGTGTTAAATCACCTCTGGGAGGAATTTCTCCTCCCTGGAGAGCACAAACCCATTGATGAAGAACATTTTTTTGCCTTTGGAATGCACCACAATGCCCTAGGTCCCTGATCCTTGTTTCCTGAAGACATATGTACCCCTGGCCTTATCGCAAGCTAACAGAAGAAAAATGTCTACAATCCCCTTTCATAATATTGACAACACATCACTGCTTCTAAGTCCTTATCTTTTATGTTCCTTGCTCTTTGTCCATTAAATAGACAACTCTATCCCATCAGCAAATATAAGGTTACTGTTTCCTGTCCTCATCATTTATAGATCACACAAAATTTAATGCTTTGAGCAGTAACCTTTGTGATGTACAACTGCATTAAAAGGAACAATTATCTCTACTTTCACTTCTTATCAGTCTTCATGTACTATGACCCCTTCAATTCTGGCTTAGACAACAATCTCATGTGGGGCACTATCAAAAGGTTTCTCAACATTGGAAAAGCATGCAGTAGGGATGTAAAATCACATTTAATTAGTTCAGTGGTTCCAAACCATTTTAAACTGCAGACTGGCATACCCATTCACAAACTTTCAGCGAACCGGCAACATTTTATTTGCATAGTAAATAATGAATATGCGAATGGGCCAATAAAATTGTGCCAATCCTCCAAAAGCCCAGCCCTCAGAGCTGCCACAAACAGCTGGCTTCGACTCTGACAGTTGCCACATGGCGGGCGATGGTTGCAACTGAAACCAGCTGTTTGCGGCATCTCTGGGAGCCGGGGTACACCCCAGCCCCCTGAGCTCTTCAGTGCCAGCCCTAACACCTAGACCCCTCCACACACCCCTCCACTATCCCCCAGCACCAGCCACTGACCCCAAAGTCTCCTGCACCCCCTCAGTGGCATCCTCCCGCCCTCAGAGCCCCCCAGTGCGAGCCCTCCACCCCTTAGAACGCCTTCACCACCAGACCCCCGTGCCAGCCCCCAGTCCCCAATTAGCCCCATCCTGAGAGCCCCCCCAAGTGCCAACCCTGTCCCCCATGGTGTCCTCACTATTAGCCCTGCCCCAACAATCCCCAGTGTCAGCAACCCACCCTTTAGAGCCCCCCCATTCTAGCCCCGCTCCCAGAGCTCCCCAGTGTTAGTTTTACCCCAAAGCCCCTCAGTACAAGCCCCCTGCCTCTTAGGGCCCCCCACCTCCAGAGCCCCCCCAGCACTAGCCCTGCCCCCCTCACCTAGCCCTGCACTGCCTCCAAGCCACCAGCTGAGCACTGCTGCCCAGGTTATGGCTGCTCTAAGGCTGTCATGCCGGGCTCCTTCCATACTGCAAACTGCTCTTCCGCAGCCAGGAGACCCTGCCCCTGCCTGATGCTGGCTGGCTGAGAGGCAGGGCAGGACACGCCTCTCCCAATAGCTGCGGTGGGAGGAGAGGCGCTGGGCAGCGTACCCCAGGCTCTGGCCCCCGAAAGCCGCCACGGCCTGGCAGCCAGCGGTTCGCAGCCCTGTGCTTAACCAGTTAAATGGAGCCTAACAAGCAGGCAGAGTTAACTTTTTTAAAGGAGTTTTACATCCCTAATCAAGTCCAAAATCTCTATTTTAAAGTTTTGATTTCTGTATTTTTTTTAAAAATTCTCTGCTGTGGGAAAGCCCTGTGCATAAAAACTCAGCCAGATATCAGATGCTTATTGGAAATTGCTATGTGCAGCAGCAAGTCTCCCGCTGTAGAGATGTTTTATTTTTTAATGAAGAGAAATCCAATTTCCAAATGCAAAGTTTTTATCTTTCTAAGTAATATAAACTATCATCAATTAAGATTATGCTCCATTCTGGAATTACCTAACAGTGAATATAATCATCAATACAATATTTCAAATGTAACTTGAATAATATGTCAGTGGAGCCTGACCTTTTCATAATGTAGACGGCAAATATGTGATAAGATGAGAAGCAGCCAGGATGTAGAATTCTGCCTGTAGCAAACCCAAGCAATTTGTTAAAAAAAAAAAAAGTATCTGGCACTGACACATGCAATCTCAAGTTGCTCATTCACAGTTGCTGTTATTGTTAATATTCTTGACAGATCTTGGAACATGGCAAATATATAGAGAAAAAAAACTGCTGATGAGGACCTCTTTGAATTCCCTTGTTAAAATTCTTTCAACAAATTGAAGGGAAGGTTTCCCCACCTCTAACAGAATTCCTACTCAAGTCCCCAAGCCTTACCAGAGAACTTATTCTTGGGGCACAATAAAAAATACTTCAGAAAAGCAATACTGTTGCCTTTGAAATTGATGAGATTGTATCAAAAGGCAAAGATACTTTTCTTCTTCCTTTAATTTCTCAGGAGAAAATACCCCTAGGCTCCCCTAAAAGATCTCCACTCACTTCCTCCTCAATTCACACAAAGTAAGAATCATACCCTACCAATATATACTTGGTGTATATTTCAGGAACAAATATATTTATTTAGTTAGTTATATATAAATAAATGTACCATGTGTCTCCTTCATTGGCTAAAGGGTATTTGTCTACATAGAATAATAAATTAATAGATTCCTTAGGTCTTCATCACTTCTCTCTACAAGATTAGATCCTATATCAGGCTTGGAAGGATTGCTTTTTTTTTTTTTAATTGGCAGATGTCAGTAAACGTTGATTTCACTGCACATAGACAAATCAGCAAAAAACTATTCCCATCAATAATAATTTAAATTTACAGATGGGCACAGTTAAAAAAAAATCAAGCTGCTGGAGAACTAAGAGTAAAGAAAATCCAATGATTTATACTTTTGAATTAGGCTTGTTACAAATGGACTAGCAAATGAATAGTGAAACCAGGTATGATTTTTTTTAAGATTATCTATTTTGTATATTTTGACACGTGATGTTAATAATTTCTATTTGAATGGGTTATGTAGCTTTAGTGTTTTAAGTCTCAGTGTCTACTGTCATTTAATAATTTTCTAACCTGTCCATCATTTCCAGCAACTGAGAAAACTTATAGAATAGAAAAAAATGTGTAAAGTAAAAATTGGTATTCTACATCAAAATTAAAATAAAAAATAAAATGCTGCCAAGCCTGCTTACAACAGATCAAAACAGAGAACATAACCACTTCAAAATAAAACAATAAAAAGAATATGTTGATGTTTTAAACAGATGCTTTAGACTGAGCATACTATATTGCTCTCCAGATAGAAGGGTTAATTGAAGGATCTTCCTTGTAAGCATTATTATTCACTATCAGATTAAATAGATCTGTCTGTGGATGTGTTTTCAGCCTCTAGTCTAAAGTAAGACTAAGTCTTCTTAGTAGAGACACAAGCTGAGTTAGTATCTTTTATTGTAGTGCCTCTCAACCTTTCCAGACTACCGTACCTCACAGGAGTCTGATTTGTCTTGTGTACCCCCAGGTTTCACCTCACTGAAAAACTGCTTGCTTATAAAAATCAGACCTAAAAATACAAAAGGGTCACAGCACATTATTACTACAAAATTGCTTACTTTCATTTTTACCATATAATTATGAAATAAATCAACTGGAATATAAATATTGTACTTACATTTCTGAGTATGGCACAGTGGTTCCCAACCTTTTGTCTACTGTGCACCAGGAAACCCATTCACAAACTTTTGTCGGACCGCGAACATTTTATCTTCATATTCGCATATTCATTGTGCAAATAATGAATATGCAAATAAAATTATGTCAGACCACCAAAAGTTTGTGAATGAATTTCGCAGTCCGCGGTATTAAAAGCTCTGGCCCCCAGAGTCTCCCCAGTGCCAGCACTAAACCCCTACAGCCCCTCACTCCTCCATTACCCTTCAGCACCAGCCACTGACCCCAGAGTACCCTTCACCCAACCCCCCCACTGCCAGCCTCCCACCCTCAGAGCCCCCCAGTGCCAGCCCCCA
>CM057845.1:134025707-134039436 GCA_030068395.1 Apalone spinifera | reverse complement strand
TTGACTCTCCCTTACAGCTCCATCAGTCAGAGGAACCATGACATCTCTCGAGAAGAGAGGTGAGTTGTTTTTCCTTGACTCAAAAATATGTGCATGCTGGAATTCTGTATTCACTTTGGAGGTGTTAAATTGCAGAGCAGCAGTGTATGCTAGATGTAATGGAATAGTTCGGGGGGGCGTTATTGTTGCAGAGATACAATAGAGAGTCTGGGTGGAAGTTGTAATTAAATACGTTTTCTTTTGCCTTCAAACTAGAACAGTAACAATTAAAAGTTACTCCTCTTTAGTGGCTTGAGATGATGGTCTTCATCTAGTTCCTACCAGATAGATGTCTAGCATTTACTTGGCTCCCTTGTTTTTATTACATAGAATAATGAATTAAATACAGGTTGGACTTCCTTGGTCCAGTAACTTTGGGACCTGACTGGTACAAATGAGGGGAGGTCCCTCTCTTCATGGCCTGTGCTGCCCCTGGGCTAGGACACCAGCCTGGCCCCTGCTGCTGCTCCCACCCCTTGGGGCTCTCTAGCTGCTGCCCACCTCCCTGCTGCCAGGACTGGAGCACAATGGCCGGAGCTCTGCAGCTGGGGCCAGGGCCAGAGTTCCAGGAGCAGGGCCAGAGCTCCCTGGCTGCCACCAGAGCTGGCACAGCCACCTGGCTCTTCAGTCGGGGCTGGAGCTCCAAACCAGGGCTGGGGGTCAAGGCTAGAGCTCCCTGGCTGCTGCTGGGGCCAAAAATCTGCTGTTGCCAAGCTGGAGCTCTGTGCTGCACTGCTCGCCTTGTCCCCACCCCTGACACAGGGCTCTCAGCTGAGTCGCTGCACTCCCTGCACTGTGTTCCTTCCCTGCTGCCAGATCTTCCTGTTCCTGGGCTCTGTGGTCCAGGAACTTCCGTGGTCCTGTCAGACCAGAGAGTCCCTGTTTAGGGAGATACAGCCTAGGGCTGTAATTGACTAGTCAACTATCTGATAAGCATAAGCTCTATCAAAGAAAGGCAGCGGGGATGGGGGGAAGGGAGTAGGAACCAGTGCTGGGGGGAGCTGGCTTAAAAACCGGCAAAGTGCAAATCAAAGCAAAATGCAAATCAAAGCAAAATGCATATGATCCTTGGAATTACCTATGGGGCAACAATGCTAAGAAATCAATCTCTTTTGCATCTTAATGGACATGGTTTACTGGGAATATTCTAAATCCTTAAGGATTTTATTATTTGAAAATATGTTTCCCACAGAAATTCGATCTATTGTATGTTAACTCCAGCTACATTGTTCACATAGTTGGAGTTCTGTATCTTAGGTTGAATTTCTCCCTGTGGCTATTTAAATGTCTACACTACCAGGTTATTTAAAAAAAAAAAAAAGTTACTTCAAAATAATAACTCCCAAAATAACTATTTCAAAATAATCTTATTCCTCTTCACAAGCAGGAGTTATTTTGAAATATCAAGCGCATTATTTCAAAATAACAGGCTTGGTAGTGTGAACTCTCATCTTGTTGTTTCAAAATAAGGAGAGATATTTCAAAATAACTTTCCAGTGTAGACATGCCTTAAATGTAGACCTGGCCTAATACTTTTCAGCAGTGAAAAAATGAAATTCAGCAGTGAAAAAGTGAAGTCAAGATTCACAGTTCATATAGATGTCAACAGCAGCCCTTTTGCAGGACATTTTTATAGTCTTGTGTGTGCAATGAGCATGTAAATATAAGTAAAATTAAAAAAAAAAGGGGGGGGGGTCCTAATCAGACATGTGATTGGGTTTTGTATTGCTGACTTTACTCATTCACGAACACGCTTATTTGAGTTGGTGCGCTCTTTCCCTTTTGAGTCCTAATGCGCTGCTTTGCAGATTCGTTGTAAAACTAAAGTCCTTCCAGAGTTGTTGCCATGCTCTTTACATGTGCAGTTTCCAATGGCATAAAAAAATTAAGGTAATCTATTATCTTCCCCATGTCTCCAAATTAGCCGACTATGCCTCATCACCAATCCGTGGACCTGGAGATGGCATGGAAACTGAGCAGCCGGCTAGAACTGTGGAAGTAATTGCTGAAGTCCACACTACAAACCGTCACGCCCGTCACAGTCCACACAGGAAAGCTATCTCTTCCCTGAGTCCTGGAGTTCTCCAACTAGGGAAAATACACAATGATAAATCAATTGAGATTGAAGCTGTGCGAATACTAGTTCCCAAAGCTGCTATAACTCATGTTGTTCCTACCAAAAATGCTAAAGTGGCTAAATCCCTGGGACACCATAAAGGAGAGAACTTCAGCCAGTCAGATGCAGTTACAGAATCCAATAAAGAACTTTTTGAGCTAAAAAATGCAGTAGAAAAGCTCAAGAATTCAGAAAGGAGATTGTTACAGGACAAAGAAGGTCTTTCCAACCAGCTGCACGTACAGACAGAGGTAAGACATTGAGGAATGTTTTTTGTGACAATAGATTCATAGTTTTATTTTGTTTGGGAGGCCTGAGGGGATGATGGGATAGTCTGGCCTTCTGCATAAGACAGGCCAAAGAAGTTTGCCAAATAATCTCTGCATCAAATCCATAACTTCTGTTTGAGCTATATAATATATCTTGATCAAAGAAAGATCTCCAGTCTTGATTTAAAGACTTCAGATGATGAAGAATCCATCGCTTCCCTATGTAAACTGTTCCACTGGTTAGTTACTCACTTAAAATATCCACCTTTTTTCTGAATCTGTCTAGCTTTAGCTTCCAATTATTGTTCTTACTAAAACCAGCTGTTTTATTTCTGCTCTGTTATGACAGCAGAAACATTATAAACTATTAAACATTTTAAAAATATAATCACAAAGGGAGTCTTTTTAACATCACAAACAAGACGGTGGGAACATGCAAATGGGGGGGGGGGAATTGACCTGGTGCACTGTATAATGTATTCTTACAGACGGCAACACCATAAAATCAAGTTCCAATTCTTTTTTCCTACACCACACAGAAATTGCTATACATAGAATACCAGTGGTGTATCTAGTCTAGTATCTTTTCTAAGACAATGGCCTGATGCATCTACCAAATGCTTCAGAAGGCGGAAGAAACCCCATATTGGACAACTATCAGATAAATCACCCATAAGACAAGTTTCTTCATAATCCCTTTTAGTTAGTAGTTGGGTTATGCCATGACACAGATGAGTGTATGTCCTATCTAAATGGCTACTCCCTCTGTAAATTAAGCCTGCACGCTTGCTTATGTTCACTTTTCAGTGTAGTAGATAAATACGCTTATTCTTTCAGACATCCGTTATACAGGCTTATTTAAGCAACTACAGTTACAGGATATAGTTGCATGTCTTGAACACCATAGTAATCATGAGGCTTAAAACATTTCACCTTTCAAATTCCCAAAAGGACACACATCTGCCCTAGTTGTAGTTCTTGAACTGTTTTCTATTGCTATAAAAAAGCCTGATCTACTGGGAAATCAGTCTGAATCTTTGTTAGCTAATTGTGTGCCTTTTAGAAAGACGCTGTCATTAGTAACATTACTGTTATACTAGCTGTTCTATTCTTGGCCTATTCTAGGTGAATCGAGAGCTGAAGAAGTTACTTATTGCTTCTGTTGGGGATGATCTGCAATATCACTTTGAACGCATGGCTCGTGAGAAAAATCAGTTGATCCTAGAAAATGAGGCTTTAGGCCGGAATGTGTCTCAGCTGTCTGAACAGTTAGAGCGCATGTCTATACAGTGTGATGTGTGGCGCAGCAAATTTCTAGCAAGCAGGTATGGTTTTACAGTGATCTGTATCACTATTGTCTGAGGACTCCCCTGGTAAATTATTATAACAAAATACCCTTTTGAAATAAATATATGCAAGGGAACTGTTACAATAGCCGTAGAAATCCCTTCTCTGAACTATAAATCTACCTTGAGAGCTAAGAAAACTTGAACTACGATAGCTCTGCTTTAAGTTTCCAGTCACTATTTATACAGTTTTGAATAATTACTTAAAAATGAGTAGTCCTGCGTCACCTTAGAGACTAACAAAAATATATATAGCATCATGAGCTTTTGTGGGCAAAATCTACTACTTGTGTATTTTCAGTGTACTTACCTAAAATTGCAATACCATAAATGGTACAATTTTTTTAAACAGCTGTGCAGGTGACAAGCTAAAAAGGAGTGCTTGCTGCTAGTAAAGCAGGGTTTCAACTTGAGTAAAGGCTTTATATTACTAACTTTTATAAGCTATCCTTATAGCTTTGAGCTTCTGGACAGGGTACAAGATACCTTTTGTATGTCAAGCTTTTGGTAATGGATCATTATAGGAGAAGGTGGTTTTTGTTTTTTGTTTTTGACAATTGGTTGAAGCTCCAGTGAAGGTTTGGCTTAGTGATATTTTGCTGTTTTAGGTACTTGAAAACTGTTACGTCCCCTCCTTCTTTTTTTTCTTCTCTCTCTCTCCGGACTAAACAATCCCAGTTCTTTGTCTTCCCTCACATCATGTTTTCTAGACCTTTACTCATTTTTGTTTCTCTTCTCTGGACTTTTTCCTATTTGTCCACATCGTTCCTGAAATGTGGTGCCCAAAACTGGACACAGTACTCCTGTTATGGCCTAATCAACACTGAGGGTATGTCTAGACAAAGAGGCTTTTTTGAAAGAACTCTTTCAAAAAAGCCTCTTTCAAAAGAGATCATCTAGACAGTCACAAGACTTTCAAAAAAGCAATCTGCTATTTCGAAAGAGAGCACTTAAGCAATCTGGATGCTCTCTTTTGAAAAAGTCCTGTTTGTGTTCAAGAACATCTTTCGAAAGAGCTCTTTCGAAAAAAGGCGTTTTTCCTCGTAAAAGTAGGTTTACCAATATCGAAAAAAACGCCATGTTCTTTCGATTTAATTTCAAAAGAACACGACGGCAGTCTAGATGCAGGTGAAATTTTGTCCAAAAAAGGCCACTTTTTTCAGAAAAAACTCCATAGTCTAGACACACCCTGAGTGAAGCGGAAGAATGACTTCTTGTCTACCACACACCTGCTATTATAGCCCAGAATGTTTCCTTTTTTTCAATAGTGTTACAGTGACTCATATTTAGCTTCTGGTCCACTATGACCGCCAGATCCTTTTCTGCCGTACTCCTTCTTGGGCAGTGTGTTTCCTCTTCTTTATTTATCAAAATCTACATATTAGAGAATACCTACATTTGCATTTTTGACTACTAAATGACAATTTAGTAACTTTCTTCTCAAAGTGTAATGTGATTGCAGGATTTGACAGGCGATGGCCCTTACAGTATGAACCATGTTGTGGTAATCTTATTCAGCCAGTGATGAAGAATGTGAGGTTTTTTTTGTTTTGTTTATTTATCTGAAGTTACTTTCCCAATCTTTTCTTATGTTCCTAAAGTTACAGAATTATGAATTTCATACTCTGATTTAGTATGTGTAGTGTGTGTCTGAGCAATGGTCAGATAAGCGTTTTGCATTTTCTGAGAACTGGTAGCCAAATCCTCCTGGGCTCTCTTCCAACTCTTCCTATGTGACCTTCAGTAAATCACCTGTAACTGAAATGCAGGGTTAAGAGAACAGATCAGATTATCCCTTCTCTAATCCATAAACATGTTGTGAAGCTTAGTTAATACTTTTTCATCAGAATATTCTACAAAGAAGCTTCTTGTTAATATTGAAACCTGTAATATATGCATTCTGCATTGACTTTGTAATTACCTTAGATGTTTAATATACTAGTAGTGACCATCTCTGAAATATGGTTTAATGAATCAGGTGTCACAGTTACTAATTGAGCTCTTCAGCTTTATTGTTGGTGCTCCTGCATGATGGGCTGTGAATCACGCTTGTGGGAGCATTGTGGGACAGTGGATTGGGACATGCTGAGTTTGTCTGATATTGCACTTTGACCTGATGTCTTTTGGTTTGTCCTTTTTTTGAAAGGCAGTGAGGTGATATTTTGAGATGTGTATATGTGCATGTTGTATCTCCTACTTTGAAGGAAAATTTCCAATGGAATCAGCTGTGTGAGGGATTGGAGAGAACAGCCTTTTTCTTCTAAATTGGTAGTTGGCAGTCAAAGTGGTTGGTAGTATTAGTAACTATTAGCCCTTCAAATCCATGGCTAGTCCTGCATCTGCAGATGTGGATGCAGACAGCCGCAGTTCATTTTTTATACATGTTACTGCTGATACAAATTTTGTATCTAGAACTCTGCACATTTGCAGATATCTGCTGGCTATTAATTTGTTTCTAAAAGATTCATGTCTAGATCATCTAATTACAGCTTTTAGTCTCAGGAGAGAGGCAAATAAATAAGCATGAGATTGAATTCACTTGTTAGCCCCCTTTGACTTACTTCCATAGGCCATGCTTGAGGCACACTGGTGGAGCAGTCTATCTAGTAGAGATGTAAATGGGTAACTGATAGGCATTGCTTTATCGGCATGCTTAATGGGGGGGGGGGGGTAAGTGGTTGACTGGTGGGGTGTTCCATTCCAGCTGGGCCTGCTGCACAGTAGAGATGTAAAAGAGTAGTTGATTAAAAGCCTTGACTTATCAGTCAGTTGAGCTGACTACCTGCATTTGTCACACACGCACCCTTGCTGCCTCTTACGAGAGGCAACAAGCGAAGGAGAAGCTGGAGCAAGTGCCAGGAGGAGCCAGCTTAAAAGCCAGTTCCCTCAGCACTATCTCCACAGTGCTACTTGCCCTTCCTCCTGGGCTGGCCACAAACATAGGCTGCTCTGGCAAGAGCCCCTGTCCGCGGGGGACCCAGCTCCCCTTAGGAGCTCAGTCCCGGCTTGTGCCAGGTCCAAGAGCTATCCTTGGTGTGGCTCTGCAGTTTAAATGTAGTAAGAGCTGGGCTGCCTGTACACCTAGCTCTTACTACATGTAAAGTGCAGAGCTGCCGCAGCAGGGGTAGTGCCTTCTGAGTACCTTCCCTTATCAACTAAGTGTGTAGTCATTATAAATTGTATTGACTACCCAATTACCTGCCTCTTAACACCCTTACTGCATAGTGAGCCAGTTAAATATAGTTTAACCGGTTAACATTTTAAATGGGTTTTTACATTCCTATTATGTAGTCCCTACTCCTTGTTTCTCTCTTCTAAAAAACTTTATTCTCCAGTGCTCTTACTTATGACATTTGACTGCATTAACTTGTCCCCTAATACTTTTTATAATTTTAATAGAGACTTCTGGGGGGGAGGGGTTAATCAACTTCATATTGGGTGGCTTGAGGTTTTAAGTTTAAACAATGTTACTGTGAATCTGGATAATTTATAGTAGACACAGGTAAGAGATCCAAGGCTTGTGCCGAACAAATAGAAATTGGAAAACAGTCTGCACTGACTAACACAAGGATCCCTATTACTGGATTATATTTATTCAATCTGTAGCAAACTCTGATAAAATGAAGTTCAGCTCCTTGAAATATACCCTATCTTCAGGCAACAATCAAATGCATAGTCAACCAAAAATAAGTGAATTTATAAAAATAAGGAGTCCTAGGGCATCTTAACTACTAACATTTATTGAGGCATAAGCTTTCATGGGTAAAACCCCCTTCCTCCAAAAAACTCCTGATACTTGCGTTGGTTTGGTCTTTATAACTTTGCTCATATTGTCTGTTGTCACGTGGCTTCCCCTACAAACCTGAAAAGGCAGCCTAATTACAAGACACTTACTATTCCTCAATTAAAAAGAACAGGTAAACGCCAGTTTTGACTTCTGTTAATCCTTGAAATGTTTGATATGTTAAAACCATGTCCACAACAGAACAAACAGAATTCTAAATTACATGTTTAAAAGTAGCTGATTTATTAGAGATTTCCTTCTTTGCAGAGTCATGGCTGATGAACTAACCAATGCCAGAGCAACTCTTCAGCGCCAAACCAGGGATGCACAAAGTGCAATTCAGGATCTGTTAAGTGAACGTGACCAGTTCCGCCAAGAAATGATCGATACACAGAAGTATGATTACTCTTTACACATTTTTTTCCCCGTTACTCTGTGCATCTATTACAGGGGCCTCCATTTCGGTAGTCTTCTGGCCTAGAATCAAGTCTCAATACTATAAATACTTGTCTACTAGGAATAAACATGTTGTGGTTGCTATGCATGGAGCCCTCTTGTTGGCAGTCTTTCAGCAGAAAGATTGAGGTTTCTTAATACCCATTAAGAATTGTTAGCCCTGTGTGAAGATTGAGATCAATCATTCAGCAAAAGATAATGTATGGGGACCTCAGTCTTCCTGACTTAGTCTACTACTTGCCACCAAACCCTCATTATGATGGGCTCCTCAGGATTTGCAGTTTATTACCATGCTAGTGTTTGGTGAATGGCCATATGTCCTAGTCTTGTTTAAATATTTACTATTTGTATGTTTCCTTTTGTTTGTTTGGTTTTTTTTTAGTTGGATTGTAAATTCCTTAGGACAAGATGGCCTTTTTGTACAACACCATGCCTGTTATATGGTGTCATGATTTACTGATCATTAATACCACAATTCAATTTTTTCTTGAACAGATTGTTAGAAGAGCTGCTGGTTTCACTACAGTGGGGAAGGCAGCAGACTTATTATCCTAGTGCTCAACCTCACAGTACAGCAGAGCTAGCGGCAGTGAACCATAAGCTGGCTAAAGCAGTGAGCTCCCACCTTCTTGGAAATGTTGGCACTAACACTCCAAAAAAGACTCCCCCATCAACAGAGTTCTGCAACACTCCTGCTGAGAAAATGGCTGAAATGGTAAAACCCTTATTGTAGTACTCAATTGGTGCCCCTCTCAGGACTGCATGGGTGAAGCTTCCAGTTCACTTCCAGAAATTTTCTGGTGAATGAAAATTTATTACAATCTATTGAGAATAGAGTGCAGGAGCAATACATTGGTTTTTTGTAGCAAATACTTAAGCTGGAAAAATTGTCCCTGCTCTACACTTTCCCCAGAGCACCAGCAAGTATAACACCATTATACAGGTTGAACCTCTCATCTAGACTCTCTGGTCCAGTATCAGCCGTAATCCGGCAGGACCACAGCAGCCTGTGTAACTCCCAGGGGCAGCAAAGCCCCTCCACCCTGGGGGCTGCTATCCCCAGTGGCTTTGGTAGCCCCAGGGACTGGGCTGCTAGACCCCAGAGTTTGTCAGCAAAGGGATGGAATTGGTCTCTCTTGGTCAGGCAAATTCCCTCATTCAGGAGTGGTCCAGTCCTGAGGGTGGCAGACCAGGGAGGTCCAACTTGTATCGTTTTTCAGTAGCACCCCTTACTGTAGCATCTAATCTCTGTACCACTAATTTAGATGTGCATGGTGATCATCTATAGAAAATTCTGTTCTTTGCCTTCTTCAGGTTAGCCAAAGTCTAAGAGAAATCTAATGTATAAACTGCATTTAAGACTGTCCTTGCCAGCTTTGATACTGGCGCATACCTGAGGACTGGGAATTCAATTTCAAAATAAATGGTTTTATATTTGGTGCAAGGAGATTAGAACAGTAAGTCTGAAACAAGGACTTAAATGCTCAGTTGTAGTGACTATGTAAATGAGCAATTTATCTAGAGACTATGTG
Organism: Apalone spinifera; assembly: GCA_030068395.1. Taxonomy (NCBI): domain Eukaryota; kingdom Metazoa; phylum Chordata; order Testudines; family Trionychidae; genus Apalone; species Apalone spinifera. The sequence continues at coordinate 134,029,894 of CM057845.1, read as the reverse complement.
CAGTTGGGCTGGAATAACAAGCAGGAAGACTTAAAATGGAAAGTACTTTTCCCCTCCAAGTGTAGTTGCCACATTGTTGAAATGATTGGGGCAGCATTTAATTGTAGGCTATGGAACTAACCTGGTCTTACCTTGAGAGCTGAGAGGGGTAAGGAAAAGAAGGGAAGTGGGGCAGGAGTCAAAATCCGTACTATTTTCAAAGTAAGACCCCACACCTAAAAATATAAAGTTAAATACAGATGGAAAAAATATTGGGGAAGATTAAAAATAAAAGTAGGGAGAAAGTAACATTTCCCTGCATGTTTTGTTATCATTGGAGTATGATCTTTTTCCAGAGGAGGAGGAGCCTATGCATAACACTTCCCAAAAAACCGTATTTTAAAACATGCTTTCCTAATAGACATGAGCCATCTCTGGGTGTGTACTGGTTGGTTATCATTATACTTATCAAGCAACTGAAGACACAAAGCATTGTATGTAGTTATGGCACATTGTTGGACTCAAGCATTTTTGAAAATATCTTTAATTAAACCAAAGTTCACACTCAACTCTAGTCTTCGCTTTTTGCAATGAATTTAATTTTATTCTTTAAAAAACTGCCTTAGTTCTGATTTAAGCAATTCCAAATTTGTGAATCTCTTCTCTGCAATGTGAAATCACTAAATGTTAAGAATTACAGTGCAAGATAAATACTGTAAGTTAGTCAGGGATAAAGCATCTTAGATTAACCATCCAATTCATGTGTGGTTTTAAAATTTTGTTTTAGGTCCTGCGAGTGTTGGATCCAATTCCCAGTAATGAAGCATCACCAGAAGTTTCCTTTTCTGAGCCTTCCTCAACTTCTTTTCTTTCTACAAAGAAGAACATCGGTCGGTTTCATCCATATACTAGATATGAAAATATAACTTTCAATTGCTGCAATCATTGCCAGGGAGAACTCATAGCTCTTTAAAATCATTGTGCTAAAAACAAAATAAATCCAGGCTGTCTGTGGATATAACAACTTTTCCCTGAGAGACACTGGTCTTTTATCCATTCTGATTTCCCTCTTCGCTTTTATCTTCCAGGGATAAGGGGGCTATGCTGGCACCAATGTACTTTTTACTTCTTGTAACTTCCATGCTTAGTGACCATCTGTTGTGGGACTATGGTTAACGCTTCAATCTACAAAGGCAAGGCCAGGATGTTAATGATAGTACAATTTTTAGTGTAAATAGCCCCTTATATATGCAGGATTTGTAATTATATTATGAAATCTTTAATGGATTTCTGCTCAGGGGAAGACAAAAGCATGAAACTATTTAAGAACATAGACAAGTGACATATCTACTTAATCTCTGAATAGTGCTTCTTTAAAAGGAGCTGAGATAAATGATACTGGGAGAAACATTGAATTAAGTATTTTAATTTAAAGAGGCAATGGAATGCACAGTCAGTTCCATGCTATTCATTTATAGTGTTACTCAATTTGCTGTGGTGCTATGATCAGATTTTTATAATCCTAATACGTTATAAGATCTGGTGCAATTAACATTATGGGTCCTTACAAGTGCAGAAGGGGATGGCAAGGCCCTGTTCAGAATTCTTCCTTTACCCTTCTCTAGGAGAGACGCCTCAAGAAGAAACTTTAATGAAACTGAAACTCATTTAAGTATGAGTTGATGCAGAATGGATTCTGGAAGCCCTGTGTGTACACTGAAGTTATTTTTGTGTGTACATGATGTTGAAACAAGTGAATGGAAGCATTTTAACTTGTGGAACCAAGCTGCTGCATAGCTGATGCTCAGCAAAAATAGATATACCTCTGCTAGTGCTTAGTTTCAAAAACTGAAACTTACCCTCGACTTAGCAGGAGGTTATTACAAATGAAACTTTAACTGGTATTATGCTCATAGGAGGCACCAGCATCATCAAATACTTGGTATGCATAGGCAGACACAAAATACTATATTTTTACTCATTTGCTTTATTAGGTTAATGAGACAAAGTTCAAAGAATATACTTGTAACTAGTCTGCCAAACACTCTAAGAAGACAGCTTGCAGAGTTCTCTTCTTGCTTATTTGCAAGTAGACAGGATATGAGTCTTCCATCTGTTATTAGGGAGCTTAAGATCTTTTTGAACAAAAGTCATATTCATAACAATCATGCTGATACCTTGCAGCACTTCATTATCCTCCATCCCCCAACAAGCACAGTATACATAGCCTTGGCATGTAATTAAGGAAAAGGTCTCTAAGCCAGTTGCTGTAACACTTTTGTTTGGTAAATCTAGTACTGTATACAGGGTATAAAAGGCATAAGTTTTTGACTGCTACACTTGGGCATGTTTTGGCCTGTACAATTAATGTTACAATAAACATTCTCTACTTTTATCACAAATGAAGATTGGGCATTTGTATACTTGTTACAATCTTGAATTCCATGCATTCTTTGCAGAATCCAAGAAATACAAGATTGAACTCCATCCGAGTTACAAGAAAGCTAACTGATGGATATTAAACTTAAACAATAAATGGTACTTGGTCCAGCAGTGGACTGAACTCTGACCTCTCAAGGTCCCTTCCAGTTCTATGAGATAGGTATATCGCCATATATTAAATGATTTTAACAAAACATGTAGATGGTATCATGAGCTTTCGTGGGCACAGCCCACTTCTTTAGATGACCAGAGTTTGTTAGTCTGTACAGGATAAACTTAAAAACACCTTGATAGGAAGTTGTATTGGGAACATAGGCTGCTTTTCCGCAAAAACTGGCCAGCTGTCTACACTGGCCGCTTGAATTTCCACAAAAGCACTGACTATCTGTTGTAAGATTGTCAGTGCTTTTGCGGAAAAACTATGCTGCTCCCGTTCGGGCAAAAGTCCCTTTTGCGCAAAAGGGCCAGTGTAGACAGCTGACATTTCCGCAAAAAAATAGCGATCGGGGCTTTTTTGCGCAAAAGTGTGTCTAGATTGGCCATGGACGCTTTTCCGCAAAAAGTGCTTTTGCGGAAAACTGTCTGTGCCAAGCTAGACGCTCTTTTCCGAAAATACTTTTAACGGAAAACTTTTCCGTTAAAAGCATTTTCAGAAAATTATGCCAGTCTAGACGTAGCCATGGTGTGGTAGCACTTTGTAGACTAACTCAACTACCCCCTAAAGCTGATGGGTATTAGTTTTTGTGCTATGGTGTACCTTCTAGGAACAGATTCCTCATCAGGCTTTGCAGGCTGAGAAAACTCAAACATGTTAAAGTGCCAGATTTGTCAACATATTACAGTGGGGAAAAAAGTAAGTTGATTACCTGTAAGCAGAGTTCAAGATCACTTCCACACAGTCACGCTTTTATGATGTGCCAGTGGTGCAGTTCGGAAAGCAGAACCATCTAATAGAAATGCCCATTGGAATGCTCTTGTGCCCTGTTCTCCTCTTGCACCCAAGAAGCAGCCTTGCATACAGACTGCCTCAATTCTTTCTACCATTTCCTCAAGTCCAAATTTGTCATTAAGTCACAGTAAAGTAGACAGAACAATGAATGGGCTGCAGCCATCTCAGTTATTTTTGTGAAAGTAAAACAGAGTCTACAATGGCATTTTACACCATTATTAAACAAGATGTTAGACTAACTCTTCCCCTACCACTTAATTATAAAGCTGCATGTCAATTAAAATGAGAGGCTTCAAAGTATAAGCAGGAAAATAAGCCTAATTTTATTTTTCATTGGAATAAGCAACTCCCATTAAGTCGTAGGCTAGGTCTACACTATAGCCTTATTTTGGGAAAAAGCTACGCAAATCATACTCCACAGGCTAGATGTACCCTTAGTTTGCTACACTAGCTAAGTAGCACTTCAGGATTTTTTTCTGTACTACAACAGATACCTAAAGGTTTTAACAAGGGGGTTGTGGTTTGGATTGTTTTTAAAACTGACGCTGATGGGACTTTAACAGAGAGTTGAGCTGCATCTACTAAGCAGGTCTTTTCCAGCACAACTGTCGTCTTGTGCATTTTTGGAAATCTAGATTATTATCCCATAATGCCTCGGTAAGAGCACTCAGCTGCACTCTTGGTGGCTGAAAGATCGATCAGTGAAACAAGTTACAAAGGCAGACGCTGTTAGTAAGATTTAGTTATATTGGGTACCAATACACACCGGCTGTGTCTAGACTGCATCCCTTTTCCGTAAAAGGGATGCAAATTAGAC
>CM057845.1:134013997-134025607 GCA_030068395.1 Apalone spinifera | reverse complement strand
TGTGTCTAATTTGCATCCCTTTTACGGAAAAGGGATGCAGTCTAGACACAGCAACCATGTTTAGAGTCAGCCAGTTAATAGCATAGTGTAGACAATGTAGTACAATGCCAGTATCACATGTGACATGAATGCTTATGTGCTCCCTGCAGGTGTGGACAGGGAACCTGCATGAAATCAGCTGCAACTGTTAGTGTAAATATGAACCATTTTGCACTTTAAAAATTAAGAAATATGGCCATTTCTACATCAATAGTGGAATCAACAGCATGATTTTTAGATTATCAAGACAGGGACACAGGAATTAGAGTCAAAGTTGTTCCACACCTTGATCTATTTTAACAATTTGATCAATAGATTCTAAAAGGTAGAAAAAAAGACTGATCCACCTAATCTGATCTCCTGCATAAATGGCCATGGGACAAATTAAAGAACCCTTGCAAAACTGTCAAATTAACAAGTCCTGCCATAGAATGTTCTCTCCTGCCCTTTACAAGGACAGAAGGCAAGGAAAGAACACATCTTTTACTTCCTTGGAAGGGTTCATTAAAAAGGTAGCAAAGATTAACACTTCACTCAGCTAGGGTTGCCAGGTGTCCACTATTGACCTGAAGAGTCCAGTATTTTCAGCTCCTATCCGGTTAAAAAAAAATTAGAAAATACTGGACACTTAATGTCTGGTATTTTCTGATTTTTTTTTTCCCGGCCAGGGTGTGAAAATACCAGACTGTCCGGGCACCTAGCAACTCCCCCCCACACACACACACACGGGTCCAGTCCCCTCCCCCCCCCACGCCGCTTACCTGGTTCTGCAAGGGAGCTGTCTGGCCTGGAGCAGGGAGGGACTTTGCTCAACAACTTTGGTCTCCTCTCCCCCACCCTTTTTTTAACAAAATGTTTTCCCTGGGTTTTATTTTGGGGGTCTGTTCAGTATTTTTGGTTAAACCATCTGGCAACCCTATACTCAGCTCAGAAAGTAGTCAGCCCAGAAATGAAAGAATGGAATAGTGAGCCTTCTGTGAGATGTCACTTTGTCCACTGCAGCATCTTCAAAGACAAATATACATTACACAGGCCCCTGAATGAATATGCTAAACACAACTAAATCAAAGCATCTGCAAACAGTTAAAGGAAATGAGGAAAAGTGAATGTGCACGCTGGAGAATCTACTTTAGACTTTGGTAAACATTAGGGTTTTCTTTCCTCCACAAAAAAAAAAAGGAATTTAAAGTTGTCAGTTATATGGACATTTATTTTCACTTTGGCTCAGTGGGACTGAGAGCACCACTAAGTCATACACACAACAGAATCAGGTTTTGTCATTTCAAATTATAAATAAATAAATACATAAATAAAAGGTAAATATATAACACACTGTCAGTTATGAGAAAAATTTAAATCATTATTTAAAGATTTTAAAATACCACAAAAAGGCAGCAGCTGTAAAGAGCTGCAGCTCAAGCCATATAAATATGGCAGCTGACACTAATATTTGAGATGCGTCAAACCTTCAGCTATAATGGTCTGTGAAGCAGAAGGATTTAGGTTCAGAAATGGTGCAGAGGATATTCTGGATTTGTTTTGCTCTTCTGGCTTCTAGCCTAAGTTGCCTCGATCGCTCTTTGGCAGCCAGTTCCTCTGCTCGCTTTTCCTCTTTCTTTCTTTTTAGCCATCTGGAGAAACAACCAACTTTAGAAGCACTGATGGTGAGTGGTGAAAATCACTTTCTTTAATCACCAGTCATCACTTTTGGTTGTACTCAAAGCAAACAACTGTTCTCTTACCTGACAATCTAATTAGTTAATTAAAGCCCCTGCATTACTTAGCAAGCAGGCTACATCCAGGAATTAATTGTTTTCTAGGGTACAAATACATGGAGTGAAACGAATGGGACAGATCTACAAGAGGGTCAGCAGTGAGAAGGAAGAGTAGGACATTTCCCTGAAGCAAATGTAGTCTCTTTTCCAGAAACCTTAACTGATCTACAGCCTATGTTCCCAATACAACTTCCTATCAAGGTGCAGCTCCATAATCAACAGTCTGGAAACTAGCAAGAGTTGGTGATGTTGGACAGGAGCTAGGGAGGGCACTGGCTGAAAGCTTCAGTTGGATAAATGCAAGGAGGTTGGGAGCAGGGATGTGAAGGTTTAAGCAGTAAGCCTTACCCTTAATGGACAGGGTGCCCTAGAAGCAGGGGCTACTCTGACCGAGATGCACTGGCCTGCCACAGGCAGGGGCTGATCTGACTACGCTGGAATGGGGGATGTTCCAGCCCAGCTCATCGCCCTTTAATCAGTTAGCCAATTTAACAGGATTTTAACATCCCTAGTTGGGACGAGGATCAGAGGAACTGAAAGTGAGTTCACCAGACTCTAGTCACAGTTAGCCCTTAGACACCTATGGATCGTCAGACTGCCAAGCCCCTCCCCCCCAAAAAATCAAGGCTTAAAAAGGATGCAGTTTTCACCATCTGTAAAAAATGTGAAGGATCCCATTTCTGTGTTCAAAGGATAGCACATCTGACATCAAGCCAGTTCCAACTTGAATGTTAACGAATTGTTTTGCACATGTTTTATAAAGGTAAAATTAGTAAGTTATTTTTTCACGCCATTTCCCTATCTGGTTTAGAAAAACAAATAGTAAATGGATTTTCAGCCAGCATCAGAGGCAAAGGTTTTAATCATTGATTGGACTTTCTTTTGTCAGTGAAAATCACTCAACACTGGATTGTGCACCTTGGCTGGATGCATGTAATATATAACAGACTTATTTTATACCGCTATTTTTCATACAAACAGCATCCATAATAGAGGCCCAACTTAAATATATACCCCAAATTAAAAAACATAGAAGAACTAAAGAAGAGCCAGAATGGCTTAACCATGTAAAAGAAGCAGTGAGAGATAAAAAGACATCTTTTAAAAAGTGGAAGTCAGATCCTAGTGAGGTAAATAGAAAGGAGCATAATTAAGTGTAAAAATATAAGAAGAAAAGCCAAAGAGGAGTTTGAAGAACACCTAGCCAAAAACTCAAAGGGTAATAACAAAATGTTTTTTTTTAAGTACAACAGAAGCAGGAAGCCTGCTAAACAACTAGTGGGGCCCCCGGACGATCGAGATACAAAAGGAGCACTTAAAGACAATAAAGTCATGGGGGAGAAACTAAATGAATTCTTTGCTTCAGTCTTCATGGTTGAGGATGTTAGGGAGATTTCCAAACCTGACCTATCCTTTGTAGGTGACAAATCTGAGGACTTGTCACAGATTGAAGTGTCATTAGAGGAGGTTTTGGAATTAATTGATAAATCTAACAGTAACAAATCACTGGGACCAGATGGCATTCACCCAAGAGTTCTGAAAGAACTCAAATGAGAAATTGCGGAACTATTAACTATGGTTTGTAACTTATCCTTTAAATCAGCTTCTGTACCCAATGACTGGAAGATAGCTAATGTAACACCAATATTTAAAAAGGGCTCTAGAGGCGATCCTGGCACTTACAGACCGGTATGTCTAACATCAGTACCGGGCAAATTAGTTGAAACAATAGTAAAGAATAAAACTGTCAGACACATAGAAGAACATAATTTGTTGGGCAAAAGTCAACATGGTTTCTGTAAAGGGAAATCATGTCTTACTAATCTATTAGAGTTCTTTGAAGGGGTCAACAAACATGGACAAGGGGGATCCAGTAGATATAGTGTACTTAGATTTCCAGAAAGCCTTTGACATGGTCTCTCACCAAAGGTTCTTATGTAAATTAAGTTGTCATGGGATAAGAGGGAAGATCCTTTCATGGACTGAGAACTGGTTAAAAGACAAGACACAAAGGATAGGAATAAATGGTAAATTTTCAGAATGGAGAGGGGTAAGTAGTGGTGTTCCCCAAGGGTCAGTCCTAGGACCAATCCTATTAATCATATTCATAAATGATCTGGAGAAAGGGGAAAACAGTGAGGTGGCAAAGTTTGCAGACAATACTGAACTGCTCAAGGTAGTTAAGACCAAAGCAGACTGTGAAGAACTTCAAAAAGATCTCACCAAACTAAGTGACTGGGCAACAAAATGGCAAATGAAATTTAATGTGGATAAATGTAAAGTAATGCACATTGGAAAAAATAACCCCAAGTATACCTATAATATGATGGGGGTTAACTTAGCTACAACTAATCAGGAAAGAGATCTTGGAGTCATTGTGGATAGTTCTCTGAAGACGTCCATGCAGTGTGCAGTGGCAGTCAAAAGGCAAACAGGATGTTAGGAATCATTAAAAAAGGGATAGAGAATAAGACGGAGAATATCTTATTGCCCTTATATAAATCCATGGTATGCCCAAATCTGGAATACTGCATACAGATGTGGTCTCATCTCAAAAAAGATATACTAGCATTAGAAAAGGTTCAGAGAAAGGCAACTAAAATGATTAGGGGTTTGGAACGGGTCCCATATAAGGAGAGATTAAAGAGACTGGGACTTTTCAGCTTGGAAAAGAGGAGACTAAGGGGGGATATGATAGAGACATATAAAATCATGAGTGGTGTGGAGAAAGTGAATAAGGAATAGTTATTTACTTGTTCCCATAATTTAAGAACTAGGGGCCATCAAATGAAACTAATGGGCAGCAGGTTTAAAACAAATAAAATGAAGTTGTTCTTCACACAACGCATTGTCAATCTGTGGAATTCCTTGCCTGAGGAGGTTGTGAAGGCTAGGACTATAAAAGGGTTTAAAAGAGAACTAGATAAATTCATGGAGGTTAAGTCCATAAATGACTATTAGCCAGTATGGGTAAGGAATGGTGTCCCTAGCTTCTGTCTGTCAGAGGATAGAGATGGATGGCAGGAGAGAGATCGCTTGATCATTACCTGTTCGTTTCACTCCCTCTGGGACACCTGGCATTGGCCACTGTCGGCAGACAGGGTGCTGGGCTGGATGGACCTTTGGTCTGACCCAGTATGGCCATTCTTATGTTCTTATCCCAAAAACGTGCATTAAATAATGAAAAAGAAACTGAGAGGTTTTAAAGCAGAAATTTGGAAGAAGATTGTGCAGAGGCAGAAAGAGTAAGGCTGTACCGTATTTTGAAACAACATACACTCATAGATGTGAGTGCATTAATGGAGGCTGGTTTTCAAATCTCTGCTGAAAACCTCCTCTTCAGTTCTTTCCTTACCCACTATACATTGCTTTATTTGTTTCCTTCATTTTGTAATATAACTTTTATAATAGATGCTTTACAAATAAAGCTACATTATAAAATAATTGTATTTAAGTTGCTGAACGAGACAACATTCAGATACTCTTAATTCCCTAGAAAATAAAAGCCATAGACTTACTGTTTAAAGGCTCTGTCACGTTCCTCTGTTCTTGGAAGAAAGTACAGGCACTCTTCCTGGCGTTTAAGGATTTCCATTTGTTTTTCTTTCATTTGTTCTTGGTGCTTTTTTCTAAGCCATAACCTGAAAGCTTCCTCTGGATCTCTGTTCTCCTGCTATTTAAAGTGTACACTTACATAATTATAAATATTCTGTTTGTCTTTAAAATTCATATATCAATACTACTTTGAACTTCACTGGCACCTTCCACTCCAGATTATGAAACACGCTTTATAAACAATGCTGAATCTAGCCTCAGAATCACATTATATTTTATTAATAGTATTATTGCCCCTATTAGAGAACTTGAGACACAAAGCCTGGGTTCAAAGGCTGCATTGTAACACGTGTAAATTGCTTGCTATCACATGTAAATAAATATGAATGAATACGCTTCAGAAAGAGGAAGTTACTCACCTGGGTGCAGTAACGACGGTTCTTCAAGATGTGTGTGTGTTCCTGTGAGTGCTCTACTGTAGGTGTCGGGCCCTCCTGGCACTGCAGATCAGAAACTTAACAGCCGGACCGGGCATACGCAGTCAGCATCTCGCAACATTCACACCCTTTGCCTCACGCGCGCAGTCCAGCTCCCGCCAGTTCCTATCACCCACTTGAGTATCTGAAACGAGAAATTTACTAACCAAGACTCTGGAGCGGGGATGAGGGCGGGTAGTGGAGCAATCACGGGGACACACCTCTCGAAGAACCATTGTTATTGCACCAAGGTGAGTAACTTCTTCTTCTTCGAGTGATGTCCCCGTGGGTGCTCCACTGTAGGTGACTGTGTAGCAGTACTCAGAAATGTCCAGATGGTGGGCTCCGGAATCAGGGTTTGTTTGAAGTTCAAAGTACTGCCGAGGTCAACGAGGAATCTGCAGCCAAACGTTGCACGATTGTGTAGTGCTTTATGAACGTAGCATTGGATGACCATGTGGCTGTCCAACAAATGTCACAAAGGGGAACTCCCCGTAGAAAGGCAGTGGATATGGCCACAGCACTTGTAGAATGAGTCTTTGGTTGGGATGGGAGCGGTGTATTGTGGATGGAATAGAAAGTGGTGAAGCACGAAACTATGAGCTTAGCAATACGCTGGGCTTGCCCTTGGATCGATCAGCGAGAGAGAGACTATCAAACAGTCTGTTTTATGCAAATCTTGGGTCCTATCAATGTAGAAGGCGAGCACCCTGCACACATCAAGACTGTGGAGGATCGCTTCCTGTGCTGAGGTGTGGGGCTTAGGGTAAAAGGAAGGGCATATGTTTGGCTTGTTAATATGGAATTCGGAGCAGACTCTGGGAATAAAGGCTGGGTGAGGTCATAATACCACACAATCCTTGTTGAAGGTGGTGTACAGCGGTACTGACATCAGGGCCACAAACTTACTGACTCTGCAAGCAGATGTTATAGCAAGCAAGACCACTACCTTCAGCGTCAACATCTGGAGCGACATAGTGGCCAATGGTTCAAAGGGTGGTCGAGTAGGAGTGTCCAATGCTAGGTCCAGGTTCCAGGGCGGAAGTGGGGGGTCTGTGAGGTGGGTTAAAGTTTGTCAACCCCTTTAGAAACCTCTTCTTAGTTGGGTGGGCAAACACCAAAGTGCCATCTATCGAGCGTTGGGAGGTGGTAATTGCCGCGAGATGTACTTTCAAGGAAGCAATGGCTAGACCTGTTTGCTTCAGGAAAGAATGTACTCAAGGATCTGGTGCAGAGGTGATTCATGTGGGTTGATCCAGTTAGCAGAACACCAAGAAGCGAATCTCAGCCATTTAGAGAGGTAAGTAGCTCAAGTGGTGTCCAACCTGCTGTGCATCAAAACATCTTTGACCTGCTCCGAGCAAAGATCCTCGGATGACAGAACCAGCTAGGAACCAGGTAGTTAGGTGCACGGTCTGGGGCTGTGGGTGCAAGAGGGAGCCACAGTCCTAGGTCATCAAGTCTGGTGTAGGGTATATGGCGGCAAAAGAGACATTAGGTGGAGAAAGGGGAACCAAGGCTAGCTTGCCCAGGCGGGAGCTATGAGAATCAACCTGGCTCCGTCCATGTTGATCTTCCCCGAGGACCTTGGGTATAAGCACGACGGGGGAGAAATGTATACAGAAGAGAACCCCCACAATTGAAGAGAAAGGTGTCCCGTAGAGAACCCCGCCTGATGCCTGCCCTGGAGCAGTAATATCGGCATTTCACATTCTTGTAGGTGGCAAAGAGGTCTATTACAGGGAAACCCCAACGACAGAAGATACATTGAAGTATACGGTGCAGATTTCCCACTCGTGGTCAGGTGCAAAATGTCTGCTCAAAGAGTCTGCAACAGTATTATTGGCACCAGGTGAGTAGGATGCTAATAAAGTAAACTTCTTGTGAATACACCAATACCAGAGGCAGACTGCCTCTGCACAGAGGAATCAAGACCATGCCCCACTCTGGCGATTTATGTAACAGACTGTGGCGATATTGTTGGTGAATATTCTGGTAGTTGAACCATACATGTAGTCCTAGAAGTGTCTGCAGGTGTTGAAGACTGCCCTGAGCTCGAGAAGGTTTATGTGGAGAGCTGTCTCTCCTGATGACCATCAGCCCTGCATAGGCATGTCGTTCATATGGGCACCCCAGCCGATGAGGGAGGCGTCTGTGGTAATCTGGGCCGAAGGCTGAGGCTGGTGGAATGGAACGCCTAATAAGAGGTTGCGCAGATAGGTCCACAATTTGAGGGCCGTGCGAACACTGGGTGGAGGAGACACTGTTCCGTGGATGTGGTGTCTTGTAGGGGTATACATGGACGCCATCCAGTGCTAAAGGCAGTGGATGTGTAGCCTTGTGTGATTGTTTACATGAGTTGTTCTGGCCATATGGCCCATTAACTGTAGGCAAGTGAATATTGAGAGAGTAGGGCTGGTGACTGAAAGCAGATCTTGGATGAACTAGAACCTTTGGATGAGTAAGGAGGCTCGTGCTGTGGTAGAGTCGGGTCGAGCGCCCATGAAGTCCAAAGTTTGAGAGAGTTTGATCATGGACTTCTGTTCGTTGATAATTAGGCCAAGAGAATCAAATGTCTGTCTGACTATAGCTACCATATGCTATGTCTCCACCGAGGAGTGGCCTTTTAGAAGGCAGTCGTCAAGGTAGGGGAAAATTTTAACACCCCTTCAATGTAGATGACCTGCCACTATCACAAGGGTTTTTGAGAAAGGCTGAAGGGAAGCACCCGATACTGGAAATGTTCCCCACCTACTGTAAAACAAAGAAATCACATGTGTGTTGGATGGATGGTGATGTGGAAGTAGGCATCTTGAAGGTTGAAGGCCACAAACCAATCCCCATTGACTAAGGCTGGTATTATGGACGCAAGGGTTACCATTTTGAACCATAGTTTTTGGAGATGATGATTGAGTTTTCAAAGATTAAGTATGGGTCTCCAGCCTCCTGTTTTCTTCTGAATGAGGAAATAGTGAGAATAGAACTCTTTTCCCCTGAACTCGTCTGGTACCTTCTCTACAGCTCCAATGGAGAGGAGACGATGGACCTCTTGTTTCAACAAGTTCTCGTGAGAAGGGTCCCTGAAGATGGATGGGGTGGGTGGGTGGGGTAGTTGGGGGCAGTGAAAGGAAGGGGATGGTGAAACCAGATGACAATCTCCAAAACCCAACAGACATAATGGTGGCCTGTTGGTGATAAATGGCCTCAGACAGTCGTGAAATAGGGGTGAGGCGTGATTTCAGGTTGACAATGGGAAGTGTTTGGAAGCCCCCAACTGAGGAGTCAAATCTGCTTGTTGGCTGGTTAGTTAGGGGTGTGGTTGGTCTGATTGCACCTCCTTTGAAGTCACTGCCTTGATCATGACTGGTTGGAACCACGTTGCTGTTGCCTATTATACGGGTAACTGTGACGCCTCTGTTAAAGTAAATAACGTTTGCACCAGTATGGAGGCGTGTATATACCAAGAGTCTGGAAGGTGGTAGGTGAATCTTTGCTGGAATGGAAAACCTCATCTGTTTTCTCGGCAGAGTTTTTGTTTGTCAAAGGGGAGGTCCTCGACCTTGCTCTAACTCTCTCAGAACTCCCGGGGTTTGTAACCATGAAGACCTCCTCATCACAATTGCAGTAGCCTTGGAACGCGCAGCTGTGTCCGCGACATCCAGCGCAATCTGGAGACCTGTCTTGGTGGAAGCATAGCCTTCCTGGACAATGGATTTTAGGATACGTTTCTTGGAATCAGGGAGATGCTCCATCAACATTGTAAGTTTCATATAATTTTCGAAATTTGATTCGACAAGAGCGTGGCATAGTTGGCAATGCGAAGTAGTAGTGTCGCCGAGGAGTACACCTTCCTGTCAAATAGGTCCATTCTTTTGCTGTACTTCTCTGTTGCAGCATTCTAATACTGAGGGGCCTTAGACCTGTGCTGCGCAGTCTCTACAACGAGCGAATTTGGCTGGGGATGGGTGAATAAAAATTCTATCCCCTTCGATGGCACAAAGTATTTCTTATCTGTCCTTTTGTTTGTCAGTGGGGCAGAGGCAGGGGTCTCCCAAATCTCCTCCACAGCCTCCATAATTGCCTCGTCTAGCAGGAGTGCTATTTTGGCCCGGTACAGGGGCTGGAGATTTTTAAGGAGGAGGTACTGGTTATTCTGCACCTCCGCCAACTGGACCTCCTGGCTCGACACGACTCTCAAACAAGACTTGGAACTGCTTAAGATTGTCAGGAGGCAATATATCACCTGGGATTATGGCCTCATCAGGAGAGGATGATGACTGGTCAGTAGGGGAAGCGTCAGGTTGTTGCTCTTCAGCCTTGAATAATCGCCCCTCCTCGGATTCGGAATGATGTGCTTGCAGCGGTGGGCTTTGTGGTGGTGGCAGCGGGGGATATCGCTCCCATAGACTTATGGAGGCAGGTGGGTATTTGGGTGACCTATGACAACATGGGGACCATCTCCTCGAATGTGACTGATGGTGATGATGATAGGAGTAGTAGTAAGGTGTGTGGTCATGATGATAGTTGTGCTAGTGCTAATGATGCGATCGTCCAGGAAAATAATGCCTAGAAGAAAAAGCACTCTTGTGCTCCCCCAGTATGCTGCATGTGGTGACAGTGCAAGTGAGTGAAGAAGGATTCCAGAGCCTCTCAATGAGAAGGGTGTAGAGAGAGAAAGATGCCTGACATGGTATCGAGAATCTCTCCGCGGTGCCACAAAGTATGGGGATGGTGCCAGTGGAGAAGGTGCCGGAGAGAATGTCGGGAAGACAGATATGGGGGTCGGACTCTGACATGTGTGCCAAGAAAGCGTCAGGCCTTTCAGGTGCCAGATTGGATTGCGGCACAAGTTCCATAGCAGCTGGTGACGGTGGTGCCACTCAAGTCAGCATCGATACTGGTGTCGGTGCCTTAGACCAGCGGTGTGCAACCCATGGGTCATGACCCCCAAGAGGATCACGGCCGTCTTCCTTGGGGGTCGTAGTGCTGTAATCCAGGCCAGCTGCCATTTTGTTTTCCCGGCTCAGTGCCCAACAGACATGAGGCAGAGGGAAGTGGCAGGGGAGCAGACCGGTGCTTTAAAATAAAGGGGCCGTAATAAAATGTTCCTGGCGGGGGGTTTTTTGTTTGTTTTTTGTGGTTTTTTTGCTTTGCTCAACAAAAATTTTTCTAGCTCTGGGGGTCGTGAATGAAAAAAGGTTGAGCACCTCTGCCTTAGACAATGAGGCCAGTGGTGCCAATGTTGATCTTGGTGCCATCGGTGCTTGCACAGTTGGCACCAAAGCTGCCGTCTTTTTAAGTCTTGTACCTGGAACCACCCTTGCATGCAAAGACGGTACCAGACATTCCAGGCTTGTCACCCATGCTCACCCTGCTCAGCAGGACTGGTGGCAGAGAACGTACCGGCAAAGCCAGCATCTTTTTTGCTAGAGCCACCGCCGGAAAGGACACTGTTCGTTTCTGTGTAGCAGCAGGGTCTGGTGTAGCCACGGACAACGAGTCCGATGGCTAGAGCGCCTTATCAAACAAGATCATCTGAAGGCACATTTCCCTATCTCAACAGGCTCTAGCTGTTAACTTTGAGCAATAGGCGCATTTCTGAGGCACATGAGCCTCGCCCAAACAGCAGATGCATGATGAATGGCCATCTGATGCCATCAATGGCCCATCTGTCTCTGGGCTCGCGACAAACATCGTATTTTTTAAAGCCCGGAGAACCTGGCATCATCTGTTCGAAGGTTGGGTGTTTTTTTTTGGGGGGGGGG
>CM057845.1:133967118-133980524 GCA_030068395.1 Apalone spinifera | reverse complement strand
TTACTTAAATAATTCAAGTACAAATGCAGTACACAATAAAGTTGTTATTTCAATCAACCTACCCTGCCAGCAGATCACCTGGACTGGACTTTTTACCAGAAAGCAAGGGCCTAGAAAACTGCCTGAAAGTTTGTATTTTATAAACTGACTTGTATCATCCAAGGAATAAGGAAATATCTTTTTATGTACCACCAATACACGCTTTAAGGGCTGATCAAGGAAAAGTTTCCCATATTGAAGCCAAATATCTAAAGAAACTCATCTGTGCTTTCAAATTGCCAATGTAAAATTTTGTCCCATAGGCATATAATCTATTCTCCCCTCCTTATTTTCTTTCCAGTCATAGTTTACCACCAAAATTCTGGCATGACTTTTTCCTTTTTTATTAAAATATTTTCCATTGTAACAAAGAAAAACAGTAACTCCCAAAATTAACCCCAGTGTAGACCCTTAACTCATACAATTTTCTGGCTCTGACAGGTGGAAGCTATTCTGACCCCTTTATCATCATAAGGCACTGTTCTGTAGTAGTCAGGTTTGTTCCGTTATTTATTTAAGCTTGGCCAAGTACTATGGAGGCAGGTGGTTTAATGGTTAAGGCAGAGAGGTGAGAATTAAACCTGCTGGGTTCTGTGTCTAGAACTGGTCAAGGACAACTCTGCTATGATCTAGTCCTCAGAGGTACAAGCACAACCTGTTCCTACTGAACTCAACACAAGTGGTCAGTACCTCGGGTGGGAGAGGAGAAAGGAAAGGAAAGGCCATTAATATATATTGCCTCAGATTCCCCAATTACTAACGCAAGCTATGGAGTCTAATGCAGTATCATTTAGTGCTCCTCTGAGTCAACATGTTAGAGCAGTATTAAAGATACCCTTACTAGGGCTGTCAAGCGATTAAAAGTTTTAATCATGAACTGTGGCAGCATTTCCAAGGGGTAGCGCAAGGCGGAGCCCGGAGTTAGCTGGAGTCCCCAGCTGATCCCGAGCACCATGCAGCGCTGCCCCTTAAAATGGCACTTCAAAGGGGCAGCGCAAGCAGAACTAGTGATCTGCTGGAGTCCCCAGCTGATCCCCAGCTCCTAATGTGCTGCTCCTTTGAAGTGCCAGAGGCAATTCAGCATTAAGGCCTGCAATTAACGCGTCTTTTTAAAGCATTAATCCTGTCTTGTGTTAACGCAGGTCAATTGACAGCCCTAATCCTTATGGCAATGACAATGGAAATGTCAACTGGACATTCTATTACACAAAAAGCTTTTAATTTATGCCTTGACCCCTTCAGTCAAGCAAGGCAACTATGGTTACAGTGCAGATTACTTTGAGGCTCACAAGCGTCTTCCAATACTTCCAGCTGAAAATCATGGTTGCTCAGTCTGAGAAAAAGCCACACAACCTCAACTGCATTTAAACTGGCAGCCAAGTTAACACCTAACAGTACAAAGGAGTCTCTCATGTATCTGGAGAGTTTTGTTAAACTTTCCTGAGCTGTGACTGCTTGGGGAGGGTCCTTGTAACAATGCACACTGCAGGTAGAAAGACGAGGTATATAAACATTTCTATACCTACCTCGGATTACAAAAATCAGTGCAGATGAGTCACCCTTAGACATTTTGCATGAAACTCAGCCAATGAAAATTTGATTCAGTACCACTCTCCTGTACATGCTAGGAAACACAGCAACATCAGACCTCTGTTTTGGCAATACAGAGCCTGAAGGACATACCAAGCAAGTGTTCTGGCTTTTTATAATGTTTAGATGCCTTGTAACACTTACCCTCTGAAATTGGAGTAGGTAACTTACCAAGTAGTGTAGAAACTGCCTCCACACCACCATTATAGATCTCAAAGCTCTGAGAAGGCAGCACCATTTCCCACAAGCCTTGTATGTAGTTTATTACTTGGAAGTAGCCACAAGTTGAAAATGCCCACCACACAGACCAGCAGATCATAGGCCGGGAGGAATAGCACTGCAGGAAGTCCCGCCATAGTTCCTTAAGCACCTTTGAGATACCCACTTTCTGCTCCTAAACCAATGTAAAAATGAACAAAAAAAAAGTCAAAATCCCACATCTACATGATTCACCTTGCTCCATAAATGCACTTACCACTGGCAAGAAGTGCCAGAGCAATAGCCATGAACACATCACAACTCTGTCAGAGTACCTCCTCCAGGCTACCCAAGCAACATGCCTTCTCACCCTAACTATGCCTAGGTGAAGAAACAGTTATTTTGCTGTGATGTATGCAAATCTCTGCCTTTGTGCTCTAAAGCAGTGGTCCCCAAACTTTTTTATATCAGACCAGCAAACCCATTCACAAGCTTTTGGCGGACTGGTAAGATTTTATTGTACATCTGCGTATTTACTATGTAAATAATGAATATGCAAATATAATGTTACCAGTCTGCCAAAAGCCCTGGGCTCCAGATCTTCTCCCCTCCCTCCCCCATGTCAGCCCTCTGCCTCTTAAAGTCCTACACCCTCAGAACCCCCTAGCACTACTCCCAACTCCGGAGCCTCTTGTGCCCACCCCGCCCCCGCTCACCGACCCCTATCCTGCTTCCCAGCCGCCATCTGAGCGCTGCTGCCCAGGTCACAGTAAGGCTGCCATGCCAGGGTCTGCGCGGCCCTCCTGCTGTGCAGCAAACCGCTCTTCTGCATCCAGGACACCCGCCCCTGCCCAGTTCTGGTTGGCTGAGAGGCGGGGCAGGACACCCCTCTCCCAACAGCTGCGGCAGGAGGGGAGGCACTGGGTAGCGTACCCATCCCCAGAGCTGCCATAGCCCAGTGGGTTCGTAGCCCAGCACTGGGCTGCAGACTGGCAGTTACGAACTGCTGCTCAAAAGGGCTAATTTATTGCTTCCTGTGGTGGCAAAGAGATGGATTTCTCCAGCCTATTCTCTAAGAATTTAGTAGAGGCCAAATTATTTCACATAGGCCAGAGAACCAAACAGCTACAAATCATTTTGCCTAGATTTGAGCCAGAGACCAAGTAAGAGTTTAAAATCTGTGGAGCAACCACAGCAGCTTTCCCAAGCAGGTTAGGTGGAGAAGTTCCAAAGAGATTTTTTGTAAGTGTTTGTCTGAGGTAAGGAGGGAAGAGATTAAATTATAATTATCCATCACAAAGGCTGATTAGTATCTAAAGTGGAATTATACTTCCTACTGCTTTATGTGAATAGCAGCATAAAAATTAGTATTGTTTGCTTTGTAATAGAGATTAGGGATGTTGAATTGTGGATAATTGACTAGTCCAGTAGTCGATGGAATTTTATACAGGAAAATGCAAGTCCCGCTGACTCCAGGCTGTACGCAGGCACCTGCTTTGAAATGTACCAGAGTCCTCAGTGAGGGTGCTTGTGCATTTCAAAGCCATGGAGCCCAGGATCAGCGGGGACTCCCCAGCTGACCCCGGGTTCTGGGGAAATGCCACTTTGGCAGTGGAGCCTGGGGTCAGCTGGGAACTCCCCAGCTGATCCTGGCCTCAGCGCAGTGGCATTTCAAAGGGGCATCACTGTGAAGCCCAGAGGTCAGCTGGGGACTCCCCACACCCATCCTGGTTCTGAGCAGCAGTTCCCCAGAACCCAGGGTCAGCTGGGAAGTCCCCAGCTGACCCTGGGTTCTGGGAAACTGTCACTCGAAACCCCAGATTAGCTGGGGAGTCTCTAGCTGACCTCAAGCTCCATGGTGCTTCAGCATTTTAAAGGGGAGGCGGCCGCACAGCTGAGCCATGTATAGCTGTGCAGTGGCTGCCCCTTTGAAATGCCACCTTAGGGTTTCAAAGCAGCAGTACCGCACAGCTGATCCCTGGCTCAGCTGCATGGTGCTGCCACTTTAAAGTACCTTCCCCCCACCCCCCTTTTTGCCTCTATATCAGAGGCAGCAAGGGGGGAGGGAGGAAATCGACTAGTCGACGGACTATCTGATAAGCATTTACTTACTGGATAGTCGATTAGTCCTTAACATCCCTAATGCAAGATTTCAGACTACTTTGGCAATCTAGTTTCTGCTCAGCCCTAGTAACTATCAGATACTCTTTATGCAACAAAATCACGGTGCTCCGCCAGTTGCAGTGAGTTCAGTAATTGTCTAGATCTTTGTTCTCTGTATGGGTGCAAACAAACGCAATTTTCTAACGACAAAACAAGGAGAAGCAGCAGCTTTTTCTATGCTTTCTCTGAGCAGAGAATTACAGATAGCATAGATTTAGGTACAGAATGGCTAGGGAACCAATTGGATATGTAGGAAGCAGTCATTGATTCTTCAAGTCCATAGTGGTAGACACTAGATACTTCAGAATAGAGATGTAAGAGAGTAGTCAAGTACCTAATAAGCCTAAAGCTTATTGGGTAGTCAAGATGGCTACTCGCTTCCCCCCCATCTTTGCTACCTCTATCAGAGGCAGCAAGGGGTGAGGAGAACAGGAGCCAGTGGTGGGGGGGAGTTGGCTTAAAAGGGTCATTGCAGGCAGAGGCTGCTGCTGAGAAACAGCCTCTGCCTGCAGCAGCCAGGGCTGGCCACAGACAGGGGCTGCTGAACCCAGAGCAAGCCAGTACTGAGCAAGCCCAGCTCACACCAGTCTGGGACCACTGGAGCTCTGCATTTTAAATGCAAAGCCACAGAGATCCTGGCTCAGTCCTGGTTGGCACTGGTCCAGGACATACCTCCACTGCACCTCTGTGGTTTAAATGTAATAGGAGCTAGGCTGCCTGCATGCCCAACTCCTACTACATTTAAGCTGCAGTGAGGGTCTCTCCTACTAAGCACCTCCCATTTCTGACTAATTGTGTAGTCGATACAAATTGTATTACCCTCCTCTTAACATCCTTAATTCAGAAGCTAAAAACCTCAAAATTTAAAAAAAACCCACCACACACACAGTGTGTAATGCTACATATGGAGAGATAAAATTCTTCCCTGAACCTTGTAGCAACAAGTTATGTGCTTAAGATTCAATTGCCATTTCCCTAACATTGCAAATAGAGCAATGTTATTCAGCTTTATTTTTTTAATAATAATAGAGCCACAGACTTTAGATATTTGGTGTAATTCAACTCCATAAATGACGGAGATTGATCTAATAGAACATTCCCTTTATTTTAGATTCTCCAACAAGGCCTCCTTGTTCTTGTATTACAGGGCACTTGTTAAAAAAAACAAAAAACCCCAAAACTGTTTTTTTAGTAAACTCTTCAATCAAATGCATGGAATGACATTTTTATTTTACTGGGTCCCTTCAGCATGTTCAGTGTACTGCAGTGAAAGAGAGGATCCTTGCCTCAGGTCACTCTCACTTGACTGCTTCAATATATCCTTTCCTCCCAAGTACAAGAATTCGAAGGTGCTTACAGCTATTGCTAGATCAGTGGTCCCCAACTTTTTGGGGCCGCCCACGCACCCGGGGCAGGGGCCAGCCACGCGCCCGGGGCAGGGGCCAGCCCAGATCATTTGGCGAGTGCATATAAATGCCCTGGCGGGCACCTTGGTGCCCGCAGGCACTGCGTTGGGGACCACTGTGCTAGATGAAATGGTCAGTGATGCTGACAAGGGAAGTGCTATCCTATTGTTGATGCCACTGTCAACAAATACTCCAGATACAGGTAGAACTGTGCAAACACATTTTTGTGCTGAAGACCAGAGAGTGAGAAGGCAGGGAACACTTAATCAAAATCACTTGTTTAATAATCCATTGTGTGTCAGTCATTTGGGAACTCCCCCACGTCATCTCACTAAAATCAGCAAAAGGAACAAAAAAGACTTCCATTCATCTATGCTCAGTGGGTTCTCCAGCTCTCTCAGTAAAGGGGCCTTGCAAAACTATTAAACTGGGTAAGATTAATTCCCTGGAATGTTAATAGGTTTAATTCACAGTATTAGCCTATGAAAGGATAAATCTTTCTAGCAAAAACGTAGCCCAACATTGTTACCCTCTCTTCAGTCATCGGTATGGACAGGACTATCCCTAAAGGGACATGGGACCAAGTCAACATCCCCTGGAACCAGCTCAGCCCCTTACACTCCAATCCACTCCTTCTCTAAGCCCTGCCTCTGCTCCACCCCCACCCCATCTCTGCCCTTTCCCCTGAACTTTGTGACCCAGAGGATTACCATGGGGTCTAGCGTAAGGTGGCAGCACAGGTCAGCTCCAGCCTGCTGTGCTCAGCTCCCCCAAAATCGGCATCACTTGAGGCCAGGGTGCTCTGCTTCCTGCTAAGGATGTTAAGATACTGTGCAACTGAATAGTCATGCCATTTAACCACATCAAATTTCAGTGGTTACATGACTGTTCAATAGTCCCCATGGGTGGGATTAGCAGCCAGTGTGGTCTGGCCCCATTCCCGGGGAGCCCCTTGCCACCCCATGCTGCTAGGCAGTAGCACAGGGTGGCAGGCAGGAGCTAGTCTACAAGGGGAGCCAATTAAAAGGCCAGATCCCTATGCAAACTGGCATCTGCTGGACCTGGGCTGTGGCTGTACACAGACACTCAGGGCATGACCAGCACGGTATCAGGCTGATTGTGAGTGACCCAAGTTGGGTACTATAACAGCAAAGCACTGTGAGGCACCCAAGGTTGAAAGGTGAGCAATGTCACAGCCCCTCATTGATCTGGAGAAGGGTCTGGAATGTGGTATAAATATCACCAGTAACAGTGCAAGAGCTTTCTCTTCTGTAGCTTCCAACATCTTTTCCTTGAGCTGACTCTCCATCACATTTCAAGTTCCTCCTGAAGACTTCTTTATGTAGGAGTCCTTTCCCATTTACTGATCTTATATCTGCCCCACACAAGTGTCTGCTGTAATCGATAGTTACTTGTTATAAAGAATTTCAGCAGAGTTAGTATAAAAAGGTAATGTAAGGTACCTCTGGAATAAAAAGAAATAGGACTTAGATTCTTTTAGTCCAGTTACCAAAACTGCACGTGTCAAGTGGTGATAAATTCGTCATATCAAATGAGCAATTAGACAAAAGAATACGATCCAGCACCCTTGGGACCTGACTGGTCCCGAATGAGGAAATTTGCCAGATCAGGGGAAGTCCCCTGCCACTGGCCTCCTAAGTCTCTGGTCCTCCTTCCTGCTGGCTCTGCACCATCCTTGCTGCTACTAGGATTGGGGCTTGGCTCTGGCCCACTTCTACCAGCTGGCTCAGGCTCTCCAGGGATGGAGTTCCCCAGCTGCCACAGCCCTGCTTCTGTCCCACCTGGCTGGGGCTTCCCAGGGATGGGGCTCTATGGTGCCCCACTTGGCTGGAGCTCCATGGCTGCCCAGCCACTGCCACACCCAGCCAGGGCTTCCCATGGACGGGACTCCATAGCCGCTCTGCAGCTGCCCCGCTGAGCTATGCCCAACTGGGGCTCCCTGGGATGGAGCTCCCGCAGCTGGACTCCCGTTCAGCTCACGCTCCCAAACACCGGGGCTCTCTGGTCCAGCAACATCCATGATCCTACTGGACCCTAGCTGTTGCTGGACAAGGGAGCCCCAGATTTAGGAGGTTCAACCTGTATTTAAAATATTCCTACAAGTTCGCATCAGAACTTAGTGCAAGAAGTTAGAGTGGTGTGCCCTGTTACACAGTCTCTTCCGGGCCAGATTAAATGTTTAGGAAGTTCATGTTGCAATACAATTCTTAGATTTTCAGTTTTGTTTTCACCCAGTTATTGAGCTCGTGGTTAAAAGCTTTATAGTGTGATACCATGGGGTATATTAACTGTACTATGGACACCCATAAGGTTCTCACCGCCTCCTCCTCCTGCAAAGTATTTCATTTCTGAAATAACTTAATGAGAATGTATGAATGTCTTCTATAAAAAAAATGTGGTACTAGAGATAATTTTAAAGTGACCAGATACCTGCAAGAATAATACATTACAATACTGAGCGATCAAAAGGAAGTCAGGAAAGCACTCTCTCATGCCACAAATAGGTGAGGGGATGGAGAGAGATTCCTTTTGCTATCAGGTAGTTGAAACACACAGTTCTCTACATATACAAGATGGCCATAATAAGCATGTTCCAGGGAAATGGAAGACAACAGCACATCTTACCTGGGTGTCTGCAGAACGCTCCTCTATGTTTAAGGGAACTTTTGATTCAATGTCTTCCCACCCAGGGACCCTCTTTAAGGCAGAATCATCTCGGACGACAGCTCCATTTTTACAGTCTATAATTTTCATTTCCCTACTGACCTGGCTGCTCAAGGTGTGATGAAAGAAAAGACTTTTCTGTGGCATTGGCAGAAACCAGGCTGTAGCAAAAGCCACAGACACGCAGGTCAAAGAGATGACGTTCAAGCTGAACAGCGACCAACTGGCAACCGACACCAGAACCTGTCCACAGATAGAACCCACAGTATAACCCACCAGGGTGGCACTTCGGCAGTAGCTGGTGACTTTCTGGTACACGTTCAAGTCCACAATGCTATAGATGTAGGAATAATAGGCAATCTCCGTAGCAGTCACTAATCCATAGAAGAACTCGAGGAACTGAATAGCTAGCAATCCTTGGGCGTAGAGCAGCATGAACCATGTCACTATAAGGCTCAGTCCCTGGAGAAGGATTACAGGTTTGTACCTGAGATAGTCTGTTGCAAGGAACACAGGAAACAGCAACACCAAATAAGAGTAAGTCCATACTGGATAAATTTCATTGAAAACCTATGAGAAGAAAAGCAAAGCATTAACAAAACACCTGGGCAAGTAAACTCTTATTTCAAGGCTGGGGGAAAAAAAAAAAAAAAAGATTCCTCTATACAAACATTGAAGGAGCAGCTAGCAAAACCATTTCCCAGTAATGCCAACAAGTGATCTCTACAACAATATGCTGAACACAACATTCCTCCCCCATAACTCTAATTAGTGCTGTACAGAGAGCTAGAGGTAACAGCAGCCTTGAGTTTTGATACTTAGAAAACAAAAATCTTAAAGGTAAGCATCCATCCATCCCCGGAATCCCAAGAATGCTTCACAAATACAATGTTACCATCTGCTAGTGAAATTCAACAGCTGGTTACTAGAACACCAGACAACTACATAGATGCTTAAACACTTGCAAAAAGCTATTGACCTGTAGATCACAGAATACTTAGATGGAGTATTTTGTCCAGTTTTGGTGCTACAGTCTGGACAAATACAAGCAAATCCAGAGGAAACCTACAAAAATGATAAAAGGTTTAGAAAGCCTAACCTATGAAGAAAGGTTAAAAAATTGGGCAACTTTAAGTCTGAAGAAAAGATGACTAAGGACAGGGGGGAAATCCAATAAGTCTTCAACAGTTAAGGAGCTGCTACAAAAGCTAGCAATCAATTGTTTTCCATATCCATAAAAGGTAGGACAGGAAGTAACAGACAGTAAGGAAGAATTAAGTTAGATATTAGGAGAAAAAAAAACACTTTCAATAAGGGTTATTGATCTCAAATAGTTTACAAATGGAGGTTGTAGACCAAGTCCCCTCTAAGCTGTGTGGTGGGGTGGCCGCAGAGTTGCCTACTAAGCCCCATACTCAAGGTGGCTGTACAGAGTACCAATTCTGTCCATTGCCCCAACACGGAGTCCATTGCTGCAGCCAGGGAACAGGTGCCTCTCCCCACCACCCCAGCACAGAGCTACTGCTGCACCATGCTGGGGCCGGGGGAGCATGTCTCTCCCCCGGCCACGGCACCCAACCTGGAGCTGCCCCAGAGCTGTTGCTGCAGGAGGACAGGTGGCCCTTCTAGGGATGTTAGATACCATTTATTACAGTAATCACGCAGACAACAATTTTTAGTGGTTACCTAGTTACTAAAATGCTCCCCCCGGGGGCAGGGCTGCCAGCCAGTGCGCTCCTGGCTCCACTTCTGGGGAGCCCCCAGAGGCCACCGCTGCCTCTGCAGATCAGCTCCTGCCTGTCGCTGCGAGCTGCTGCCTCTGATACAGAGGCGGAGGCACCCCTGTCCATGGGGGGCTCGAGTTGCTCTCGGACAGAGGCTGCTCCGACATCCCACAGAGCAGCCTCTGTCTATGGAGACCTCAGGGGCTCCCCCCCTCCAAGACATGATACTTTGATACTGAGGCCACAGAGCTGGGTGACAGGTGGGAGCCAATTTTCAAACAGGCGCCCAACACGGACTAGCTCCCACCTGTCACCTCACCTGCTGCCTCTGTATCAGAGTCAGCAGCACAGGGTGGAAGGCAGATCCTCTGCGTACTCTTCATTTAAAACTCAGGTCAGCAGGTTGTGACACTGTCGGTCCAAGTTTAAAATGCAGAGCACTGCGAGGGGGAGGGGGCGCGGAGGCGGGGGTTAACTGGGACCATTACCTAATAAGCAATCACTTATCTGTTAAACAGTTAGCCAGGTAGCTGCTAACATCCCTAGTCCCCACCCAGCCTAGCTTGGACCTAACCCAGCTGGGGGGACAGGGGATAGAAGAGAACAGGCACCCCTCTCCCTGCTGTGCCCAGTGGAACTGTAGCTGCTGTGCAGAGGCACCTGTCACCTGGCCCCAAGCTGCTGGCGTAAGAGGTCTGAAGGCAGTCCTATCTCCCTAGAGCAGCCTGCACCTCCAATCCCTCATTCCCAGCCCAGCCCAGAGTCCATACTGGAAGCCAGTGCTCTCACCCCGCACTCCACTGTTTCAGCTACACCAGACTAACATGGCTACATTTCTATCTCTGCACTCCTAACCGTCTGCCCTCTCCCACACTCCAATCCATCAGCACCATGGCCACACACATGGTCTGTGCGGAATGACTTATGTCATGCCATACATCACCTCCATATTGTTGCACATAAAAGGTCATTCCACACATGGACATAAAAAATTAGAGGGAAAACTGGTTGAGGAATCCCTGTCATTGGAATTTTTTAGGAGCAAATTCAAGAGGGATGGACTAAGAATTAGGGAAATTAGGGTATAGTCAATGATTAAGCAATAAGCCTGCACTTATTGGTTAATCCTATCAACCACAAACACCTCCTCTTTCCCTCCTCCCCCACCTCTGTATTAGAGGCAGCAAGGTGGGGAGGGGAAGGGAGTGGGAGCCGGTGCCCGCAATGAACTGGCTTTAAGCAGGCTCCCCACAAGCACCAGATCTGCCTTCCTCCTCCCCATCCCCACACTGCTGCCTCTGATAGAGAGGCAGCATTATGGAAGGTGAGGGTGACAGGCTGGAGCAGATACAAGTGGGAGCCAGCTTTCAAGCCAGCTCCCTGCATGTATCGGCTCCCGTGGACCTGCCTGTCTCTCCCCCCGCTTTGCTGTTCCTACAGAGGCAGCCGGGGGGGGGGGGGGGGGGGGGGGGGGGGGGGGGAGGGGAGGCAGGAGCCCATGCTGGGGGGAGCTAGCTTACAGCTGGTTCCCCCCAGCACTAGCTCCTCAGTGCCCCTTGCCCTGCCACACCCGCTACCATCCTCCCCACGGACAAAGGCTGCTCCACATCCCACAGACCAAGATTAGATAAAAACTGAAGCCCACCAAAGGAACAGTCACTCCCTAAAAATCAGCAGTGTGGAATTTTTGGGGTGGAGTGGTGGGAAGGAAGGTGAGAAATGTCTTCAATAACCTCAGATAGACTTTGCCCTGATCCTCCTACAAAACTTCCAATTAACTCCAGAGTTCTCTCTTCCAGCCAGATTTCCGCACTGTTCTTCTTCCCACCCTAAGCAAATAGCCCTGGTCACGTGCTCTCAAAAGTGAAGCACCTTCATTGTTCTATAGCTCATTCACTGCTGCATACCCAGTAGACACGTAAATAGCATTTTTAAAAAATAAAAATCTAAACTATTAAAACTATTTACTGATCAAACATTTAACCATTAACGAGTTCAACCTGGGTGCAAGAAGCAAGCGTGCAGCAGGTGCTGCAGCACTACCACATTTTACTTGGGGTCCCACGTAGGTTTGTGAAAGGTTAACTGGTAAGGACTGGAGTAGCTTTCCACTTGCTGCGGGCAAGAAGCAGCAGGATCCTGCCCAGATCCTGCTTAATCAGTTAACTGGTTAAATGTTAGGTCTCTCTAATGTTTAACTGATTAACCAGGATTTTACATCGCTAGTCCCAGTCCTTTTACCTCCGTACAGATCCACCCTCCCCCAGAGATATGTAAGCATTAACTGAATACATTAGCAGTAAGACAGATTTATATTAGTTAATCAGTTAACATTTTACATCCCTAATACTCACTCCGCTCTGAACTGCAGAGCTCAAACCCCAAAGATGCTCTTAATCTACATGCTGTCTGCATGACCATGGCCAATTATTGACTCTGTAACACTTCCATCACCTTGTAAGAAACACAGGCAATGTCCAATGCCACAGCAACCAACTCCTGCTGCCACTAAATCATGTACAAATGCATTTCAAACAGAAATCTGATGTTCCTGTTGCTTTGGGGTTTTTTTTTAAGTAAAAAAATAAATCTGTGGACTAGAAGGCTTTTGGATTCAAGTTTGCTTTTGCAGAGCTAAATAAGAGTGGTCCCACAAGCATTGTGTGCTATTTGAAAGTATTTATCAAGAGAGGGTGTTGTTTCATACACAATGAAAACTGCTCTCTCAACAACAGTTACTTTTAAATTCCTGGTACATATTTCTTAGACATTTACAGGTATGGAATATCAAGAAAGTAGTTAACATGGGGGGAGAAGAGAGACTAAACAAAAAAATATTTTTGCTCCATACCACCAATCTGAATTCAGTCACCCATGCTTGAGAGTCAATATACTGAAATTTACTGATATTAAGACCCTCAGAGACCTCAAATTTTTTAATTTTTAAACCCCTCCATACACCTAGGTCAGCTAGGCCAGAAACAGGCCAGGGATTTGAGTCTCTAATAGCAAGAAGGTAATAATATCTCCACTAGATTACTCCCTCCCCTCCCCCCCGAATTTTTTTTTTTTTAACAGAAAAATCACTAAGGCATATTTTAGTGATCTAGCTATAAAATTGTACTGGAGATAAGGCACAAGTCCTTTTTAACAAAATGTGGCTAGGCACATTACCTCGCACCTTACCTAGGTACAGAGGGTAAAAACTGCCCATGCCTTCTCTCCACTAGGAGTCATATCAGGGGTGTGGTATCTCAGGCCCAAGGGCCGGATGCGGCCCCCTGGTTTGACTGGATCCAGCCCGTGAGGTTCAGCATTGGGGAGCCTGCGTTGGCGCTCCAGCCACCCAGGCATCTACTCGCAGGGCTAGAGCACACAAAATCTACTACCCTGGGCCCCATAGGCTCTGGTGCATGAGGAGAACGTGGGGAGTGCCTTTCTCTTTCTCAGTCAGAGCTTCTCACTTTTGTGCAGCCCCCGGTTGATTTTTCTGAGAGTCAGCAATAGGGATGTTAAAGACTAGTTGACTATCCGAGAAGCAAATGCTTATTAGATAGTCAGGTGACTAGTCGATTCCCCCCTCCCCCCCTTGCTGCCTCTA
>CM057845.1:133938969-133955553 GCA_030068395.1 Apalone spinifera | reverse complement strand
TGTTTCCTGGACAGAAAGCTCAAATACCGGACTGTCCAGTTCAAAACCAGACATCTGGCAACCCTAGCTATAAAAGCTGGGAGAGAGGCTGTCTGGGCTGGCCACGAGAGGGGACGGAGCCCAGGCAAAAGCTCCTGACCCGCCCCTCCAGCAGCCGCAGTCGCTTCAGCCGCTGCCTCAGCAGCCGCATCCCCTGATGCAGGTGCCGCCTCAGCAGCCACGGCTGCCCTGGCTAGGGAGACAGTCCAGAGGGAACCATCATATAGTGCGACACCCCAAGAACAGGGCTGCAAGCCCGGAAGGGTAGGAAGTGGCCCAGGGCGGGGATTGTCCTCTAGGGGCCCGGCGCGTATCGGTAGGAATCCCTGCTGAGCCGACTGTGGAACTTGCTGCTGCCTCCATCTCCCTTAGGGTTGCCAGATGGTTTAACCAAAAATACCGACAGAAGCAAAAAACAAAACAAAACACCGGGGAAAAAATTCTGTTGAGGGGGGAAAAAAAGGGGGGAGACCAAAGTTGTTGGCATTAAAACATCATGGCCCTTTCAGTGCATTCAGAGTCAGAATAGGGATAGGGACAGGGGAGAGGTTGAGCACTAAGACCCAGGGTAGGCATTGCTTCCTCTTGGTCTTTACGCTTTTTGCCGGCGGCCATTTTGTTTTCTTGATCAAGCCAGAACGCAGCTTCCCTGCAGAACCAGATAAGCAGGAGGTCCGGGGCGATGGGTGTCAGGGGGCCAGGCCCAGTTGCCTAGTGTGTTGTAGGGTTGCCGGTATTTTCGCCTCCTGGCAGGGGGAAAAAAAAACAAAACCAGAAAATACCAGACATTTTAGGTATCCGGTATTTTCTGATTTTTTTTTTTAAACCAGACAGGAGGAGAAAATACCAGACTGTCCGTGTCAATACTGGACACCTGGCAACCCTCATCTCCCTAGACTTTGGGGAGCGGCTTACCTGCGCACATGGCTGGAAGGCTGCTGTCTACACCCTGAGAGAGGGCAGCATACTTGTGACTAAGCCGCAGAACCGTAAATACCTCAATAGAGGGGAAGAGACTTCTGAGTAGGCCTCAGGGCCATAATCATCCCAGTAGGTGGGCAGGTACTTTTGACTAGGCCTAAGGGCCGTAATCACCCCAGTAGGAGAGCAAGAACATTTGACCAGGCCTCAGGGCTGTAAATAACCCAGTAGAGGGGCACTGATGTTAAGCCAGTTGACAAACCGGGCCTGCCTGAGGCATTAGAGACGTGTATCATCGACGGGGAAGCCCACCCCTTGACAAGGACCATTATAAAATGTTTTAACAACTGATCATTTAACAATAATGCAGTTATTAAAACTTTCACAGTATGAAAGAGTCTCGAATTAGGACATTTTCGCTGCACTCCACCTGAAAATGTTCACATTAACAGTTTGGTAATTTTGTTCCTGGCCCTTTGGTGACGCAAAAAATTCATATTAGGTGATGGTTTTTGCTAGATTGGCAACGTTGCCTTCGAAAATATGGAAAATCAGAAGTGTTAACATTTTGCTGTTCGCGTCAGAAATTTTGCTGTACTTTCAAATGGAAAACAGTGACCATATGAAATGTATTTTAAAAAAGGCAGAATCAATTGTGAAAAGAGGTTTTTAAGTTTCATTTAACTGGTTTTATACATTTTTATTTGTAAATGTGTACACATTTTTATATAAGAATTCTAGTTCTCTGGAAGCAGCATCAGACAATACATTAGAAGGTTATGACCAAAACAAGGCCCTGGGTTCTTGATGATATTCTGGCTCAGGCTATGAGGAACCATGTGAACAGAGGGGGTCCTCTGCTGATAAGACTGGAGGCTACTACAGTACTGAAAGCTTAAGTTAAAACTCTGCTGAAAAAGTATATTCAGGGTCAGTGAATATAGTCTCTGAATGCATCCATCCTGGGAAAATCTGTTTTTTGCATGATAGCAGCTTCCCCAGTGATTATGTTGGCAAATATTATAGTATAGACAAGATATAGGTGTCTTCACCATCGTGTTATCTAACCCTATTTTATTGCCAGCAGGTTCTCTCTCTTCAACAGCTAAGGGGAATGCCTAGGAAGGGACATCTGATAGCTTTCCACAGTGAGTGAGCTACAAAGGCAGCAAATCTGAGTTCAGGATTAAGCCTAAGGTCCCTGCCCTCAGGAGATTTAATCTAAAATTAGGTGAGGACCAGGACAAAAGGAGAACAGACTATTGTGAGTGAATTGGGGAAGGAGAAGACAGTGGTAGAGAAATGGAGGGAATGCATTTGGGTGCACAGATTGCCATGGAAAGAGGCATGTCACAGCTGCATGCTTTGTGGATTTGTTATTTATTTTCTTTTTAAGGGTGGGTCTACACTGCATCTGGGATGGTACTTCCCAGATCAGGTAGCCAGACAAGTGCTAGCACTGCTTGAGCTTGCGTGCTAAAAATAGCAGTAAGACCATGGCAGCACAGGCTAGACATCTGTGAACAATCCCACCTGATCTCTTCACCCATGCATCTAAGCTGCCACCCATGCAGCTGCAGTCAGACTGCTATTTTTAGCACTCATGCTTGAGCAAAGCAAACACTTGTCTACCTACCCACTCTGGGAAGTGCCCTCCCAGCTGTTCTGAATGAATGAATGAATGAATGAAATATCTGCCAATGAAATCTCTTAGTTGATGTTGGCAAACCACTAAGATCCTTGGAAGAAAGGCACTTCAAAAGGACTAAATATGACGAACTCTAAGATTTTTTTTTTAAAATACAGTTCTGCACTGCTGAAAAACATATGGCTCCCAGATTTGGCAATCCTTTGTTCATGTATACTCAAGTGTCCAGCCCCTAGGAAGGATCACAGCCAAAGAGTTCAACACGAAGAGCAATGTTTTGATTCCAGGTTTTAGGAATTATGCGGATGAACCTGGAAAATATGGGTGGATTTAAGAAATGCTTGACCTGTCCACTGCTGTTCTCATTCCCCACGAATACCTGAAAGTAAATAGAAAACAATGAATTAGTGTGTGTGGGGGGGGGGGGGATTAAAAGCAGCAGCATTTTGGGGATATCTAAAGGCTTCAGAGTTGCTGTGTTAAGGGACAGATGGACTGGCTCACTCAAGCAATGTATATACAGTCTTCCTCATCTAGGACACTGGTTCATATCCTGTCCAGATTGAGAACAGCTAAAATGTGTCTGTTTTGTGGTCTGTGTGAAATGATTTCAGGGTCTCCATTTCTGTCTGTCTCTTTCATAAAACCTATCACTACAGTTGGTGCTAACTGCTCCCTGTGTTGGCTGGGGACTGACAAATCTCTCCTCTAGTCACTAGATGTGGTCTCTGCAGGTTGGGATTGAAGCACATCTGTCAGGACAACTTGGGACATCTTGTAGTATTAAGTGCCGTACCAGCTGTGTTGTAGGGAGGTCCCAGCTCTGTCAATCTGGAACCTGCCATCAGCACTAAATTCACTTAAAAAATTAAAGCAAAAAATAGTGTGCAGTGACCTTTGGTGGAAGCTTCAGCATACACATTCTATCAAAGGCACGCCAACTGATTTCATACCAGGTTCAATGGCACTGCACAAAAAATTAGCATCCCCTCCCTTTTAGTGTTAAAAATTAGTTACATCAGAAATAAACAGCCATGAAAGGGAAGTTCTAGTCATCTGTAATAGAACCATCACTCCTCCAGCATTTTAAAGTCAACTGCAGGGACAATTTTTTGTGCCTCTCATTCCAGGGCTGTCTCTCACATTGTCATCCCTCCCAAGGCCCAAAGGAGGAACACAAAGTGCTCTGAAATTGAGATTGGGACAGAATTTTCTTAGGTTTAAAAAGGTACCTTTCCCACAGAAGTGGAGTCATCCGTATAAGCATCCCATTCTGTGCCTTCATCACTGTAAAGGATGGCATAGGTTTTCACAAACTGTTCAGTAGTCATGGACTTGCAACCCTGGGTTGCGACAGCAGTTATCTTCTTAGCGTTGAGGAGATCAATCTGCAGCCACTGCTGGTTGTTGTTTGACTACAATCAATACAAAGAGTCATGTGTAAGCAAATGTGTATTTGTGCCTACGTTAGCACAACCAAAAACTTTGCTTAATGACAGCTAAAGTTGCGTGAAGGCATCTGCCCACCCAGAACCTCAAACATATGGAAACAAAGTTAAGGGAAGAACTACCAGCATTTTCTGCTGACCATTCATCTGCAGTGATTAAGCTGATATAACACGCTGACCCCTCGGTCCAGCATTCATTTCCATCACCAACACAGAATGAAAAGGAATACAAATTCATCCCTGGCAAATGAGCGTAGTTCTTCACAAAGCGCTTCTCATCAGTAGACCTCAAAGCGCTTTATAAAGTGTCATCACCTCCATTTTACTGGTAGGGAAACTGAGGCACAGATGGACCTGACTTGCTCAGGGTCACCCAGAAAGCCAGTAACACAGCTGGCCATAGAACCCAAGGCTCCTGAGTCTCACTCCAATGCTCCTGGCACTATGCAGTGCTGCTGATCAACGATAAAGCCAACAGAATTACACCAGTGAATCTGGCTCTCAACACCAACATTCAGCGTGTACTCATCCACTGAGCCCAAAGAGACCGCTCCCATGAGTAGGGGCTACAGGATCAGGCCCATCAAGCTAAGCACACCACTGCCTCCACTCTCCATATGTGATTTTGTTGCTTCCCACTTCACATTATGAAATTAGAAAATGTTATTTTTTTAAATAAAAATTCTCTTTTCCTTCAAGGAGATGTACTTGTCACAGACCTCCCACAGGCTTCTCACAGGAAAAATGAAAATAAAGTAGCGTGCACAGCATGGGTGGGGAATACAGAGCAAGCACAGAGATACACCAGAGCAGCAACTCTGACTTCACATTTTTTTCTTTTTTGTTTGTTTGTTACCTTTGCTTGCCAGGCATTCACTCTCCCTTGCTGATTGAGACGTGCAAGGGAAGGCACCCATGAGTTATACCAGGATTGCTTATAGGAAGAAGCTGTAATCTGAGTATTCTTGATCTCCCCATTTTCCATTCCCAGTGGCACAGAGCAACCTGTTAAGAGAATAGCAGTAGGTTGCCATTTTGTCTCTTGAGTAGCAGCAGACTAAAGGAACGAACAGGGTAGGAACACCTGAGTGGTAGTCCCATTCTGATACCAATTTGCCGTGTGGCATTGCTTAAGTCAGTGTAACCTCCTTTGTGCCTCAGTTTCTGCATGTTTAAAAGGGGTGGGGTGGGGTGGGGTAATGCAGGCTTGTTGTGAGCATTCATTAGTTTAAATTCATAAAGCACTTTGAAGGTGTATCTGTAGTCTCTTTGCCCCATCATTATTAAAACTATGTCCAGCAGATCTATGAAACACAAGACTAGTGCATCTGCCCATTATGGGTGGAACTGTCATAAGCATCAAGAGTTAGATCAATCTGAGTGCTTTTGAATGTCCTATTCTATATTCCTATATTGCCACTCAAATAAACAAAGGCTTGGATATCCAGAGATGTGGAAAGAGATCCACAGCTTCTCGTTTCCAAGTTGCAGGTTTGATTCAGCCTAGGGAGGGCAGTCACAACTGAAAGATGCCCAGGCAATGGCCTGTGTGAAATGAGTTTTAAGGAACCATTCCTGCTGGCCGTGAGCTCATATGAGCTAACTGTCATCACACTAACTGGCCTCTTCGCTGTTCCCTTCCAGAGAGGCTAACAACTGATTGAGACAGGAAGAGTCAACTCTTCTCTCACTCCCAGAGGAAGCTGCAGTTCTCCCTACATTCATTAAGGCCAAGGATTTGAGAAGTGTCTTATGATTTTTGGATATCCAACTTGAGAAAGCCAGGTTTCAGAGGGTGTGGGCAGAGCTCTGTCTGAAAACTGGGCCCTTTTGAGGGGTCTCACGTTTAGCACTGAAAATCACGACACTGTTTTTGAAAATCTTGTCCCACATTAAAAAAACAAAAATAAAAAACCCTGAGCTTATCTGTCAAGAGATAGAGGGGAAACAAGTACCAATGAGTGCTATTGCTTACCTTCGATTTCACAGCCCAGGAGCTCCATGCGAAGAGTAGGCCTGTTGTAGGAGACGGTTGGATAGACCCTAATATATCTTGCAATGATAGGTGGATCAATGTGATTGTCTTTTATCCCATTGGCATCTGAATTACCTTCGAACAACTGGTAAAAACAAAATTAAGAATTCACAAGAGATATTATTAATTAAAAGCAACTGCAAGCTTGGTCCGGCATGTCATACAATTAAGTCTTTGCTTATGCTGTTTCAATGGGGGTATTTGCATTTTAGCAAAAGCTAATACATATCATCCATATCTTTGCATTACTACACATTCAGAGGCCAAATCAGACCCATTGTGTTAGGTGTAGTACAGATCCTTATGAGGCTATTAGCAGACAGACAACTAAGACAGGTAGAAAGAAACCTAGCAGACAAACATCATGACATTGTAGGTATGTCTACAGTACTGCAGGTACAGTGTGCTGGAGCTGTGCCGTAGCATAGCGGCTTCCTTTGTTGATGGAATTGTTTTTTTCCAACAGTGTAATTCAATCTCCTCTCCAAGAGCTCCATAGAAGAATTTTTCCATTGACCTAGCTGCATCTACACTGGGGGGGAATGGTGTGTGTGCGGGGTGGAGAGGGGAGGGTTAGGCCAACCTAACTACATTGCACAGGGTGTGGTATTTTTCACAGACCTGAGCAATGTAGGTAGGTCAATTTCATTTTTAGGTGGAGACTGGGCCTCAGAATTGAGCTTCGGCTGGCAAGGGAAGGGGTTTGGATAGATAGCACCTGCCCTTCCAGGGGTTTCACACACACGAACACCTGGGTTACATATGCCATAGGTAGCTGCTGCTAATATTGCTGAGCAAACTATTGTGATAGGGTGCAAAGGCTGGTCCCACTGAACAGGGGCATGATGTCAGCCATGTTTCTCACTCCCCTTGCACTTGTGCTCATGGTAAGAGCCATGTGACAGAGGTGAGGACGGAGGCCTGTGGGAAAGCGGGGCGACACAACCAAGGGTACAGAGCTAGGTTGCAGCCCAGCCGGGTAGATTCCTCATGTCTTATTACCGTCCTTCATTCTGCTTTGCTACCACGTCTGGCCAGATGTGTGAAGTGATTTAGGTGCCTCATGATTCAGAGAGGCATCTAGTGGAGTTTCAAAATCACCTTGAGGCACTTTAATCCTTGGAATTTCTCAGATTTTCCAATCCGCATCTTCATGCAAATGAATACCTTTAAAAACCCACCCTTTATTCCTTGAGAAAAGCCCCTGGAAGCTGCCTGTGTGTTACTTTCTGCTGGGCCATCCCACCCTCTTAACAGCTACATAAAGTCAGGGGATGCTGGGGGGATTAATGAGCAGGCAGACCTTCTGTTCCCTAGTGCTGTTTCCTTTGAAGGTGATCCACTTCCGTTTGTCCTTGCTGTAAGTCAGAAAGAACTCTTTCACATACAAGGACTTCAGCAACTGCTTGGCTCCTTGCGTCTGTATCCCTGTGATCAGAACTTGCCTTTGCAGGTCCACCTGTATACAATAGCAAGATACACAAACTAAGAAAAGCTGCACCGTTAGCCCATTTTCCTCCACAGGTGTGGTGCCAGGCCTGCTTTTAGGCACTCAGAATGACACTTTCATGCTTGAGATGGGTAATGAGGTGCCTGAGCACTGATGCAAGAGTCCAAATGAGTTGTGTCCTAACCTATTGTATGTATGCGTGGATTTACATACAGGCAATTTTTGTGGTACCCGTCTGGGCACTGGACATAGGGTTGCCAGATGGTTTCAACAAAAATACCGGACACACTTGACACGACATCACAATCTACATTACATCTTATTTAGAAAATACCGGACAGTTATATTTTCTCATTTATATTTTCTCAATTTGTTTCCCGAACAGAAAGCTCAAATACTGGACTGTCTGGTTCAAAACCGGACACCTGGCAACCCTACCTGGACAATCAGTAACAAATCCATCCACGTAGCTCCCTGGGAGAAGCAGCAGAGGGTCGCTCTCTGATCTCCACTGCACAGATGAGGGGAGTGAGGCACAGAATGGAGAAGGCCTATGTTTTAAAAGCAGCCTCTGGTTTTGAGCAACCAGCCAGAGATACACAGGGCTTGTTTTCTGGAGATGTTGAGCACCCTCAAGGCCAAATGACACCAGTAGGGGCCATGAGTGCTCAGCAGCTAGGCAAGTGCTGAATCTGGGCACAGAAACACCCTAAAAAAACCCAAAACCAGAGACAGCGTTTGAAAGATTTTGCACAAGATCATGCAGTGCAGGGAATAGAGCTAAGGTCCCCGATCACATGGGAGTGAGTGCCTCAGTCAGAAGACCTTTCTCCCCCCACCTCCAGAGGCCTTTTCATGCAGACAGTGAAAAGGTCAGTTATGTTGTTTACCAGCAAAGCCGTGCAGGAAGAGAATGATGCTCTTTATGCCGCAAACCAGAAGGAAAAACCCCTACAATTATTTGAAGGGAGTTTTCAGCCCTTCTTCATCAAGCACAAAAGGATTATTTCTCTCTCCAAGGTTTTCCCCCTTCCAAAAGAAAAGCAATTCTGTCCATGGATTGCAGGGGGTTTTGGAAGGCATCTGTAACTACAGACCCTGGTTTCTACAGAGCAAATCACATGAGAATCGTCAAGAGAGCATTAATGCCTTCCCAACTGCTAGACTGCTTGTGTGTATTTTTAATAAACAATTATGTTGACTATAATCACCCTCAAATGTGTTTGGAGGAAGACAGAGGAGAGGAAAGTGTTGGGCTGATAACAAGGGTGCCATTTCGGCAGTACAGGGGGCAGCAGCTGTGTGTACTGAGACGCTGCTTGTTTTTCTTCCCATTCCCCTGATTATTAGGGAGTGAGGGGAGAGTACGTGGCTTGCGTGCATGCCTCATTTCTGACTGGTGAAGTTGGGGGCAGAGGAGTAATTCACAAAATCTGTGTACTTTCCCCTTGGCTCCCTGATAATCAGGGGAACAGGAAGAAAAGCAAGCAGCAAACCATTATGCACAGTACTCTGCCCCTCTAGCTCTCCCAAAATGGCATCCTTGGCTAATAGCTCAGGAGAAAGTGAAGCATTCTATTTATCCATACAGAATGGGCAGTGACACTGCAAGCTCTCCCCACCGCTGCCACCACCAGGCCTCCTCCCTGAGCTGCAGGTCCCATCCCCACTGGTCAGAGGGGTGTTCTCTCTCCCTGTCTCATCCAGTCCTTGGCCATTCTTCTGAGACCTGCCAACTGTGCCCCCCCCCTCCACCTCCGCAAGGGTTAGTTCATACCAGTTGTGGCAGCAAAGGGGGTTGGTTTGTGATGTGGTGTGAGAACAGCAGCTCATTACACTGGTCTCCGATAGAGGATCATACTGCTGTGGTTTTCTGGCTCCAGCAGAACCAGGCTGGATTCAGACAAGTGACGGCACAGAGAAAGGCTCAGGGTCCTGTTATCTAGCCCCTGAACTGGCCAAGTTCCTCCTGAGCAGCAGTTTTAATTGAACATCCATATTAACCTGCAGTTGCTTATAGAATGATTGTCTTTGATCCAGTAGGGTGAGCGAAGAGGCCATTTTTAGAGGAGATTGGCTTAGCACAGCACTGACTACTGAACAAGGAGTCTGGCAGTCTCCCATCTATCTCACCAGTAATGCAGCTGCCTAGAGATTACTGTGTCCTAATTAAGAGCACGAGCTGCAGTGACATGCAGGATGTACTGTCAGTCAATCTAGAGAGCACAGACACAACAGGCAATTCTTGCAAAATCTTCTAGTGCTGCAGCCAGTTCTAAGGGAATAGTCAGTGGGGGCTGATTTTCAAAGCAGCTCAGCTACCTGTTAAGGCACCAAAATGAAGCGGATGGATACTCAGAAGTACTCCGCACCCAAGAGTCTCCACTCTTGAACATCTTCAGAGGCCTAACAGCTTGCTGAGCTCCTCTGAGAACATGGCCACTTATTCTGGGGTACCTATAAAGCCACGAGAAGCTGAAGAGGAAGGCTGCGTCTAGACTGGCATGATTTTGCGCAAATACTTTTAATGGAAAAGTTTTTCTGTTAAAAGTATTTGCGCAAGAGAGTATCTATACTGGCATGTGCCTTTGCGCAAAAGATTTGCTTTTGCGCAAAAGCATCCGTGCCCAGTGTAGACGCTCTCTTGTGCAAGAAAGCTCCAATGGCCATTTTAGCCATCGGGCTTCCTTGTGCAAGAAATTAACTGTCTACACTGGCCCTCTTGTGCAAGAATACTTGCTCAAGAGGGCTTATCCCTGAGTGGGAGCGTCGGAGTATTTGCGCAAGAACCACTGATTTTATACATTACAAAGTCAGTGTTCTTGTGCAAATACTCACGGCCAGTGTAGACAGGAGGCAAGATTTTGCGCAAAAGCGGCTGCTTTTGCACAAAATCATGCCAGTCTAGACACAGCCAAAGTGTTTAAAAGTACAAAACTTAATGAATTAATCCCCCTTTGCCCCCATGTAACAGTTTGAGTAGAGAAGTAGAAAGCAAATGTCCAACCCATGACTAGACTGGAGAGTTAGCTGGTCACACAGCAAGGGGTGAATGCCTATACATATGAAGAGGAAGGGGACAGCAAAAGGCTGCTTATCAATATGATTATACTCTAGGCAGCAGCAGGGCAAACTGCCTCATAATTCCACCCTACAACAGGCTGCAATTCAGATAACACTAGGGCACTCGCTCAGTGCTCATTTGAAGCGGAACATGCAACCTACTGACTCACCAGTGCCACTTCCTGCAACACCTGAGCTTTCCTTAGCAGTCTCTTTGGAAAGGTCTAGGTATTGCTTTACCCTGTTTAATGCCTGAGACTCAAGATGATCCCAGCATGTGTGCAGTAGTGTAGCTGCAGGCCTCAGCTCTCCTGTGTGGACCTAGCAGTATTACATCAACCACCATACCTGGATCCATGGAAATTCACTTGGCTCCATGTCAGTGCTCCAAGCATTATATGTTCCAGCCTTGTTTAATCTGGCTAATGTAGGTTCCCAATAGCCTAGGTGGAAAAAAAGAACAAAGAGGTATGGTACAAATCAAGGACAACTAGAAAACTTCTCAGCATGCATACGTCAGCTCTTTTATTGCTGTGTCTTGGAGAGAGACTCCAGTACAGACACCTGAAAAGCTGTAATGTGGACAAAAGCTTCAGAGACATTTGATGTTACCAGCAATTAAAAATTGATTGCATCTTTGCAAACATGGTTATAGTCAGAGAAGTGGCTTTGAAAACAACACAACACAACACCTAGTGCTTAGCGAGCACTTTTCAGCAGCAGATCTCAAAGCACTTTACAAAAGGGAGTCAGTATCAGTCTCCTCATTTTACAGATGGGGAAACAGGCAAAGAGCTGTGAAGTAAATTTTCCCACTGCCACCCAGTACACCAGTGGAAGAGCCAGGAATAAAACCCAGATCTCCTGAGTCCCAGTCCTGTATTCTAACCACTCAGCAACCCCGCTTCCCAGAACACCCTCTTAACTCCTATGGCTCTGACAGCATTAAAAGTTAGAGTCACATTACAATATGCATCTGCCATGCTAAGCAACGTTGGTTACTAGCAGTGGAGGCAGAGTTAAACTATGTTTTACATTCACTGTAGAAAGTAACCCCTTGTGAAGGGTACTGTGTTAAAAACCAATTGTTTCCCTTGTCTGACATATAATTTTCAAAAGTGTGTGACTGACTACTTTTAAAGCAAATGCCTTGAGAGGCATTTGTCCTTATTGAGGGCTAAACCCACAGGAAGTTTGAAGTCTCCAAACTGAGCCATTTGTGTATCACTTCAGGGAGGAAACACTATTTGGAAAAAAAATATCCATTCATAGGTATCTGGAATGTTACTAAACTCCCCATCAAAAGCTCCTCTTTACGATGGGAATAAGCGTGAGGAATTGAAGATGCCCAACGCTGCTTGGAATTCATATTACTAAAGACCACGTCTGGCCTTCTCAAATAATGAAGTGTTCATCACGTATTTAAACTCACTTATGTGATGAGACGCGCTGATCTGTGAATCAAGTATAAATCCATTCATTAGGCCCATTGGTAACTTGCACTCTAGAGAGAGCATAAAAATGTTTGATTACTGATGAGCTGCATTTCATACCTTATCAGGAAAAAAAAGGGGCATTTAGAGTCATGTTTGAGGGCTGGCTGGGCCCTTCTGGTGAGGTCACTCTTTGCCCCAGCTCCCAAAAGGATATGTTTGGGACTTCATCCCAGGGGCGGAGAGGGGAGAAAGAGCTGTATGCCCACAGGACCAAATTCATTTCCACAGCCAATACCATGACTTAAGGATTCATAGGTCATTTTTAAGGAAACAACTAATGTACAGGTAGCTCTCTGAATTCTGTGCAGCTCTTCTTTTACACTCAATATAAGATAAGCATCCCATGAGCTCCCCCTTTATAAAATAGCCATTTCCTTGGTTCAGATTCTATTCTGTCATTATTGTCCCATGCCCAATTACTTTAAATTCTCCCTGAAAGGAGGAGAAAATGTTATAACTAGAATCCTGTAGGTTAGAATGATGATGTTTAGATTCAGTACCTTTTTCTACAACGATAAAGAACGCCTGCATTCCAGCTTGTTGGTATTCCCCCACTTCGGTGTCTAAAAACCATACACCAGCTCTTGGTGGTGTCATTTCAATAGTTCGAAATGAGCCTTTAAAAGAAAAAGAAAAATAACCATAGCTAATCTATTGAAACGTTGCAGGAGATTGGCTGGCACAGAACAGTGAGGTTGGACAGAGCAGTCTCTGGTGGCTTGACAAGGTGAGAGATGGGTGCAGATATTTTGCACCCATTGGAAAGAGTAGCTAATACCACTAACATCTTTCTCCTTTTTAATAAACAGGCTCTAATAAGAAATATGCTGGAGTCAAAAGTTCAGATCTGAATCTAAGCTTCTCTGCTTTAAAATTTGCTTTTTCACATAACCTTGAACACATGCACGTATTGTACAATAGGGCATACCCAGTATGAGCTGCATGATCATGCAGTGACTTACCTAACCTTTTATACAGATTCATGCTGTGGCAACAGTAACTGAAGGGCTGATGCTGGGCCCTGCTCCAGCCATGTCTTAGACAGTGTGTAAACACTGGAAAGAAGCTGCAACAGACTATGCACTAGGGGAATTCTCTGAGAGGCACAGCCTCATGCTGCTTCCACCATCCTTACAAGCCCCAGGATAGTGGGCATGATCAGGGTCAGAATCAGAAAGCACAGCTCAGAATCTGCCCCGATGTCCTGACTTACACACTACAAATCTCAGACTGAACGAGGCTTTTCCATGGGCTTCTTTGTTTTGTTGTTGGCTTTCAGTGCTACAGTGCTGCCAAGTCTTGGGTTTTATCATGAGTCTTGCAATAGGTTGTGTTTTTTTTCTTAAAGCCCCCACTCCTGAAGTGACAAGAATCTCAGGTTTCATTGGAAACAAAAGGAACATTTCCTGCTCTTACAAAAAAAGCTTGAAAATGTGAATGCTAAAGGTTCAAAATCTTAGCCCGAAGGCAAAGAATCCAATCTTTATTATGTTTTAAAATACCACAATTTTTTCAAGACAACCTAACGATTTTGGATGGTAGGTGTGGCTCCCTTCCTAATTTCTGAATGCTTGAGGATGGCAATGCTGTACACAACAGCAACACACTTCAAATGAGAAAGGCTTGTGTAGGTATGCAAGTGAGCAGACTAAGTATTATTATGACCATTTATAGCTGATCTCATTTCTCTTTAGACCCAGCAGTTCTGAGCCTCACTAAGGAGGTCATTTTTACCTGTCTGCTACACAGCACTCTTTCTCTGTGAAACCATACAGAATACATAATAATCCTAACTGGCCAGATTTAGACAGCCTTACACCAAATAGCATCTCCCTACACAAATAGTCCCCCTGATTTCAGAGGAACTGCTTGTGGACAAAGGGGTTACTAGATCAAGGCTGCACTGTCGCATCATTTTCATAGATTCATAGAAATATAGGGTTGGAATGGAACTCAAGAAGATATCAAGTCCAGCCTCCTACACTGTGGTCAATGTTCCCTCTAATTTTTTCCATCCATAGGTGGAATACATTTTGTTATGTGCACCGATGCACTTGTGGATGTGCACCACCAGTAGCCACCCAAGCGCTCAGCTTGCAGAAAAACACTAAGGCTATGTCTACACTGCAAGGTTTTTGTGCAAAAACCCATGGAGCGTCTACACCTTAAATGCGCTTTTGCACAAGGAAATCAAGAGTAAAATGGCAGAACAGAGGGCTTTTTCCGCCATAGTTAAACCTCCTTTTACGAGGCATAACTCCCTTTTGCACACGAGTTCTTGCACAAAAAGGCAAGTATGGATGCGCAAGAAACCCCTATGGGAAAAATTAGCCATCAGAGCTTTCTTGAACAAGAGCATCCATGCAGTGTGGATGCTCTCTTGTTTGTCTTGAGGTGTGGACGTGCTCTTGAGCAAGAAGTTTTTGCACAAAAACTCTTGCACAAAAGGCTTCTTGCACAAGAAACATATAGTATAGACATAGCCTAACTGTGGTAGGGCCAAGTAAACTTAGATTGCCCCCAAGAGGTGCTTGTCTGACATTCTTAAAAACTTCCGAAGATGGGAATTCCACAAACTCTCTTGGAAGCTTATTTCAGAGCTCAACTACTCTTAGCTAGATAGTTTTTCCTAATACCTAACCTAAATGTGTCTTGCTGCAAATTAGGTCCATTATTGCTTGTCCTCCCTTCTATGGAGAGCAATTGACCACTGTCATCTTTATAACAGTTAACATATTGGAAGACTTATTTTTATCCCAAAATGAAACATGCCCAATGTAACCATTTTTATACAGCAGCTTTGTTAATCTTTATCCTGTTTGTCAATATCATTTCTTAGTGTATGTGCCCAGAGTTGTACACAGGATGCCAGCTGAGGCCTGACCAGTGCTGAGTAGAGCAGGATCGTGACTTCCCAGGTCCTAGATACAACTCTCCTGTTAACACCCAGAATGAGATTAAGACTTTTTCACAATGACATCCTATTGATGACTCTCATTCAATTTGTGATCCAATATAACCCCTAGATCCTTTCCAGCAGTACTATGGCTTAGCCAGTTATTATCTATTTCATAGTTGAGCTTTTGATTTTTCCTTCCTAAAAAAAGGAATTTGTACTTGATTGGATTTCATCCTATTAAATTCGGACCAATTCTTCTATTTGTTAAGGTTACATTTCAGAGGAGGGCAGCCTCTTCCTCTCCCCTCCCCTCCCCCACTCAATGAGGTAGATGGTGCTGGGGTTAGAGAAGTCCTTTCTGACCTCACAGGAAATGAAAAGCTAGCACCTTGAACACAAGACCTGATCATCACTGTCTTTATGGGCCCAAGCCAATTTCTGCTGATGTTGATCTAATGTCACTGAACTTGAGTAGAGCGCCACTCCAGCATCACCAAGTGTAGCATTTCATCTCAGACATATGGAGTATAATTGACAA
Source organism: Apalone spinifera (assembly GCA_030068395.1). Lineage (NCBI taxonomy): Eukaryota > Metazoa > Chordata > Testudines > Trionychidae > Apalone > Apalone spinifera. The sequence continues at coordinate 133,940,016 of CM057845.1, read as the reverse complement.
TACACTGATCTTCTATGTACCTGGAAGGAGAGGGTAGACACTCAGCCGATGCCCAGGGACTCCATGTTCTGTGAAGGTCTGACCATGAAAATGAACCACATGAATATCTTTTGATCCGCCCATATTCAACAAGTACCATCGGACAAATTCATCTTTATACATTCTCAGTCCTTGCAAGTGGTATATGATCCCATTAATTGCTGAAAAGAAAAAAGACAAAGGCAATTACAAACATACTCCAGTTGAAAGACACTAAAAGATGTCAACTTGAGTTGGACCAGAGGATACAGTTGGATCTAAATCCAAATGTCCCCAAACGCTAGAGTTTGGGATCAGGTATTCTTGTCCATGCCAATCCCAAGTTTCAACATATAATAATGACCTTCTCAGTTAATGAATTAAGTGCCATTACAAGTGCGGTTGATGGTCATTCAAATACGTGAGAATACTCTCCACTTTCCCGGTAGAAATAGAATTAACAAAAGCCCCACAAACTCTTCAGCAGTTGAATTCCAGCACTATTTAGCCTTATCTGATGATTGAGTCCAACATGAGGCCAGCTTGATTCAATATTAGGTTTGAGAGTTAAACTAGCCCCATAAAGCCTATATGAGAGGGCCTAAATTAAGTTGATTCCTCTTAAAAAGTCATTAGCAAGTTGATAATGTGGCTTTGAAAATTTCAAGGAAAAACCCTAGGGTATTAGAAAATTTAGAACACACTAAGAGGCTGCACCTCCTGCTCGCTATACTTGCCAACCCCTCATCTGTCTGTCACAGCCAGATCGCGGCCTCCCCTCCAAATGCCACAGCAGGAAGGGGGCTGCCACCAGCCTTTCCTGTGGCCAGATAGGGGCTGGGCCCTGTTTGGGCAGGGTGTCTGGCCTAAGGAGAGGGTGCAGGAGTGGGCTGGGGGCAGGGTGTCGGTCCAGGAGAGAAGGGGCAGGAGTGGGCTAGGGGTGCAGCAGGGGAAGGAATGCTTTGGGCGTGCCAGGGTCTGGGGGGAACTTAATTCTTTTTGTACAACATATTGCTCCCAGGCACCAGA
>CM057845.1:133916102-133938869 GCA_030068395.1 Apalone spinifera | reverse complement strand
GCTGCCTGGAGGCCTATTTAAGAACCCTCCCTGTGGGTGAGGAGGGAGAGAGCCAGGAAGGAGTTTGGAGAGTTGTGAAATGAATTGAGAAGGACTTTGGAGAATTGAGAGAGTTTGGAGAGCTGTGGAGGAGGAGTTTGGAGAGAGAAAGGCACCGGAGGAGTCAAGAGAACAGCATTGACCTTGTTAAAAGACTACAGGGAGACAACAAAACTCAAACCAAGGCCAGTAAGCCATATTACTGTGGCTTCTAGACTGTGGGACAGTGGGCTGAACAGGAGTCAGGGGCCCAGGAGTGGGACTGACCCTTCCACTGTGTATGTGTGCGTGCATGTGTGCGTGCGCGTGTGTGTGTGTGTATATATACACACACACACACACACACACAAATCAAGGGTTAAGCAATACCCAAATGTCTTCATGAGATTGCAGACAGCCTAAAGCAATAGCTGAGAGGTGTGAACTATCTGCTTCATGTCAATAATATATTGATCCTGAAACGTAAAGATGATGATTTAAAATGTCACCTTTGTTAATTATTTCATTACTGATCATTTTAGTGGAAAATATCCAGCAAACATACTCATCTCAATCCCAAACTGCCTCTCCTCACTTAGGGGATTTAATATTAAAATAAACTAATAAAGGTTATTGTACTGATGGTAATAGCCATCATATTAAATTCAGAAAAACTCAGTTTTTCACATTTACATGGAAGTGCCACAGAATTCATAACCTGCTGCACCAGAATACCAGAAAATTCAGAGACCAGACCACAGGATTTAAGCACAGCTTGCTGTAGAATACAGGTGTTATATAATGAGACAGATCTGACCTATGCCTAACCTTGAAGACCAAATTTCCATTTTTGCTGATGAGATTTTTTTTGCATATGATCACTTGTTCACATGAATTATAGCACTTACGGGCCAAACTTCCAAAAGAGCTCACCCAAATGAAGTGATCAAGTTTTTAAACGTGTGCAGCACACAACTGCTTTCATTGTTGGGAATGGGAGCCGCTGGGTCCTGAGCATTTGGGAATAATTGGCCACTTCTTTTGGTATCTAAATGGGAACTAAAGTCCTCTGAAAAGACAGTTTCAGCTGTGGGTGCCAAAATGTCTGAAAATCCACCCCGTATGCTGAAGTTCCGATCTGTGTCAATTAAAGCTGACTGACCAGTTTCATGGGGAATTTCAGAGTATTTCGGAACACACAAAACTGTATTTTTGTGGAAAATTTAATTAAAACTGATGCAATTTTGTGAACATTTATTATAATCGGAACAGTGTTTTCCAACAGGAAACTGTTTCATTGGAATTTTCCTAGCAGCTCTATTGCCAAGAGAGAGCAGATGAGGACTATGCTAGGCCTGGCTGAAAATTTTCCCTTGAAACTGCTTTTGATGGAAAATTTATTTTATTTTTTAAAATGAAATATTCTCACAGAAAACTTCAACTTCTTTTGTTGTTGAAAAACTGAAGAACCAGGGAATTTATTATTTTTACCCTACAACTGAAAACTTCTCATCTAAAAACTTGAAAATTTAATTTTCTCTGGAAATCTTTAACAAAAACGTTATTTCTGCTTTTGTCAAAATTTTCCAACAGCTCTAGTCTGTATATGCAAACTCTATTTTTATATGCATAATCAACAGTGAAAAGAAAGTGTAGGCAGATGATGCGTGCACACAAAGTTGCAAGTGCACCAACAGAAGCCAGGGTGAGGTCTTTTGAATGCCTCTCTCCCAACATGGATAACAATAACTAACAAAGGGAAACATCAGTACCAGGGAATTTATGCACTTCTGAGGTCTTCTCGGTGCCAGTCCTTTTGAAAGACTTATCAAAATACCAGCTTTTCTCTTCATCAAAGATCATAAAAAGCAGGACAAACTCTCGGGTATCTACTGGCCTGTTATTTGCACTGAGGGTTCCCTTTTGACAGATCAAGATTGGCCCAATCAAGCCTGAGTGAATATCTTTCTCCTGGAAGGCAATAAATACAAATTACAAGTAAGAATTAGTTTTCCCAAAACATATCATTAACAATTTGCATGTTCACAGGGGCTTTCATTTCATGATTTTCCCTTACATATGTTAACAGTGGCACATAGGAATTGCCAGACTGGATCAGACCCAAAGCCCATGCAGTTCTGTCTCCAACAGTGGCCAATACCAGATTTTCTCCCCCCCTCCATTTTTAAAATGTGGGGAAAACCTTACACTGCCAGTCACTGATCCCCTTCTAGTTCTACAATATCTTTTTTGAGATGAGTGGCTAGTTCTTCATATACAGTATTCCAGAGGAGACTGTACTACTGATTTACATAAGTGTTATAATCACTTTTGTGTTGTTCCCTATTCTATTCCATATGCATAACATGTTGTGTGCTTTTTTTTCCCCGATCACAGCTGCACATTGAGCAAAGGTTTTTATTGACCTATCTCCAGTGATGCTCAGATCCTTTTCCTGAATTGATATGGTTAATTTAGAACCATATAAAGTGTAAGCATTTTCTGTCCAATAGGCATTATTTTGTATTTCTCAATACTGATTTAATCTACCATCATCATGTTGCCCATTTAACTAGCTTGGTTAAGTCCCTCAAATTCCTCACAAACCTTCTCTGGTTTGAGGTTAAGTCCCTCAAATTCCTCACAAACCTTCTCTGGTTTTAACTATCCTAAAATAAAGATCACCAATGGATATTGCTACCTCACTATTCATCCCTTTTCCACGTCATTAAAAATGTATTGAACACCACTGGAACACCACTATCCCTTGCTGTTGGCCTTTTGCCATCATGAAAATTGACCATTTAATTCTAGTGTTGGTTAACTCTTGTAACCAGTAATTGACAATACTGGGCCTTGCATTGTATGATTACTTTTTTTCTTCGATAGCCTCTTGTGCGAGACCGTGTCAAGAACCTTTTGGAAGTCTAAACAAACCATGCCCTTTGATTCTGCTTTATCCACTATTTTACTGACATAGTCAAAAGATGCTAACAGATCAGTGATACAACTTTCTTTTACAGAAGCCATACTCGATAGACCTATCATACAATCATCTTACAAATCTTTTATTCTTCTATTTTTAATGATTACTGCAACCAACTTACCAGGTACAGAAGTAAGGCTTTATTAATTAATAAAGGCTGGGCAAAGGTCCCATTTTACAAATGAACCCAGACCCAAGATGTATTTGCACATAACATTGCAAACATGAGGGCTGAGAGAATCTCTCAGCTATGCCATATTCCTAACTTTGGGACTAAACAAAGAGTCTATTGAAACTCAGCAGAATGACTTTGGATCAAGTGCTAAACTTGGAATAGAGAGCCTGATTTCCCCCATTGGCTTGTGCACGTACTGAATTTTATGCAAAGCGATTAGGAAATGCTACTAAATCAGAATTCTCCACCCCCTCGTGCCAATCTAGTCACTTTACACTGACACAAATGATTACATGAGGAACAAGAGAGGGGTGAATCAGGTTAAAAAAGAACAGGAAGCAATAAAAGAGTAGTGTGAAGCCAGTTTTTCAACAAGACATAGTACCTATTATTTAACAGATTCTAGTACCCTGTAGCTTAGATTTCCTTACCGGGTTTACATCTGAATAATAGGTCCAGGACCTACAGGCTGCTCCAGGTTGTATGGGTCCAGACCGCGTGGTTGCAAACCATACATAGGTATAGGTGTCATTTGGCTGAACTGCATCATCCTTTTTGAACCAGTCTGGAGACTCATCTTCATAACTGCTTCCCTCAGAGGATTTCTCATAGAAAAGCCCATGGGAATGGAGGGAATATGGTCTAGATGCCATATTTTTAAAATGAACCTAGAAAATAAATAGAGGCAGACTCCTGATTGGGCCTATAGCAAACCTCAGGCATAACACACGCACAAACTGTGTAAGGCACAAATTTAGGATTCAGATTTCTCTACTGATTATGGGATAAACTGTGCCTGGCTGGAGATGGGGAGCGTTGCTCCAGATACCTCTTTGTGGGGTGCAGTAGTTTCTCCTGTACACAGCTAGTAGTATATGAGAAGCAGGGTATTGGCTCTGCCTGCTCCCTCCTCCCTTTCCAGAATCGTTCCCAAGAGGAAGCAACTTGGTGCCAACCCCTTGATTCCTGTGAGTACCCCAATTCTAAGCAGGCCTCACATAGAGCGCTAAAGGGGACAGGGAATCTTTATTCCTTCCTACCCCGTTGGGTGGCTGTGTTAGACAGGGCACAAGCTAATTCTACAATACTACTAGATGCCCGTGTACGTCATTCCCACTGAAGTCAATGGAATCTGCCCAGGCTGTCAGGGCAGGGAGTTTGTCTTTTCTCCCCTCAAGTCAAGAGGAGGGGAGTTCCAAGCCTGGGATTGACTTCTGTCTCCTGTTTTGTCTGTGATTTTTATGCAACTCATCTTTGTGGACTAGAAAGCCTTGTCAAAGAAGTGAGAGTGCAGTGAGATCTACCATATTCCATTCAGTCCATTCCACTAGGGGTCAACACATTCCTTACAGTAAATATTCTAGAGCTGCCTAGGTTTCAGTCCCAAGAGACTGAGACAGCTTCTCCACCGCCTCAAAGATCTCATTTATAGGAAGTGTTTCCATTTGTAACATTCCCCTGGTAAGTCTAGCTATAATTGCTTGTATTTATTATTTGTATTGCTTCCACTTCTTCCTTAGCATTTATGTGATGGCCAGTAAGTACCTTGGCTACCATGCAGAGACTGAAGTCAGAATCTCCAGAGCTAAAAGCATGAATGGCTACAGCTTGAGCTAAAGTTTTATAGCAGGGTGTGGGCATGGGCGGGAGAAAGGGTGGGGCGGGCGCTAAAACAACACAGCAAAAAATGTGTGTGTTACAGGTCATCAACCTGTAACATTGAAGACCTGTAACACAAATTGATCAATAAGTCACATTTAAACTAGAACTGGTCAACATTTTTACAAAGTATTTTCAGACAAATGCAAGCATTTCCATTTTTGTCTGAAATCTCAGGTTTTTATTGAAAACAAATTCAGAAAAAAAAATCAAGTTTTAGTTGAGGTTTTTTTAATAAAAAAAATTGATGTTCCAAAACCAAAATATTTTGAGAACTAAATACAGACTGAAAAATCTTGCCTCTTACCACTTTTCGGCAGGAAGTTTAGAAAAAATAATTTTTACAAAATGTCCTACTAAAAGAGACTGGTATTTTTCAACCATTTCTAGCTCAGGCCCTTCAGCTCCTCATAAGAACCATCAAATACCTGATGCTCTGACTTACTTGAATGACATCATCCACCTCAGCCCTGATAACAGGACCCAGGATACCCAGGTGTTCTTCATACTCCCCTTCAGCCTCCCGAATTGTAAAGGTACTATCCACATAGCTTCGGAAAATCACTTTTTTATAAATGGTGTTGCCCCCATCACGTCTGGTTCGGCCATTCTTCGTTGTGCTGAAGTGAAATGACCCATGAAAGAACATAATGGAATTAGAAAAAAGACAGTTACCTATTCTGTAATTGGTGTTCTTTGAGACATGTTGCTCATATCCATTCAATGCGTGCCTGCCACATTCACCAGCATCAGAAGTTTTCCCCTAAGCAGTACTTGTAGAGGCTGGGGTCTCCAGTGCCCCCTGGAGTGCTGCGCACATACCGCACTATATAGGGAGGTGCCTGGGGGCATCCTACGCCAGTTCCTTCTTGCAGGAACACCAAACAGAGGGGAGGAGGATGAGAGGTTGAATGGACATGAGCAACACATCTCGAAGAAGTTGTCTCAGTCCCACTGACTTGAATGGTGCTATGATCATTTACATTAGCTGAGTATCTGCCCCACCCATGGCAAATCATTTCAATATTTGAGCTTCAGGATTTTTACATGTGGAGAAATTACAGAGCCCTCTGGCACTCTTGCAAATACAAATAATGAAGGTGAAAGCAGGGGTCTGCATAGGAAATGTTGGGAAGGGGGAATTAGACATGTTTGTCAAGTGGCCCTAAGAGTCAATTTAAAAATACACAATTCAGAGACTGAATTTGCTGTAATGAAACTGTTTCTGCCTCTCTCCTTGACAATGAAGATTTAGGCCATGCAATTATTTTTGAGAGTAGCAATTTTAGAGAAGAAAAAGGTAGATTTTGCACAGACATATGCAATCACTGGTAATTTTGCATGGTTTAATGTGAGCATTGCTTTTTGTGACAATAAAATTTCAAATTTCTAAGAGGTTGAATTTCTCTCAGAAAAGATGAATTACAAATTTCCATTGGTGGGAAATAAAGCCACTTTTTCAAAATCAAAGCAAAATGTGAACATCTCAAATTTGGGATTCATGCACAATAGTCACATCAGTTCTTGATCTCGACTAAGACTAGCAACAAGGGGGCTAATTAGAATAATCTGTTGGTGGCAGTTTGCATGATGTGGACACTTGCCTGCTAGGAATTGGACTGAGAACCAAACTCTTCATTCTGTATTGACAACTGAATAAAACCTTGAATATGCAGGAACAATAAAGCTAGAATTTGCAGTGGGGTTTAAGGGTGTTCGGCACCCAGCTCTGTTCAAATGCCCTTAGTCACTTTGAAAAATCTCCTCCTAAATCCCTATCTACTCAAGCTGGATTCAAATGGGCTACCTAAAGGTTCTCTCTTGACTGAGCCCCAAACATCCCATCCACATATATTTAGATACCTAGCTGAGGTACTGAGGTGGGCTTCATTAACGTAGTATCTGAGTGCCTCCCAATCTTTAATGCCTTTATCCCCACAAAACGTCTCTAAAATTAAGATAAAGCACTTTCCTACCTCAGAGAAGGTGAGCTGAGGCACAGAGAATAAGGGGCTTGAACGTCTGTGGCAGATCAGGGAATTAAACCTGGGTCTCCTGAATTTCAGGTTAGTGCTCTAAAGCAGTGTTTCTCAACCTTTTTTTTTAAATAAAGTAACCCTTAAAAAAATTATAAGTATCCCCAGTACCTACAGTTTCAGACACAAAATTTTTTTCTACCATGGCAACACATTTGTATAAGCAACTTAATTGTAGCCAGGCGGGTGATGAAATTTTTGGGTGTAAAAAGTACAAAAATAATAAAGCGCTGTAAAACTTAAAACAAAAATTCAGTTTTCTCCAAATTTCAGTTGTGTTGACGTGCCCCTCCCCCAGACGTACCTCGATTAACCCCAAGGGAACTCATATCACTGGTTGAGAAACACTGCTCTAAAGCACTGCTCCTTCCTTCCTCTTCACCTACTCCATTATGGACTGAAACTAAACAGCACTTGTGCGATTATGAAATCCCCTAACCCTTCAACAGTAGCTTTGCTGAGGGGCAGCTCTCTGAATCAATGGCCTCATATTCAGCAACAGGGTGTGAGGCAACAAAGAGTAAAAATTTAGCCCAACCTTTTCTTTAATCCTGCATAGTCCCAGATGACCTCTTCTGCTGCGATGTAGTACCTCCTCATGTTCCCTCTGCTGCGCATATATTGCACAGCAATGTCATCAGGATTACGAATATTATTTATGTTGAATCTGGGGTCCTTTATGTACAGGTCATCAAATTTTACATATTCATAGTCATATATGGGATCTTCAGTTTCCTCGCTGTCAGAGCCTCCTGGAACATACTCTTTGTAGTCCCCATTTCCATTGGGAAGCCCTATGACGATTGGCTTAAATTGCCTTGGGGTCAGTGTGTCATTAGTCCTGCTCAGCAAAACCATGTGATTGGCCTCATTAGACAATGCTGTATTGTTGGCCTTACAAAAGGGCAGAGTGTGGTTGGCCTCACTGGACAACAGCGTGCAATTGAGCTCTCTCTGTACCTTTGGGGGTCTCACACCTCTAGGTGTCATTGAGAGACTACTATACTTTTGAATATTCTTTTTCCTCCTACGGATCTTGATAAGAGCCGCAGAATTACTCAAGGTGTCATTCACATTTCTCTCTTCTCCTTTCAAATTCGGATGCTTGTGGCTTACATTCAATTTGCCTTTGGTAAAGTGTGCATTGCCTTTGAATTTTCCTTGCTTCTTACTCAGGGATATGATGTCTCCTGTAGGCATTGTAGCATTTCTGGAAGGACTCTGAAATTTATCAGTAGCCTGACCTGAATTTGTCTCCATCCCATAATTCTCCTTCACAGAGGCTATATTCCACTTTTCATCCATAATTTTAGATGGATACTTCATGCCCCTTGGTGTTAGCTTTCCCAACTTGTCCTTTGCTGCTACTGAGCTGTGACCAGGAATTAAGATATCTGATGCATTATCTAGAGTAAAATTTCTATCTTGCTTATCTTTGGGTAATTCTAATTCAGAAAGACTGAACATGTTTAATTCATTGTTTTCTGCTCTGTGTCCCTCAGCAAAAGTGAAGTTATCTGCATGTTTGGGAAATTCAGTGTTTTCTGTACTGGTTTCTTCCTCCCACTCGTCCTCCTTCACATCCTGGTCCTCAACATATTTATTTGGAAGTTGATCAGTTCCTAACATATCTGAACTGGAGGTATTCTCTGCATGAGCAGAAAGAGGTAGTTGGTCTGAACTGGTGTTGCCAAAAAAGGAAAGGCTTTCATTTTGCTGTACATGACTTAAGAGGGCTCGCATCTTTTTAACAGCATACAACTTAGTCTGAAACACATCTCGCCTTTCCCTCTTTCTACTAACATTATATTCTCCTCTTGAGCTGTCCTCTTCTTGCAGTTCCCCTGAAGAGAGTATTGCAAATGATGGTGTTATGCTGCCACCTCTGTCAGATAACAGTTCTGCTGCATCTTTGGTTTGGGCTTTTTCCCTGGCTCTCACTAGTTGTCCCATAAGTGTTTCATCATGATTTCCTGACATCTGATTGTGATTTGCTTCATAGTCACTTTGGTTTCCAGCTTCAAATGCCAAGTCAGGACTTACTGCTGTTGTGGTAACCGGAAGTTCATTTTCTCCTGTTGCTACTGTGTAATTAGTGTGGAGGGACTCGGACTCAGTCTCAGTTGGGAGAAGAGTGCTTTGAGTTTCCAAGAACTCACCTGTGTCCCGGGTATTGCTATTCTCCATGAATGGGAGATCTGACCCTGAAGCCACATCATCACTCCTAGTGCTGGTGCCAAAGTTTTCATCTATGGCCAAAGCAGTAAGATTCTGCATTTCTTCCTGGACCATTGATGTATTCCTAAATGTCCGAAGTCCCAAAAGTGAGGCCAGACTATCTTGGTAATCAGAATCAACAGAAGGGTCCTGGTCTCCGTCTAATGTTTCTTCCATTTCCCCTTCAGTTTGGGGAGAAGTTTCAGGCACATTTTTAAGAATCTTCTCAGAGGAGAAATCTAAGAATAAATCTGGGACATCCTCATAATCATCTACATTTTGTTGACATTTGGCATCCCTAAACCTCAGCCTCATGCCATGGTTCATCTCAGGAGAGCCCCAGGATGCAAAGAGCCAGGTACCTGCAGTTCAAAAAAAAAAAAGTATGGTACATATTATTTGTAGAGTTTGACCCCCATCTGTCATGACCTTAGACTGTATACTTTCTAGATCAGGGGCCATCTTTTCTGTTATTAGGCCAGGGGCGAGCAATAATTTTTAATGGGGAGGCCACTCCAAGATTTTGGCAAATCATCAAGGGCTGCATTTCTGTGGAGGTGGTGCAGAGTCTGGGTCGGAGGTTGGGTGCAGAAGGGAGCTTGGGCTAGGGGAGTGGGATCTGAGAGGGAGTTTGGGTGAAGGAGGGGGTTATGATCTGGGGTAGGGATTTGAGGTGCAGGGTCCAGGTGGAGATATGGGTGCAAGAGAGAATTCTGGCCTGAGGAAGGGGCTTTAGGAGGGGATGTAGGGTCTGGAAGGGAGTTGTAACCTCTGAGGAGGGGGTACAGAGGGTTTGGGTGGTGGCTTAAGGCAGATAGCTCGGGGACAGAGGAGGTGGGGTGCCAGAGGCAGGCTCTGGCTGGGAGGTGCTTACTTAGGCGGCTCCCAGCCAGCAGCCCTGCAGGAACCTGAGGCAGCCTGTCTGCTGCAGTCCCAGGCTGGTTGGCTGGCTGCTTCTTGTGGCTCTGCTCCAGGCATGCAGATTGGGGAGAGAGGCTTCACACATTGTTCCTGCCCCCAGCAAAATTTCTCAGCTCCTATTGGCCAGAAACTGTTTTTTTCTGGGAGCTGGGGCAGCATGTGAAGCCTCCATCCCCAGGGTCCAGAGCAAAGAGCAGACAACCTTTAAATCGGCTGCAGTTGCTCTGTGCCTAAGGGTTCTGGAGAGGCGGCCGCAGGCCGGATCCAGCAGATTGGTGGGCCAAATCCAGCCCACTGGCCATTTCTTGCCCACCCCTGTATTAGTCACTACAGCATCTACCACAATATTACTCTTGTCCTTGACAGTGGTTTCTAGACATTACTGTAGTAAAAAATTGCGAATACAACTAACACATAAAATTGAGAGATCTAGATCTCAACTTCCCTAAAATTAAGGGATTCTGATTTTTTGTACAATCTAAGAAGAGATGAGACCAAAACTAGATGGGAAAAAAAAGTGGTCAACTGTGAAGTTTAGATAGGCATCCAAACTTTTCAAAATTTGAACAGGGAATTTGGGTTTGGGTCCATCTCTTATATTATGTGTATAAACCTATGTATGAGAGAATACTGACCATGAATAAAATCCTCTCAGGAATTTTTAACCATTTCAAAACCAGGTATGTTACAATACTTTAAAAACCCTCTGAATGAGTGAAGGTCTTTAATAGGACAGAGAAATTCCACATTTGGACCTCCAGATTGGCCTATATGAGAATTAATGGGCACAGTGCACCACAAATGCCAAACTGAGCATCCAAAGACTAGATTTTGGATGATCTGTTATGGCCCCCTGGTTTGAAAAGCTGTCTCCCTATGAAATTGGGAATACTGATACAGGAATAGAATTTTAATACTAGAATACTATCACTGAAATGCCACTGATTCAGGTTCTACACTTTGTACAGCATGTCCTAGAATAAAACATGGCACTGATTGAGAAAAAACATGTCTTTTACCTGAAAAAGATGCCAGAAATAATTTTCTACCTTCTCTGTTTTTGAAGTGGCATAGAATTGCATTGTGTTCCTTAAAGTATTTCCAAAGGCAACAATAATGAACATGTTTTACAAGAACTGGAAAGGACAGTGGAGAGAGGGGAGGAGGTGATCCCATATTAAAACAAAACAATAATGGTGGAAAAGTACAAAAGGTTGACTTTGGACATTTCTGTCAAGTTTGATGGAGGTTTCCAGCTTCAATGAAACATTTCTTCTTTTTTTTTAAATGCATAGTTAGCCTGTGATACTCACTGCCAGAAGGTATCATTAGAACCAAGAAATTAGTAGGACCAAGAGAAATAGTCATTTATAGGGATAAAGAAAACATTCACAAGTACTTTAAACAGAATTTTTAAAAAAATAAGGAATCTAAACGCTTCTACTTTAAGGCATAAACCAATCAATCACAGTCTGGAATTAGGAAGAATCTTCCTTCTCAGGCATGTTATTTCAGAATAGTGCACATTATGGGATTTCTTCCACCTTCCTTTGAAGCATCTGGTACCGGTTACTCTCAGAGACAGGATACTAGAACTAGATGGACCACTGGTTTGATCCAGTTTGGTAGTTCTGGACCACCAGTCATTTAGGAGTGAAAGAATGTCAGATCATGATGTGTCATGAAGCCATTTTGTTCAGTGACACCAGTATAATTTGGCCAGAAGCCCATTTTAAACAGCCTATGGTGGTTAACAGAAGTGGTAAGCTACATATTTCACAACAGAATAGAGCAGACCAGAGGGTCCCTATACCACATACTTTCTCTGTTGCCAGAGTAAGAGGGAAAAGCAGCTTACTACGGAGAAGAGGATGCTAAGATATTTCTTTCTAATGCAGAAGGATAAACAGAGTCCCAATATATAGCTTTTAGGGTTTGGCCTGCTGATTTACAAGTGGACTTTTTCTTTTCTGTAGATTCGTACAGAGAACTTCAATACTATGCTTCAAATAACAGTTATACAACTAATGCCACAGAAAGGATTTTTAGGATTGCTCAAAAGCAAAACAGAATTATCAATAAGAATAGCATAAATAACAGCATTGCTATATCATGTGGAACCAGCATACATGTGTGTATCAATCACGCTTGCTGTAGTCTAAGGAAAATTTAGATAGGCTGAAATTATGTGTTCACTTTACAGAAAGGTTTTCTATTTTTAGGAGCCCTTATGTACTCTAGATACAAAATTTCTTAGCAGATCATTAAGCAAACACACCAGCTCTGCTACTTACCAATGTTGTCCATTTCTACAGTGACGGATTCTCCGCTCATGGGGAAAAGATTCAGTACATCTTCATACTTCCCTTGAGTCAAAAAAGAGTGACCAGAAAGGCGTATGGATACAATCTCATCCTGGGAGCCAATACTGGAGACATGCCACTGTACAATTGCATCTTGACAGAATCCCAGAATTTCAGTGCTGTCAGACATATATCCATTTATTGCTTAAAAAAAAAAAAGCATAGAATATGCTATTACTGCACCTTAAAGCCTTTACCAACATGCAAGATGGTGAGGCAAATTCATGCCTTCATTGGAGTGAGATCAGGGACGGAACGGACATCTTTGTCTCCAGAGAGAGAAAGACTGACACCCTAATGAAACTGGGTGTGATCTAGCCACCTTCATCTGAAGGGACACCATAAAGCCCTCCAAAATTATATATTAAAATAAAAACACCCTTACTTCTGTTCCAAGTCACCCTATATTGGATTCACAGTGAAAAAATTCTAATGCATTTTTTAATTATTTGTTTTGTGCATGTCTCTCAGTTAGCTAGCAGTGAACGTCAACTACTAGTCAATTTCACTTGTGTTTACTTTTCACTTTTAGGTTCTGCATTCCTCACTATAGAATACAGGTCAATGGGGGACATGGGCCATGCATGCTGGGAAGGACAAGAAATGGGCTACCAGGGCTTCTGCAGTAAGAGTTACCAGCTACTGTGGGAAGACATGTGTCTTCAGGACGTGCTCAGATTCACAGGCTAGAGTCGAGCACTGGACAAAACCTCAGAGGCTAGTTTCTCTGGCTGCTCTTCTATACTGTGCATTACTGGTCCACATGCTCCCTCCTGACTCCTTTGTGCTATGGCCATGAGGAGGCAGCTTTTCAGCACTACCTTGCACAAAGGCCCTACACATGTTCTCTGTGCAGCCATGCCCCCCTCTACCATCTGTTAAGACTCATTAACCCTTACAGCAGGAGTGGGGAACCTCAGGCCCAGGAGCTGGATGAGGCCCCCCTGCTTGCCTGGATGTGGTCCCTGAGTCTCAGGGCCTTCCCCAGTGTTGGGGACTCCATGCTGGCACTTCATCCCCCTGCTGCCCCACTGTGAGACTGTAAGCACACAAATCTACTAGGCTTGGTCCCCCTAGGCTCTGGTGTGCAAGAGGAATGTGGAAAGTGTCTTTCCCCTCAGTTCTATGACAGTGAGGGGTTTTGTTTTGTTTTTCACTTCTCGCTTGTGTGCAGCAATTGACTGATTTTATTGTGGGTCAGTGGTCCCACCCAAAAAAGGTTCCCCACTCCTGCATTACATGTTGCTTAGTGCCAAGCTAATGGTTGCAGCTTGCACCAAACCCAAAAGCACGCAGTAAGAGGCATGCAGCTGCTTGGGTAGCTTCTGGGATTCTTCCCAACATCCCTCCTATTTCCTTCCCCTATCCACTGACTCCAGGTCAGTGCAACATCACAGACTGTTCCTGGCCACCAACCCAGGAACCTGTGGTCCTGCCCACTATAAACCCCTCACCCCCAGAAACCCTCCCTTCTGCCAGGGAGGACCGAAACAGTTGCCAGCCCCTCCTACTTCCCACATCCCATAGTCTACCTCGCTGTCTCCCACAGTCACTGGTACCTCTGCCCCCCATCTCTAGGTGCTGCTTCCGTGGATTGCAGTTGGTGGCCCAGAACCCCAATCAGAGCTGCTGAGATCACTGTCACTTCCCTTGCCCAGGTGACATTTGCCCGGCTCATGATGATCATGTTTGTGCCTAAATTGCCCTAATCATGCCAAGCCAGGATCAGAACCCTGCTCATGTGTGCTTTCCTATCCACCATGGGCCATTTTCTGCCACTCACGCTGCCTTGCACCTCAAAGTAAGCACCCATTGGAGAACTTGTGCTCACATGAGCTTTTGCCAAGTTGGGCCCAGTTTGCCACTCACTGTGCATTACGTTAGACTTGTAGAACTTGGGATCATCCCTTTTAACACTGGAGGGGTTGCTGCAGTACTGCTTGATGTTATCCTCGAGGTACCAACTCTTGTTTTCATCGAACACTGCGAACACAGACTGCTGTTCCACATCCGCTTTGTTCTGAAAGACAGACACGGCAGAGTGAACTTTGCGAGCAGCTAACAGATACATAGTGGGGCATACGAAGGGTCTGGCGTCACCACCCCTCCAGAGACCATAGTTCCATTCAAGTGAACAGCAGCACAGTCCGGTGGTAAAAGCAACGACCGGGGTTCCAGACTCCTGGGTTCCTTTCCTACCACTGCATCTCTCACACTGTGTGACACACCTGACCAACTACTAGCACTGCTGCTATGAGATAGGCTTCCCCTTGTTGCTGTCTACACAGGCACTGGAGTCACTGTTTCCACTCGCTCCTGGCTGGCGCCTGAGCCACTGTCAAAATAAATTCTTTCAACCCACAGAGAGGAAGCACAAGAAGAAATTTCCCTTCCAAAGTTTCTGGATCCCCAAAGTTCGTGGTTGTCAGATCTAGGTTAAACCTATCAAAGCCAGGCCAGAACCTATCTGAGCCTGAATCAGAACCTCCCCAGAGTTTGAAGGTACACAGAGAGAAAGCTTTGGGTGGAGTCTAGAATCAGGATATTGCAATTCTTGCCTGTCTTGGCAAACAAAGCACAGTCACAGAAATCTCTTGCAGCTTGATCTTTCTAACTGAAAGCCCCAGTGAGCAATCTAAATCTGGCGCCATAAATGGGCAGCACAGAGCTAAAAACTATCACTGCAAGCAGCCCTTCTAGAAACGCCCCATGGAATTCAAAAGAAATCAAGCCCCTTCCTTATTTTAGGTGTTTTTGACTCCTCCTACAGAATGTAATGGAGAAGGATGTCCCGACAAGTGAATTTTGTAGAGTTGTTCAAAGAACTGATCCCAAGCATCCCATGCCTTATTACAGTCTATAGGTTTTTAGAGGGAGTGACTTCTACAGGGGCCTACTGATCCAATTCCACTTCAGTTCTAGAGGCCTTTTCTCTAAGGGAACAATCAATAAAACCAAATTCCCCTGTAGTCCAAACACCACCCCTGGGCAGGGAGCCTCTCTCTCAGAATTTGTAGAACATGATCATACCTGCACACCCCTCTTGTTCAGCGCTTCGCTTTTACAAATGAGAAGTGGGCCAATCAGCCCAGAGGCTATATCCCGGGTTACATCTACGGCACTGTGATATAATCGCGTTATACACTGGGCATCCTGTGCAGTGGGCTGATCGGTTTCCATGATGCTCCAGCTGTACGTGTAGGTGTCTCCTGGTTGAACTGCTTTACTCTGGGTGCTGTTGTCTGAAGGAGAAACAAATGAGAGTGAAGCATGAACTGGCATTCCATCTGTGGCCAGTGTAAATGGGCATAGTGCCAATGAAGTCAGTGCACTTTCACCAGTTGACAGCAGTGGATCAGTCATCCCGTCCAGAGGACAGTTCGGGGTAGCTATCCCAGGCCCTGCACTTTTGGGGGACCCTGCGGTGGCCATTGCCAACCATTCTATGGACAGGATCCAGGGAGCCTGGTGCAAGGAAGAAGGGGTCATCCCCCCACATCTTGCAGCCACCTTGGCAGCGGGAGCTGGAATGGCCCAGCAGCCTGCTCTGCTCTGTCTCACCGCCCATCTAGCTCACCGTGCTTGGCTTCTCCCCTGCAGCAGAAAGCAAAGTGCCCTGACCCCAGGGTGCTACCCTTCCTACCATCATGGAAACTACAAGAATCATTTAACACTGAACAGAGAGAAGGATCAGGCCTAGGCAGGGATACTCTCCAGCCAGTGAGAAAAGATGATTAGAACTACTGCTAGGCTACATCTACACTGCAGGCTTCTTCTTGTGCAAAAATCTGCAGAGCATCTACACTGCACGTGCATTCTTGTGCAAGTAAATTTACAGTAAAGTGTCCAAACGGAGGGCTTCTTGCACAAGAGTTATTCCTCTCCCCTCAAGGAATAAGCCCTCTTGCGCAAGAAGGCAGGGTGGGCGGGCAGCAGGGGTTTCTTGCACAAGACACCCCTATGGCTAAAATGGCCGTCAGAGCTTTCTTGCACAAGAGAGCATCCACACCGCCATGGACGCTCTTGCGCAAAAGCACAGTTCTTGCGCAAAAAGCCTGCAGTGTAGACGTAGCTCTAGAGTAAGATATCACATGTAACAAGCTTCTTAGTGTATTGAGCTTAGCTGGCATGCTTTGTTTTATTTTGCTTAGTAACCTACGTTGTTCTGTCTGCTATAGATTATGATCACTTAAATGCTACCTCTGTGTCAGTGCTGGAGGAAGGCCCAGCAGTACAGGGCAGCAGGGAGCCCAAAAGGACAGGCAGACAGGCTCAGTCATATTTCAGCACCTCGAGTGACAGCACAAGAGGATCTCTGTGACCAAACCCATCACACCAACTATACATATAAAATGATGCGGGTCTATATTAGCTGTTATGACTCAAGAAAGATCTTAAGAGTCAGTATGGAGTATTATCTGAAAACTTCTGCTCAATGTGCAGCAGGAGTAAAAAAAAATAATCTAACAATGTTAGGAACCATTAAAAAAGGGATAGATATTAAAAACAGAATATCATATGGCCATGATATAAATTCATGATGCACCCACACATTGAACTGTGCAATTTTGATCTCAAAAAAGATATGTTAGAGGTGGAAAAGGTGTAGAGAATAGCAACAAAAATGATCAGGAGCATGGAACAACTTCTGGATTAGCAGAAATTAAAAAGACTGGGACTGCCCATCTTATAAAAGGGACAGCTAAGGGGGGGGATATGACTGAAGTCTAGAAAATAGCGTGAAGGAAGTGAATAGGGAAGTGTTAAATACCACTTGACGTAACACAAGAACTAATGGTCATCTCACCAGATTAATAGGCAGTCGTTTTAAAACAAAAAGAGCAAAGTACTACTTTCTCCAGTGTACCAACCTGGGGAAATTGAGAAAGCCAAAAGTGTAACTGGGCTCCAACTAACAAAAGTTGGAACTATAGGACAGGGAACAGATCAGAGACAGCAGGCGAATTCTGTTCATTCCCTCTGAGTCATCTGGTACCAGCCACTGTCAGACGGGATACTGAGTATATGAATCATTCGTTTGACCTACCAGGACTGTTCTTACATTATGCTGAGTGAGTTGTTGGTTGGTGTAAATGGACTCGTTAAACTTGAGGACCAAGCCCACACAGTATTTTTAAAACAGAAGTGCCACTTAGCATATTTACACTTGCCCTCTATAGATCTGAAAGCACTTTACAAAAGCGGGCACTTATAATCCCCATATTATGGATGGGGAAACTGAGGCACAGAGAAGTGACGCAACTTGTCCAAAAGTACACAGCCAGTCAGTGACAGAGCTGGGAATGGAACCCAGGTATCCCATTCCTGTCCCCTTAACTACATGGTCTCCTAAAAGCGCAGAGACCCTACACAAAGTAACACTTTTGATATCATGCAAATGTGACCAGTTTTTGACCTGTGGAATTCAGGGGATCAGCGGCTCCTTCTGCAGCCTTTGAAAGCGTCACTCCATGGAGGTAAATGCTGTAGGGTCGACTGGCCATATTTTTGAACACGATCTAGAGAGATATGGAGATGCAGAAAATATAAGTTCAGCATTCAGTGACTCCTGGTCTGGGAACATTGCTACAGATCCCAGTGAGTGTGGAACTTGCAGGGTTTCAGCACTGGAAGAGCTGAGGGAAAGAGACAGTTTTTAAAAGAAAATCTGGGGATATCCATCCAGAAATTCTATTACAACGAGAGCATTTGTGAAGCCCACTGATTGGGGTTCCTCAGGCGCTGCCTGGTCTCTGGAGGCTGATGAGAATGCCATCCTCAGGTGAACTCCCACGCTACCAGGCACAGGAAGCCATAGGGAGTGCGGAGTGATGGACTGGAATCACTAGGAGCCCTTGAGTGATCCCAGCAGTGAAAACTGGAAAGGCAAGATAACCTCCCCCACCCCCATCCCCATCCACTCCCTTTCCCAGCTTCCAGGAACCAGGGGAGGAGAGGGGGAGGAAGTTGCATGGAGCCAGGTGGAGAGAAAAGAAGCTTTGCACTGAACACAATTGCAGAGCTACAAAACCATCCTTTAAGGATTGTGTGGCTTTGGGATGTATCCATCTGGGATGGCGGCAAGTCCAGGAGACACGCCACCACGATACCATAGAACATCTCAACATCATGTGGGGCTGTACAATATGGCTTTCTAGCTTCATTTGAGGACACCCCTCAGATGTGACTCTTCAGCATTCAAGAGCGAGCACCCATCTTAGACAGCTAAACACTAAGGGCGTATCTACACAGCAGGGTTTAACTCGAAATAAGCTACACAAATTGAGCTACATCAATTGCATATGTTATTTTAAAACAGCTTATTTCGAAATTGGGAGCATCTACACAGCACTTATTTCAAAATAGATCACTCTTCCTCCGACTTCTGTTACTCCTTGTACAATGAGGGTTACAGGAGCCCAAGTAAGAAGGCCTCCAGCTGGACAATATTTTGAAATAACTTTGGAATAGCGCTAGTTATTTCGAAACAGTGTTGCAGTGTAGACATACCCTAAGAGAGGTAGAAATTATGGGTTCACAAAGTTCCAACACAGATCTGAACTTCCCAAAAGTTCAGGTGTATTTGGAGTAGGCGTTATGGACCAACCATTCTAAATATTCTTTACAAAAAGCAAGAATCCACACAAAGTTAAGAATTGATAAACCAATCACTCCAACCCAAGAATGGCAGAGATCACAAACAAACTGAACTATGCCCCCTTGCACTCACACCTTCAGATACAGCTGCTCTCGATACTACATAATTGACAAAGAATACAAAATAAGTTGTAAATAAGTTTCACTTATAGTAAATTACATCATTCACGGTACATACAGCCTTTGCATTGGGCTCTCACCACTTACCTTGATTCTGTCTCGGACTTGAGCTCTGATAATAGGACCCAGAATTCCTGTTTCCTGGGGCCGGGGACTCTCTAGACGCTTGTTAAAGTTGGCATCTGTATATTGCCTGAAAATAGCCTTTTTATACTTCTTCCCAATGAGATTTGAGAAGTTGTCCAAATACTGAGTTTTATAGTGCCTTTAAAAAGAAGAGAAAAGAAAAAGTATTAGTAAAATCTTCTTAATGGTGAGATCCAATCGATTGCAGAATACTCTCCCACGGGAAATGGCAGAAGTCCACTGCATGAGAAAAACAGACTTAGATGAGACACAGTCTCTATAAAACAGATTATTATTTATGCTACAGCAGCAGTGAGGACCCAGCCAGGTCAGGGTTCTCATTGCTAGACACACCATCCACACACTTGGTATGAGAGAGCCTCTGCCTCAGAGAGCTTCCAATCTAAAATATGCAAGACAAACAAAGGATGGGAGAGAGGAAGCATTACACCTCTCGTTTTACAAATAGAAAAAGGAGGCCAGAAGCTCTCTCATACTGTGATCCTGATTGGGCTCATCTATGGACTCTGAACTTGGTTCTGACCCACAACCTGCCCCCAGATCTCAGTTTCAGCTAGGGATGTAAGTATATAGTCAACTAGTCAATTACCGGATAAACTTAGGCTTATTGGGTAGTCGAGTCGACTAGTCACATTTCCTCCCTCCCTCCCCCGCCTTGCTGGAGCCGGTGCTTGGGAGAGCTGACTTAAAAGCCAGGCTCTCACTACGTTTAAAATGCAGAGCTGCAGCAGGGGTAGCTTGCAGACCCAGTGTGAGCTGGGACTGAGTGCCTTCCCCTATTGACTACTCATGTAGTTGATAAAAATTCTATCGACTACACGATTAGTTAAATACCCTCTTCTTAACATCCCTAGTTTCACCACTGCCCTCAGTCCAACTTTGACCACTGCACCAATCACCAGACTAGACCACCTGGAATCTGGAGCCTAACACACTCACTTATTCAGCCTGGTAGAGCCCTTCAGGAGCCATTTACTAAGACCTCTTTATAGTGCAGTCCATAAATACCATGCCACCCTGACCCCTTTAATATGCCTCCTGTCCTACAAGATTGAGTTCCTATGAAAAATGCAATTGTTTCAATGGAATTCTTGGTGCAGTGCAGAAGTTCTTAAGGGCTAGGACTGTACACTGTAGTAGCACATAGGCCGCCTCAAATTAACATTTAATCAATACGGTACATGACACCATTTTACCTATCAATGGTCTCTGGAACATTTGGAGCATAATCCCAGATGATTTCTTCCGCAGCAATGAAATATTCCCAGTCCTTAATCATGCGCAGTTCCTTAAAGGATATTTTCTTCTTGAACACATCTTTCCCCTCACATTCTTCTATATTGAGGTACCCATGCATTCCAGCTGGTTGGAAAGACACAATACAATGGCTACTGCTAGACGTAGGAACACTGCGTTCCTACAGCCCATCAGCTGAGGACGCATGCAAACAATTCACTGGTCAAAATCTATTCAGGTTAAAAAAAAAAAAAGGTGCCGATATTAAGAATGGTATTTTCAAAGGGGCCAGTGGAAGTCAATGAGAACTCAGAAACTAACTTCAATAGCCTCCTTTGAAAATACCAGCCTAAACTATCAGCAAGAACTTCCCCTTTTCTGTTAAATTAGCCTTGCAACCCTTCACAAGAGAGAATTGACTGCTCTGTTACAAGAGAGATCTGTTCAGTCTAGGGGGAAACTAACATCCTCTGTTAAAAGAGGAGCAGAAAAGATTTTTTTGCCTGCAGAACTGCAAACGTTCCTCTTCTGAAATAGTTGGTCAGCATCTCTTAGGCCTCCAGGTTTTTCTAATGAGGCTCATCTGAGCACCTCCCAAAAAGTTATAAACTAGAGTCAGATTCACTGTTTTTCTGAAGCCCCTTTACAGCAGTAGTCCTAATAAGCCCCATCCCACAACACTAATTCAAACAAAATGCTCTGCCTCCACTGATTTCCTGGCATGATCCCAAGTGCATTAGCCACCACATTTAACAAAGTTAGCAGCACTTTAGGACAGGGGTGAGGAACCTAAGGCCTGGGGACCATATGCAGCCCCTGGCTTGCCTGGATCAGGCCCCTGAGGCTCAGGGCTTCTCCCCCGCCCCCAGCATTGGGGAGCCCATGCTGGTGCTCCAGTTCCCCACAGATTCTCACTTGTGTGTGGCCCCCAACTGATTTTTCTGTGGGTCAGCAGCCTCTAACCCTCCCCCAAAATTCCCCACCCCTGCTTTAGGAGATGTCATGATCATGAGAAATGGCCAGCTGCCTGGGGACTAAGGGGTTAACTATACCTAAGTCAGGTAGCTTTGGCCAATAGGAATGCAGGTAGGAATTTCAAACTGGGACAAAGGAATGTTTTGGGTTTTTCCCTCCTTTGTCCCTGGGCAGTTTCTCTCCAGCTACTGAGGGGGACAGACACTATGTCTCCCTCCAAGAAAAGACTCTTCACTATCTGTAAGTAAGGTAAAGTTTAGATAAATCTGTTAGGTTTTATTGTTTTATAGTTTGGGTATGGGAATCTGATGTCTGTGCATTTAGAAATGGGTTTTTCTCTCTTTCGCAACTAAGCTCTGGGCCCATGGTGGGGTTTCCCCCATGAGTATATTAATGTGTGCATTTCATTTAGTCATTATGCTTGCAACAAGAATATTGTGGTGATAATAAAAGTTATTTCTCTTTTCTTTTTATTAACATGGTATTGGTTAATTTTTGTGTCCTGGTTTTTACTTTAGGGCTGAGATTTCCCAAGTGATCTCTTCCCCTGGTTTCTTATCATTACTTGGGTGGTAGCAACGGATTTTTATCCCGAAAATCTAGGCTTTTAAGATTCTGGGGGGAAGTTTTATACCAAAGCCTGGAAAGATAAGGTTTTGGGGTACTTTTGCGGGCCCCCACTTCTGCATTCATCGTGCCAGAGTGGGGAAAAAGCCTTGATAGGAGATAAGGAGGAAGAGCCCAGAATGACACTCTGTAACTGAACTACTGCCTTCTGAACAGATGCCCCCTTGCCTTGCAGATGCTTCTGAACAAGAGACGATATCAGCCACTTTCCAGTCTGGCTCACGGTCATGTTTGCTGTGGTTGAGGCACCTCCCACAAGGCTGACAGTCGAGACTTTGTGATGATTTTGCTCCAGGACTTGCCCGTTGAAATGGATGGAGAAAATCTCTGGTTTGGAGCTCATTCCGATCAAATGCCAGCTAATGTTATCATATGTGCAGGCTTCTAGGTCTGAAATAGGACAACGGGGTCAGAACACAGGTGAATCCTCCCAGAATCAGAGAATGGTTCATTAAATCCCACTGTTAGTCAAAAGTTAATAGCCACCCAGCACATTTTAATAAAGCCTCTCTGATACATTGATGGCCATGTCCAGGATGGATAGTGTATAGGTCATGGGTGGGATTTTCAAGAATATCTAAGGCTGTGTCTAAACTACATCCCTTTTCTTGAAAAAGGGATGTAAATTAG
>CM057845.1:133895456-133916002 GCA_030068395.1 Apalone spinifera | reverse complement strand
CAAACCCAAATACCCTTGCCCCACTTCCTTCCCGCCCCTTCTCTGAGGCCCTGCTCCTGCTCTACCCCTTCTCCGAGGCCTCCCCCGCTCACTCCATCTCCCTTCCCCATCCTCACTCAGGCTGGGGTTGGGGTGCAGGCTCTGGTCTTGGGCCAAGGGGTTTGGAGTATGGGAAGGGCTCCAGACTTAGCCCAGGGCAGGGGATTGGGGTCCCAGGAAGGGGTCCAGAGTGCAAGCTCTAGGAAGGAGTTTGGATACAGGGGGACTCATGTCTGAGGCAGAGGGTTGGGTGCAGGAGGAGATTCAGGGATGAGACAGAGATTCAGGAAGCAGACTCTGGCTGGGCACTGTTTAACTGAGATGGCTTCCGGGTGGTGGAGCAGTGGGTTAAGGCAGGTTCTCTTTGTGGAGATAGGATACAGGAGTGGGGGGAGTAGGGACACCCTGACATCAGCATTCCCTCACGTCTTCCTCCCATACCCTGCACAACAAGCGGGAGTCTGCCAGGAGGGCAGCTCCAAGGCAGAGGGCAGGAGCAGCAGGACAGTGGGTGGAAGGACAACTGAAGTGCCAGCATTGGATAGCTTCCCGGCCAAACCAGTCAGGATCCCCTGTCAGAGGCTCCAAGATCTACCGGTAAATCCTGATCTACTGGTTGGTGACCACTGACTTAGATGCTTTTGAAAATCTCACTCCTTATCCAGCAGCTGACAGGAAGAGATTTTATTCTCTCTGCACAAACAGCCACATGGTTGGTAGCCACATGCTTTCAGTACCAAGGTCAGATTGCAGGAGAAAGTTGGGGTGGTTGGGAGCACCCCCCCCCCCGGTGGAACGAGATGCTCATTGCAAGGTTATATATGGGCTGAGTTGCTCTACTTCCATTCACTTTGTACAGTTCACTCGTGTACGCTGCAGTGAGCAGCACCACACAGCTTGGGTGTTTAGATACCGCGAGTACAGTACAGTACCTGGCAATGTCCCATTAGCATAACCATTAATGGTGTATAGGAGAGAGGCTGATTTTTGCCAGCTTTTGCTTTCATCAAAGACAGCAAACATCAACACGTATTCTCTGTCAAATAGTTTCTGCGTCCCATCTTCGTTCAGGCTTCCTGTGGAAGGAAACAAGGGGTATCATCTGAAGGCAAAACAAACAAAAACAAACAAAAAAAACCCCAGCTCACATCAAGTAAAAGGCATCCAGATATACTTCATGAGCTTGCTGCCCATGCCTGCTGCATCTGGCCACAAGGGCATCTTTTCAAAAGGTGTCTGAGGGGAATTTAGTTTTGGATAAGGTTCTGGATTGGCAGTTGTGGAGACTGAAGGCATCTAGCATCCACAGACCAGGTCCAGCACAGGAAGCATCAAGGTGCACATGGTCCCTCCAAACTACTCTGGCAATGTGCCACAAGGACCATCGCTGAGAGCTGGAGAGGAAATAGGTCTTGAGGTCCTAGTCAGTCTCTGCTTTTCTTCTGGGACCACCAGATTCAAGCTAGCTATGGTAGAGTTTCTTGCAAAGTAGACAGCTGCCTACTTGATTCTGGACTGAGGTCCCCAAATCATTTCATACAGAGCAGCCTGTAAGGATTTTTAGTCATAACTGCCTGGGAAGATTCTATACTACTAAACATGTGAGAGAATAGGATTGATGACCTAGAAATTGACATGCATTTATTTTGTACACACATATGTATTGTCATCCCACCCAAAAACCTGGTGTCATCTCCAATGTTCCCTCTAATATTTCTATCCATGTGCAGAATAAATTTTATTATGTGCACTGAGGCATGTGTGCATGTGCACCACCAGTAGAAACACAGGCTGCCAGCTGCGGGCGCTCTGCCAATCAGCTGGGTGGCATCTGAATCTCTCCTGGATGGCCGCCCAAGTGCTCAGCTTACAGGGAACACAAATCATCTCCCTACTTCTTCTGACAGATTATAAATGTCAGAAATGCAAACTTTAGTATAATGCTAATTTAATTAATTCATGTCGCCCAGGCAGTAACAAATTTGTAATGAAAGAAGTGGCAGGGCTCAAGCATTTTTTTTAAACTTTTGTAACTAAGTGCAGTAAACGCAGAGCTGCCTGGACTATGAACTCCCAAATTAAGCAACGTACCCAGAACTAAAATTGATATTCATAAATTTGGAGAAGCTTGACATGAGGAAGGAAAATAACCATCTCCAAAATATTCATGCGCACAATCAGCTACATCCTCAGAACGTTCCAGCAAGGATCACAATGAAACAAAAAAGGAAAGAGCTCTGAGGGGAGGAGGAGACTATTCTTATGTAGAGATACAGATAATTTATAATACAAGAGCATTAATATTCCAAAATACCATTATTGACTATGGTGCCAATCCTGCTATGCAGAGTGTGTACAGCCCCCCACAAAGCCTGTTGAATTCAATGTGTGAGGAAGCATAGTTGAGTGCATTGCATTGCAGGCTCGGAGTTTGTTTATTTATGGGAAGGACTAAATGTACAAACCCATTTAATCAGTGTGCTCTACACAAGTTGTTCCATGCCACAAACTTTTCTCTGGGAAGGAGAGAACTAAACTAAGTAACTGATTGACCAGCCTTTAGCAAAGAAAGAATATATAATCCCGTGGATTGGATAGTTGAGGGACTGGCAGTGTGCTAAGGAAATTGTCCTCTAGCTCACCGATTCATATTTATCTCAGATTTGCAGCGAGGATCTCATGTATATTTGGGGGTTTATATAATAGCAATTGGTAGCAATGAAGAGACAGAACATGCTCAGTAATGACAGAATCTTTGGCACTATTAGCCACTAAACTCTATGACACTATTGAGCAAGTGCAAACTGAAACGTTTCTAAGTCTTATAATATGTCCAGATTTTCCACATGAACAGCAAAAAGCACACCCTTGACACAAAGGCCATCTCCCCCAGCTTCCTCAAATTTCATACATGCTCCAAACATGAAGAGCTGGAGCTTCTCAACCAGTCTTACTGTTGTTTTTTAATATGAGCAAAACAAAGCCTTTTTTCCTAAGCTGTGTCTAGAAACCTCTCAGGAGGTTTACAGGATCTTTTGAAAAAGCCTTCCCTTTTCGAAAGAACCGCGTCTAGACTGCGGTTTTACTTACGAAATAGTGCTTTTCCGAAAGAGAGCCATTACGTGATTATGCAAATGAAGTGCGGGAAATTCAAATCCTGGCTTCATTTGCAATTTCGAAGTGCCTAATTTACATCCCTCTGTCAAAGGAGGGATGCAAGCTAGACACAGCCCTAGTCTCATTCTTGGAAGCAGTTGAACAGTTTTGGCTGTAACTTTTCAAAAGAATTCAAATCATAGGCAGACAGCAGGAATGGTAAATTTCACCTCCCTCCCCCCCTCGCCCCAAACAATTCAAGCTTGTCAAAGTTATAAACAATTGAAGACAGGGTCTCATAACGGGAAATGTCAGTCAAGTTGAACAAAGTCTTATTAGCCCTGACAATAATTAGAATTATCTGAGAAACTAGTACAGATAATCCAGAAACACAGCAACTCTGAAGTCCTAAAAAGGCAGAGGAAACAAAAATCAGTTTCCTCTAAACTGCCTGCATAAATGCACAAGAAGGGAAGAGGAAAATGAAATGCCTTCTTGCATTATGATAATCTCCAGGGTGGAGCTTTATGGGTTTTTTTAGTTTTTATTATTACCAGAAAGCCATATTGTATCAGAATGTGCTAGACCACTGAAAACAGTAGCCCAGCTGACATTTTATAGTAGTTGGTCTATCCCAAGCATTTTGGTTACCTTTTTTACACACAAGCAATGCTCCAATCAGACCAGAGTTAAAGTCCGTCACCATGTTCTCATGTGAATAATAGACATGGGTGAGACAGGGAGGGTCAGCTTCTTTTGGCCCGATTTCAGCAGTGATTTCCCATGTATATTTATACACCTGGCCTGGAGACACAGCATCATCCAGTTTTTCAAAGGAGGATGTTCTGTCAGCATACAGATAACCTGCATAGGTAGAAGTCGAGAGAGGAGAGAAAGAGATGGCATTGAGGGATTAATGAATGAATGCACAGGTTTTGTTTGTTTGTTTGTTTTTACCATTGCCATCCACACAGAGCACTTGAGTCTCCTCTCACCTACAGCAGCTTAGCTTTTCGATGGTGTAACTCCATGAATGTCAACGGAGTTACTTCTGATCCTCATAGGTGCTCAGAGAGCAGAATCAAGAGCAGTACTCTTATTTCATGTATTAGGATCAAGTTGTCTAGGCTGTTCTCACTCCCAAGGGAAGGAGCGTCATACTCAGGTATCAGACTGGTGTGGTGGGGGAGCCTGGTAGAACTGCTCAGCCTCTCCTTGTCTGAATCCAGCAGAAGTCTAGAAGGTACTTGCCCAGTTCACCAGCTGATCCTGGCCTCATCTTTCTCAACAACCTGAACCATCCAACAGAATCAGAGATTTTCAGGGACGTCATAGTTTCTCACAGACCTTGACACTGCTTTCACTCAGCTGAAAGCAAAACTCCTCTTGGTCTCTCAGTTTGAACAAGGCATTAAACTAAACCTCAAAACTCTCCCAACCAGCTGATTACTAGGAAGGAACAAGATCATCTAGAGCTGGAGGGAGGGAACATCAAGGACATTTTTGTAAATATTTATTCACACAATTTGAATTTTCAATAACATTTCAAAATCTGAAAAAAATCCCAACCCGCTGTATAGTTAAGCTGAAAGAGAACATTTTTTCCAAGTACTATTTTGACATTCAAAACACCTATGACATCAATAACTCTAATGTAATAAAATATTTGCAAAAGCTGACAGCTCTGCCCAATATGCAGCTGTTGGCATCAGTGAACAAGGAGAGTAAAATGCTACCATTCTGATGTGGAAGTGTTTTACATTCACTTTGCACTGGTGAAAATGACACAAAGTGCAAATTAGATATATATGAAATAAAATAACTCATTATTAATGGTGGCAAATGCTTTGAACTCGTCGTCTACACTGCTGTATGGGAACTGAAAGAATATAAACACCTTTTCTTTAACACACACATTTAAAACATTTGCTGTATGGGAAGGATAGTTTGCAACCTTTCTGAAAACACTGTAAAAACAATGAGGAGTATAGTGGTGGTACCTTAGAGGTTAACAGATTTATTAGGGCATAAGCTTTCATGGGTAAAAGCCACTTCATCAGATGAATTTGAGTGGAAGTAACAGAGACAGGGATATATATAAAGAAGTTGCTTGTATTAATGAAGCTAATCAAGTCAGGAGGGAAGTGGCTCATTCACAGCATTTGATGTGGGTGTGTGAATAACCAGAGAGGGGAAGATGCCCAGTTAACCAGCTGAGATCCTTATTCAAGCCTAAATCGATAATGGAGTAAACAGTGTGTGAGGAGGCAGGGCAATGCAGTGCAGTTCATTTAGTGCACAAACTAAATCTGTTTTATACATAAATCTTTGGGACATGCCCCATCCACCAGCTGGGTCCCAGACAGGACTAACAAAAAGTCTCTCTATTAACTATCTTCAGAACCTTTACAAGAACTAAAGATTCTATGAACAAAGGCTAAGCAATGCTAGTTAGGGCAGTGAACATTCAGTGTACTATCACTGGCGAAAAGAAGGAACTGAGGGTGGGAAAAGCAGACAGTGCCCCTCATACCACGCCATGTGGGCACCCCTCTCCTATGGGTACTGCCACTCTCCTATGGGTACTGCTGAGGGAAAACTTCCAGCACTGGTGCATGGGGCAAGCCCGCACATCTAATGTGGAACAGACATGGGCAATCACTCAAAGAAACAGCTGAGCCCCTACTAGGATATGCTAAGTACCCTTTGTCATAGTCCCTGGGTAGGCCATCCCTTCTGAGACCCTGGTTGAGTCTCCCAAGTGCATTCCTTTCAAGCAGCTGGGCTGTGCCCCCACTTTGATTTGGGGTGAGATTTCCTGATCCAACCACTCCCTGGCTTGATCTCTGGTTCACACCTCCCTGGTTGCCAACTATGATACTTAGCAGGCCCAAAGGGCTTGGCACTTGCAAGAGTTTCTCACCAGGAGCCAATGGACAGCAGCCATCCACAGTGCCATAGAAGCAGCTTCTTCAAAACAAAGCATGACTTGTTTGCCAACAGGTGCACACCACATAGAGAAACTGATTGAAAATAAGAACTATACACCTCTGGTCTGTCTTACACTTGGCATTCCCCTAGATTGGCATCACTTAGCCTTGATGCCCACATTTTCTTGGGGACCACATTACAGCTCATTTGCTGTCCCAGATCTCTTCTGGGTACCTCTGCACTGCAGCAGCACAGCTATGGTACAGCAGCTGTTCTGATGAAGCATAAATGCTCTGTAATTGCCATTAGGGGATTTCCATGGATATAGTTAGCCCACTCCCCTTTGAGAGGTAGTAATTAGGTCAATGGATGAATTCTTCCCTTGACCTAGCTGTATCTACAGAGGAGATTAGGTTGATCTAACAGTTGCATGAAGTAAGAAATTTTTCATGTACCCCTGAGCAATGTTGCTAGCTCAAACTAAATGGGCATTTTAACAGATAGGGAGTTTTGATCTCCAGTTCAGCTTTGGCAAAACAGCAGTATACACATTTCAAACAACATGTTCCTAGGTCTACGAGAATGCATGTGATAAGAGAGAAGAATGGGACACTAAATTTAGATTCTGATCCAATCATTAAAGGTCAGTGATGTTCACACCCTCAACTTGGTTTTGAGTTCTCTGCCTTGGATTGTAACTTAAAACACAATAAATAGTCTATAAGGTGCTACTAGACTAACAAAACATGTAGATGGTATCATGAGCTTTTGTGGGCACAGCTCACTTCTTCAGATGACTGGCTTTAGGATTATATAGTCTAGAGTAGAAAAAGAACAGATGGTGGTTTACAGCACATACCTTCTGACAGTTTGTTGTAAGCTATGCCTTGTGGATGAATGCTCAGCGGTTTGTTGGCCATGTTCTTGAAGTGAACTATTAAAGTGTCTCCCACTTCAGCACGCAGAGTTGGTCCCAGAAGCCCTGCAGAAATTCAGTGTTAAAAAAAAAAGTGATAAGTATCAGATTATGCATTTTATGGAAAGGGAGAGAGTCACTTCTCCTGAGTGGGAATGTTAACTCCTGTTGAAGGACAAGCTGCACAAAATAAAGACACAGGCAATTCAATGCCAGTGCAATGAGGATTAACCTATACCTGGGATTAACTGTGAAATACTTAGATTCTTGTGTGCCTTTCTACCACCTAACAGCTGTGGCTCCATTTAAATGGAGCTGTGAATTATATATTCAGCAAATGACACTGAAAATTACAAGAAAACTCTGCACATGAAGAGAAAAAGCTATTTCTTGGCTACGGAAAGTTTAGCCAACTGAGAGTTTGAAAGTTGGGAAGGGGATTTTACCCCTTACAAATGACTCATCGCTACTAGCATAGTTTTAGAAAAGCAGGCAGAAATCTTTGGGAGTGTTTAATAAGACCTCTGTATTTCCCTCTCAGAGCAACAGCCTCCACAACACAAGGTATGTCTCCACTGCAATGGGACATGAAATTGCAGCTCGGCAAGGCATTCTCATCCTAGCTTAAATCTGAGATAGAATGGCTAAAAATAACAAAGATACAGTGGCACAGATATTGTTAGCCTGCACCAAGGTAAGTAAATTCCTAGGAAGATCAGGCAGCCTTGTACCTAGATATGTGCCCAAGATCACCACCACAAAATCAGCATCAGCTGCCAGCAGCAACTGGGCTAAAGGGAAATGCAATTCTATTTATGTTTCCTTGTGTGATGAATTGGGGGTTCTGTCTGCACAATTTATGAATTTTGGACAATATTCTGAAATTAGATCACGAAATTACTGTCATGCCTATGTGCATGTGCATTCTCCATTGATAATGGGACCTTTAGTAGGTACACACCAGATGAGGGAAATGGCAAATAGTGATGCTAATGACAATGCTTTGAACACACAAAAGTTATGCTAGAGAATGACTGCATCCTAGGGGAAAGCCAGTTATACCCATCATGGTCATGGGGGCTGGGGACAGTGAACTTCATGTGGGATAAGGCAGCCTGCATGAAGCAGGGGAAACCCTGACTGCCTACCTTCCAGGAAACAGATGTCCTTCCAAGGACCCAAGGGAAGAGTGAGCTTGTGAGGGGCACTATATTTGGGATTGTTTTTGTTTTGTTCTAGGGGTGATCTGTACTGTCTTGTGCTTTATGTGATTAAAGGAAAGAGTAATTACGTTAGGCTCTGTGCAAAGTGATCTGTATTACAATTATCACGTGCCTCCTGTTCAGAGCCTGCCCAAACTACAGGCTGACCGGGCTACTGCCCTGGGCTCCCCATTGTAGGGGGTGCCGCACGGGGCTGCCGCGCATGCACCGGGCACCCGGAGCTGGGGCTGTGCATGTGCTGCACTCCCGGTGCGCACGAATGGCTCAGGCTGGCCCTGCTCCAGTTAACCCATAAACCAGAAGTGGAGTGGAGTGTAGGCAGCAGGGATGTTTAAGTACAGCAGAGTTTGAAGGGTCACCATTTTGACCAGGGGCGTGGCAGCTCAAGAGTGGGTTCCAGCTCTCAAAGAGGTGCCAGATAGAAAGCCTGTGTCCTGAATGTGTCTCTAGGGACTTCCAGATTGGAACAGTGGCTAGATGGTCTTCAAGCCCCAGAGGCTTAACACACGCAGGGACCCAGAGCTTGAATTCCCCTCTCAGCTGCTTAGTAGGTGGCCAGCACAGGGTGCCCCACCAGATCTGCTACGTTCTTCTTACAGTGTTACAGATGGTTTTCCAGAGTGGGCATCCCTCCCCTCTTGATCACAGGTGGCCAGATAGGTCCCTGAGCGATCAGCCAGTTACTCACTTCCTTTCATATGGCGTGACAGAAATAGGAAATGAGTCAGTGACTCCGAAGGAGAAGGGGAGATGAGTTCCCAGAGATGGCTGTTGCGTCAACCCAGTAGGGATCTAATTGCAAACCAGCCCCTGCAGGCTGGGTCATGACAACAGTGACCCCCTGCTGGTTTGCTTGAAAATCCACGTTAAAGGGAACAACATCACCAACCCACTACACCACTTCTAACCCCTACAACAACCCACCCCGCCTGCTAATCAGCACCAGAACCTAGATACCTCGCAGGAGAGGTCGTGGCATCATATTGGGTGTGACTAACAGGAAACCTCTGCAGCTGG
Organism: Apalone spinifera; assembly: GCA_030068395.1. NCBI lineage: Eukaryota > Metazoa > Chordata > Testudines > Trionychidae > Apalone > Apalone spinifera. The sequence goes on along the minus strand of CM057845.1, from coordinate 133,906,780 downwards.
GCAAAGAGCCTCCACTCATTTCCACTGATCCATCATCAGCCCAGGCAGAGGATGGCAAACAGCATCCAACAGAGCCTGAGTTTGAGGATTAAGTGAGATCAGTGTGCCTGTTTTTCACAGCTCTACTTCTCCAGGGAGACCAACAGAGGTGGAAGTGAAGGGACCAACACCCAATTTTTCAAATTCTGGAAATACATAAAACTGCATCCAAAAATGGGTGCCCATATGTTCTGCAAATGTTGCAACGGGTGTAGATCTGTATTCTGGCCAGCAATGACACTGAGACTCATCACACAGATGGCCTTGCAGAGCGATCCCTTCTGTGGAATCATTCATGCTTGTGCAACAGTATGATCATAACAACCGTGTATTTGAAACACTGAATAGGGAAGACAGTGGATCTCCTATTCCATGGGTTCCCAAACTGGGGGGTATGCCCCCCCTGAGGGGGGGAGTGAAGAAATTCCAGAGGGGGCATGAAGTGACCCAGCCCCCCTCGTCAAGTTTTGCTGCCCTGCTCAGTTCCTTTCCCCCCCCCCCCCTTAGCAACTTGTGCTGCCCCTCTCAGTTCCTTTTTTTTTTCTCTCAACAAGTTTTTTTGTGGGGGAGGGGCATGAGGGTTTTTCAAAAATCGGAAAGGGGGGCGTGATGCTGAAAAGTTTGGGAACCACTGTCCTAGTACATGAAGCTGCAAACAGTCAATGACTTACATTTTCAAAAGATGGCTAGTGATTTTAGGTGCCCAGTTTGATACTGTGAAGGGACCTGATTTGCAGGAAGTGCTGAGCCCCCACACTCAGAAAATCAGTCCCTCTTAAGCCATCTGAAATCAGTGACTCTAAAGTGGGAGCATCTCAATTACTAGTCACTTTTGATCCATAAATTCCAAGGCCAGGAGGAACCACTGTCATCTAGACTGATCTCCTAACACAGCCCATAGAACTTCCCCACAATAATTCCCAGAGCAGATTTTAGAAAAAACATCCAATACTGATTCAAAAATTGTCAGCGACAGAGACTCCACCGTGATACTTGGTAAATCATTCCAATGGTTATTTACCCTCACTGTCAAAAATGTACACCTTATTTCCAGTCAGCATTGGAGGTCTGATAGGTTTCTCTGCTAGACTGAAGAGCCCACTATCAAAACATTTGTACCCCTTGTAGATATTTAACTAGGTCACTCCTTAGCTTTTTCTTTATTAAGGTAAATACTCAGAATTCAGTCTACCACTAGATAGCACATTTTCTAATCCTCTACAGTCATGATGGGGCATTTCTTCAAATCCTCTCCGATTTCATCAGTACTGATAATTGAGGCCAATATTTTCAAGCTATTGGGCTTTTGGCTACCGTGCTATAGAGAAGAGCTACCCAAATTCCCTATATATTTGCTGGCTTGTAGTATACACCAAGAGTGGCTAATGACAAGCATACACATACAGGCACATTTTCCTGCACATATAAGACACTGGCTTTGGAAATAAAAGTTTTTTTCTGCTTACCTGAGAAAGTATCTGTTGGCTTTGCTTTCTGAAAATCTGCTTCATACTCTCGATAGGCAATTTTCTTAAATACAGGCACTGACTCTTCTGACCTGAAATAGAGAATTTCAAAAAATAAATGTAAAGCTATACCGTGGGGGCCAGTGGGACCCTGGAGACCCTTGTGTCTGTTTAGACCTGGGCTGGGGAACCTTTTTTGGGGTGGGGACCACACACAAGTGAGAAGCAAAAAAGGAGACAAGACACCTCATTCCCCTTGCCCCAGGGGGCAGGAGGCAGTGCTGAGGCTCAGGCCCAGGGTTGGATTAACTTTTCTGGAAGGCCAAGGCTAGTAGTAGTTTTGTGGGACCCCCTAGGTTCTGGGATGGGGTCAGAAAGTATTGCCAGCCTCAAGGGCTCAGTATGCAGAAAGGGGCTGCCAGGAAGTGCGGTGGGGGTGCAGGGGCTTGGTGTGAGGTACGGTGTGAGAGACCTTTCAGAGTGGCAATTACCTGTAACAACTGTGACAGGTAACACAGAAAATGTGATTCATTCCCATTTGAAAGAGCAAACTTGCCTCTTATAAGTAACCACGGGGTCAAAGCAATTCAAGAAATTGCTTCCTGGGAAATGTGGCAACTTTCAATATATAAAAGTATATGCACAATAGATCATAAGAACATAAGAACGGCCGTACTGGGTCAGACATACTAGATCACATGCTACGTGATGTAGAAAAAACCCAAGCAAGCAGAAGAAAGAGAACTCATGGCTTTTGGATGATGTGTGTTGAGCTCAACCAAAGCTTGCAGGAGCAGCTACATTTTGTGTTATGCATCACTAGCTACTGCAGGTGGGTTCACCAACAATTCCCCCTCAAATCTTCCATCCTCCTTTCTAGAAGGTAAGGCACAGGCTTGGTGGGGGAAAGCTGAGGACAGCATGCAAACAGAGAAATGGGGCAGCAGGATGAAGGAGAGGTCAGCCTGGGACGATGGCTTAGGGTCCAGCCTCTGAGTTCAGAGCAGATCTGTTAGCCTGCAAGGTTGCGGATTACCCTAAACTATGCTCCCACAAGGAAAAAATAATCAGGCAGAAATGCCTCAGGTTTCTGATCCATGGGGACCAGAAATAGGGTCCTGGGAGTTAACAGGAATTTTGTCATTGATTTCAGCAAGAGAAGGCTCTGCTCTATGGCGCTCACCGCTGAGTTTTTCCCTGCAGTAGTTCTCACAAAGGTGACATGTGACCCAATGTTATGATGTCAGATGGAACATGCCTGACCCACTCTGGGGCACAGGAAAAAAAAGAAGTTATTACTAAAGGAATAGAATCATTAGAAAAATATTGACATTTTTCACTAAAATATTAATTGAAGTTTCAAAAATTCTGAAACATTTCTACCAGGATTAATAATCATGTACAGCCAGAAAACCTTTGGCCAATGTGTTTAAACAGAGATAAACCTTTAGCTAGCTTGGTTTCCACACACAGAGATGAGTGAGACACATGTGTGATGTAGCACAACAGAAACCAAAGAGCATTTTGGAAAGGTAATAGACATGTGGCAAGCAAATCCAAACGGCATATGTTCGGAGGGCAGGGGAAGCTAGAAAAATGACACCTGGTTATTTCATATGAAGTATTGCCAGTCTCATGGGCCCAAAAAACATGAGAATTTTTTTGGTTAAACAAAATGGAAGAGTAAGCTTATGCCCAGAAAGAGAAGTGGTGTTCAGACCTGTCAGGTTTTTTTTAAGTGTTGTTGCCATAGATGAAGTAATATCTTTTACTGGACCAACTTCTTTCTGAGTTAGCAGCTAAAGAAAGAAAAGCTTATCACCTCAGTGATCAATTAAAAGCATTCAGAAGAAACTTTGGACCCTTTTTCTACATTTGAATAAAAAAAAAGTTGAAACTGCTCCAAGAATGTCAGACCTCCATTTCACATAACTCCTCCACCTTTTCACTCCTCCTGGGTCCTTCCCTTCTCTCCCTATTCATGTAGGTCTAATTTTATTATTGTAAATTCAACTCTTATATGCTATGCCCATGTAGCATTCCTTTTAAAAGGAATAAGGGATCTTGCGGAAAAGCCTTTATTTTCCGCAAGAGCTGCGTCTAGTCAAAGCTCTGAGACAGAAAAAAGCGGCAGCCATGTTCATGCAAATGGAGCGGGGAAAATTTAAATCCCTGCTGCATTTGCAATTCCGACTTGTCTCATCTGCATCCCTTTTCCGGAAAAGGGGTCCAGTGTAGACGTAGCCTTAGTGTCTGTTAATGCTTTCTGGAATTACAGGGTCCAGCCCATATTTAACATGCTACTAAAACAATACACATTTCTCCATGGGGAGCATATCAGAAAAGCAGCAAAACATAACAGGTGTGAGTTACATCACTTGATGCACTAATGGAAGGAGTTCAAATTCTTCAGAACACTGCAGAAGAGAGAACAGAACAACCCTGCAAACCTAACTCCCCAGGCAAACTCAGCTGAAATCCAGGGGAGTTTTGCCCGAACAATGACTAACACTGGGCCCCAGAGAGGCTATAATAACCTACATCCTACTGATACAGGACACTTTATCTGTTCTGGTTTTCACAATTTATTTACATGTGTGATAGTCATTTTGTAATTCAATCTAGAAGGAATAAAAATCGCACAAATTACATATATTCAGGCCCCCAGAGTAGCAAGCAATCTTTGCACACCCAAATTCACTGCAAAAACACTTCACAAAGGCCAACAAATAGCCATCTAGAACCAACAACTGCTTTCATTCACTAAGGGCTTGATCCAAAGCCCAGTGAAGCCCATGGTAATTTTTTCATGGACTTAAATGGTTTTGGGATCACGCTTTAAAGCAGGCTGGCTATGAAGTGGCAATGCAAAAGTGAAGGGCTCTGTGTACCATCAGCAATTCCCAGGCCCAGAGTGATTTCACAATCCTTTCAATTTACCCAGCTTTATTCATAGGAATGATCGGATGCAGGCAGCAGGGATGTTAAAATGCAGGAAATTGGCTAACAGTTGAAAAATTTCAGTGGTTACATGCAATTGCAGCGTGGGGTGGCAGCCAGCTCCCTGGAAGCTGATGTGTGCTGGGAGACAGTTTATCAGAGGCAGTAGTGCAAGGCGGCAGCCAGCTCCCTGGCAGATAGTGCACGATACAGAGGCAGCAGCACTGGCTGGCAGTTGGCTCTCTGGGAGCCGACATGCGCCAGAAGCCAACTTTTAAGCCAGTCCCAGAGAGTACCAGCTCTTGCCTGCTGCTGGGGAGCTAGACTGGGAGCTACATGTAATCGTTTGGGTAACGAGCTTTTCAGTTACCCATTTAAATGGCTACACCCTTACATCCCTAGCAGGCAGTACAGGTTGGACCGCCCTTGTCCAGCTCCCTATGGAACTGACCGGTCCCAGACAAGGGAGTTTTCCAGGTGAGAGGTCAGGGGAGGGGTGTTGAGGGAGGAGCAAGTGAGCGCCAGTCTCTCTGCTGGGCTCCTCTCCCCAGCTACCTGGCACCACTGCTCTCAGCACCCTAGTTGCAGCAGCCCTGCAGGCGCGCGAGCGCTAATGGCAGCTCTACTGGTGCTTGGGCCCCACCAGCTGTTACCTCTGCAGCTCCCCCCACCTTTCCTGGCCTTGCTGGCTGTGAGCTCTGAGGTTCCAGCACACCCCCTTCCCTCTCAGCTTCAGGTTCTGCTGCCCCGTGGGCTCTGTTCCCAGACACCGGCAACCTCTGAGCTGGGCTATTAAGTCCAGCAACATCCATGGTCCTTCCAGGCCACAGAGGTTCAACCTGTATTGCCAAACCGGAGTATTTAATAAATCATGCGAGTCCCCCTCCCCTAACTGCTGAGATTTTAAACAGACAGTAATGTTGAGCTTCTTTTTATTTACCTCCTGGGCTTTTGAGCTTTTCTCCACAACTCCGAGGACCAGAGCCTTTTTTTTTTTAAATTATTGAAATGAAAGTGGAGATTCTGATGTTTTCACCTCACAGCAAAAGCTGAGGCCGTGAGAAAAACACCAAATCTCATGCAAAAATCCTCAGAGCTAGGAGCACTATGCAGGGTTGACCCCTGTGGGAGTTTGGAGGACACAGAGGATGCGGGAGCAAGTCCAAGCTTGCCTTTGTCAAAACTCAATTTAGCTAAATCACTCTGAACTAAATTAATGGCTTAATCCAAGTGGAGTCAATGTAAAGGCTCTGATTGATTTCCGGGGGCTGCATCCATGCACTACGGAAGAAACTTTTTTAAGAAGAAACTTAAAAAATAACAAATGGTCTGGTAGCATTTTATAGACTAACAGAACATATAGATGGTATCATGAGCTTTCGTGGGCAAAGCCTACTTCTTCAGATGACCCTTGTTTTGAGTTTAGGCTGGGCAGACCCAAAATAAATAGGGGAGAAGGAAGAGGAGGGAAGGGGAAAAAAATGGAAGGGGTCTGCACAGCCTAAACTCATAACTCCGGTCATCTGAAGAAGTGGGTTGTGCCCATGAAAGCTCATGATACCATCTACATGTTTTGTTAGTCTATAAAGTGCTGCTAGACCATTTGTTGTTTTTTAAGTTTATCCTGTACAGACTAACTCAGCTACCCCCTGAAGCTTTTAAGGAGACTCATTCCCAAAGTGGGATGGTTGCTTCCACCTCCTGCTACACTTACCTTGATTGTCCTTTGTACAAGGGTCTGTATCTCCAATTGGTGCTTTCTGCGGCTATGAAGTGCTCCCGCACCTGAGCTGCTCCCACCCGATGCTGCTCCAGACCTGGCCACCATACGCCAAGCAGCATCAAGAGAAGGAGGCACAGGCAAGGGAGCGCCATGGTGCAAGCTCCTGCTGATGCCGCACTGGGAGACACATGAGGCAGCGGCTGCCGCTTTTGCTCCTGCTGCTGGGAACTTCCCCAGTGAAATGTTTTCATTGTGGTTAGTGATGCAAGAGGTGGTGATGGTGTTAGTGACGTCCAGGTCATTGCTCTTCACCTCCTGCTGCTGACAGGGATCATAGGGGAGATAAACAGCTGCTCAGGCTGCCTGGCCCTCCCCCTGCACCTTCCCTGCCGAGAGCCAAGCACAGTGAAACAGCAGCCTCAAGGCAAAGGTGGCTGGCTAGGCTGTTGCCTAGGAGGGTAGCAGAGTATTAGGGGCAGCAGGCTATTAGGAGCAGCAACCCAAATAGAAACTGTTCATGCGGCTGACTTGCAGAATGATGAAGCATAGGGACATGTTTTCCCCAGAAGCAGTGCTGGCACTGGGGGGCAGGAAGCTAGTTAAGGGCACCACATTTCCTAGGATTTCAATTTTGGGAAAGATCCTGCAAACCCAGCATGCTGGGTGTTACAGCAAGGAAATAGTTCAGGGCCTGGGGACTGACAACTGTCTCCAGAGCAGGGATATAAAGGATTAATCATTTACTTGGAAAGCATGAGCCTTAGCAGGTAACCCATGGTCTGGCCTAGTTGGAGCAGCCCCCACTCTCAGCACAGTGTGGGCGTGGGGCTGCTCCAGGGTTAACAAGTTAAGGTAGTATTTAAGCAGTTAACTTTTAAAATGGTAAACAACATCTCTACTCCAGAGACTTGTACTAGTTCAAATCCAGTTCAAGTCAATAGGAACAGGTGCTACCTCAGGACAGCTCTGTGGTGGCCTGTACTAATCTAGCTCCTGATAGAAAGTGTCCACATAATCAGATAATTGATGTTAAACTATCCCCTTATTAATAGGTAATATGCCAAACCTGAAGGAGAAAGAGAGGATTGACTCAGTTTTGTCCAGAATGAGCTCAGCTTTGAATAGAGTGATTGATTTTTTTTAACATTTTCCTTTAAAACTATTTTTCTAAAACATTTTTTCTTGTGAGAAAAATCTGTCAACATTTTGAAGTTTGTCATCAACATTTTCATGATTTTTGGATGCTTTTGTTTTATTTACATTAAAACAAATCAAATGTTATCAAAATGGTTATTGACTTGTTTTCTCCCAATGCCAGGTTTTTGTGGTAAAGAAAAAATATTTTATTTAGGTTTTTGGTACCTGCAAAGTGTCAGTAATATTTCTGATTGTACCTTTGCTAAAAATATCAACAACAAAAATCACTGCAAATAAAACCTTGGGTGCGGGCTCTCAACTACTCTGACCAACTGAAGCATACTCCACACTCAACTAAAAATATATCCTTCTTTCTTAAATATTCTTACATACCAGTATGTTTTCATTTATAGCGTCTCTCACTTTGCTAAACTTGCTGCTGCTGCCTGTCCCTTTAAGAATTAATTTCTCAAGTCTTGCTACCTCCCTAACTTGCTCTACATCCCCCTCTGCCCCCTTCCCACCTCTCCTCACTTTGACTCTTCTTCTCTGTGTTAACTTTTATAATTTTTATAGAAGCCTCCTAAAGATAAAGCAAATTAAATAAAAACAAAACAAGAAATAAAGAAATAATAAGGTAAAAATGTACTTGAAATAAATGCAGTCAATTAATTATTTTAAGTCTTTGGGAATGCTACATTGGGAATGGAATTACTCCTAATTTTCTTGAAGTTATGGTTGCTAAGCAACAGACATGCAGACTCTGCAATTGCAAACAAAAAGAATTTTCTTTTATTAATCACAATTTTTATTTTCTTTTTTAATTAAAAAAAAATGTAAGGGGAAACCTCAACATTAAGGTTAAATAATATTAACAAAATGTCAATTTCTTCTTTGGGTTTTTTATAAACTGGTTTTCACTTTTAAATATAGTTATAAGAATTGCATAGCAATAATGTTTTAAAAATAACAATTTATGAATAAAACTAACCAAACTTTTTCAACAGATTTTCACATAGGACTCCCAAACTCAATAAAGAATCATGAAAGTTTAATACCTTCAAAATATTTACATACATCTGTTTTTAAAATTCATTTGGATTTAAATTTTATATTATGTTAAAGGAAAGTAGTACCTGTTAACATTTGTGCTTTTAAAGAGTTAACAAAAGTAGAGTTAGTATCACAAGCAAAGTAACTCTAAAAAGCTTGGTAAAAATTGTGTTACTAACTCTTTTGCTCAAACAAAGTGTAAGGCAGGGGAAAGCAATACATCTTCATGGAAGACTAAGTATCTATTTCAACAGTTAAGCATCATATTTAGTATAAACATGTACATAAAGCACCTCAAGTAAAAATGAATGTCTATGCAGCAATTGCAAAAGTTTAGCTTGTATTTTAAAATACTTGGTCCCTATTACATTATAAACAAACTAAATTAAATTAATCTGTTTATTAAATTTGGTTTAAAGGGGTAGCTGAGTTAGTCTGTAACTAGAAAAAACAAACGAAAGCTCATGATACCATCTACATATTTTGTTAGTCTTTAAGGTGCTGCAAGACTATTTGTTTTTATTAAAATTTAGATTACTAAAAACAAGATAAATGTAAACAAGCAAACAAAAAACCTTTATTATGTTAACTAATTTAAGCAGTTTAAGGTTTCATCCTATAGACCAAAGAAGATATCATATCACAAATACACCAGAAGATAATATGCCTAAGCATCAAGAACAGAAAAAAACAAGTGCTTTACTGTTCACTTCAGTCTCCCATATATGGACCATTAAGTTGGCAATTAGCTAGAAATCACTATTAATTTAAACTTTGTGACTGTGTAAAACCAACTGTTGATTGCAGCATAAGTGTAGTATTGCTGTATTACTGCTGTACACCATTTACAATGTGCATAACATTGCTAAACTGTCTAACCAACACACTGGTAAAAATCAACATGTGTGTGTGTCTGTGTGTGTAAACAAATTCTCTGTCAATACTATTCATAATTTGGATCAGTGATGTTGCACCCTAAATGAGGCACATGTTATTAAAAACAATTTTGTTCAGTGCCTGGGTACCAACACTAAATCCCAACACCGCAATAATTAATATGTTGGTCACTGTTCATTATGTAGGTTATCTGGCAAGTAGCATCCATAGAAAACTACTGAATCCATGTCATCTACTGGTGTACCACAGAGCACTGCAACCCATGGAACAGAGAAGCTTGCCATTCCTGCTTCCTGCCCAGCAAACCTTATCCCAGTGGGTGAAAACCAGCAGTAAGGGTAACTTGTAACATGAATGGACAGTGCTACCTAGTAACTAGTTACAAAACATTTATATAGAAAGGCCTTATTTGTAATGTCACTACTCCAAATTTCTGTTACATGTCATTCTGTTAGAGGCCCTATAACAATGCCTAACCCAATATTCCAGAACAATCAGCCTACTATTAATAATAATAATAGTACAGATAATTATAATTGGCTTAATAAGAGTGTGTTACTATCTACAATATCACCACTAGGGATGTTAACTATCGGTTATTTTACTAGTCAAGTAGTGGCTGGAATTTCCATTGACTACTCGACTAGATAGGCACTTTTGCATTCCACTGGGGCTCTTGTACATTTAAAAGGAGGAATGCACAACTCTGCATGCAGCCTGGGGCCAGCGGGAAGTCCCACTGACAGCAGGCTGCACACGGCATGCCAGCTTTGAAATGCACAAGAGTCCAAAGTGGCAGCACAGCATGGAGCCGGGGGCTCAGCAGGGAACTCAGAGTCCCCTGCTGATCCCGGGATCCGTGCTGCGCTGCTAATTTTAAATGACACATGGAGCCGGGCATTTCCCCAGAACCCAGGGTCAGTGCTGCACAGCTAATCCCGGGCTCAGCATTTCCCCAGAATGCATGGCAGCGCTGCACAGCTATGGGCTCAGATGCTCATCCTGGGCTTAGCTGTGCGGCGCTGCCGCTTTGAAATGCCAAGGCAGCGTTTCAAAGGAACAGTACCACACAGCTGATCCCCGCCTCAGCTGTGCAGTGCTGCCCCTTGAAGTACCCCTTTCCCCCCTTTTTGCTGCCTCTATCTGATAGAGGCAGCAGGGGGGCAAATCGACTAGTCCTTAACATCCCTAATCACAACACCAAATCGTAATACCAAATTATTATAAGGTTGTGTCATATGTACACACACACACACACACACACACACACACACACACACACACTCTACATATATTCCCATATACACTACAAATATATACACCATATTCAATATTTATAGATATTAATTAATTTGGGAGTGCTTCTAAGGCTAATAGTGAAATACGTTCCTCAGTATGGGCCTCACATTTCCAGGCCCACCATATGGGTCTAAAGACGGTTGACAAATAAATCTGTCCATCAGTTGTATGAGGGGATGTGCAGACTAAGGGACAGATGGGGCATTAATGTGTGAACTGTAACGTAAGGTGTCCACATAGCAGTGTTTAGCCCACTGGGTCACCTTCAGTCCATGTATTATGCTTTCAGGAATGTAGTAAGATGAGGGCCTGAAACATAAGCCCATGTATCACAGGCTGGGTGTGAGGCCTGCGTAATAGACAGCAACGATGAAGACTTTGCTAATATAAAACAGAGTTAAGCTGTGAGCAAGAGGAAGGCCCAGCTCACAGAAGAACTGGGCTGATATTACAAAAACAATCAGATGCAAGAGGCAAGCACATTCCAGAGTGTTCTTTACAGAACACCTCGTTAAGAATCATCTTGGTAGCGTCCTCCTCCCCACAAATAACAGGCATACTGACCTAGGTTCAGCGCTGGGTCTAAACTGACAGCATGACCAAAAATGATCGAACCACCATGTATAAGGTAACGGGTGAATCTGGGTAATATCAGAGGGTGGCAACCTGATATGCTGGGAGCAATGCATAACTTGTTTGCATCTGTGTATAAAAGTGTACCCCAAAGAGCAATCTTTGTCTCACCTAGAAGGCAGTGGGACCTCCCAGGC
>CM057845.1:133820749-133832217 GCA_030068395.1 Apalone spinifera | reverse complement strand
ACGTACTGATACTCATGATAATAATAAAACTTAATTAGAAAATACCGGACATTTTTATGTCCAGTATTTTCTCAGTTTGTTTCCTGGACAGAAAGCTCAAATACCGGACTGTCCTGTTCAAAACCGGACACCTGGCAACCCTAAAAGTGCAGTATAAAGCTAGGCTATTACTGTTTTTCCAAGTTCCCCAATGTAACAATGTCAAGCTGGGGAGCTGCAAGAAAGTCATCCTACTGGAAACTGGGAGGTATGTGAGCCTTAGAATGATAAAGGCCTTTTTACTGATAAACTGCAAAGGGGTTAGCTTGCCTCAATTAGGGACACCTAACTCCAGTTAAGGGCTGCCAGAGATCTTTGGTTAGAGATGGGGAGGAGAGACAAATTGTTGTCCAGCTAGAGACAGAAAGTGAGAAGCTGCTCTTTTCTCTATATGGGGAAACCACCAAAGCAGACTTCCTGTTTAGGGGGAAGGACTGACAGTCTGGGACCAACAGCAGGACAACATCACTCCTCCGCAAAGAGGGCATGCCTAAGGTTTGTGTTTGTAAATTTGTTTTCCTTTTGTTGCAGGAACCCTCCTTAAACCTGCCCTCAGACCTACCTTGTAAGAACTGATAGGAGAATTCAGAGAGGGGGAGAACACACACTGTGTGGGGCTGATTTTAACCCAGGCCATGCCATTGCTGGAGGGGAGGGGATGGAGGAGGTGCCATGCACATCCTGAAATCTTGGTTGAAAAAAATCTATAAGAAAATGAAATGATACTTCCATGCTTGATGTATTTAAACCAGGCCTAACCATATGGAGACATCAGGTATGTAACTATGGAGATGCATCAACCTGTGTGTCTACACCTCTGGGACAGGAAAGGACTTCAGGGTATTGGGGCTGATCCAACTTTTGAGGAAGTCTTTCCATTAATTTCAAGAGGACTGGTTGGAGCCGTTAGTGACGCTCTCTTGAATTAGAGAACTACATCAGCAGGCCAGCAATAGGGACACTGATTCCCATCCAGAAATGGGCAAATATTTTGGTGTAACCACAATAGTGAGTAATCATGCAGTATTATAGAGGAAGGTCTGACCATGCTATCTTCCACAATACCGTTCTCACAATTGACAGTAGAATGCTTTAGGAGAAGAATGGCTGACAAATAGCCTCTAACAGATTAAGATTAGACAGAGCATTATCTCTGAAGACCATTCCAAGTTGTGTTGTTTGGAGAAAGCATTTCCACCTTGGTCAACAGCCTCAAACTTGTGCTAGAACTCTAAAAATAGCTGAATAGGCACTGGCAGTGCCTTGAATTTGCAGCTTGAACTCTGAAGCTCACTCTCCTCTCTAGGCTTCGGTGATAGAGCCATTGTTTGTACACAACTATTTAATCTGGTAGCACAAGCCTAAATCTATTGACCTTGAAATGGAGGGTCACTGCTGATGTACCTTTGGAGCCAAGAGCCATGAATGCTGGAACTTCTTAGCCACTGAGCATTTTAAGTTTCTCACTCAGATTTAAGAAAGTAGTTTTATGAAACCTAATATGAAGAGAGATTTTTGTTTTTCTTTAAAAACACATTACAATAGTATTTCTTTCAGTACATTTCACCATTATTGTGAATGCTATTGTGTTTGGATTGGTAATAAGAGAGGGCCAAAAGGAAAATGACCTGTTTAGATATGAACCAAAATCCTAGGAATCTTGCAAACATCCAGAAACTCCAAAACTTCATTCTCTATCTGCCATTCAGGATTGCTTCATTAGTAGGCATAAAAATATGAGCGTAATATATCTGCATGATGGATAGCTAAGCATGGCTAAGTTTCTGCTTGCTCTGAGAAGGGCAGAGTGAAGGTTGTTTGTGAAACTAACAATATACTTTCAAATATTGGGGCTATTTGTGTTTTTTGGTAAAGTAGATCCTTTTAATTTGGAAGTTTCCAGCCTTCTAATATTTGTGGAAGTTTTTGAGAAAGATACAGTGTTTTCTTAAGGATTTTTAGCTAGCTATGTGAGAGATTAACCTTGATCTGAATTAAAGTTTTCCAGCCCATGGGACTTGATAAGGAGAGACAAGCTACAAAAGTCAGACCTGTTATGGATATCAAACCCCATCTTTCAAAATTCCTGTTTGTTCAGAAATGGGGATTTGTTGGGTCTATTGGATACGGGGGTTATCACCAAAATTTATATCCATGTTAAGAAAAACCCTAAATCTTGCAAGTGTTCAGATGGAGAGTTTTTGTTTGAACTTACCTCTATAAATAGACAACCATATAATTATCTTGACTTCAGTGCTAAACCCATTAAGAGTGCCCAGGTCAGTGTCTGTGCATACACCATTGTGTTCTGAAGTGTTGATAAACTCTTGGGATCTTGCCTATTTGGTTGAAATTTTCTATTTGTTTAGGCAATTTAATTCTGTTCTCCCCAACCCCAAAACTGGGCCTTTCTGCTAATTCATGATTTGTAGTGTGATTTACTGTGCATCCATTTAGGCTAAGTCTAGACTGCACTCTAAAATAAAAAAAAGATATGCAATTTGCAGTATGGAAATTGTGTATCTTTTTTCAATTTAATTTTGAAAGAGGCTATTTCAAAATTTGGTGCATCTACATGGCGCCAGATTTCAAAATGAAGTGCTCTTTTAAGCTATCCCTTATTCCTTGTAGAATGAGGTTTACAGGGATGGTGAAAGAGTGTGTCCATTATTTTGAAATTTTTTTTAAAATAGCGGACACATTCTTTGGATGTGGCATTGCTATTTCGGAATACTTACGGTATCCTGAAATAGCAATGCAGTCTAGACGTTCTGTTAGAATCATTGCAAAAATACAAAGACACAAGAATGTTTTAAATGATTGAGAAATCTCCTTAAAATGTCTCCTTTTGTCTAAAGGAGTTGTAAGTGTTAGGGAAACATCTGGCATGTCTTACTCTGCTTCTGCCTTCGTGCAAAATGGCAAGCTGCTTAACCATCTTGACCTAAGTCAATCAGCACTTACTTTCTTAAGCAGAGCCATAGGACCTTACCCTTTCCTCTAAAACTTACTTCAGTTTAGCTCATTATGTTTTATCATTCCTTCTCGACTTTTTAAAATAAATTCTCTTCCTCCTCCACTTCAGCTGCTGAATTGCTTCCGGAAGAAACAAGGCTGAAAGAGGGAAGTTACAGTTAATAGTCGTTTTTTCAAGATGGCTCCTTCCAGAGCCAGCCATCCCCCACAAGCCTCAATCACCACTCCCTATGTAGGGAGTGAGGCTAAGATCCTCAAAGATATTTAGGCATCGGACTCCCATGATTTGAATAGGATTAAGCACTTACAAACCTTTGAGGATCTGGGCGTGAGTTATCAAACTGCCCCCATGATGACTAGGCCTCTGGTGCTGAGAGGGAAGGTGGCTTCAGAAGCTGGTAGGGCTTTTTGTCAGTGTGTTTCACTCTTCCCGTACTTACCAGAACTCGATATGGGGGTGGGCTTTTGAGATTCTTTCTAAGGGAAACACCTGGTTTTCAGCAAGGCCCTTGTTTTGCAGAATTCTGTCCTCATCTGGGCTGGGACAAAGGTTTTCAACAACTTGCTTAATGCCATTCAGTGGGTTGTACTTTGGCACTTCCTTGTTTCTGTCCTGTGGCTGTGACCACTGATAAGAATCCTCTTCCAAATGTGTCTGTCAGGGTGATGGTTGGGATGTATATCAAGATACCAAGTACAGTCAGCCAGATCAGAGGTCAAAGGTCACCTAATGTGCATTTCACCATGGCAGTGGTAGCTATGCAGCTGCTAAATAAGATATATTTTGTTGTGAGGCCTGATTGGGATATTCCTGAGTTTTGCTGCGAGGCCCTTAAAAGTTGAATCAGGCCTTTAACCTTTATTAAAATGAGTAGACTGACTCTTTCCCATTGGTTAGAACCCTCAAGGAATTAATTTTCTAAGCTTCTATATTCAACATAGTTTCCTTGACTAGGGTGAAGCTCATATTTTTAGGCTGCATGTTACAAAACAGTAGAATAGAAACTGGTACCCAGGCGATATTCCTTATGGTATGGTATAACTAGTACAGTTCTCTTAAAAACACACTAGTAAGCATGCTAGTTAGAGAAACCACAGCAGAAGCAGAACTAGCTGAATAAGCATGTCCTAATTTTTACAAAGATTTTTGTAAAAAAAATAATTGTCTTTCTTTGGGGGAAGGAGTGGAAGGGGGATTTGAAATTTAGATTGGCTCCAGAGTTGATGAAAAGAGGAAATGGAATTTTCACCAAAATGTCATTAGAAATTGTTAGTTAAAATGCAAGTAAAAATGTTTACAAATATTTTTGAAAAAAATCTTTCTTTTTGCTTGAAATTCAAATTTCTGAGCGATGCGGTTGCATTTTGTTATGTTATGGATGAAACTCAGCTAAGTACAAAGTTGATCTATTATTAAAAGAGATACAGTCTTTTTAAACAAGGTAGGCGAAAAAGGTTTTTAAAAAATTATTATAAAAGAGAGAATGCCCCACATGTCTTTGCTAAAATCTCCTTCCATGGGGAAGTCCTGTGATGTGGTCTTCTGCATCTGTTCATGAGCACAACACAAAATTCTCACTTTCTAATAAATATACTTTGTTTTTCTCCTTGAAAAAAATATAAAAAAGCATTACAATATCTATTGTACAGTTTGTATCCTGGCTACAGTATGAGGTCCATGGCCAAAAGGGTAGGGAAAAGATTTTTGTTTAATGCAAACAAACTTCAGCTGGTGATGTCCACTGATTACATGGATTAAACAATAACAGAGGAGTCTTTATTGCTAAAAAAAGCATCAGTGTTATTGGTTTGAACTATTTCATTGTAAAGGCTTGTGGATTTTCAAAAAGACAAATGCAATGTTTATTTAGGCCCTTGACTGGCCACTTGTGGCTTGAACAGCTATTAGGATGAGGACAAGAGGCAGCAGCCAAAGGTTAAGTTGCTCTATTTAGTATGGGTATCCGTGGTGGTAACTTTCATGGTGACGGTAGTCATCTTGGTAACCTTCCTGGTATCCCTGGTGATAACTATGGTAACCATACCCACCATACTCATCTTCTGGGCATCGCATGCCCAGCGATTGCTGAATTGCCATTTCCTGTCGCCGGAGCTGCATAGAATCAATCAAATCATAGACGATCACCATGGACCACATTGGGGAAGGATACCAGGATTTGACGTTTCCATCTTTCCCAACCAGAAGCATGGAAAAATATTCAGGGCTGATTTGGAAATAATTGCGGATGTCTTTCACCAGGTGAGCAGGGAGATCTTCTCTTTCCACACTGGAACTTCCTAGAAAAGGACAGAATCAGGAACAATGTTGACGTTCTGATTAACCAGCAAACTGATCATTTGTGATGTGTGCACTACTGCCCTTTCTTTCTATTTTATTGCCCTGTGTAAGGGATCCTGGTCAGTGTAAGGATCTCACAATCCTCCTCAGCAGAGATTGCACTCAGAACCTACTGTTTCCAAAACACAGGTCATTGCCATGTGGGCTGAAGGAGAATGCATTGGTTTCAGTAGGGGTTTATTTGTTCTGCAGGCAACGCCAATAGAGGGTAATAGAATTAAACACGCGTGTCTGATATTCCATGCAATTTGGGGCAGTAGTTACATACCCAAAAAGAGAGAGGTTCCTCCCCGTGTTCACCTATCCTTTGATGGATGTACTGAATAGGGTGGAGCTCTCTGTCTCCAACATGTGATAGTGAGATTTCTAAGGCTGCATCTATACTCACCTGCAGATCGATGCTCCAGAGATCGATCGTTTGGCATTCAATTTAGCGGGTCTAGTAAGGACACACTAAATCGAACACTGAGAGTGCCCCTATCAGCACCAGGACTCCTACTCTTCATTTCTCCTGTCAACCTCTCACTGTGGCCAAAGTTCAAATCAAGGTACGTTGACTCCAGCTATGCAATTAACGTAGCTGGAGTTGTGTATCTTAATTCAAACTTATCTGAGGAAATGGGCTGTGCCCACGAAAGCTCATGATACCATCTACATGTTTTGTTAGTCTCTAAGGTGCTACAGGACTACTCGTTGTTTTTAAAGTTACAGACTAATGCGGCTACCCCTCTGAGACTTATCCCCTAGTGTAGACCTTGCTTAATACAAGACTAATCTGAGTGGGCTTTAAGGCATTGAAGGAAGCAAAGAGCAGATGATGAAAGGAGCTTGAATGAAGCCAAACGAAGGCCTGCACATGAGAAGCATCTGTGATTGTGCTTTATCTTGTATAGGGTTTAGGGGAGGGAGATAATAATGGAAAGGACATGCCTTTTTGGCAGAAGGTGTGGGGAGAAAAGTACATTTGACTCACTCTATTTTGACTTCAGTGGGAGCTAAAGACATACTGCATCTTTCAGACTCAGGCCCATCTTTTTTTTTTTATCCTGGCAGTGTCTTTTAAACAAGAATGTTATGCAAGTTAGAAAATGTGCTTTAATTGTAATTATATCTCTCCCTCTTAACACACTTTCTAGCGAAGGTGCCAGCCACACCTTAGAAACACACAGTTCTGTGTAACTGTCCTTTATTAATAGTAACTAAATAATGGAAAGTCATTTCTCACCATTGATGGGATATAATTCTAAGACTCCACCGATATCTTCTCCAAGTCCTAGCAGCTTGAGGATGGTTATGTGGCGCAAACCTGTGAAGGAACAAGAGAGGCGTTGGGAGACACCAAGTTTTTCCACTCAGTCACAGACAGGCACACCTTACTTTAGCTGTCCAGATCCATGCTTGTTTCTTGGTTGGTCTAGTCTCACAAGCCTTCTGTGCGTGGGACTGACATCGATTTCAATAGGAGTCTTGCACATGAGCCATGGACTCAAGCAACCATTGTGATTGTCTAGTCAGACCTCCTGTGTAATGCAGGCAATAGAATTTCAGTGAAATAATTCTGTGGCATGGTGGGCTTAATCAGGGGTTAGAATTTGGGGATAAATTAATCCATATGGGCAGTGTGCAAGCAGAGAGACTGCAGTATCTAATGTGATTTTGCTGTGTGGGAGGGCAACCACACACATGGGGGAATTGCAGAGGCCCACTCCATAGGCATAACTTCCTTCTTCTGCAGTGGGGCTTGAGGGAGAGAAGTGGGGTGGGTGAGGTGCACTAAGAGGGGCACACAACAGGTGGATGCTACTGCATTATCAGTCACGAAGTGTCTCGGTGTGTGCATGGGTGGGCTCTTCATAGGCTCGATGAAGGAGCCCTTATGCCCCAAGCCCAGCCTCCTGTGTTCTTACAGTTGCATAAACTAGGGTGCAGAGTCTCTCCTGCACATCTCTGGTGAGGTATACATAACAATGGCTCAGAACTTGTGTGTGGTGTTTGACTTAAGGAGTCTTTTATGGGATCCAAATGACGTGAGTTTGTGATTAGTGTCAAGTCCTATTCACAGTTCCACTTTCCAGGAATTGAAATACCACGAGGAGAGTACATCTGGTGTGGTTTTGGCTTGCACTCTGGCTCCCTCAGAAAATCCTGTAGTCCTTACTCAGTCAAAATGCCTTCAACTAAGATCTGCAGGATTTTGCTCTAAGGCATTTAAACCCCCATTTATACAAAGTCAGTATAAATAAAACAAATATTAGAACCTTAGCTCACCCTAGCACAAAGCCACACAAGTCAGGGCTTTCATGGTAAGGCAGGTAAGTTGGGCAGATGGTATTTACTGCTGACATTTATCAATTCCTCATCTTTTCCCCAAATTAGGGAGCATGTGCTCTGCCCCTCGGGTTATAATGCATAAGTTGTGAGGGGCAGTTGTAGAATCTCAAATGGAGAAGCTGTGGGGTCTGATAAGCGATCTGGCACTGTTAAGAGTAGCATGATGATCTCCTAATACTGGAAGGATGGCCAGAGATGACCGCTGGATGCAAAGCAAAATTATATTAAGTGCATCAGGCCACAAGTCCAGTATTTCACCCCTGACCATACCAGATCAGCCCATTTGTCCATCTGATCCCTTGTTATGTCTCTCTTGTGAAAATGGATCCCATTTTATAACCCTCTAGGGGAGTAACCTGCTATGCTGGGTAAAACCATTACTCCATCTTAGACTGGCATCCTGACTGTTGGGATGACTTCTTCCTGACCAAGGGAGGAGTTGTGGTAGGATTCACAATGATATTTTAGGTCCCCAATGTCCACTGAAATTATGAAAATTTAGGCACCTAAATATATTTCTGAATCCTACCTTTCATGCCTTGATACATGAGATTTTTGTTACCTTACTTTCCAAAAAATTTCAGGAGATCCAAAGAATAGTGAAAGCTTTTAGATGAAAGAAATGGAGAGAAGCCCACCAAATATATGAAAAAGTCAGAATGCTGAGAATAATGTGCTTATTCATGATATGTACAGTGGCAAACTGTTTGTAGGTAACATAACCTGTAACTCTCAAGTGGGAAATCACTGCAGAGATCAGATTAAAGCAGGCATTCATTTTTTTTTCTTTTTAGACAGAGGATTGGAATGTTGTCTTTGAGAAAAGATCAGAGACACAGCAGAGACCCAGTCAGCGAAGCACCTGTTTGTATGCTGGGCAGAGTCCTGGAAGCTACTATTTTACTGATCCACAGACGAGACCCTTGGAAATGCCCAGCTTGATTATAGATATTCAACTCTGGCATAAGGAAAAAAGGAGGCTAATGCCTTACTATCTTGCTGCAGTTCTTTATGGATATCCCCAAGAAAAGAGAAAGAGTTAAACGAATAGTGACTGCTGGCTGTATACAGATCTTCAGAAAGTATGTGACAAAAGCGGTCACCGCCTTTGCGGATTCAGACTAATTTGCCTCTGATATGTGGCAAAATTTCATCTCGCACATTAATTTGGTATCAAGGGAAGAGAAAGCAGCTGGGGGGGTTAATTGCTGTGAGACTGTGATTAAGAGACTGACACTGTAAAGATGACATTGTGTAGGTCCCTGTTTTATTCAGGCACCACTGACATTCACTGAAACAGTTGGAGACTTCTGCTACGAAGGCATGCCACCACATGGCCGTTCACCAAGGGAAAATCTAGCCCTGCTACTACGGCTACACAGAAGACTCCAGAGTGTTGCATAGAAAAGGATACATGCTAGAAGGCCGGGCAAGGGTGTACTTGCTCCATTTACATGGCTGGTAGGGTCAGGATTGGGAACAGGCAGAGTTGGATGAGCTAAGAGGCTGAAGTGCCTCCATAAACATGCTTTCCAGAGTTGGGATGAAGAAGGAAGGAAGAACATAGCTCTTTTAATCCTTCCAGGCATCTCCATCCAGGCTGTATACTGGGTTGATGACTGGTACCTATAAGCAAGTTCTGCTTATACCACTAATTTGCTGAGCTGTGACAAGAGAGACAAGCCCAGGGCTGTTAGCTTGCTAAGCTCCTAAAATGCCCATCAGAGAAAGTGTGTGTGTGGATGGGGGGTCTAACCCTTCCCTAACTGAAGTGAGGGACTTCAGAGGAGGTGTTGCCAGCCCCCAGATATGCTCGGGTGGCAGCAGTTACTACAGTGCATGTGAGGGATTTGCCTTCTTCCATCCCTAGCTGGGTGGATTCGGTTAAGCTTTCAGTTGGACAGACCTCCTCACGTTGTCTGGGTTTAGATCGGCATGAAGGAATCCATCCACAAATAGCGCTCAGGAAGGATGTGGTCTGGGGAGCAAGAGCGCAATGCCATCTGACTCACCAAAATTGCAGGCCTGTCCACTGAGAGCAGAAAGCTGCTGGGAATAGGCCCAGTCCTCATCGTTGGGAGCAGAGATCACCAGCAACCGCCTCCTCCATCGGAACCTGGAAAGAGATGAGAACAGAGGAGTATTGTTCTCTGCTGGCTCAAACACCCTCTGCTTTGTTTTTAACTGAGGGATGAATGTAGATATGGAATTTCACAGACTTCAAAATGCTTTACACAGCAGCGCACTGGACACTGCTGTGACTTACATGATGCACAATGCAACTTGCTCCTAAGGGAAACCACAGTGCATCATGGGAGATGAAGTCTGGCCTGGGAGCCTGGTCCACAGGAGAGAATGGAGCTTTGAAGCTTCCTACTGGCAACTCTGAGGCATGACAGCACGGTAAGTAGTTTTTGTTTCATGTCAGTTGGATATTAAGTGTTCCTATTCAGTTCCACAAAATCAACTGTCCTCACATGACACAGAATATTAACTTCTTTTTTTTCCTGATGGGAAAATTGAACAAATTCAACAAATTCAAAACTTTCTTCAGGAAAATTTTGATTTTTTTTGCAGAAATTGCATTTTTTTTGTTTAAACATCAATTTGAAGGAAAATTCATCCATATCTAATGGGGAAGCATTTTAAAAATGTGAGTGTTAAGTTCTGAATATGACCCCATCACTGTGCCTAGAGGGATGATAGAACTATAGAAAACAGGCTTAACTCAGCTTTCATTATTGTTCCATAGTTCTTTGAGGGAATGTCTACATTGCAGCTGGAGATAGGTTGGGTAGCTAGGGCAGTGTTTCTCAACCTTTTTTTTTATAAAGTACCACTTTTTTTTTTTAAGAGGAAGTACCCCCAGTACCTACAGTTTTCAGAGACACATTTTTTTTCTACCATTGCAACACATTTGTTTAAACAACTAAATCATAGCTGGACAGGCGATGAAATTTTTGGGTGTAAAAAGTTCAAAAATAATAAAGCGCTGTAAAACTTAAAACAAAATTCAATTTTCTCCAAATTTCAGTTGTGTTGATGTACCCCCCAGACTTCTCTTGAGTACCCCTAAGCGTACTTGTACCACTGGTTGAGAAACACTGAGCTAGGATACTAAAAATAGCAGTGGCACTGGTAGCAGTATGGGCTAGTCACCCTGACTATAATCCCTGTATGAAACTCTGGGAACATACTCGGGTAGCTAGCTATGTGGCACTAGCTTGGGCAAAACTTGTGTGTGTACGTCTACCCAAGTTGGAAATTCCACCATCAGCTGCAAAACAGATGTAGCCTTTGAGAGCTCAGAGAGCCAGAAATGTGCTGCAGTAGTGAAACTCCGACTGTGGCTTTTAGCTGCAAGTGGCTCTTTAATATGTACAGGCCCACCAATGTGGAGGAGGGGGAGACAGTTGCCTCAAGGCCCAGTGATTCAAAGGATCCGGGGCTCCTGGCTGCTGCTACTGCAGCGGCAGTGGCGGCCAGCATCTTGGGACCTTTAAATCACTGCCAGAGCACCACACAGCATACTCCGTGTGGGTCTGAGGGCTGGGGTCGGCATGGTGCACTTAGGGCAGCGTTAAGGACTGGCTGCCCCAGCCATGCTCCTTCTGTCCTCGCTGCTTTCAGGGGAGCCCTGCACACTCCCCACCTGGCTCAGGGACCCACATAAGCTGTTAGAGCCCCTGAATTTGTCTCCTGCACATGATATAAAACACTGTGGCTACGTCTAGATTGGCATGATTTTCTGCAAATGCTTTTA
>CM057845.1:133796995-133820649 GCA_030068395.1 Apalone spinifera | reverse complement strand
ACAGTCTATGCTATTAACCAATCAGAATGCTTTTACTATGCTTAACAGTTCACTTAATAAATTAGTGCAAGCTAATAAACTTATTTGTTGTGAGAATCTAGAAAAAACCTAAATATTTCCCTATCATTGGCAGGACTGTGGCTCTTTTGGGTAATGTTGATTACTAATTTTACTCCTGAATCACAGAGGTCTGCATATTGCTGTGCTATAGCAAGCAGGGTGATAAGGGAAGAGACAAGGATTGAGAAACGGGACAGACAAAGCAGCTTAAAATAAACCCAAGCTCTCCCCTGCTCCCTCTTCCAATTTAGAGTTGACTCTAGAACCAAATTCAAGCCATATGTTTGTGAAGGTTCCCAAATGTTTGGTCCATGTTTTCCTTCATTTTTTGTATTCGAATTAGAAATGGAACCCGAGCTGCAAAGTCTGTATCCAGACCTGAGTTGTCTCAGAGTTCAGAGAGAATTCAGATCTAGGGCTTTGGTCCATCTTATTTACAGCTGGGATTCCCCATTAATTTCATAGTGCAGCCCACATCTTAACAGAGCGGTAAGTCATTTGGCTTCCATTTTTTATATATACCCTGGGGATAATAGCACTCCTCTATCTCAAAGGGTACAAAATGAGGAGTAACGTTAGTCCGAACCAAGGGGTTTGGTTCAAATTAACGCGTCCTGGCGCGCACTTCCTGGTTTGAATCAGCTGTGATTCGAACTAGTGTGCCGGCGAGATCACGCTAATGAAGCGCGGGATAGTTAAATCCCTGCTTCATTAACAATTTCGAATGCCTGCATTTGCATCCCTAATTCGAACTAGGGTGCAAGAGTAGACATACCCGAAGAGAACAAAGCCTGATCTCAGTTTTGCATGGACAGATATCTTGACTAAGCCTCTATATTTTGAATGCTCGGACAACTTGACCTTCCAAATCTCAAGATCTTTACCCACTGCCATCTCTAGTTGATATAATGGCACTGGTAATTGTATTGTAGACTGGAACAGAAAAATCACCAAGAGTTTCTCAATATGTTTTAGCTTTCAAGTTGTTTTATGCTGCTAAAAGACATTCAACAGGTTGCAGTCATGCATTTGTATATGAATTAGAGCTGCCCCTTCCCATTCAGCATTTGAATGTGAGGACTACCTGGCTTTGTCCTACTAGGCTATGTCTACACTACGATTTTTTTTGGCCGAAAATATGCCAATGAGGGACTCATTAGCACGAATCACATCATCATTAGCATATTTTCTGCCGTTTCTTTTTGCGCAAGGGGTTTTTGTGCAAAAAGAAGCAGTGTGAATGGGGGAGGGATTGTGCAAAAACCCTGTTTTGCACAAGATCCTTATGCCTGTCCGCAAGCTGTATTCTAAAACAACAGTCAAAACTAATTAGGTTTTAAGGAATTCACAAAACTGCAGGAATATTTATGAACCAGGAAATGGTCTTTCAAATGGAGGCAGGTGTTGTTATAATACATAATAAAAGTGGCATTTATTTTGAATACCTTCATACAAGCCTATACGACACCCCAAAGCTTCCAGACATGTCAATTGTACCAATCACAGGTCACTTAGAAGGATCTGATTGTGTGAAATTTTTGGTGTGAGTCCAAAGAGAGAGGTATTCAAGTATAGTAATTTTTTGGGGAAGTTCTAAGTAGGCCAGTTCTTGTGTCACAGCAAAGCCTGCTGGGACAAATGCCAGGATTTTTGTGGTGGCAGGGAGTTGCTGGGTTTTTTAATTAAAAAAACAAGTTATATTCTTTTTAGGCTGTTGAAGCAATGGTTGTGTTCCTCATCAGCCATGTTACATAGTGAAGAGATGTAAGCCAGCTTCTGATTAGCTGGTCTGCTGATGAGGAAATGGCGTTGCTTCCCCACCATCTCCAGGGTGTCCCACTGAATTTAGCTGTAGTTTTTCCACTTCCTTTAATGGGGTTGGAGCCATTTCCCCATAAAACATGGTGAAGAAATTGAGGGCAGCTCCTAACCAGCCACCCGCCCCACCCCAGATGTAAACGTGTAAACGCTAAAACTTTTAGCGGTTACATGTTTACCTGAATAAACACATTTTAACATCCCCACTTCTCACAGTTAGTATGGGCCTTATTTCTGATAAGCAGCAGATGGATTCTGAGTGCCTCCAGGCAGCTTTGTATCCGAACCTTCAACCTTTCTTTCCTACAACCACCTTTTCATCCTCCGCATTTGTCTGAAAGGAGATCAGTGGTCTCAGTCCCTTCTGTTTGAAGTGGCCCCCAGCAAAAAATTAGTGCCCATCCCTGGTGTAGACTCTAGAATGGGTCATTATGGGTGCATCTACACTGCACCCTTAGCTTGAAATAAGATATTTTAGCAGGTTTTATGTCCCTTTGGGGTCTCGTATTTTAATTTTTTATATATATTTGTATTGTGTTTTAAAAATTTTTGTAAGCCGCCTCGAATATTTAAAATAGGCAGGGTAAAAATATTTTAAATAAATAAAATAAATACATTTTGAAATGGCTTATTTCATAATTTGGTGCTGTCTACACAGTGCCAAATTTCAAAATAAACCATTATTCCGAAACGTCCCTTACTCCTTGTAGAACGAGGTTTACAGGGACATCAGAATAGAGAGCCTATTATATTTTGAAATGACGGGCTTGTTTCAAAGATGTGGAATAGCTATTTTGGGATACTGGAAGTATTCTGAAATAGTGCAATGTAGACATGCCCTATGAGAGCCAAGCAGGAGGGAAGTGGGGGAGTTAGAAGATGTGGTAGATCTGGTAAAGGTGTTTTCTCTGAGCAAGAGGCTGTTGGAAATTAAAATGCTGAAGAACCAATGGCTTATGCATTAATCTGTCCTTGCTACTTATGCCCCCTTGGCATCATAATACTTGCTGTCATCTCAGTTATTTCCATAGCAATCAGGCATAATAGCACAAACTGAGTATTTTGATGGCAGGTGAGGAATATGCAGCAGCAATAGGTGAAATCCTGAACCAGAAGAGATCTTATTTTTGTGCAGATCCCCCAGTAACAGAGATGGTCCAGAATGGCAATGTTTTACATCAGCTCTGAATTTCTCCCAAGTCCAGGCTGGTTTTGTATGTAGGGGCTTTGCTTTATGGGGGGAAGAGTAATACAGAATATTGCAGACCACGTGAGCAAAGCTGTCTCTTAGCAGGTTTTCTCAGATGTTTTCTAAGAGACATTACAACTCTTAAATCCTGACTGGTGACCAACATTGGGCAAAGGCAGACAGCATTATCTCAAACACGATAAGAAGGAAGTTAGGGAAAATGGAGTGAGTGATTTGAACTGCACAGAAGGAGCTGCAGCTGAAATAACAAGTTTGTGGCATGGGGCATCCAAGGACTGGCGTGCAGAAACTTTGCAACACTCTTCTAAAGCTTAACAGGTTCAAAGCATCGCACAAACTATTAGCTAATTAATCCTCTCTCATCCCTGAGAGGCAGATTAACCTTATCTGTGGAAACCGACACACAGAAAAGTGGTGTCTTGGCCAAGATTGTGCAATGAGCCTGTGGAAACAGAACCCAAGAGATCTGATTTCCAGGACTCTCTCCCAAAGAGCATGCTGCAGCAGAGTCAACTGCGGTTAAATCTCATTACTTTGCTGGAAATGACAGATACTTCCAAATCTAGTATTTAAAAAAACTCATCCTTAAAAATAAAGTATGCCAGATATTTTAAATATGATTAAATTATCAGAAGCTGGTGCTGAAAATAATACCTGGATAAGAAGTTTTCCAGGGACTGTTTCTTGTCATCTTTGCAGACAATACCGTCCCTCTTCTGTTTTTCCATATCTTTGATTCGTGACTGGAAGGTGTCAATCAAATCAAATATAGACTTCATTGCAATGGGCACTTCATAATATTGCTATAAAAAAAAGGTAAAGAATGGGTCAAATGATAAGTAAAGGCCTTATGCACAAAACAACATGTCACTGAGGCTACGTCTAGATTGCAGTGCTTTTCTGGGATACCAGAAGTGTCCCGGAAAAGCAATGTCGCATCCAAGGAACGCATCCACTTTTTCAGAAAAAAAAATTAAAAAGTGGACACGTTCTTTTCCCATCCCTGTAAACCTTGTTTTACGAGGAACAAGGGATGTGTCGAAAGAGTTCTTTTATCCAAAATTTGGTGCCGTGTAGACGTGTCAAATTTCAGAAAAGCCTCTTTTGGCAGTAAAGCGGAAAAAGATATGCAATTTGTGTACCTCAAATTGCGTTTCTTTTTCCAACTTACCTCTGCAGTGTAGACCTAGCCTGCCAGAAGAGACAGTGGGTAGAAACATCTCTGTTTTTGCAGTCTTTAAAGAACTGGATTATTCCCAGGAGGCCTGCTTTAAATGTCTGCTTTGTAGGACAAACTTATGTATTGAGACATTGCACACAACTCACTAGAATTGGGTTGTCTCTTGCAGTATAATGCTATGTCCTAGAATGTCATTATGATGCAGCAGCATCATATTATACCGCTACTTCACATGGCACACCATTCATCTCCTCTGATGGAGGTAGTTCTATGCTTGTCGTGAGTTGTCAGACCACCATCTTCTCTTCCCCCCAGCACACACCCAGACTGCCCATTGGGAGATCCCCATTTGAAAAAGATGGACTGTGCTCTCCCCCTTTTCCATTTGCCGTCAATCACCCTTGCTATCCACCTCCCAGCTAATGAAACTCTTCTGATTGTTCAGGTGAAGGCAAAGCCCCAAACCAACCTCTCCAGTGTATGTCTCATCACTACACAGCATATTTCTGCTTTCCAATGTCTTTATGTTGAAAGAGCTCAATTCCCCACCTTGACCCTCATGTCGATATCCGTCAGCACCATGAAGAAGTCATTGTAGGTCATCCCATATTCTTTCCTCAGCTCATTGATGAGTTGCTGGTCCACAAGGTCCTCATCCTCTACTACCTTCATGGGTTTCTCATTATCTTAAAAGCAAATAAAGTGCTGATGAATATGGAATCACAGAGCAAAATGTCATCAGTTTCACCACCTAAATCACACAAAAGGGGCCGAAACACCTTCCCCCTCCCTCTTGCTAGTCATAAGGGAAGTGATTTTTGGCTGCCCAGTGTGAGGTAACTTAGGGTGCGTCTACTCTGCACCGTTATTTTGAGATAACTAGCGTTATTTTGAAATAACAATGCGAGCGTCTACACAGCCATTCCGTTATTTTGAAATAATTTTGAAATAACAGACAGCTTATTCCAAAATCTGTAAATCTCATTCTACGAGGAATAACGCCTATTCTGAAATAGCTATTTTGAAATAAGGCATGTGTAGATGCTTCACTGCTGCTATTTCAAAATAGCCCATCACCAGGGCCATTCTAAATTATTCCTCCCCAGTGCCTCCTGGGACTGTAACTCAAGATAACACTTCTACATTAGGGAAGCCTGCCTCGGACTAATTTTGCATCTTCCCTGCAGTGTAGATGTGCTATTTCGAAATAAACATGAAGCATAGATATACCCTTAAAGGGGCCTGATTTTCAGTCCCCACCTTCTGAAAATTGGTTCCCTTAATGATATCATGAGCTGGGCATTTAAAATTGCTGTAGTTATGAATATCTAGGCGTCATGTAATGTAATTTATCCTAAAGGAACTCCAAAGCACTTCTCAGATATTAGGAAAATGCAGCCCACAGCCACATTCTATAAAGAACAACATATCCAAATAAAACAACACATGGATTTTAAAGTTGTGAAATACAGTGAACATGGCTGAATTTTGGCCAGGATTCCTGAGTTAACACCCCCATTCCTGCAAAAGTTGATATGGGATTTTTAATGACCACAAGTGCTTGCTGCTTTGTTTCATCCAAAGGGCAGCCCTTCATTGCCATACTGAGATACTGATTTAATACTCAGTGCCATTTACTGATCCTACACTACTTCCCCATGCCAGCACTCAACATGTGAAAGAGAAAGGTCTGCATGTTAAGCCTGATTAGGTAAATATACTCAACTCTACTCTGATCATGGAAGACTTTAAAAAAGGCTTGTTAAAACATGGGGATGGTATTTTCAGTTGGGGGGGAAAGCCTCCTTAGTTATCCAGATGCAACCAACCCCCCAAAACTAAAACTAACCTAACTAAAATTTCAAATATCTGAAAATATTTTAACAAGTGAAAACATTATTTTTGTGTTCCTATATATGAATAACCAAAATACTAAACTGCTCCTGCAGTGAGAGAGAGAATCTCTCACACTGTTTTCTAAGGTGGGAACAACCATAAGAAATGTCATCCCATTTATCAAGGTATAACCAGTAGTATAAGATTTGAAATACCAATGTCATCATCTCAGTCCGAGCTACAGTTGTACTGCAGCAATGATCGAAAACACGCCACTACACAATAGCATTCCTGCAGTGTTTTGTATAGTTTTTGTTTGTTTCCATAAAGGAAAACACAATCACACTTGGAGCATCTGTGAAACGAGATTAATTCTGGCTCGGCTGTCATCTTTGATATAGTTATTAGCACAACAGACCCCCCAAAAGAAAATCCAAAGTGTTGGTAAAATCAAAAAGAGATATTAAAAGGTACATGCAGAAGAGAGAAAGATCATACTGTACCCTACTACTTTTTATTACAGTTCCCTAAGAATGCAGGGTGAAATACAAATAATAAGATTGATTTTGGTGCTGTAAGATTTAGTTTAATTAACATCTAGAAATAGATAAATGAAAATGACATGAAAGGAAACATGGGCCACAATAAACTGTGAAAGAGTACAAAGATAACTATGCTATGCTCTTCTATAGCGCCTGCCATCTGAGGATCTCAAAGCACTATTGCCACATAGAGGATGCAGTTTTTTTTCCAAAGTGGCATCCTCCACACAGCATGACCTTGAATGCACTGTGCGTCCAAAGTCATGGTCTATACAGGATACCATTTTTGTAGAGCAAAACAGCATACTCTGCACAGCATGACCTTATATGCCCCGTGGGTCTGAGGCCATGCTAGCAGAGATGTTTCCACACTTGCACGGGCGTTCTGGTAGTACCAGTTCAGGACTACACTCCTGAAAGTGTCATACTGGAAGTCAATGAGACTATTCACCTATTTAAAGTTACATACAAGCTAAAGCACGTTGCTGAGTTGGGATCTAAGGACCTGGCCAAAACCCATTGAAGTCAGCAGAAAGACTCCTATTGGGTTCAGTAGGCTGTGCATCAGGACCTGAACTTGTACACTTAGATTTTTTTTCAAAGCTGCCTTAGGGAATTGGATACCCAGCTCTCATTTGGAGTTTTGAAGATGCCCCCCTTAAAGAAGGCAGCACAGGGTGTGGGTAGCTGGTTTAGCTGCTTAGTGGAATACGTATGGGCTGAACAATGTCTCTAGAAGAACCCTAGGCTCACTCATGCCTGGTGCAAAGCGCCATGAGCTGAACAAATTTACACTAGCCCACAGAAAGCAGCCAGACTGGTTATATGTTGCTTTATGGGTAAAGAGAGGGCATTTGCTTCAGTCAATCTAAGAGAATGAAAAGGCTTCAAATATCCAAAAAATATCCACATAATAAGTAAGCTAAAGCTGCACTCAGTACCAGATTCAAACTTCCTTCCCCAAATGATGGTTGGAGTCCATTACTAAGGAAAACATGACTATGCCCAAGAACACTCATGTTCACCCAACCCTGGTCTACACTAGGGCTTTATTTCTAAATGACCCCCCCTATGGGTCAAATTTATAAGTGAAGTGTCCACACTACCACACCCATTATTTTAAAATAAGGGGACGCTTATTTTGAAATTTGTACTCCTGCTTTTCTCAGGAAATAACACTAATTTCAAAATAGTTATTTCAAACTAGTGTTAGTGTGGATGCTCCAGTGCTGCTATTTTGAAATAACTACTCCCCAGAGCTTCCTGGGGCTCTAAGTTGAGGTGGTGAGTCCACATTAACAGAAGTTGCCTTCAGACTAATTTCGAGGCATACTGGTAGTGGGGACACGCTATTTCGATTTTGTAAAATCAGGAGTTAAGTCAAGTTTAGTTATTTCAAAAGTTTTCTAGTGTAGACGTGCCCTCAGAGAATGGAGGGAACTCTGACACAATTACTGTCTAGTAAGGTTTCCTGTCTGTCCTGGTTAGCCCCTATTTTTGAGGAAAGCCTTTCATATGGTTTTTTGGAAAGGTGTTTCCAAATCTGCTCCAGTCTACCAAACAAAGAAGTGCAAAGGAAGGAGAAAAATGCAACAGGAAGGGAACTACGTGGAACTTCAGAGTGGGAGTTGGATTGGTCTGAGTTTTGAGTAGCTTTTTATTTAATCAAAACTAATTTCCCCCTTCCTTGTGAATTGATTCATGTATGTTACACTGAACAATTATTGTGGCAGTTCTTAAATCCTACTAGGCAGTATGGTCTGTAAAGTGAATCCAGTGATATCACAGAAATTTAACCATTCTTGGCATGTCTACACTGCAGGGCAGAAGTCGAGTTAAGATACACAACTTCAGCCATGTCAATTGCGTAGCTTAAGTTGAAATAGCTTAATTTGGCTCTTGGCGCTGTCTACACAGCAGGAAGTCAAAGGAAGAATACTCTTCCTCCCGCTTCCCTTACTCTTTGTGAAGCGAGTGTTACAGAAGTCAGTGTAAGAAGTCCTCCATCTCAGCATTATTTTGAAATAATGTCTTGCTGTGTAAACAAGCACTAATAACATCAGTTATTCCGAAATAATGCTGCTCTGTAGAAGTACCCTCAGTTTCCCAAAGAGATGGATACATGAGATGTCGACAGGCCTGAACAAAATGACCTTCCCGCTGTTCTCCCTTCCCCACTCCCATCTCCTGCTTTCTATTCTTTCACTGGCATTAGAAACTACCACACATTTCACCTTGCAGCTTTGGAAACTAAACACAGTAAATTCCAGACACAGCTATGTAAATACAAAGTGCAAGAAGTTACCACAACAAAGGATCTCTCTCTAAGACTTTAACCTGGTTGGATTTCTCCCTTCCTTCTCTAATGTTTGGTCCTCCTTAAAAAAAGAGAGAGGAGAGAAATAAATATGTTAAAAAAAACCCCCAACAAACCTAGCTGAAAGTGGTCAATCTTCATGCTGCTGTTGTTCACAGTGCCAAAAATTGTGATGACCGAGACTTTCCTTGTGGCCATCTTGCAGAAACTCTCCAGGTATTCATCTCGCTGTTGCATGTACATGGTGTTATCAGCCTTGGGAGTCGTGATCAGCTAGGGAATGGAAGAAACAAAAAGTTTGATTAGTTTCAAAACAAAGCCATTGCAAGCTTCTGTGTCAGAGAAGCAGCTCTCTAAAGAAGAACAGCGTCTTAGTGCTGCTTTCCCACTGGGGTTTCTTTTCCACACCTTAGCCAGTGGCACAGGAACTTACATTTATTTATGTAGGACTAGAAAATGTCCTTAGGCCCAGACCTGAGCAAAAAACTAGAGGAATAACCACAGGAGGCATGGGATTCAGAGACACCCCTCCAACACACAGTCACTCTGGTGCTCCCCTGTTGTGCTGGGAGGAGAGGCATAAGTTGCTGTAAACTGTACTGGAAACAACATACTCCCTTTTTAGATCTTCACCCTTCTGAGTCCAGTCAGTTCTCCAGCCCAACCTGTCATGGCCATGCCACCCTCACACCCACTTGTTTGCAGAGAGGTGGGGAAAATGGCTACATAGCCCCAGATCATCAAGGTACCGAGGTTTCAGTGGGAGTAATGGGCCTAAATTTCAGTGGGAGTAATGGGCCTAAATACCTTTTGAGAGTCATTCTCAGCCCTAGCCCCTTCTTTCTCCTCTGGTCCCATGATCCAGGCATTTGTGATGGTTATAGTCAGCTGCATGGTTTTATTAGATCTGGGCACCATCTATCCCACATTTAGCCAAAAACATTTGGAAAGCCTCACTTGTAGGCCTTATTTAATGTGTTGAGGGAGAAGAAGGATCGGAAAGTGGTGTGGCAGGAAGAAATGATTACAGTAGTAATAAAAAAAGTCTTTTAAGTTTACACCAACATGTGTTTTCCAAAAGATACAGACATACAGCCCCTTCTGCGTGTGTGTGTGGGAGAGGAGGGGGGGAATTATATGACAGCTGTTTAACTACACACCACAATACCACATAACAATTTAGGAGAGGAAGTCAAGGAGAATCCTGCATCCATTTGAAACAGAATGGTTTGACTAGAGCAAGGCTTTGTCCAAAATCCCTAGATCCCAACTTTGCTGGGTTGCCAGGTGTCCAGTATTACGGCTTCTGTCCGGTAAAAAAACCAGAAAATACCAGACATGTAAAACATCCAGTATTGTCTGTTTTTCTTGGATGGAAGGCCGCTTGAGACATTCTTTCCCTGCCACATCTGGTGGGGTTGGGGATGAGGAGAGTGTGGGGATTTAGGATTTAAAGGTGCAGTGTCTCTTTTTTTTTTCCTCAAAAACTTTGGTCCCCCATTTTTGTTTGTTTGTTTGTTTGTTTGTTTGTTTTTTGCTCAACCAATTTTTTTCCCGCCATGTTGGATATTTTTGGTAAAACTATCTGGGAACCCTACCCATTGGGGAAGCCAAATTTTGTGTCTTAGGCTTGTCATAAGTCATAATAGTCCTTTAAAGGCAAAGTTATGATTTAACTTACATCATGCACAATCATTCTACAAGTGTTTTCTTACCCTTTTGTAAGGCTTTCTGGGATACTTTTTAGGAAACATACCTTATAAATAGAGTTTATAACTACATTCAATTATAAGTCTAAGTGATAGGTTATATAAAGCCTGAGTCTCATTTATATAATGGTCCCATTACATCACCCTGGTGATGGAAAAAGCACTTTAGAGTAAATGAGAATCAGGCCCATAGAGGTTATATGTATAGAAGACAACCTGATTTCACATCTATAACATGAGTCATATTACTTTAAAGTTGCAGTGAAATGTTTAAAAAGAAAAAGGTATTTTAAACACTGTTTGAGAACTCAGATAAATTGCAGAAAATTAGCTGGGTTCTGCTCCTAGTTTCTTAACCAGTGTGCAGGTATGAATGTAAGGATGTTAAGTAGCAGATAACTGACTAATCATGTAGTCGATACAATTTGTATCAACAGCACGATTAATGGATAAGGGGTCCCACTGTGGCTCTGCAGTTTAAATGTAGTAGGAGCCAGGTGCACAGGTAGCCCGGCTCCTACTAAATTTAAAGTACAGAGCCACAGCGGGGGTAGGTCCCAGACCCAGTGCGAGCTGGGATTTAGCAGTCCCTTCTCCCGCCAGGTTCCGGACTGCTGTGCCTCTGCCAACTCTGCACCTCCACTCCTGCACTGTGGAGATGGTTCTGGGGGAACTAGTTTTAAGCTGGCTCCCCCCAGCACCAACTCCTGCTTCCCCTCTCCATTGGGGTGGGGGGGAAGAAGTGAGTAGTCGAGTAGTGACTCGACTACCCGATAAGCCTAGGCTTATCGGGTAGTTGACTACTAGACTAGTTGCTTACATCCCTATTATGAAGGTGGAATTTGGCCTAGTGGAATTGTATGAGTACAACAAGCAATGAATTTGTCTCAGTCTGGCAAATCTTGTAGGATAAAGTGAGGAGTATTTCAGAAGCAAAGCAAACCTCAAATCATAGCTTTAAAATAGCCTAGCATATGTTGCAAAACAAACAGGGATGTATTTATTGGTTTAATTTTAGGTTGCATTTTTTAACTGCTATTTGCCTATGTCCTCTGAGTGTGTGTGTGTGAATGAAATGCTACTTACAAACCCTCAGTCTCCACTTCATCACCACAGAATAACACACACAAAATAACAAGTTGTCCTATGGCACCTTACAGACTAACAAAAATGTATAGTATCATGAGCTTTTGTGGGTATAACCTACTTCATCAGATGAGCTGGAGTGGAAATAACCACAGGACTACTTCTTTTTAAAGTTAAAGACTAACACGGCTACCCCTCTGACACAAAAAATAAACTTCCTGAAGCAAAACTTTCTGACCACAGATCTGAATCAGGGTGGGGTTTCAAAATCCACACCAAGAAGGAGACAGATATTTCACAGCAGTGCCCTATATCTATAAAGAACTTAATCAAAGCCTTTGCTACACACTTCTGGCAGTTTGAAATTCAGATCAGGTTCTTAATTTTGGGCCTATCTCTCTGTTTAAGCATTTGTAGTACTTAACCCACCTCTGTGAACTGCCTGGTTGAACCATCATAAGCAGATTTTTCTCTATCTAAATTCACATTAGGAGTTGGGGGAGTGGTCCAAAAGGAACAGTGTAGCGGAGCAGTGGGAAACAGCACAGGCAGAGCAGATACTAGAGAGGCCTGGGTTAGTTATTTTGGGAGGATGACCAAGGACTTAGGAGTGGAAGAGAACTATCCAACTGGGGAAATACACTGGAAGAATTGAACCCAAGAGGAAGGGACAACTGAGCTGGACAGAAGAGTCCATTTGGGGAAAGGGGTGCAAAGAAAGGAAGTTTTTATTTTAAGGGGGTGAAATGACTGTGGATCCAGATTTCACTAACTTTTAATCTACCTTGTGCACATGCTACATACAGCACATGGCTCTGCCTTTGATTTATCTCCAGTATTGTCCATATGAATGAGTGACTATTGCATAATGAACCTAGCTTTCAGGAGGAGGAGACTATTGGGAGTAGTAGACTATGACAAATTATAATGAAGCTTAGTAGTAATGTTTGCCTACAGTCTGTTCTCACCGACTACCACAGACTGGACAAATCATTTCTCCAGCTTAAAAATTTCTGATATTTGGAGATTCAGATTCCAGACTGAGTGATGTCACCATGGTCCTTCAGGGAGGAAAGCAGTGGCTGTCTGGCTTCTGTGATTTCTATTCTGTTCTCGTCACTTTTTGCTTTTTTTGGCCTGACGTGACACTAATTTTTGGAAGTCACAATGTTCAGAAATAGAGCCAGGTTTCAAAGATCCTAAACTTCCAGCCAGCTCCATTCTGTGGTCTTGCTTTGGCCAATTGTTAAGACCAGAGTCATTTGCTAAATTCAGATTCCCCAGGTTCTGTTTTTTTCAAACACATGGCTTCCTTCCTGCTTCCAAAATTTAGTACTGTTTAAATCTGTAATTTTGATTTCTCTTTCTCTCTCTCTCTTTCTTTCTCTTTGTCTCTCTTTCTCATATATTTATTCCTGTTAGCCATGCAGAGCTAATACATTTAGGAGAGAATTGGATGCTATGCTGTCTTATGCATCAGCAGCAGAATTGTCAACTGAACTCCCATGGTAGATAGCAGAATCTTTATTTTAGGGGATGCTGTGAAGGTCAGGAAAAGCCTAGCTGGATTTTGGGAACTATGGTGCTATTGGTGACACTAGCTACTGGAAAGTTCTTGCCTACACTAAACTAACCTGTGAGACTGAAATGCTATTTTTCAAATATCTGCTTTTCAAAGTGAACCTTTTAAGTGAATGCCTCTGACCAAAGAAAACATTTGAACTGAGGCTAAAACTGTTCCTTGTCTCAGGTGAAATGTTCTTAGATAAGCACTTGGAAAAACACACATTATTAGGAGCAGTAGCTGCAGGCTATGCTCAGCTTCTAAGCCTGGGAACCTCACCAGAGGAGGCTGTTGTAATTAAACCAGCATAGGGTGGGCATGTCAAAGAAACTTAAAGGACCTAAATGCCCAATTCCCATCAGGACTTAATGGCAGCTTTGAAAACCTGACCTTCAGCATGTATATGCGCAGGCAGATGTGTACATATATATGCCCATAAGCAGAACCCAACCCTGGAGGCTGTTTCCACAGTTTGGACACTGGCATCACTATGAAACAGATGTCAGCTGGCTGAGCATGCTGGGAAATAGAACGTAGAGGCTGGTGGCAATGCCAGCAAGCATCCTAATTGGAACCTTGAAGCTTCGTTTCATTAATCACCCCAGATACAGAGCCCATCCCCTCCAGAACCCCCAGTGGACAAAACAATGATTGCTGTTCTGGTGGCCCTGTGCCAAAAATAATGGGAGGGCACCAGTCTACAGACAACTGTCCGCAATACACTCAGAGATGCCAGCGTGATTGGGGCCCTTTTTTGGTTATTGCAGCAGCAGGTGAAGGACTGAAAGGGCCAATGGTGACAAACTCCACTTTTGCCCCTAGAGCAGTGGTGGGCAATCTGTGCCCATTGGGATGCTATATGTGGCCCGCCAGACATTTTGTTTACCGTTGCCCTCCCGTGCAGGGTTGCCAGATTCTGCAGGCTTCTGTCGATGTAGGGGTTTTTTCCTACCGGTATTATTACAGTGACACACATGTGAAGTGAAGTGAGGTGCATGCTTATTGCACACAACATTGACTGTAAGAGCCATGTGCATCCTATCAACGCGCTGCTATGGTTCAATTGGCGCACCCCACAAATGCTAGGTGTGCAAGCGCAGTTAGCAAAACTACCTCTTTCCTGGGAGATCATGTTGGTTACAACAATCTTGCAGCCCATTGAGATGGAGGGCCACTTGTGCGCCCCCTTCTCTAGCATAGGTTGCCAATAGTTGCCCTAGAGAGAGTCCTGTCAATGCAAGGTTAAGAACAGGCAGCGCATGGAGGGCAGTGATGCTGGCTTCCCCCCTGCAGGTCTCGATCTCAGAAGGAGGGAGACTAAGTTTAATGGATGAGGTGATAAAACGCTCAGGGACATGCTACTTACAATGAGTCGCCGTTTGCCTTCAAAAAAATCCAGGAGGCTTGTCACTGATTTCCTGGAGGACTGAATGAAAGTCTTTGTGTTGGGCTTCAAGTAGCCCTCGTTCTCAGTCCTGCTCCCCTTTTTGTTTTTCTTGCTGCGATCTTTGTCCTGCTTGTTCTTTTTCTCAGCTTTGTTCTTCTTGGCCTGCTTCTCACTCTTCTGCAGCTTGTCGGGTCTCTCCTTCTTCTTCTTCTTCTCAGGTTTATCTGGCCGGTCATGCTTTTTTGGCTCTTTTCCCTTCTTTGGTGGGATATTCCCTGCTGCAATTTCTTGCTCCACGTGTGGAACAGCAGGCCTGCTTGGTTCATATTTGTCCTCATATTCATTGCTCAGAATCTTTTCTTGGACTCTTTTTTTAGGTGGCTTGGCTTTGGCGGGTTTGTGCTGACCTGGCGTGACACTGGGATCCCGGTGGATAAAGTCCTTCCGGTCTGTACGGTTGTCTTTAAATCTACCAGTGTTGGCCCTCGTGTAGTGCTCTGAGGCAGCGGTGGGAGCTTCTGTGTAGCTGTCATAGCTAGCAACTTTGCCAGGTCTTCGAGTGGCTCCTGGGTGTCTCTCTGGGTGGCCAGACTGCCTGTCTCTGCGGTTCTCATTCCACACCGGGGAGTAAAAATCTTCAGTGTCTGTTCCCCGTGGGGCAGTTGCCGCAGGCACTGTGGGCAGCCTATGAGAGTCGGACGTGGTGTGTGACTTTGTGGTCCAAGTTTTCTGAGTGGTTGGAAGGGATGTGGCTGTGGTCATAGATCTGTTCAGCATTGTCACTGTACGGGTGGCTGCCTGGGTAGTGGTGGTTGGGGGAGGGAGGGTGCTGGCCCGCGTTGTAGGGGGAGGAGGAGCCACTGTGGTTGTGATTAGTTTCCTCACTGTTTTGCTCCTTGTTGGTTGAACATTGCTTCTCCTTGGCTCTTCCTTTTTTACTGACAGCTGGACATGTCCACCACTCGATGTAGGTCTGGTGCCGCCTCCATTGTTACTTTCCTCCACTACTTGACCCTCCACCCCGGCAGCTTTACATTTCTGGATGAAACCCTTCTGCCTCATCTTCTCCATTTTCCTGATGGGGCTCTGGTCAATAACTTCATACATGGCTTCTAGTCTTACTGGGTAAGGGTACCTTTCCTCCACCTGTAGGGTTTTTTTTAGCAGCACCATGCCAAATTTCCCTTTCTCCAGTTTCAGAAAGCTCATGAGTTTAGGGATGAGGCTGGGATCTAAAGGTTGCTCCAGGATTTTCCCTTCACTGGTTATCCTCCTGACTTTCCCTCCTTCTTCCCCTTCCTCATGGAACAACACAATCTGCTGGATGTGCCTCTCGGCCAGTTCACAGTAGACATCACTCTTAAGCAGGCTCATCATGAGCCGGTAGTAGCCTTCAGAGGCATGAGGGGCAGAGATAACCCAGACTCTGTTCTTACCGGCAAAGCTAGCCAGGACATTAGGAGAACTGGATCCTGAAGGGAAACGTATAATTCGTGACCGAGACGCAGCAGACTTCTCCTCATCCTTGATCATCTCAGGGTGAGGCTGTTTAGCCGCAGTGGTGGGTCTCTGTATCTGCCTCACTCTAGCTTTGATGTTCCTAGCCTGGGCAGGTGTTTCATCTCGCAGCAGGTCAGGCCGCACATTTTTTGATGTTGGAGTATCCCTCTTGGCAACAGGACGTTGGAAATTCCCCTGAGATGCCTCCGACCTTCTCAGGAAGGAGAGCGATCCGTTGCTAGCCCTGTGAGAGAAAGGCAAGTTACTAATTCCGTGGCTCCCTCTGTCTGCTAGCCTCACGGTCTTCTCAGAGTCGCACGCTAGCCACATTGCCCACAGCATGGCTAAACTCAGAATTGGTGTCCGGTTCATTGTGCGATCCACTTCAAAAGAAATGAGGAGAAAAAGTTAAATGTTAAGAATAGTCTTTTAGATATAGATATAGACAGCTAGATCGTGCACTTGAGGGTACGTCTACACTGCACACTTATTTTGAAATAAGCTATTCTGGAAGAAATACCCCAAAATAGCTTATTTCTAAATAAAAAGTTTACATTACAAGGAAGCCTCAAAATTAGTCTGAGGCAGGCTTCCCTAATGAGGATGTGCTACCTCGATTTAGAGCCCCAGGAGGCATTGGGGAGGAGGTATTTTGATATAGCAGGAGAGAAGCGTACACACTACAGCTATTCTGAAATAGCTATTTTGGAATAGGCGTTATTCCTCATGGAATGAGGTTTACAGAAGTCAGAATAAGCCATCTGTTATTTCAAATTTATTTCAAAATAATGAAATTGCTGTGTAGACATTCGCATTATTATTTCAGAATAACGGCCGTTATTTCGAAATAATAATGCTGTGTAGATGCACCCCAAGTGACCAGCGAACAACAAATAGACTGGCTAGCTATATAAAGAAGTCCTGTAATGATATTTCTATAAAAGCTTTAGCGGCTATGTCTAGAAAAACATGCAGTAGATTAATTTAGGCAAAAGATGAGATAATCTGTAACATGAATCTATCTAGTTGTTCAAATACATTAAAAAATACAGTAGTTATGTTTGCAACACACACACACACATAGAGTGATTCACAGAGGTGGTAAGTCAAGAGTTTGTTTTTAACTTAAAACTTACCCTCTCAGGAAAGTTTCCCGTCAAGATATGTGTATCCCAGCCCTTTCTTTAGAGGAAGAGCAATGCCATGCATGGAGTTTTGCTGCAGCTCACTGATTTTATGTAACAAAACAGACTCCAGACAATGTCGATTCACTGTGGAGCTTTTACTTTTTTGTTTTTCTTCACCTTTGTGACAAAGTGGGATGAGGCAAAAATAAATTTCCCTGTGATCTTTGCTGCTCCATTTACCTGCAGGTCTGTTTTGTTTCTCTATCAGTCACAGACACAGAGAGGCACATTTCATCTAATAAAAGTGAACTCACAGTTTCTGAATCTCTTTCAAAGCTCCATGCTCCTTCTAATCACGCCTTTCCTCCCCACTCTCTAGTTTAGCTCCTTTGTTTCCAAAGAGAAAAAGCCCTGGGATTAATATATTTTCCAGGCTGAGGCAAAACACAGGAATGCAATGCTGAGAAAAGAAGCCTCCTGTAGCCTCCTGTTCCTCTCCCCACTTTTCCCCCCAATCTTTTCTTTTTCTTCTTCTTCCTTTTCGCTGGATGTGATCCCAGAAATGTCAGGATAACCTCAGCACTGTTCTAAACTAAACTCAAACAGCAGCAGCCACTGGAAATCAGGGAAACTTCACTAAGAATTTAAAAGATCAGCAGAACACTGCCTCCTTCCCACTTCAACTCACTGAGGGAGGGTGGAGGAAATTTCTTAGGGGGTTGAAACGTTTCACATCATCATCATAAATCACTTTAGAAAAGGATGACTGCAACCTTAACTCTTTAAGCTCCTCAGGCTCTCAAACTGGCTTGACCTTCCCTCCAGCCCTCCCTTTCTTGTCTTCCTTTCTCATTCCACTAAACTGACACCATCCAGTTAAAAATCACATACTTCAGAAACTCATTTCCTTACCTGTGTTAATAACAGTATGGCACATAGTTAAAAGTGCAGAGAGGTTTTTTTTAAAATCTGATTTCCTCCTCCCAATTTTTGTTTGTCCACTTTCTATATTTCAATCTGGGAAATAAAAGGAGAGCAGTAAATTTCACCTTAGTTTCTAGTAATTTTCTCTTTCACATTCTCGTACACAACTGGTATAGTCTTTAATCTGCAAACAATCAAAGGGTCAGTCATTTTTTAAAAGCTGGATCAAAACATTTAAATACATATTTATATTAATGCTTGATTCACGTAAATGTGCATTATGCATGTCAAAAACAAAAGATGCAGACTTATAGAGAAAGGTGTGCAAAGACAGGGAGAGATACCCAGCTAGTATAAATCTGTGTAGATCTATTGACTTCAGATCCTGAGCTTGTACAAATCAATGTAGCTCCCTGGGCTATGTCTACACTACAGGCTTCTTGCGCAATAAGCTTTTTGTGGAAGAGAGCATCCACACTGCAAAAGCGCATGGAAAAAGCGATGTGCTTTTGCGCAAGAGAGCGTCCACACTGGATAGACGCTCTCTCGAAAGAAAGCGCTGATAGCTATCCACAGAATGGCCACCAGGGCATCTGTGCTTTTTCCTCTTTCCTGTTTTTGCGCAAAAAAAACCCTATTACCCATCCACACACACTTTTTTGTACAAGGACTCTTGCTCAAAAAGGAGTTACTCTTGTAGAAGGAGGAATACCTACAATGGAAAAACCCCTCTGTTCTTTCATTTTACTTGTGCAAAAACATGCTTGAGGTGTGGATGCTCCACAAATTTTTGTGCAAAAATGGCCGTTCTCATGTAAAAACTCTGTAGTGTAGACCTAGCACTAGAGTGCAGATTCTCAGCTGATGTAAATTAGCCAAGCTCCATTGCAAGCAGACATGCTAAGATGATTTATAGCAGCTGAAGATTTGGTCCACAGACTCTTGACAAATACCCAAACATCACTTATTGGTAACTGATATACAATACTTAAAAGTGCTCAAACGGAAACATTGCTATTGCTCTTAGGTTTGAAAAAGATGATGATCATCATTCTTATTTACAAAAAGTAGTTTTATTTTGAATACCAGATTAAATATTAGATCAAGTTTAAGTGGCCCTTTAAAAAAAGTAACGCCCCACACTTTTCTCCTCTTATTCAAAGTATTTGCATATTTTTTCTCTCTGTCTCTTTGTTTTGTTTTTGTTTTAAGTTGGCAAGTGCTATGGAAAACATTTCTGGTGTTTCTATCTTATGCTCATATGGGTGCAATGTTACATTTTTGTGGCTTATTGGTTGCTCTTAATGTGGGCCTGAATGCAAAGTGTCCAGGGCCAATAATTTATTAGGAGGAGTGAAGAGCACTTATCCACTAGCCTGCTTCAGGACCAGGCTTAATAAGAGAAACTCATTGCACAGCAATGTGTTGGAGACAAATAACAGTGGTTGGACTAGTGCCCCTGGTGTGTTGTTCCCTGGCTAGCTGGAGCTGGGAGGGCTATCTCACTCCTCTGAGCTCCCAGCTCTGGCACAATGAGGAGTCAAGGGGTTTTGAAGGGCTCGAAAAAGATGCCTGTCTAGACTTCCTCGGCTTAGGCAGGGGAAGGCTTTGCTTTCCCAAACCGCCAGCCTGGCCCCGCCCACACTTCATCCCCAGAACACCTGCTGTAGGTGTACTGGGGGAGGAGTGTTGCTGCCCCCAAGTGCCTGCTCTCCCCGTGTTCTGGGGCATCTCGGGCCACGACAACGCCTCCCTCCCCGGTGTTCTGGGGGCTGGGGAGGCTGGAGCCATAGGGCTTCCTCCCTTCCCACTGCTCCCAGGGAGGGAAGGCTTGGGCCAGCTCAGGCCGCAGCCGACTGCCTTCCTTCTGCTTCTGGGGACAGGGAGGCTCGGGCTGTGCAGCCTCTTCCCTCCCCGCTGCTCCAGGGATGCTGGGGCGTGTGCGTGCTCTTCCCTTCCCTGTGGTGGGGCCGGGCCTCTGCAGAGAGGGTGGAGCTGTGGTTGGGGCTGAGGGCCTGTCTCCCCCAGCCCCAGCAGTAATCAGTTCTTTAATCTAGTACAAAAAGGCATTATGAGAAGCAGTGGTTGGATGATGGAGCTAGACAAATTCAGACTAGTGATAAGGTACACACTTTTAACAGGGAAGGTAAATTAATCATTGGAACAACTGACCTACAAAAGTGGTGGATTTTTGATCACTTGGAGTGCGTCTACACAGCACCCTAAACTCAAAATAAGATACACAATTTGTGCTACGCAATTGCAAATTGCGTATCTTATTTCAAAATTATTTTGAAATCGCTTATTTTGAAATTTGGCATGTCTACACAATGCCAAATTTCAAAACAACGTGCTATTTCAAGCCATCCTTTATCCCTTGTGCAATGAGGTTAACTGGGATGGTGAAATAGTACACCCGTTATTTTGAAAAATATTTTAAAATAACAGACGGCTTGTGTAGACACAGTGTAGCTATTTCGGAATACCTCTGGAAGTAGGTTTCCCTAGAGACTACCCCTCTGCTCACGAGCCAATGTGAGACCTCTGGTATCCCGAAATAACTGTGCAGTGTAGACGTACCCTTGAAGACTAAGACAATTCTGAATATCTTTGCAAAGGATATGTTCTAACTCAACACACATTATTGGCCTGATGCAGAAACAATGAGGCTA
Source organism: Apalone spinifera (assembly GCA_030068395.1). Taxonomy (NCBI): domain Eukaryota; kingdom Metazoa; phylum Chordata; order Testudines; family Trionychidae; genus Apalone; species Apalone spinifera. The sequence continues at coordinate 133,799,717 of CM057845.1, read as the reverse complement.
TGTCTAGACTGCAGGCTTGTATCGGAAGAAGCTTTTCCCGAAGAGATATTCCAAAAAAACTTCTTCCGCAAGAGAGCATCCACACTGCAAAAGTGCATCGAAAAAGCCATCCAGTTTTTCGAAAGAGAGCGTCCACACTGAATGGACGCTATCTCGCATTTAAGCTGTGATTATTATGGGCGGAGAGGCCACCAGGGCACCTGTGCGTTTTCCTCTTTCCTCTTCTTTTGAAAGAACTCCCTCTTCCTCGTCTACACACGCCTTTTTGCGAAAGAGCTCTTTCGGAAAAGGCTTCTTCCTTGAAAAAAGAGGTTTACGAATTTCGGAAAAACCCCTTAGTTCTTTCCGATTTTTTCTGCAGTGTTGAAGTTTGTAAGTGAAGTTGTTTGGAAAAATGGACGTTTTTCTGAAAAAAACTCTGTAGTGTAGAGATACTCAGAGTGAGGTTGTATGTGAAGTTTGTTTGGAAAAATGGACGTTTTTCTGAAAAAACTCTGTAGTGTAGACATACTCAGAGTGAGGTTGTATGTGAAGTTTGTTTGGAAAAATGGACGTTTTTCTGAAAAAAACTCTGTAGTGTAGACATACTCAGAGTGAGGTTGTATGTCTGTGTTATTCAGAAGGCCAGATTAGAATATAATGGTCCATTCTGGCCTTGAAATCTGAATTTGTGGACTGGTCTGGTGAAAATAACTGCCTCAAAGCATCTTAAAAATGTATGGAGGTTCAGAAAGGTGTATTAAACACTGCCCAGTAGTTTTCACATCCACATGGCCCGTGTATTACCTGGAAATGGCCAGGACTAGAAATGCCATCTTATAGCAAAAAGGCTACTCTGGAGGTATTTTCAGTTCTGCTAGGAGCAGCAAGTGTTGGGCACCCTTTGGGAAAGTTCCTTCCTGCCAAGATTTGCTGTCAAAGACCAGTCATTAGAATAGAACCTTAGAGACCTACTGAATTTTACCTTTCCCTAGAGATTTCCCCTCTGCTCATGAGCCAATGTGAGACCACTACTCTCATTGAAGATGATGTTTGTATCAGGCCCAGGGTGATATTTTTAAGTGTCAGAAGAAGAATATTCTTCTCAACTGTGGGTTTGGGAATGACTTGCTGGGGGGTTGAAATCAAAGCAGAATGCTTTCTGTATGGAGTTGGGGAAGTGATGTTGCTTAGGCACAGAGACCTTCCCTCTGACAGAGTCGGAGCATTTATAGTGGGTTTTCTGTACTCTCTATTCATGGAGAAAATTTGGAGGGATAACCAGGTCATATAAATGTAATTATATAGGAATCTCTTTCCCCAGGACTGAAATGCAGCCACTGCTATTGAACAGCAACTCTGTGCAAAAATTCAGATAAATTAATGCTTTATCTACTTGAAACTACAGGGGGTAATTTTAAGAAGGCAGCATGCAATTACCCCTAGCTATAACACAATAGTTGTCAAGTTCCAAAAATTCAAATCATCCCCACAAAGGATGGGTTCAGATCTGTTACAGAATAATAATAATCTTGCTATACTATACTTTAAATGACCGAATTTAAAAAAAAATGGTTTAAAGTGATATAAAGAAAATACTGCATGGCTAGTTTGCTCCAGTTTTTAAAATAAAACAGCAACTTTGATAAATATGATGGGCCATAGTAGGCCTTCAGCTTTTAAGTCAAACTTTCCCCTGATATCTATGGGGAACTCAGCATAAAAACTGATAGCATGATCCAGCTGTTTGATACTGACATCATTAAAAAAAAAATCTACATATTGGCAATGTTGTAGCCAAAAGCTCCAGGCTTTATTTTGGATGCAATTAGATTTCAATGTGTGGGTATTATTTTTGGCATGTGTTGGTGCTGTCCCTGAGCTCAGCACCTTGTTGGGTCAGGTTTAAGAGCTTTTTCTTAAGAGTGAAGCTGTCATATGGACACATCCCTTGTTCTGGGTCTGCCTGACATCTTGAATGGAGTCATCAGCCAGGGAAAACCAAACATATTCTGGCCAACCCTGATATAACTTCTACTCCATATTGGCTAGTGTGGCTAGAATCGTTGATTAAAAAAGACAAAGCTGAATATATGTGAGTACCTGTAGACAGTTAATTAATATATAGGCAACAATCTAGGGACACTTATGACTATAGAATAGTGTTCCTAAGTTTGTGGGACCAAAAAAGTTGCTGTGCACTTGGAAATGGCTTTTTCCTCTTTACACAGCTCTTAAAAAATAATATTCATTTTATCAGGAGAAAATTGGCCCCTCCCTAATCTTATCAGTTAGTATACTCCAAATATGACTACAGGGCCAAATTATCTCAATTACACCAAATACAGTCCATTGAGAAGTCCTGTTGGTTGCATCCTTCAAGATATTACAGCTGAGAAATATCCCTGAAACCCATAAAATGCACATGGGTATCTTTTTGAAAGCAATGGGTCAATGAATGTGAGCACATCTTCTTCAAGTGGCTCATTCCAGCAACAATAGTGAGCCAGATTTCTCTATTGTGTCTGCTTGTGCAGTGCGAGGTGTTCGTTATGGCTGATTGCCTTCATGCAGCGCTGCAGAGGAGCAGCTGTACCTTACCCCTCCCAGAGAGGTTACATCAGTCAGTGTAGGACCAGACATTGTTCCATGCCTTTCCCTTTCCCCAACATGCTCTCTCCTTCCCCTACTTCTGAGCGGGGGTGGGTGGGGGGCGGCAGTAGCTGATGCAGGAGGTGACTAC
>CM057845.1:133782215-133796895 GCA_030068395.1 Apalone spinifera | reverse complement strand
TTACCGTTCGCACCATCTCCAACCCTCCCCAGCTGCCTTCCGCTCATGCTGTGCATTCCCCCGGGGGTGAGCTGTCTGCCTCAGGCAGCCAGAGCCAGGAGCTGAGCAAAGGAGCGGTGTCCTTAAACAGAGCACCCCCTCTCTCACAGAGAGCCAGCCACATTCAGCTAGACACAACAGAGGGAAGAAGGTCGCAAGGTATTCCTATGGGACTTCGGGTGCTGGGCACAGGGGATGGGGTCTCACAGTTGATTACTTCTTCCCTCACTTCTCACCCCCCTCTGCTTTGTCTGCTTGGTCCCTCCCTGTGACAGCTGCTCAGGCTACGACAGCAATTCTGATTTGGCACCTCAACCATCACTGAAGTAAAAAAAAACTTGTATAACATGTGAACGAGTATAGCCCATGGGGGGAAGGAGGGTTTGTAAAACTTTGCATAACCCGCGGGTTATATACGCTAAAACACGGTATGCCAGCTTTCTGCTAGCAGAGAGTTCTCTTACACAAAGGAAATTCTCCACTGGTCATCTCCAGCCACATTGTAGTACAAAATGGACTTAAAAGTCTAGCTCAGAACACAACTGCACACAGCTGAGCAATTCCTCTTTGTTCAAATGGCAGGAGTTTGAATTCTTAGTGCTAAACTCCTGGGACTGGCCACCACTGACGACTGCGGTATCTCAGCGAATGAAGTCATGGGCTATTAGACTAGAAAGCGAAATAAACACAACACAAAAACCTCATTCATATAACAGGCAAAAACTCTCCTCTCAGCTACTATGGGAAAGCAATTTCAATGGAATTCCACCAGTGTAAATAAGGGACAAATTTAGCCCACTGAGTGAATCACAAGCGGTTGATCCTCCCACACAATAACCCTGAGTACAATTTCTGTGCCTCACCGTATATCCCAGGGTTGGAGGAGTGCTACTGGAGGTGGCCTCTTTTGGCAGAGATGTAAGCCACGGCAAATGAACCCTTGTGCTCATTAAAGATGCTGATACCACAGACTTTGAGAGTCAGCAAACTCTGCAAGCTATTTTGGAGTTTCCAGGCCTTGTGTCAACAGTTTCAATTTGTCAAACTTCTTTGGCCTGTGATTTAAATCCATGTTTGTTTGTGATTTTAAAAGTGTGGTTTGATTTAACAAAACCGTCCTCTCCCCTCCCTTCCCCCCAAGACAGAGGACTGCCTGTGTTATTTATTAGGGACTGAAGAGTCTTCCAAGTAAGGCTGGCATGAGAAGGTGCCCGCTTTTTCTTTGTATTTATTTTCCTCACAGTTTTTTTTTAATCCATTGACTCTTCTCTTTCTGCTCCTTTTTCACTCTCTGTTAAACAGAACTCAAACCCAACAGTATCCAAGTCAAAGTGCCTGACCTATGCTTTTAAACTGGATTCTTAGGCAGAGCAGATCAGGTTGGCACCAGCTCGAGTTAAAGATCTTGTAATATTTTTCACAGGAATAGAGGGGATTAGCCTCTGTTTGGCTACGAATGGGTAGTGCTGATGTGAGCTGTTAATCAGCTGTCATACACTGCCCCTCAGATACGGTTGAAGCTATTTCTGTATGTATCAGCTATGGAAAATACTTTGAGATCATGTGAAGATAACAGTAGTAGCTAGTGCTTTTGACCAGAAGAGATCAAAGGCTTTACAAAAGAGGTTGGTATCATTATCCCTATTTTACTGCTGGGGAAACTGAGGCACGGAGTGACTTGCTCAAGACCACCCATCAGGTTAATGGCACAGTTCAGAACAGAACCTCAATTTCCTGAATACAAGTCCAGTGTGTCTTAAAATTACATCCTTCTCCTTGCCTCTCTGCACAAGCTATTAATGAGGGACACAGTCTAAGTGCTTTAATACGTGAATTTCTATAGTCCCCAAACTTTTTACAAAAAATTTACCTCAACATCTAAGTTTTGGGCTAATGTCTGAATTTTTCAAACAGTATTCTTTGAATGTGCTTCCCTTATTTATCTTCTTTTACTTTAATGACATGTTAGTGGTCTATTTTGTCTGGGAATTTATTATCATGCTCTTGGATGGTGAAGTACAGTATGTAAAGGATTTCACCTTGTGTATATACATAATATTGCATAATTAAGATTCATACTTCAGGGAACAAGGTTTTCCCAAACATTAATGAAAAGGGGAAAGAAGAAAAATGGAGAGAAAAGTAAGACTGAGAGATAGAGTTAGGATATCCTAGGTGAAAAAACTGATACAAGTTTACATGTCTGGATGTTGTTACTTTTTGCATCACTATTATAGACAGATTCTGCTTCCATCCACTGAAGGGAGGCGAGCTGGGACTTTTCATATAGTAATTTAACTTTTAACACAAAATATGAGCCCTGTTAATGCTGTCTTTCTTAGGGAGTCCTCAGGAGATGAGTCTAAAGCCTGCCTCAATAGGTGCAACTTAGCTAGTTTCCAATAGGAAATTTAAGGAAAGGAAGTGGACTCAAGACCTGTATGCAGAGAGGAGAGGCTTTAAGGCAGTATCAGAGAATATGGGAGAGCACAGTCACTGAGCAATATGATGGAATTTGGGCACATTAAGCCTTGTAGGGCTATGTCTACACTATGTGGAAGATCAGTGTTCCTGAGGTCGATCTTCTGGTGTTCAGTATAGTGGGTCAAGTATGGACACATAAATTGAATGCTGAGGGCAGCTCCAGCCAGTGCCTGGTGGTACTTCTTTTGTGAGGAGACCTTGTGAAACTAAGGAAATCTAGTTTACCCCATTGGGTGCATCACTTGTGAATTTGGTCCTGTATGTGTGCCATCACTAGAACTGGATTAGACCAGTAGTTCATCTTATTTGGTGTCCTATCTCAAATGTTAGCCAGTATCAGATGGCTCAGGGCATGTCTACACTGTGACACAAAACTCATGGCACTGGAGTCTCAAAGTCTGGTTCAGCTGACCTGGGGCTTGCATGGTTTGAGGTGTAGGGTAAACAATAGCAGCATAGATATTTGGCCCTGGGCTGAAGCCTGGGTTCTGAGATCACCCACCTTGCAGGGTTTCAGCCCAAACCTGATGATCCATATTGCAGTTTTATAGCACCACAGCTTAAGCTCAAATCAGTTGGCCAGGCCATTGGTCTTTTATTGTAGCACAGATGTACCCGCAGAGTAAGGGTCACAAAGCCCTAATAGAGGCAATCATGGAATAACCTGCACACAGGGAATGTTCCTTGCAAACATCCCCATTAGTCATAGTTTGGTTTATATCCTGAAGCATGAGGACATACACACCTTTCAAAACTCTTGGAAATACATCCTAACTGCCGGATTCAAAACAGATGCCCAAATATCAATCTCCTTGAATTTCTTTTCCAGTGACTCCATTTGCCACCTCCTAACTTTGGGTACATGAGCCCCCACCTGCAGAAAAAAAAAGGAAACAAAATCCTAAATATTCCTTTTTAACCATCTTAAGGATCAGATCCTCTGCAATCAAGCTAAAGAAAGAGATTGCTTCCCATGCTGAGGATGCAGTTTATTTTCATTTATTTGTAATATGACATTTTCCCCACTTGTTTTGGAGGAACAAATATAAAATCAAATATTTTATCAAGTATGGTTTAATTCAATACCATTCTCTAAAAACATAGTTCTTCTAGCTAGAAGTGTAAATCAGTTCATAATAGATTGCAATAGATTTGAAGACTTTCTACTTCAGATTTACAATTTCACATCCATTAATACATGTCATTACCTTGAAAATTATCCACAAGTATTCTATTATTATTAATGTTCCAATAGCACCAATAGTCAACATCTGTGATTGCTGTCCCATTGTCCTAGGAGCTCTTTATCCAGCTAGCAAGAGACAGTCCCTGCTGCAAAAAACTAACAGAGAAGAACGACAAAGGGTGGGAGAAATGAAATACCCATGTCCCTCTTTTACATATGAGGAACTGAGACACAGCAAAATTCAACAACTTGTGTAATATCACACCGGATATTGTGGCAGAATTATGTCTATATAGAACAGTCTAGTGCCTTAACCACAAAACCAGCCTTCCTCTTCTCTGAAAGAGTATACAAAATTGTCAGTGTAAATAAATGATTACTCAATTTCCATACATTGTTACAGAGACTAGTAGTTCCCTAGACTGCTTACAACCATGGCCTACAACTATCTATAAAGCTCTTATGCAAGTGCTATTAATTGTTTATCAATCTTTTAGAAACCGTTTATAAATGGAGCTTTAATACAAAGTATGACGAATTTTTCTTTATTATTTTACATAGCTTCCAAAAAAAGTTCTAAAGATACAATATCCTGTAAATAGATTGAGAAACTAAGCCACATAAAAAGCAAATGGTTCTGTCTGGCGATGCCAGAAGTCTGGAGCGGAGTTGAGAATATAATTTAGGAGTCTTGACACTCAGTTGCCTTCTCCCCTTAAATAGTATCAAAACCTAATTCAGAAAACACAAACACAGCAAAGATTACATGTTAACAAGGGGACCAAACTCACACTCTGATCCCGAACTGGATCTCTAGTGCAGATACCTATGGCCACAGAATGTCTCACTGATATCAGTGGGATGCCATACAGGTGCAGGGGTGCACATTATGGGATACTAATTAAGGTTTGGGGGTCTATGTATCATGACTCTGATTTGTTCTTGTTGATTCTTGATAACATGTCTTCTTATATCATCAGGTCTACGCCTATTTCAGTATCTGCTGATCTAGTCTTTGCTTGCTCTAAATCTAGACACTGGAAGTACACCGCTGTTTCTGATATAACCTGATGTTGTGACTTATAAAGGATGAGGGGGCTTTTAAAAGGAGGTGGATTTTGGTACTTAATAAGAATTGGACTGGGGTGAGAGCTCAGAGTTCATTGTGCTTGGTGCTGTGTAAACACACAAACAAAAGGAGGCCAGTGTCCCAAAAAGCTTACATCAAAGTATAAGACAAGAGGGAGGTGGATACAGACAGACAGGGGATCATGAGGAAACCATGAGACAATATTGGCCAATGTAACCTCAGCACATCAGTGGCCTGATGTGGCCAAGCTTTTTGGAGGCATCGCTGCAAAAGAGATTTTTAAAGAACAATTTGAAAAAGGATAAGGCGGTATCTTTATGGATGCTTAAAGGGAGCACCTCCCAAGTGTGAAGGGTAGCATGGGAGAAAGCATAAAGGTTTGGTCGGAAGTCAACAACAAAAAGGAACAAAATCAGAGAGTGCACGCGAGAGAGAGAGAGAGAAAGAAAGAGAGAGCGTAAACTCTCCATTGCTTATTTTTCTTTAAGGTTCTCAAAGTTTCATATTAAAAAAGTATTAATTTATTGCCACACTAGTGGCCAAAAATATCTGATGTATGTATGACTAATATCTGCCTACCATCGTGTATAGCAGAGAATTGGCTATAAAATGACAAGAACTGATGGGAATGGAAAAAAATAATGGCAGGTTGAAAGGCCAACCTGAGCTGTTCATGGAGATGGACTTCCCGTATTTTGAGAAGAGCAACACAAATGATTAAGGGGCTAGGGGACTGAATTTATGAGGGGAGATTAAAAGAACTAAATACATAAAGCTTGGGCATATGACAACTAAGAGAGAGATGTAGCCTCAAAGCCAAAGAGGTAGAGGAATTTTTATAGGACAGGTCAAGGGGATAATGGAATCAGACTGAACAAAGGTAAATTTAGGCTGAATATTTTGAGGTCTTTCCTAGTAGTGAGATGTGTTAAACCTGTGCAGTAGCATTGTAAGGGAAATGATGGAATTCCTTTTGTTTGAATCATTTAAAAATGGACTTAGCAGTGCATTTGAGAATATCCTGAGGGGAATGTGGACTAGATGACGGAATAGGCCTTTTTTTCTGGTAACATCCATGATTCTCTTATTTCATTCCTTGAAGTATCAGACACATACATTCCATAGAGAGCTTAGAAGGAAGAAATATAAATAGAGAACCCCACGCTGCTGAAAGTGTGTTTCTACTCTACGTAAAATATGATCCCTTTCAAGGGATATTCTCCCTGTAAGAATCAGAGTTAAAGCTGCTGATTGTCCTAACTAAAATACATTATTTTTTCCTCCGAGTAGTCCTGCAGAGCCAGTGGAACCCTGAGAGATGGAACGGCATTCTACTTTCACTCATGCATTATGAACAGGTTTGTTAACTAACCTACTAATAAAATCGTGAAAAGCCCCCCCCCCCCCCCCGTTATATCTGCCAACCTCATTGTTTCCCATGAGACTTCATGGCATCAGACAGACTCGGATGACAACTGGTAGTTATAAGGTAGAGCCAAATCTGGCTTACATAGGTTGTAGTACAATTGTTGGCACTATATGCAATGGAAGGATGCCATCTTGACTCTCAGATCTCAGGGTGATGTTCCAGGGCTGGCATTTAGAAAAACAGTTTTCCGCTTTTAAAAATGAGCACATTTTGATCTGGAGTCATTAAGACATGATAAACGTGGGATCTGCTTTCACAAAATCACTTTGAGTGTAACTGCACTAACTTAGAACCCAGCTGGACCAAATGGGGCTAATCAGGTACTTAAAGTTAGGCACTTGCCCAATACCTTACCAAATCATGGCCATAATCTGAAATGTAAAGCCTTAGTATAGATACAGCCTCAAAGTCTTTGCCTCAGTTCTCATGTACATGAAATTACACACCTTAAAGTCTTTTCACACTGGTAGAAATTATGGAAGTGGCCTTGGAGTAGAAGAATATCAGGTCTTTTGTGTCTAGAATCCTCCAGTTCCAGAATCCATCAATTCTCCAAGGATCCATTTCAGTCAAATACTAATAGGAGGATTATCAGCTGCTGATTTCCGTTTAGCTTGTGAATAAGCCTTTCTAGTTCATCTGTCCTTTTACTGAGTTTCCACCATGTCATCATCCATCAAATTCAACAGAAAATGCTTTCAAGTGCATGTACACATAAGCTAAATAAGCTTTTTTTTTAAAAAAAGTAGAAATCACACCAGATAGCATGAATATGACTGAACAAAAGCATTCCACATTTCTCTCTATATATAAAAAAGTTTTTTCCTGCCAAGCAACTGAATGACATCATCATACTCTCTCACTTTCACGGTCAGAGAGCGTAAGCAGCCAGAGAGAGGGGGGTTGACAAGTGTAGTGAGCATGGAGCACAGCCCGCTAGTAGTTACATATAATAACCCTAACTTCTTACCAAAGGTTACATTTTCTTTAAACCAAAACATAAGTGTTTTGCAATGCCATCTAGTGTCACATGCGAATGTCTATCAGAGTCCAACTTTCAAAGCCTTCCTAATAACTATTACATCTCATGAAACTGAACTGTAAACAGATATAGAACAAAAATTCTTGTCTCCCATAAAACTGCATTGACAGTTACACCAGTGAACATGAGAGGAGAACTTGGTCCATAATTTACTTTACACTATCTACACTGTTCAATTTTTTTGTTCTTTATTTAGGTTGTACAGAGAAATTAGGCCAGTCAATTTCATTATCCATTTCCTGGCAGTTTCAATATCGGGCTTTCATGCCTTAACCCTTCTCCCTGTTTGAGATTTCAATACTATAGGGGAATTTTCACATTTTAAAAAAAGTATTTCCCCAACAGTAAAATAACATGAAAATAATTCTACTTAGATCAGATTTTTTTAAAGAAACCAACCAGTATTAGGTATAAATTTATATTGGTATTCTCCTTTTAAGGTAAAATTAAAATAACCTTCCACCAGAAAAAAATGAATACAACTTTCTAAATAATAAAAAACTTTTCCCTACCCAAAGCCATGTTAAAATAAGGGGCGTCTTACTTAAACAGTCGCTCGGAGATGAGGCTGCCATTTGACAAGCATAATGCAAAACAAACATCTGAGTTGCATAAACCACTGGGGAATAAAAAGGAGCAGGGGTGAGGTCAACCAACAGAAAAGCCAATTGTTCTCACTCCTATTTCTAGCTGCCTTGCCAGGCACAAATCAGATACACCAGGCCTTTTGTTTTTTTAATATTTGGGAATTTTGAACTATTGGTCATTAAACTTCTCATTTTCTAGCACTGACATTTTTTCTGGAGTTGTACATTTTTTAAAACAAAGCTAACAAAAACCGCATGCCGGAAAAAAATGTAATATTTCTGGGCAGCGACAGCTACAAAGTCCTTCATATCCTGCAGCAAGATTGTAACTTAACTCGCATCCCTTTCAAATTATACTCTATTTCCCGACTTCCCTATTTTCTTCTGTACACAAGATTTATTTTGCATGTATATAAGTGGTGTTCAATCCATCCCCCCACTCCATCCCTTCGAAAAGACTCAAGGCATTTTATAGAGCAAACCTTTGTTGTTGTGGGTTTTTTAAAGACTGCATCAAGCATAAATGTTGAAAACATTCCCTTAATCGGAAACAGACTTGGCTTTTCCAAATTCCAGTCACAAACGGGTTCTTTAACTGTGGAATGTAATTATTAAGGGATATGTTCTTCCATCAGCTGGACCTAAGAGGCTGACTACAACATAAGCTGCTGGTGCTCATCTGAGGGAAGGATGGACCCTACCACCTCTCACTCCAAATGACTGGAGTCACTACGAAAAGTTAGCACCTTCACACCAGATGGATTATCCATCCTCATTGGTCTTTATCTGGAGACAGAACAGCTTTCTAAGAGAAGTGATTGGTTTGATGGGGGGATTGCTGAGTGCGGTTCTGTGGCCTGTGTTGTGCAAGAGGTCAGATGGTCAACACGGTGCCTTCTGGCCCAACAATCTCTTAATCTAAGATATGAAAGTATCAGTAAATGACTCTAATCCCACAAACCCTTAGGCCTTGCTAAATGAAGTATTCCCATCGAAATCAATGGAATTACTCAGGACTGCAGGATGGCACCTTCAGTTAGCACACATTTGTTTCCCTGTCTAGGAACCATATGTGTGGACGCATGTGTAGCTACACACTTGCAAGCTTTGGACCTGCTCTAGCAGTTAACAACTGAACTGCTGTGTCTGTGCTGAGCTAGTCAGCACGTCTAAACTACGTTTTTTTTCTGAAAGGAGATATGCAAATGTGGTGCTAATTTGCATATCTTCTTCCGATCGCATTTTCGAAAGCGGGCCTTTCAAAAGTGAAAGTAGTCTGGATGCGGATTTTTTGGAAAAAAAAAACCCTTTTTCAAAAAACCGTGTAAACCTCCTTTTTTTTTTTTTTTTTTTTTGGAAGAGCATTTTTTCCAAAAAGGGGTTTTTTTCCCCGAAAAACTGCATCCAGACTACTTTCACTTTTGAAAGACCCGCTTTTGAAAAAGCGATCGGAAGAATATTTGCAAATTAGCACCACATTTGCATATCTCCTTTAAAAAAAAGGTAATCTAGACATGCCCTATGTGTCAATGCAGGGGTCTGCCCACACAGTGTAAATTGCAGGATTGAGCCTTCAAAGAGCTCAGCCCCTATTTAGTGCATTCAGTGAAGTGTCTGGATTTTTAGAAATTCCCAGTGGCCTGGACTAGAGCTGGCCAAATAACAAGATTTTTTTCCCCCCCGAAAAATGTTTTTGGTTTTTTGGTCAACATTTTTCTAAATTTGACATTTTTTACCAGCTCTATTCAGGGCTGAATATGGTCTATATTATTAGGAGTTTGGAACCATCAACCTTATTTTACCATTACATGTACAAAAAATCATAAATTCATCCATCCCAGCAATTATAACACTTATCCACATGCATGACCTTTTCCATCAGAGAGCTCAAGCACAATTTATGCCTCACAACAATCTCCATTTTACCAATAGAGAGACATAGCACAGAGGCATTCAGTGGCTTGATCCGTGGCTCTTTCTTTTATCTTCGTGGCACTCAAACCCAGGATTCCCAGCTCCCACTCTTGTTTACTAGTCCCTAGACATGACTCCGCATGCACTGGTAGCCATCAAAAGGGGATTTGACTTTTTGAATGATTTTTCTGGCAACCAAAATTAAATGCATTTTCAAAGAGCTATGTAGAAGGCAACAAAAAACTTCAATAGGAATTCTATGAATTTACTGTGGGATGTGTACACATTCTAAACCATTGCCTATTAGGGTTGTCAATGTGTAGTCGACTATACGATTAACCGATAAGCCTAGGCTTATCGGTTAATCTTGTCAACTGCACACATTCACTCCCGCCGCCCCCCGCCCCCCCACTGCCTCTGTATGAGGAGCTGGCTTAAAAGCTGGCTTCCCATGAGCACCGGATCTGCCACTCCCACCCCCATGCTGCTGCCTCTTTCAAGCCAGCTCACAGTGTGTTTTGGCTCCGTGGACCTGCCTCTCCTCTCCCCCTCCGTCCCCCGCCTTGCTGCCTCCTACAGGAGTGGAGGGGGAAGGCCAGAGCCAGTGCTGGGGGGAGCCGGCTTAAAAGCCGGCTCGCCCCAGCACCGACTTCATGGTGCCATCTGCCCTGCACTCCAGCAGCAGCGGGGGTGAGGTGCAGGGCAGGCTGCCATGAAGCAGCCTCTGTCCGCTGTCCGTGGCAGGCCTGAACTCCCTGTGGACAGAGGCTGCTCTGCATCCCATGGAGCAGGTTCTGTCCATGGCAAGCCTGGGCCTGCCACAAACAGAGTCTGCTTCACAGCATGCGGAGAAGCCTCTGTCCGCCAGTGGGTCCAAGGTCCCCATGGATAGGGGCTGCTACCACCCTGTGCTGCTGCCTCTCTATCAGAGGCAGCAGCCCAGGGTGGCAGGAAGCTGTTCTGCAAGGGGAGCTGTTTTTTAAATGTGCTCCCCTTGCAAACTATCTCCCACCTGGCAGTCCTGATATAGAGGCAACAGCATGGGGTGACAGAGGGCTCCCTGGAAGTGGGGACAGGAGTGTACTGGCTGCCGGCCCTATCGAATAGTCATGTAATCGTTAAAATTTCATGCGGTTACATGACTATTCAATTACACAATATCTAACTTCCCTATTACTTATTGAAATACAGCCCTGAGGTTATAACATAATTTCCTTCTTTTCTGATCTTAATGTGAATGGCTCATGAATGCACAAAATATCCCATTAATGAAAACAGTCAATCTTAGAAAATTATGTGTTTGATCAATTTTATATCCATTTTATATATAGTTATTTTTAAAAATGTATTATTTCTCGGGCAGTTTAGCAATTAAAATGAATCTTAATTAATAAAGATATCATGATTAATTGCATAATTAGTTGCAATGTTAATAGTCTAAGATTTATTTAAATATTTTGGATGTTTTCCACATTTTTAAACATATTAATTTCAATTCTAACACAGAATGCAAAGTGTATGATGCTCACTTTATATTTACTTTTGATTAAAAATATTTGCATTATAAAAAAGAAACAAAATATATAGTATTTTAATTCACTTAATACAACTATAGGAGTGCAAACTCTAAATCCTGAGACTTGAACCTACAAATATAGAATTATGTACAAAATCCTGCACTCAAAACAATGTAAAACTTTAGAGGCAACAAGTCCACTCATTCCTATTTCTTGTTCAGCCAATCAAGTTTGTTTACAATTGCAGGAGACAATGCAGCCTGCTTCTTATTTACAGTGTCACCTGAACGTGAGAACAGGTGTCTGCATCTGCATGGCACTGTTGTAGCTGGCATCTCAAGGTATTTACTTGCCAGATGTGCTAAAGATTAATATGTCCCTTTATGATTTGACAACCATTCCAGAGGACATGTCCATGCTGACGAAGGTGGATTTTGTTTGTTAACAAGCCAAAGCAGTGTGGACCATTGCATGTTCATTTTAATCATGAGAGTAAGATGCCACCAGCAGAATTTGATTTTCTTTATTGGTAGTTCAGATTCTGTAATTTCTGATTCGGAGGGTTGCTCTTTTAAGACTTCTGAAAGAACGCTTCACACCTTGTCCCACATCTGCAACAAAAGTGTTCTTAAAATGAACGTGTTGGGTCATCACGAAGTCTTGTATAACATGAAATATATAGCAGAATGCAGGTAAAACAGAACAGGAGACATACAATTCTATCCCCAGGAGTTGAGTCACAAATTTAATTAATGGATTGTTTTAACAGGCATTATATTTGAAAATATAGAAAACATCCAAACATATCTAATACATTTCAATTGCTATTAAAACTCTAATTAATCATTATTAATTGTTCAAATCTCAATTAATATTGTTAGTTAATCGCAGTTAACTCCCTCAATTAACTGACATCCCTAATTATTTTTGCCGCTATTATTAGATCTCCCACCATTTAGTTTGCATTTTTCCATCTGTCTGTGCACCCATGGCTCAGCCTCCCATTCACGAAGGCCTATCTTTCCAACAGAATAAAGGTGCCATTATCTGTGAAATTCCTTAGAGAAGAGATGGCAAAGGTCAGTCCCAAAATAACTTGCTCCCATTTAGCTGAGAGTACTACACACAGGAACAATGACTATGGAAAGCTGATGTCAGGGAAGGTTTGCAGAGTTCAGCAAAAACTGGCAGGAAGCCACATGTAAAACAGAAACACAAAGAGAGTGAAGCACCAAGAACACACCGAGGAGGCGATGGGGAGAACAGAGGGCAAGCTTCAAAGCCAGGAAAACCCACTTCTAGGCTCAGCCCAGCAGGGTAGTTCAGGCACTGTTGTCAAACGTGTGGCTGCTGGGGCCCACTGGCTCATAGGGTCCCACGCCTGCCAAGGAGAGTCTGAAAAGCTAGTGCAATGGGCACATTTCTTGCTCATCTACTCTGTGGTGTGGAGTACAAACTCCTTTATGTTGGCTGACAGCTCACAGTGAGGGAGGGGAGGATACTAACACAACATCCTTAGAGAATCAGAGCCTTTTTCCTGTGCGCCCTCCTACTGTAGGAACCCCATATCCATTGTCACTCAAACTCTCTTTTATATACATATGCCCCGCTCCTGGGTACATGACCTATGCCTCCTCAAGGGATTGAACCCCTGCTCATACAAATACACAATGGGAAATGGAAGCCTGGGAAGTTCTCTATGGAAGTTCTCTTGGAAAAGGAATCGCTACAGCAGATATGTTGGTTTCATAACAGGAAAGTAAAAGCTCCCCTTACTTTGCGGATGTAAACAGCTTCCTCTGCTTGGGACTGGACAAAACTCATCTCACTATTGCGCCTCTTCTCTGTGCCACTGCCATTTTCACAGTGGCAACAATCCGCCTGCAGTCACAGCACTACCAGCCACCCTGAGGTTTCTGACAGGCCTAACGGCATGAATCGCCTGTGCCCAGGGTGAAAAGCCTAAGTGCCAGCTGCTGGCAGAGCATAGGGTGGGGGGAAGAAGGAAAGGTTTGCAAACTGGATCACTGGCCCAATGCAATGGTTTCAGATGAAGCTCAAGACTTGCTTGACCCAGCCTTGCACATTGGGTTAATACAAAAACCCCGTGCATATTTTTCTCATTTGTTCCCTACACAGAAACCTCGGCTGTATTAAAACCACCAATTACAATCCATGGCCAAGTTTAGTGACTTTGGGTGCCTCAGTGTTTAATTAACCGAATTGAAATGCCCTAAAGAAGCCTGATTTGCCAAGAGAAGGTGGGTGGGGGTGTGGCCAGCACTTTCTGGAAAATCCGGGCTCCTCGAGGCATGTCAGACTGGCCACCCAAAATTGTTAGTGACTTGAAAATCCTGGCCTGTAGGCCTAGCATCAGGCTGGTATATACATGCAGTAACTCACAGGAGGATACGCTTATTTAGCATGTCTGCACTGCAAGCAGCAGTGTCAGTGCTTTAAGCCATTCCCAACAGCTGCTTAACAGGGTCAGTGGCCTCAGCTTTTGTGCTCTTTGCTGCAGGACCATCCTCTGCCCCACATGTCAAGGACATAGAAGGGTGTTACAAGGAGGAGGGAGAAAAGTTGTTCTCCTTAACCTGTGAGGATAGGACAACAAGCAATGGGCTTAAATTGCAGCAAGGGAGGTTTAGGTTGGACATTAGGAAAAACTTCCTACCTATTAGGGTGGTGAAACACGAATAAATTGGCTAGGGAAGTTGTGGAATGTCCATCACTGGAGATATTTAAAAGCAGGTTAAACAAATGTCAGGGATGATCCAGATCAGGGCTGGACAATTATTTTTGTAGCCACTTAATGAATTTTGGTACAAGGCCATGGGCCAGGTCCACCCCAGGAGAGGCAGGGCCTGAGGCGGAAGGGCTAGGGCTGGGCACTAGCCTTTCCCCAGAGTTGTGTGGGGCCAGAGGCTTTGAATTAAAAAACATAGCCCAGGGCTGCTGCGGCTATTTAAAAGGCTCACATCTCCAGCTCCTGCCGCAGCCATGAGCCATGGAAAGGATCCTACTACCTGGAAATTCGGTGGCACGGGCAGCAGGATATAAATAGAAAGCAGCCAGATGCAGTCAATGGACCAGATCAAAGTGTTAGGTGGGCCACATCTGGTCTCCAGGCAGCATCTTGCCCAGCCCTGATCTAGACAGTGCTTGGTTCTGCCACGAGTGCAGGGGACTGGACTTGACCTCTCCAGGTCCCTTCCAGTCCTTGTATTCTATCATTCTATGATTCTGTGTCACATGCGTGCTCCTCCCCTCACAAATGTTACTCATCCAAAACCCCACCGCTCACCTACAACATAGAAAAATCTCCCTGGTTTTTGTTTGAATTGATACCAGAAAGCATTTTCTTAAACCTGTAGGCTACATCTAGACTG
>CM057845.1:133769303-133782115 GCA_030068395.1 Apalone spinifera | reverse complement strand
CTTAGCTGCCCGCACAATGTGGGGCTGAAGAAGTCCAGCCACCCGCAGCAGCACGGAGCTGGGGAAATCTGGCCGTCCGCAAAAATGCAAGGCCGGGGCCAGAGAACCCCGTCCGCCCATGACAGCCCAGAGTCGGGGCAGCAGCAGCACGATGAACAGCCCGGGGGGAGAATGTATAGAGGAGGTCAGAGGCCGGAGGCCAGCTGGCGCGGGGCCTGTGGCAGGCAAGACCTCCCCTGGTCTGGCAAATTCTCTCATTCGGGACTGGTCAGGTCCAGACGGTGCTGGACCAGGGAGTTCCAACCTGTATAATAGCTGTGTGCAACAGTACAAGTGTTTCTATCTCCTGAGTTTGAAATATAAAACAAACTACTTTAGATTTCCATTCCATTTCCTACATCATTGGATATTTTTCTTGGAATAACATTGCAACGTGCTCCAAAGTACAGTTTAAAGCAGGGGTTTTCAGACTCTAGGTTGTGGCTTGTAAGGGCAAGCCACTAACTGGCCACGAGACGCTTTGCTTACCTGCGCCGCTGCAGGTATGAGTAACTGCAGCTCCTATTGGCCATGGATGGCTGTTGCTGGTCAATGGAGCTGTGGGAAGTGGTACAGACCAGGACACCACTTCTTGAGCTCCCGCTGGCCAGGAACGGCGATCCATGGCCAATGGGAGCTGCAATCACCTGTACCTGAAGAGATGCAGGTAAACAAAGCATCTTGTGGCCAGCTAGCAACTTGCCCTTACAAGCTGTGCTGGAAAACCTTTGGTTTAAAGGATACAACTCTGCCACCTCTTTAGCTATATTAACTAGCATTAGCAATCATCAGTTGTCAATTCTGTCATTATTGCAAATCCCAAAGGGATGTAGCCTCCTTGTAGAAAAAAGGCCACACCTGGATCTATCCCTAAATAAGTTTCTAAGATGGTTGGATGGGCAGTCTATGCCTGTCATTGGCAATATTAACCCCCAAACTTTTTGGGGCCCATGTAATCATTTGCCATGTGGTAGCATTGCTTGGTAAACATGTTTCTTAATTCATTGCTCTTCCATTCTAATAATATGTCCATACCAAGAAAGCCACTAAAACAGAACCAGTGCTGATGGGAGTGGCTTCAGCTACAGCTGTCCTTATCCTTGATCTTCTGATGGGCTGCGAGACATTTTGGTGACACTGAGTGTTCGCAGGCATGCCCCGCCCCCCATCTCCCGTGGCTGCAGTTCACCATTCCTGGCCAATGGGCTG
The DNA here is from genome assembly GCA_030068395.1 of Apalone spinifera. Classification (NCBI taxonomy): domain Eukaryota; kingdom Metazoa; phylum Chordata; order Testudines; family Trionychidae; genus Apalone; species Apalone spinifera. The sequence goes on along the minus strand of CM057845.1, from coordinate 133,780,867 downwards.
AAATGAAAGGGTCTTATAAAGCCTGATGGCTGATAGACTTTTAAGCCTTTCTGCTAGTTCACTACCTAGGTGAAATGTTTAGATATCTCAGATATTGTATTGCAAACTACTTCTTACAATGCCACCCGGTTGATTTTTCTACATCATGGCTTTATACCCTCATGGGGGCTTCCAGCCAGCATCCCCTACACTGACTTCTGTTTACAGTAGCGCTAGAACACATTACTTAACTCAAGTATCTTAAGTGAGGCCCTCACTCCACTCTCATATTTCTAGATCCCAGCCAACTGGTGTGACTTTCACTGATCCTACTGGTCCTGCCCCTCTATTCTGAGACTCATGTCATTGATACAGTGAGGCCAATCAAACTCCCAGAGAGGGCTAGTGATCTGCAGGTGACAAAATGGAAACCACTGGCTAAAACATTCTGCAACTCACCTCAGAACCTGGCCCTGTATCTAGGCATGAGAGTAGTCAATTCAGTGGCTGCAGGCCATGGCCAGTCACTGACAGGGGAACTTCAAAGGATCTGAAGGTTCATTTGGCTAGATCCCAAAGTTTGAATGGGTTTTTTTTTGTAACCTCTTCAGTCTAAATTTGAGCTGGAAATCTGATATGAACAGGCTGTTTCACAAAGTTTCCAGCTAATTGCTGATGCGCGTTTTGGAATTTCCACATGAAGAGCATTTTGATACTTCTCCTTTGGGCTCAAACCATTTAAGAAACAATCCATTGAAGAAGACCCCAGGCTTTTCATAAACATACAACTTCTGGTCATTATACCACCTACTGGGCCCTATCCAACTTACCCTTGTAGACTAACAAGGAAGACCCATCAGCCACTGCCATTAAACTTCTGTTCTTAGTGGTTCATGCACACAGCTCTGTTTCTTCCTCCTGTTCCTACAGGATATGATTTACTTCCTGACCACACAGGGTTGTGAAAGTAAGTGGACAAAAGCATACACTGTAACTGGAGACAGGCCTGACTCACAATCTCAGGATCTGGAGCTGAACTTTCCCAACAGTTGGTTGTGTTCACATCCAGGATTTTGATCTGGGGTCACATCTAAAAATTGGTCACACACATGTGGGGATTGGATAGCTTAGCTTCTCAATCCCATTACCAAGCCCTCCTTTCAATGCTGCCCCAGGGCAGCTTTCCCCCAGATGCCATCTAGTGACCTGTCTGAAACCTGGGCCGATCTCAGGCCACTTGCTCGTATCCAGTTGGTGTTTAGGTACTATAATGTAGGACCCTGTGATGAAGTGTTCAATTCACACAAGCCCTGGTTCGGTTAATGTAGGCCAGAAGGTTTAGATGCTGCACCAGGAGGGCAACCATAGCTTAATATGCAATAATTGCAGATGAAGCCCAGCTGTGGGAGGAGCAGGGCTAGGCATATAAAGCCAGGGGGTGCGAGCAGGAAGAAGGTCTGCACTCCCTCCCAGGAAGAGGAGTTGGCTGGAGTCAAGGAAGAGATCCCGGGAGAGAGTAAGCCCTGGTTCTTGCCTTGGGCCAGGGAATTTGAGAGGCCTGAAATAACCATGTGGGAGTGGTGGATGCTCTGATGGTAAATCCAGAGATAGGTGAAGGAGCTAGAGGGGGCATAGGAAGGAGCTCAGGGGGTCTGAGACAGAGCAGACCTAGCTTCCTTGTCAGTGGTGGCCCGTCAATACAGGCGAACTAGGCTGTTGCCTAGGGCGCCAAGATAATCAGCCATTGAGGGCTTTGGAGGTGGGGGCGCCGATCGCACATTTCGCCTAGGGCACCAGTTGCCGGCAGCTCGTCTAAGGCTGCTCCTGTTCCTTGTCACAATGGAACCCACAGTAGCGGGAGGGCCCTGGTTCCCCTACCAGCCACAGCAAAGTGGCACAGGCCTTGGGAGCTGCAACATCAGATCGCTTGTCCAGTGAGGTGTAATTACTTCACTAGGGAGGGTATGTGTACGCTGCAGTTAAACACCCATGCCTGGCCTATCCCAGCTGGCCAGGGCTCAGATTGCTTAATTTAGGTGTAGACTTCCTGCCTAGGACTGCAGACCAAGCCCTGAGGCCCTCCCATCTTGCAGAGTCCTAGAGCCCGGACCGCAGGCCAAGCTCATAAATATACTTGGCAATTAAACAGTCCTGCAGCCTGAGTTCTGTGAGCTCAAGCCAGCTATGCATGTCTAACTGCAGGGTGAACATACCCATAGTGACCAGACTGGAGGACTGAGTCATGAAGAGGGAGCATCCCACGTCATAGAGGTGGGACGCAGTGTGAGCTACTGATGGAAGAGGGGGTGAAAGCTAAATCCCAGGCCCAGCCACACGGATGTGTGTCTATAGTGAGTGAACAGGTCTCCTTCACAGGCACCTGAAAAGAAAGAGATGTAGATGGGTGGAGGATAATTGTCCACCTTGCAAACAGCACCATCAAAAGTGTTTGATGGTTCAGCAGAGATAGGCTCAGCAGAGAGAACAAGGACTAAGCAGGCCGAGGATAAATGGGGTGAGTGGAAAACTAATTATAATACCTTTCACTTCCATAGCACCGTGTATCTGAGGATCTCAAAGCACTTTACCCTGCCTGAACACCCTCTGTCCTGTATGGTGTGTGTTATCCCCCTTCCCTCCTAGGCTACGCCTACACTGCAGAGTTTTTCTGGGATACCTCTGGTATCCCAGAAAAACTTTGCCATGTCCAGAGAATGCGTCTGCTCTTCTGAAATATTTTTCGGAAGAGCAAATGTGCTTTTTTGGCATCCTCGTAACTCCTCGTTTTACCAGGAAGAAGAGATGTTCCGAAAAAGGTTTTTTTTTCTGACATTTGGCCCAGTGTAGACAGGCCTAATGTCAGAAAAGCCTCTTCTGAAAAAAGAAATGCAAGTTGCTGTTTGCAATTTGCGCAGCTTTTTCCAGAAGAGCAGTTCAGTGTAGACATAGCCCTAGAGTCAGTCCCTCTCGGACCAGGCAGAGGTATGTTAGTGGAAGGCGGATGAGTGTGGGAAGGCACTGTACTCTGCTGCTGCTTGTTGAAGTCATCAATCACTTCTGATCTGCCCTAAATCCACACACATGTTTTAGACATCATTTAAAAGCTGTTTAACACATGGACCTATTTGTCTGGAAGATGAAGTAGACAACTTCGCAACATCATTCATTTAGTTCACCTCAGCTATCAAGTGCCGTATTTCTTCCCAGGGTCTCAGTTCTGTGTCTGAACCAAAGGGGTATAGGATGTCTTACAACACAGCACCTTGCATAAAAGGCTTTAAGCAGCTTCTTATTTTCTAGAAATTCTATTGCCTTCCCTCTCTCAAGGAAGATTTCAGACTGGGAAAAAGAATATGCAGCAGATGTCCACATTTTCCATCTGCAAATGCTTAAGACAAAAAGTTGCCAAAAGGGCAAGTCTCTATCTTATCATATTTTTTTAAAAACTCCAGATAGCTTTGTGTGTGTGTGTGCGCGCAGTGAAGACTGAATAAGAATGAGGACTGAACCACAAAAAGGAAGCCTATCATGCAATTTCCTGTTTTCTCTCTGACAAACTGTATCTCCAATTGCTATCATGGTGAAATAAAAGCAGAGGCAGAAGCTGAAGCACAATCGGAGGAGAAAAGATTTCAGAAGAAATTTCAAATGAGGATATGATTAGGCAGAGAGAGGTCGCTGCAGATTGCAGGAGCTGCGGAGGGGAAGGATCTTGCATCGCAACTGTGAGACAGTATGAAAGGACATCAAGGAGGGAGGCTGCTAGATAAGAAGAGGGAGCAGAGACAGGACATGAAGGCAAATGGGGATGCTACTCACCATTTTCTTTCACCTCTGGTGGCCACACCAATGCAAACCTAAGTGCAAAGTGTGTATGGAATGGTGATCTTCTGGGACCAGATCCTGAGCTGGGTGTAAATCAGCATATCTTCATTGGAGTTGATGGAGTTATGCTGATTTACACTAGGTAAGGCTTTCTCCCCTGATCTTGTGTGTTACACCCACTTTGTGCTGGTGTAAATAGCTTCAGAGGTGACAGGGCAATAGTGAATCAGGCCATGGGTTCCCGAGCCAGCCTGGAGAGAGAGGTTAGGGATATCAAGGGAGAGCTGAAGATGAGCTGGACCATTTGAACAATAGTCTGAAATGAGCGAGGTGGCAGGCGAGGTGCTCGGGGATGGGGGGCTTGGGAGCAGTGTGGTCAATGTAATGAATCAGAAGAACGAGCCATCTGTTTGTTCATATGGCTGACTGTCCATTTTCCCTTTCCTGAACAGCACGGTTTGGATCACAGCCTATTTTCAAGAACTGCCCTTCCGTACTTCCCATAGAAGAGGGTCGAGCAAAGTCAAATAATAAACAAGCCATAGGCTCATTTTTTTTCCTCTATGACTTGGAGGAAAACACTTTGTTCTTTTCTCATACTACTTGCCTTCCTCTGTCCAACACTCCCAGGCCTCACACTTGAAGGTGGACATTGACCGAGAGCCAGGGTCAAAAAGAAACTAAGATCCATGGTATAATATGTACAGTTAGGTGCATTATTAATGCTGCAAGAGGGAGGATTAGCTTATCTCTCAGGCAACTGGGGTCAGTCACAGTCTGAGGCAGGGTAACAACTAAAGGCCAATCTAAAGCCTGGGTAAGTATAGACAAGGCCTAAGCAATTGCTTAGGGCCCAGAGCAGCTTAGTGGGTCCCTTGTTAACTATTAGTGTGTATGGAGGGAGGGCAAAAACACTCCTGTGGGCCAGCACTGGAACTCTCCAATGTGGTGATGGCAGTAGATCAGGTGCAGGGTGTTCAGATGGTGAATGAATGTATGTTGTGAGGTTGGACTGCATTAAAGTCAGAACCTTTCAATCCAGCACTTGAGGTCAGTGGTGGGGGAGTCAAAGGCTCAACTGCGAGACAACAGCCAGGCCATAGACAGTGAGACAGTGCACCTCTAAAGACTGGCTGGGGTATGCTCAAGCTGGCCTGGCTTTGGGGAAGAACGGCATTGCGCAAGAGGGCTTTTGTTGTGCAAGAAGGGGCAGTGTAGACAGCTCCTTCTGGCATAAGGGACTCTTCTGCAAAAATGGCGGCTCATTAGGTATGAAAATGAGGCTTGGCGATATTCCACGCTTAGCCTCATTTGCATATTTCTGGCACAAGAAGCCGTGAGTGTAGACATAGCCCCTCTGTTTTCACTGTGCATGTGAGTTCACATGCTGTAGCTGCTGCTTATGTAGGCCTCTCTGTTAAGCCAAACGAGTGTGGACTCCAGCTAATTTCCACAAGCTCACATAATGTGCTTGGGGGCAGGTGGAGGGATTGGAAGCGGGGCAGGTTGGAAGCACTTGCCATTAGGAAGGTGAGGGTGGGTTTGGGGAGCTGGAGAGGTCAGATGAGCCAAAGCCAGGACTGTTCAGCCAGTCCTGCATTTGGGAGACCTGATTTACATGGAACCTAGATCCAAACATGTTTGGCCTTGCAAACCTGAAATCCAATCAACTTGACTTATGTCTACTCAACCTGGGGGAGATCAGGAAGGGTTCCTTTGCTGGAAGAACTAACAGGGCACTTAATCAGTGTGGGAGCAAGAGAGGATTTCACCACGTGGTTGGCTCGGGATGATTGTCACTAGAGTGCAGGGATGAATGGGTTCCCCTGTTCCCCTGTCAGAGATGGGACCTGGAAAGGCGAGCACAGAAAGCCAGTCGGCAGGGGATTTGTGTGCTGGGGCAACAGGCCCACAGGTGGGAACGGGGAAGCACAAGTGAACGATAAGGCAGAGGGAATTCTTTGTTGTAACACTATTACCCACCCCCTATAATCAAGCAGAATTGACTTTCAAGTTTTGGAAAGAGCTGCAAAGGAAGTGACAGAAAGCAAAATGCTACCTGCTCTCCTCCCCCTGGAAATGCCCAGTGTCACAAGCCTGCTGGAGTGGCGCATTACTGCTCAGGGTTGCCTGGTTTTTGTTTTCTTTAAAGGTTTAGGGTTCAGCTGAAGCTCAAAGGCTACTGACGGTTTCCAGCTGCATCGGTCCAGGCCTGGGCCTCACAGGCCTCTTCCCTTCCTCAGGGCCCTGTCTAATGACTCCTGGGATACATGCATAAAAAAAGAAAAATCTCATCGTAGGCCATCTACCAGTCTTGCAGCACCCAAGAGGTCGGTTTGTCACTGCAGCCTCTAGAGAATAATTTTATACTGCAGAGTCCATGGTGCAGGTTGACAGCAGGCTCCCTGGGAGCAGGAGCCAGTGTGTAACCATAACAAACTGATAAGCTGATGCTTATCTGTTAAGTTTGAAAACCCCGATTTAAATGGTTGTTTTCTTATGACCCAGTTGTTGCTTCTCAGTTAACCATTTAAATCAGGAGTTTTCAAACTTTTCTCATGACCCAGTTGTTGCTTCTCAGTTAACCATTTAAATCAGGGGTTTTCAAACTTGTTTTCTCATGACCCAGTTGAAGAAAGTTGTTGATGCTCATGGCCCAACATAATTTGACTAAGTGTGAGTGAGCTCTGGGGTGGGGCTGAGGATGAGAGCTTTGGGGGGGGTGTGTGTGGAGGGGGGGAGTCTGGCTTTCAGGGGATCAGGGCTGGGGCAGGAGGGGGATTACCATGAGCAGCTCCCAGTTAGTGATGAAGCGGGGGTGCTAAGGCAGCTTCCTGCCTCTTCTGGCACCGCAGATCATGCTGCGTCCCAGAAGCAGCCAGCAGCAGGTTCCCAGCCAATGGGAATAAGGAGCTAGTGCTAGGGCAAGGGCAGCAAGCCTGTGCTCTCCCCCAACCTCCCTCCCCTATACACTCCTACCTAGGAGCTGGGCCCATTGCTGGCCACTTCTGGGACATAGCTCAGTCTGCGGTGCAGGACAGGCAGAACGCCTGCCTTAGCATCCCCACTGATCCTAATGAGCAATGAGACTCAGTGCCTGGCATTCCATGACCCAGTACTGGGTCGCAACCTGTCGTTTGAAAACCAATGGTTTAAATGGTTACACTTTTACATCCTTAGCAAGTACCTTGTCAGAGCCTGCATGCATTGTCAAAAGTACCTAAGTGACGCAGGGTATATGTCCATTGAAGTGTGTGTGTTGGAGGGGGGAAACTGGGAGAGGGGGTGTAATTCCCAGGAAAGAACACATGTGTGCACTAGTTCTGATTGACCCAGTGAACTACAACTAGAGTGTAACTGCATTGGTATGAACAGAGTGAGGGACTAGCAGTCCAAATCATGCCTGACATCTCTGATGGGGACAAATTGGGGTGGCTAGCCCCTCCTGCTGCTCACGCCACCACACCTACACTCTATTTTTAGCAGGATAGCTTGATAAGGCGACATATTTGTGCTAGCTCTGAAGTTTGAACCATACCCCTAGCCTGAAGTATAGCTTGAAGGCACCTAAATCCTGTTGACTTGTAATAAGGCTCAGTCATTATTAAAGCTACTTCCATACAATCGTTCATTTCATCAGCATAAAGAGTCCCATAATAGTAATATGATACTTAAGGTTTCCTACTTCTCGTTTCTAGCAATGTTACCTGGATTACTTTCCAGGTGCTAGGAGAGAGCTGTGCCAAAGGTGGGTAAGTAAAATGGGTGGGGCAGAGCAAGGGACTCAAGAACAACCAATCCACACCACTGCTTCCTCCAGCCACCTATCACCCCAGAGGAATTCTAGAAACTAGAGATGGAAAAGATACATTTAGTTCCACACAAGCCATCTCCCTGCTAATGCAGGATTGCCTTGCAAGGATTGCCTTGCAGGATTCTCCCTGCTAATGCAGAATTGCAGGGCAACTTCTAGCCATTCTCTTAATACCTTCTAAGCCCTTTGGGTCAGGGACTGTCTTTTTGTTCAGTGTTTGTACAGCACTTAATATGCTGGGGTGCTGGTCCATGTCTGGGGCTGCAAGATGCTTCAGCAATACCAACAACAGCATACAACCACAAGAATATGTTCCCTACAACAGAGATTCCACCCTTTCTCTTGTAAGACTAGGCTACAGCCTAATCCATCTTCCTACCAGATGTTTGCCTGCCATTCAGCTTCAGTGTATCTTTTTTTAGTTTTACTCCCATTAGTCCCAGTCATACTTCTGTGTACCAAACCCCATCAGTTCCTTGCTCCATAACATTAATAACCTTAAAATATTCAAAAGCTTCAGAGGGGCAGCCGAGTTAGTCTTTAACTGGAAAAACTTAAAAAAACAACAAATAGTCTAGCAGCACCTTAAAGACTAACAAAACATGAAGATGGTATCATGAGCTTTTGGGGGCACAACCCACTTCTTCAGATGAATGGAGTTATTAAAGGTCCAGTTTCTAAATAAATGGGGGGGAGGGGGGAGAGGGAGAGAAGGAAAAAGAAGGGGGAAAAAAGGGGAAAGAAATAGTTCTTAAAATTCTTAAAATATTCATAAGCTGTTATCTTGTACTCTGCCCTCCACATCTCTTACCTATCCCTTAGCCAGACTACACTAACTTAGCTCTGTTATTTCCTCTTATGTCATTGCCTTGTTGGGCCTGGTTACATAATACTGCATGGGGAGCACTTCTCATCTTTCATAAGTATTCAACAGAGAGTAGTAGCAAGTCAGCAAGAGGTACTTTGCTTTGGAAAAATACACTGTGCTGTGTATTCATGTTTTTCTTTGAACTTATGTAAGAAGTCTGACTTGAAAGAAACTGACTAAAGCCACATTATGCAACCTACTTTGTATGTAACCTACAGAAGTTCACTGGTGAACAGAATATTATACCATTTAAGGCTATTTCAGGTCTGCGACCAATACCAACCGAAGCGGATTGGAGTTATGGGAGGAAGTGCTTTTAGTACAGGAGGCTGAATCAGAGTTTGGGGTTCTATTGTGTGGTCTTTGGGCAAGTCACCACTCACAACCTTTCTCTGCTTGGCTCTCCTTATCTTTATCAGGGATAGTAAACTATTTGGGAAGGAGCTGTGTCCTACCCAATCCTCAGAAGTGCACTCTGATTCTGAGTCGGTGTCCAAGCTCACCCCTTCTGAAGGTTGTTGGGCTTTATAGGTAGTCCAGAAACTGTAGCACAAGGTAAATATCTGCCCCGATTTCCCACCCAGAACCTGTCTGCCCCTAGGATTTCCTTCCAAGATTTGATTTTAGGTCTCTAGTTCCCTTCTACCCTTTACGTCCCTTTACTTCTACTGCTGGAGCTAATGGGAGCTACCTGCTGATGTGGATGAACAAGAGTTACTTTAAATACAGGTTTTTACTTCCAGGGCCTAGGTGACTCTGTGGAGGAAGCCCTACATTTCTACATAGAGCCTTAGATTTTGCCCCCATTACAATAGCTATTGTGGTGGGGTGGGTGGGTGTGACTTTATTAGTTAAGACAAGAATTTGCTTCAATTCTTACAGCTTGAAACACCTTAATGCAGACAGCTGGGCAACCCAAAACAGGCATCCCAAATGAATGGCCACTTTTGAAGATTAGGCTCTAAGGTTTTAAAGGACTTGGAGACTCTGGGTTGCAATTTGCTACAGAAGTGCAAAAAGGCCAGGCCTTCAGCTGTTGTAAAACAGTACAGCTTCATTTGCCCAGGCTTGCTGGTTTGCTAAGGCTGCTGTGAATGAAGAAAGCTCCTTGACAGAAAGTTACTGCCTGGTTTGCTAGCTTTCCCTCCCCAACCCTGCTGTGAGGGGATGGTGGTGATGGTGTGTTCTGAGGTAGGCCATAGCCAGGAGGGGCTGTCATGGAATGGACCTTACGCTGGTGATAGTTAGTACAGGCCCGAGTCTGCTCTAAGGTCTGCTCAAGTTGGGCACCTGAGAATCAGGGAGCTGCAAATGGCACCCACCTTCACTATGTCTGAGCACGGCTCAGTGGTGATAAGAAATCAGAATCATTGATGTCAGTGGAGGGCTGCCAATTTGCACTCAATGAGAATTTGGCCCTGTAGTGGGGTCAAACTGTCTCTTTGTGAAGCCAGCCGCTTTGTTGGATGATCTTTGAGGGAATGGTGGCCAAGGTTTACAGATGAGAGTCATGATTTGGGGTACCTAACTTGAGATGCTTTACAGAACTGGATTTGCAGAATGTGTTGGGTACCCACTCTCTGAAAGTCAGGCCCCTTTCAGGCATTTCAAATCGTGAGTCACTTTTGAATATGTTGTCTGTTGTTTCTAGGGTTGATTTTTTTTTCAAGGCTCTTTAGAGAGGCATACTGCCCTGTATCTTTATGAACATGTTTCCCTTCCTTTTGTATCTGCCTTCTGGCCTGTGAGGAAGGGGACTGGATAGTTCCAAACATCTAAATAAATAGCAGTTGACATGTGAGCTTTTGTTTTTCAAGATATTCAATGGTGGAGGCAGTGAGAAGAGACTGGGATTTAAATTAGCCCATAGTGTTTTCCTTTCTGTGCTTAAGCCACACCACAGCATCTGTCCAAAAGTTATTGCAAAGTAGACAAGACAGCCTTTGAGCTTTCAAAAATTGCAGCAGTGCATGTCGGCCTGTAACGTGATTCTCTCCTATTTATTGCTGAGCCTGAAACATGATAATTCATATAGGACTTTGGAGTTTAGATTTAAATTGATTTAACTGATTTTGCCGAATCACTGTGCCTCAAGGAATATCCCAGGTTGGATTTAAAGAGCTAGACAGTGGAGCAGCTATGCCATTCAGAAATTGCTTTTGGAACAGCACGTTACTAATACATCACTCGGTTCTGCTGGGTTCTGCTCCTCTTTGCTTACTGGGTAGTCAACTAGTTGCTTACATCCCTACAGAGGGCAGCTAATTCTTTCCAGCCATTTAAACCCTCTGGTTGTCAGTGTCATCTCCTCATGTTCAAATTTATTAAGGATACAGGAAGGGGGACAGGGGCCAACAGACTTTGTCAGGCCCTGGGGCCTCAGGTGGAAGGGGTAGCACTGGGGCTTGCCTCACCCCAACCAGCTGTCAAGCACGTCTGGGGGTTCCAACAGCAATTTAAAGGACTCAGGGCACTGGCTGCTGCCACTGCTGTGGTGGCCCCCAGGAGCCCCTGGCCCTCTTAAATTGCCAGGCCCTGGGGTATCAGTGGACCTGGATACCTTCCTCTGGAAGGCCCTGTGAGGAGTCAGAGCCTGCAACAGACCTGGCAGCTTTATCAGTACAGTTGACCTGTGACAGGTTGCCGGATTGGCCACACCACCTGCTTGTTTGCCTGGAAGGGTCAGCAGGTGGGTTCTTAAGCCAGCCTCGGTCGTTTGCTCGCTGTTTATGCCTGTTGCTGTGAGCGAGGCTGTGTCTCCACTGGGAAGGCTTTGTTGACAAAAGGGCTGTCAACATTCCAAAGCTGCCAGCTTACTTTCACGCTACTTGAAGGACAGTCCTTGCTGCAAACTGCAGCATCTGCTGTGAGAATTCATGGATCGTGGGCTTCTCTCCCGCAGTGTGTTCCAGGTTCTTAGGACATTGCGCATTGCAGCAGAGCTACTTATGCCACTTAATAGCAGAGGATGAAGATTCGGATGTGAATGACTCTATGGCTATGTCTACACTCGTGGCTTCTTGCGCAAATAATATGCAAATGAGGCTAAGCGTGGAATATCGCCGAGCCTCATTTGCA